>CM058235.1:47831913-48514298 GCA_030180135.1 Orychophragmus violaceus | reverse complement strand
TGTGATTCGGATGCCTCCTAATTCCGATCTTGAGAGATGGCTTCACTTACTTCAATTGAATCGCCTTACCGAAGCTCCACTTACCCATCATATTCGTCGCAAGATTTACAAGCCGAGAACTCACTTCTCTCGGCCGGATTTAGATCGTTAGCAATTTTTTCCGGGCAAAAAATCCCCACGACTAATACATCATCATCATCGTTTCTGAAGTGTGTCTAATCAAAATTTTGAAAATGTTAAACTTCAGTTTTAGATTATATTGCTCTTATCTTCTTCTTGCTTGTGTGCTCTTGGAGGAGATTAGCTGAACTCGATTGGAAACAGAAGAGACAATCTATTTAAGAAAAGGGTAATCAATGATGGGAGAAATTGTGGTCGTGTATTACTCAAATATTCTTTAGCTTAGCTTATCTGTTGACTTGTACTTGTTGTAGGTGTGAGGGGTGATTGTTGTTTCTTTCTTTAGGCTCTTGAGTCCTCTCTCTGCTCTTCCTTTAGTAGTGCTTGCCTGTTTTGGACTTTATGAGCTCGGCTTCTCTCTGGTGTGTTATTTCTTTTAATTGTTTTCTGTCTTATGGTTTCATAACAGTTTCTTGAGTGCTGAGTAGTTCTTTTATCTTCCAGCTAGCTAAATGCATCGAGTTTGGACTAACTGAGATCATCGTTCTAGTCATATTCTCGCAGGTTGTTAATGCTCTGCGAAAAGCTTTTTCTTGGTATCTCAAAACATATCTTAACCAGTTTCATTTTTTTTTCTTGGTTTCTTTGTGCAGTACATTCCTCATCTCATGCGAGGACAAAAACCTGTATTTCATTGATTCGTTGTGATTATCTCTATGGTTATTATCTGGATAGATGATATACATTATACAAACTTAGGAGTTTTGGTTTTGCAGGGAGATGCATTGATGGTAAAAGTTAATAAACTACATATCAGAGAAGTTCTACGTGATGATGTGTTGGTTTTGTAAGGCATAGTAACGTTTTTTTTTTGGTATTCTCCATTCGTTTGGAAATAACAGTGTATAAGGCTAATGTAATTAGCACTATTTCATAATAAAAGAGCATATTGTTCGTTTACGTTTATGTTTATGCATCGTGGTTTTGCTCTCAAGATCTATTGAAAAACAATGTTATATAGAGAATTAGGAAAACTAAGGTATAGTACTTAACAAAAAAACAAGGAAATTTATATCCTAAAGAAACCAGAAAAGAAAACGTTAAACTAAAGCTCAACACAGAGTAATTCATACTTCAAAATTACCACTCCAACTGTTGCAAGCTCAAGAAGCTGCTGCAGATTCATTGTCCAACAAAAATGGCGATGGTTATTGGAGAAGACGTCATTAGCCAAATCTGAATCAAAACTCGAAAAGTATCTAGCATATCCAGGCTTTCCCAAACATTCCAATCTCCATAGAATTAAGATGAGAATTAACTAACCCAGTCGAAACATATACGAAGGAAATTCCTTTGGGATTTACATAGAACTTAACTGGTATATACAAAGCTTCGAGAACTGGGAATTTCAATCTAAAACTGAATTTTAACATTTTTCAAAAGTTTGATTAGAGTCACTCTCTCGCCCGCTATACCTGCTGGATTTCGTTGAAGCATTTCGAATCTTCAGAGACGATGATGATGATGTATTAGTCGTGGAGATTTTTCGCCCGGAACCGATTGCTAACGATCTAAATCCGGCGGAGAGAAGTGAGTTCCCGGCTCGTAAATCCTGCGACGAAGATGGGTAAGTGGAGCTTCGGTAAAGCGATTCAGATGAAGTAAATGAAGGTAACTGAACGGCGTTAACAGAGCTGTTTCTTTGATTTTCTAATTTTTTTCTTTTTTTTTTAAATTCATTTTAACTGTAGTGTGACATGGCATTTTGATTGGGTATGGGAAAGGGAGGTGAATAGAGGGGTTCACCCCTAGGGGTGAATCTAAGTATTACTCCTAAACTTTAGGTGATGGCGAGTCGTCCATTCAGATTTTGGTGAAGTATGAGTCTTGGATCATTATATTCATAGAGGAAACATTGTTTGAATATAATGCGAGTTTTCTTATTAGATAAGATTTCTCCTTTCCTGAACTTCATAACTAAAACTTTTCTTTTCTTAGATTTCAGCCTATGTCTAAAACTACTTTCTCGTTGCGATCCGTCCTTGAGAAGGACAAGTTAAATGGATCCAACTTCCTGGATTGGTATCGGAATTTGAGAATTGTTCTCAAGCAGGAGACTAAGGACTATGTTCTTGAGAAACCTCTCCCCGAGAAGCTTGGGACCAACGCCTCGCATGCAGTATATGATGCTTGGAATAAGCATTATATTGATGTGGTAGATGTGTGTGGTCTGATGTTGGCTACCATGTGTTAGAATTTCAGAGGCATCCATGAGGAAGCTCTGATCATCTAGTTTGGTTCATGAGACATTCATAGGAAGCTCTGAACCATAACTTAACACAAGAACAGAAACACTTAAAGAAGAAGAAGATAACCGGTTCTGTTCTAAAGAAGTCTAACTAGTTTGTACTTATAAAGACAGTAATATAGTTATATAAATGAAGTCCTTAGCTATATGAAAACACTTCCAAGAGCTTAACATCTTATCTAGAAGAGTTTACTCATGACATGGAAGAGAATCAGTAATTAGCTTAAGGAACAACTAAGAGAAGCTAAAGAACAACTATGAATGATTCTCTCATCATACTTGGACTAACTATGGATGAGTTATCCAAGCATGATGAGAGGCTGCCTTAAGCAGCCATAACCGTGGCTCTTTAAGGTCTACATTGATTATGAACTTGTATAAACAATGGAGATAAAGAGTAGAACCGGTTACTTAAAGAAGAGAGAAGGAGATGAGAGTTTCTTGTAACCAAATGAGTTCTGATTTTATAAAGTGAATTAGCAAATGTTACAAGGTCGTGTGTGGCCTTTATATAGGCTCACAATTAGGTTAAGACAACAATAAACAAAGATAAACCATGAATACATCTCAGCCATTGATTCAATGGAGGGAAAACTGATTTTGAATCAATGGTTGGATCTTCTCCTTCCCATTTCGCTTCTGGTGCCTTCTTACACTGAAAGTGACCTCTCCTGTCTCTTATTTGGCGTGTGCAGTCCTGAGGAGAGAGAGAGCACACTCCTAAATGGTGATAGTGACATTTCTTGGATGTATTCAAACCTTAAACCATCATGTGACTTCTAATCTTTTTTTGAACTCACATGTGACCTTAATAGCTCTTCTTAAGACTTTGTCCACCATATTGCACTCCACTATATTGCACTTGCACGTCCACCATATTGCTCAATGTAGGACTAAGTTGTACTATGTTGTTGGAACATAACCGAACCTGTTCCAACAAGATCACATGTTGTTGGGACATAAACAAACCTGTTCCAACATGTTGTTTATGTCCCAAATGTCCCCAACTTTTCACATGTTCCAAACTATGCTTCATCATGGAGTCTCGGCTTTGTTTGATTGACCAGCCTCTCCTCCTCCTTTCCATCATTCATCCACACTTAGATATCTTGATTTATACCTAGATGCCTTGTTGCTCACTCAAGAACCACTTCTCTTGCTTGTGGAACACTCTTCACTTGCTTTAACTAGGAATGAGGCTCGGCTTCTTCAGCCTCTCCTCTTCCATTTCATCTTCCTCTCTAATACTCCCCCGCAAGCTTGGTCGTCGGGACTCCAAAAGACCAAAGGGAGAAGAGGACCAAAGGCCAAGCTTGGAGCGGTGGAACTACCTCATTAAAAACCTCCTTAAGTAAAACCTCTTGGGATAAAACCTTAAGGAGGACAAAAAGAGTATAGTCCACATACTCAAGATGTAACTTGACCTTGGTATGAACATCTAGACTCACGGCAACTCCTTTCCCCAACTCTTTCTTTCCTTAGCATTCCTTGACTTGATTTCTCTTGATATGAACTTCTTGCTCTTGTTGTGTCTTTTGAAAGTTTGGACTTCATAGGGTTCCGGCCTTTAACCCCAACTTCCATCATCCTTCTCTTCTTGGAAGAACTTCAAGTTGGTCTCATCTTCCTCTTGGAAAGACTTCAAGACTTGCGGATGCTCCTCATGGCTCCTTCACTTCCTAATGCAAAGACATCTAAGACATTAGTTATGAATAAACCTTTATGTTTGAAACGTTTTAGAGAATTGATTGTAAAACGTTTTTACTTTGAAACACATGATCACAACAAGATACTAAGGGAAAACAGGTCTAAAACGTTTTGAGAATTAGGATTAAAACGTTTTGACTTTGAAAAACATGATCATAATCAAGAGAACATAAGAGTTTGAACTTTCATATGTTGCAAAACGTTTTGAGAATTTATTGAAAACGTTTGAACACTTCAACCAAGATCAAAACAATCAAGTCTTTCGGAAAGCTAATGAAAATGAAATGAGAGGGTTTAGAAGTAGCCTGATTGAGTTGCGGTTTGGAGTGATTGATTGAACTCCCCCGCACTCTTAACTTGTTCATGGCTTTAGACCATGACCCCATCATTGTGCAATCTGTCTTTGCACACCTATCCTCAAACACACTTGCTCTTAGGCACATCTTCAAGCTTTCTAGCACATCTTGGCGCCATTTGAAGCTTTCAAAAAGTGTGTGGCTCATCAGCCTTCATGAGGAACAAACACAAGGCCTCCCTTCTTGAATGGACAGCTTGTGAACCACCATTCTTCTTTGGGAAGATCCTTTAACAGTAAGCACATCTACCACTTGATGAATGCTCCATGGGTGAGGATTTCAGCTAATCCACAACTATATGAGCTCACTGGTTTTGTTGGAGACTTCTTCAGCTCCTCAACCACACAGCCCCTTTTAACTTCAGCATGAACCGCCATTAGACTGATCCATACTTCCCAAACAACTCGCCATTCCTCCTAAGAACACCTAAACACAAGACAACACTCAAGCAACACAAGTTTGATCAGGACTAATGAGCTTGAATTAAGTCAATGTGCAAGAATAAGATAGTTTTTTAGGAGTAAACTTTAGAGTAAAATAGAAGTAGCCAGAGAGTATAAGGAGTATGGGATGACACACAACTCAGATTAAGAGAGTGTGCATCAGAGAATGAGATTATAGAGAGTATGTGAGTTTGGAATGCATAAACTCAGATTAAGAGCATGTAAACCAAACTCAGAGAATAGTAGAATAGGAGTATTGGAGAATGAACCTGAAACACATAAAACAAAAGGTTAGAGAATAAGTTTCTAGTTCAGGGACTAAGATAGCTTAGTTTAACTTAGAAACAAACACATGTTTAAGGTTCAGGGATTGAGTTTCTTGCTCAGTTTAACTCATAAACATTTCAAAAGTTCAGGGACTGAGTTTGCTCAGTTTGAAACAAGCAATAAACAAACCAGAGAAGCAACAAGTAAAGACATAACTATATGCTCTTGTTCCTCTCTGATTTCTTAACCAACTTGTCATCTCTTCAAAACAGAGAGCTACAACTATTAAGAACATGAAACCAAGTAAAAACAGAAGCTTGGTCCATGAATACCATTGCGGAAGTAAAAGACAAATCAAGACAGATTTTGCTCTCTATCTTGAAATAATTTGCAGCCAAGAACTTGTGGCTCTGATACCATGTTAGAATTTCAGAGGCATCCATGAGGAAGCTCTGATCATCTAGTTTGGTTCATGAGACATTCATAGGAAGCTATGAACCATAACTCAACACAAGAACATAAACACTTAAAGAAGAAGAAGATAACCGGTTCTATTCTAAAGAAGTCTAACTAGTTTGTACTTCTAAAGACAGTAATCTAGTTATATAAATGAAGTCCTTAGCTATATGAAAACACTTCCAAGAGCTTAACATCTTATCTAGAAGAGTTTACTCATGACATGGAAGAGAATCAGTAATTAGCTTAAGGAACAACTAAGAGAAGCTAAAGAACAACTATGAATGATTCTCTCATCATACTTGGACTAACTACGGATGAGTTATCCAAGCATGATGAGAGGCTGCCTTAAGCAGCCATAACCGTGGCTCTTTAAGGTCTACATTGATTATGAACTTGTATAAACAATGGAGACAAAGAGTAGAACCGGTTACTTAAAGAAGAGAGAAGGAGATAAGAGTTTCTTGTAACCAAATGAGTTCTGATTTTATAAAGTGAATGAGCAAATGTTACAAGGTCGTGTGTGGCCTTTATATAGGCTCACAATTAGGTTAAGACAACAATAAACAAAGATAAACCATGAATACATCTCAGCCATTGATTCAATGGAGGGAAAACTGATTTTGAATCAATGGTTGGATCTTCTCCTTCCCATTTCGCTTCTGGTGCCTTCTTACACTGAAAGTGACCTCTCCTGTCTCTTATTTGGCGTGTGCAGTCCTGAGGAGAGAGAGAGCACACTCCTAAATGGTGATAGTGACATTTCTTGGATGTATTCAAACCTTAAACCATCATGTGACTTCTAATCTTTTTCTGAAATCACATGTGACCTTGATAGCTCGTCTTAAGACTTTGTCCACCATATTGCACTCCACTATATTGCACTTGCACGTCCACCATATTGCTCAATGTAGGACTAAGTTGTACTATGTTGTTGGAACATAACCGAACCTGTTCCAACAAGATCACATGTTGTTGGGACATAAACAAACCTGTTCCAACATGTTGTTTATGTCCCCAATGTCCCCAACTTTGCACATGTTCCAAACTATGCTTCATCATGGAGTCTGGCTTTGTTTGATTGACCAGCCTCTCCTCCTCCTTTCCATCATTCATCCACACTTAGATATCTTGATTTATACCTAGATGCCTTGTTGCTCACTCAAGAACCACTTCTCTTGCTTGTGGAACACTCTTCACTTGCTTTAACTAGGAATGAGGCTCGGCTTCTTCAGCCTCTCCTCTTCCATTTCATCTTCCTCTCTAATACCATGAACTCGGACTTGAAGAGTCAATACGAGAACGTGGAGTCGCCAATAGAGATGATCACCAACCTGAAACTGATGTTTCAGGAACAGGCACAAATTGAGAGATACCAGATGGTTAAGTCTCTCATTGGGTGCAAGCTACCAGAGGATGCTCCAGTGAGTCCTCATGTCATTAAAATGATGGGTTACATTGATAACCTGGGGAAACTGGATTGTCCTGTTAGCCTTGAGTTAGCTACTGAGATCATTCTCCAGTCACTGCCGTCAAGTTATGATAAGTTTATCAAGAGCTACATCAAGAATGGCTTGACGAAGACGTTGACTGAGCTGCATGGCATGCTCAAGACAGCTGAGCAAAACATCATAAAGGGTAAAAGATTTGAGAAATCTTGTATAGACAAGGGTAGAGGCAAGGCCGTCCAGATTTGGAATCAGGATAAGCCTATGTCTTCTCATAAGCCCAAGTTCGGCCCATCTGATGTTGGTAAGTGCTGCTACTGTGAAGAGTTTGGGCATTGGAAGAGAAATTGCATTAAATTCTTGGAAGATTCACAAGAGATGAAGGAGATGTACGGGACTTCTCCTTCAGGTATTGTGTTATCACTTCAAGTTCTATGTAGATATTGGATACTAGTTTTGGTACTGATATTTTTGAAATATGCAGGGCCTAAACAACAGTAGAACGTTGAAGAAAGGACAAGTGGAACTGCGAGTCTGGAATGGAGCAATGGTTGCTGCCTTAGCCGTAGGGATTCTCCACTTGTATGAGCCTTTCAAGCTTGGTTTTAGAATTAAGTAATTGCTACTATGTACCTGCTTAAGCAGAGATGTCTTTCATTTTCTTGTAAGAATTTGAATGTTTTTCATTTTGATAAAAGATAAGTTTTGCTCTTTTGATCTTGATGAAATATTTTGTGGTAGCACCCCTTTTGAAAATTGGGTTTTATATCTATATCTTAAACCAATGTACGCCTGTATATAACATAAATACCAAACGGTTTAAGTCTGATGACTCGAACTCGACTTTTCCTTGGCATAGTCGTTTCAACCACACAGAGTAGAGCGGATTCAGAAGTTCCATAGTTATGGGCTTTTGGGCTCATTTGATTTTAAATCATATGAGATATCAATTCTGCTTAATGGGACAAATGACTAAGGCTTCTTTAGCAGAGCTAAAGAAAAGGGCCAGAGGCTTATTGGGCCTTGCACATACTGATGTATGTGGCCCGATGAGCAATAGTGCCAGAGGAAATCTTATGTACTTCATTACCTTTATTGATGACTTCAGTTTGGCTGTGTTCATTTAATGAGACACGAGTCAGAATCTCTTGAAATGATCAAAGGAGTTCCAGAATGAAGCATAGAACCGATTTGACAGAAGTATTAAAGATCCTCGATTAGATCGCGGAGGAGAATACTTGAGTCAAGAATTGAGTGATCATCTGAGTGAGTGTGAAGTCGACTTACAGCTCATTTCTCCTGGAAAACCTGAATGGTGTTTCCAAGAGAATGAATCGGACCTTATTGGATATGCTCCGATTAATGATGAGTCACACGAATCTTCCATTATCCTTTTAGAAATACGCTCTAAAATGTCTGTATTTACGCCAAATAGGTTTCTATCAGAATCAGTTGAAAGACACCACATTGGATGTGGACTGGGAGTTTTCCAAGTATGTTTTCCTGATTAATTGGGATTGCAAGGTTTATGAAAAGCAGTTGTCAACAGACATGCTTGAACCCATATCTGATAAGTGTTGCTTCGCTGGTTGTCCTATGGAAACCGAGGCTTATTACTTTTGCAACCAATCCGAGAACAAA
This sequence comes from Orychophragmus violaceus, assembly GCA_030180135.1. Classification (NCBI taxonomy): domain Eukaryota; kingdom Viridiplantae; phylum Streptophyta; class Magnoliopsida; order Brassicales; family Brassicaceae; genus Orychophragmus; species Orychophragmus violaceus. The sequence continues at coordinate 48,505,552 of CM058235.1, read as the reverse complement.
GTTTTGTTGTTCGGAACTCTGTTTTTCTAGATAGAAAGTTTCTTTCTAAGAAGAACAGTGGGAGTAGAAGTACAGCTCGAAGAAATTCGAGAAACACAGGAGGCTGCTCAACCAGTTGAGGGAGAGCAGCGGTTGGATCTACAAAGTGTTGTAGGACCTACTCCTGTGGAGCCTGAAGTTCGCAGATCCGAATGGATCCGTCACTAACCCGAGAGTGATTTCTAGTAACCAATTGACGTGATCTGTTGATCATTGAAAAGTGACGAGCTTGCGAAATTCAAGGAGCGATGGTGAGCCCCAACTCCGAAAATTTGCTAGGTATGCATGTTAGCTTCACCGATCCATTTCTGGATTGAAGCAAACATCTTGGAGTTGGAATCTACGTTCTGTTAAAACGGTCAAAAGTTTTGACTTGATTAGGAACGAATAGGAACCGAGCGTTTACAAGTAGACTAGTGGGAGCGTAGTTGCATTTCTCACATTGTATGTATATAACATACTTATTCTCATAAACGACGTTCTGTCGCTTAAGTCTCATGTGACTTGGGTCAGAAGTCATTTTCAACGATAGACATGGGAGAAGCCGCATGAGTTCTTGGAATAAGGATCTATTGAAATAGATTGGGTAGGCTAATTGGATCGTGTCAGAATCCTTATGTTGATAAGGTATTGGACAGTTCCAATATGCATGATTCCAAGAATGGCTTCACACCAAAGGTCTTATGGCAGTAATCTTAGCAAGATGAAGTGTCTTGGACACTGGCTGAGCTAGTATGTATGAGTGTGATTCCTTATGCTTCAGCAATAGAATCCATCATGAATACCATATTTTGCGCTCGTCTAGATGCAGCTTACGCATAAAGCATGACGAGAAGATACCAATATGTTCCGGTAAAAGTCACTGGACAGTTGTAAGGAATATCCCCAAGTGTTTTAGGAACACTAAGGATAGGTTCTTGTTCAACTGAGGAAGTGAAGAATCTGTTAAGAGTAGTTAGACGGACAAAGACGACTTCCGATTCCCACCTGGTTAGTTCCTTTTGTCTGTGTAGCGGTGCTATCTGTTGGAAGGGCTCCAAGCAGGGGACCGTAGAATAGTGCTTATTAATGAATGGCGGTGTGGTTTGTTGGAATGGTTCCAAGCAAGAACACCGCAGCCTCTCTCACAACCTAAGCGCGAGTTTTATACTGTTGTTGTAGGTATTAGATATCTGAAGACGTGGTCTTGATTCTGTTGGAATGTTTAGATAAATCCTGATTCAATTCAACAGATTCAGATTATCCTAAACATGCTGATCTAGGTTCTTCTTGAAAAGAAACATTAGATTGATCTCACCTTATACCTGTTATTGCAGCGGAAGAGATGGTATTGGTCAGAGATCAGAGAGCCACCGAGAGATAACTCCTCCAGAGGTTCACACACGCACACCAATCAGGAAGCAGGCTGCTAGGCCACTAGGAGAAAACGGTGCAGGGGAGAGAGAGAGTTGACGGCTCGAATTAGGGTTATTTTGGTTCTGAACTCGAGTTTTATTTATAAAACTTGTTCGGTTCCGTTTGGGCCATTTGGCCCAAATGCCAATTAACTCGAAAGCGTTTTTGCACTGCATCGATCGTTGCACCTTATGCATCGATCGATGCACAGTGGCTAAACCTTTTATTCTCTCTAAGTACAGTAAATGCCTAGCACTTTTACCGTACTTCTGCTAAACCGTTCCTACACATTTTCCTGTTAGCTTAGGCGTGTGACCCATATGGGATCATATAATAAAGGCAATAAGTCCAAGACTTATAGATCATGAGCGGACTCTAGCAAGCCATCATGACCCCCAGTATTATATGACTTATGTCTGATCATTGACATACTCTTACTTTCTAGAGACAGTACCGAGATTACTGGACACAATTCCAACAATCTCCCACTTGTACTGGAATCTCTGTATTCATAATCCTTTTGTCTCAATATCTCGATTAGTCATAAGGCAAGATTAGTGTCATCCTTATAAAGCCTAATCTTGTTCATCGGACTCTGATTTGATACTGACAATCCAAACGACTCGGGAAAGTCCGTTTGAGCATGGCCATGCATTTTCCAGTATTCAAATCTCCGATTGGCCTAGAGATATTCACTCCATTTATATTGGAGGGACAAATCCCGTCTTGTTCCATCACTGTAAACTACTCATTTCTTAATGTACCCAAACAAGGTCCTTATAACTATCGCAGAACGATAGCGTTAGACAATGATCAAAGTGCATCAGTTCATGTGCAGTCACATGCATGCGAACTCAGGTCTAAGGACTATACTCTATAGTCGTAGTAAGAATCTCTTATGACACAGATATAAATATCCTGAAGAGTTCTTATAATCGGGTCTTGTCCGGTCGTATGTTCCCAACATACACCTATGTACTGACTTTGATGCCGCGCATCTATGACACATGAAACTTGGTCATAAGTCACATACCAATCTAGTCTCACACGGTTGTTGGTGTTCCAATTTCAACAACCTTCGACTAGGGACAGGATGATATAAAACATTTATCAAATATAGGGTCTCATTATCAAGCTAAATGACTTCGATGACTCAAGATCAAGTCATTTACTTCGATGACCTATAAAATGGTTCATATCATTTTGGAACGATTATTTCATCACAGTTAAAATAATCTTGAAATAATAATTTCATTAAAACATAAAATAATGTTTTACAAGAACATATCAAATAACTAAAATAAAGCTCACAAAACTCCCACTCAAATTTAGATTACATTTCAATGTTTCTAATGCCTACAGCTTCAGTCAGGAACTCGAGCTTAGGCCTTGGGAGTGGCTTTGTCAACGGATCAGCGACATTATCATCTGTCGGGACTCGGCTGATCTTGACTTCCTTTCTATTAACGATGTCACGTATCAAGTGAAATCTTCTTTGAACATGCTTGGATTTCTGGTGTGATCTTGGTTCCTTTGCCTGAGCTATAGCACCATTGTTGCCACAAAACAGTGCCAGAGGCTCAGCCGCATTTGGTATCACACCTAGTTCCATAATGAACTTTCGTATCCAAACAGCTTCCTTCGCTGCTTCTGAGGCGGCGATATATTCAGCTTCTGTAGTGGAATCAGCAACGGTGTCCTGCTTGGAGCTTCTCCAACTTACTGCACCGCCATTCAGACAAAAGACATAACCGGACTGTGACCGGAAATCATCTGTGTCTGTCTGGAAACTTGCGTCCGTGAATCCACTGACTTTAAGCACATCACTTCCACCGTACACCAAGAACTTATCCTTAGTATGTCTTAGATACTTCAAGATATTCTTTACGGCAATCCAATGGTTTTCACCTGGATTTGACTGGTATCTACTCGTCATGCTCAATGCATAAGCAACATCAGGACGAGTACAGATCATGGCATACATAACAGATCCTATTGCAGATGCATAGGGAATGTTCTTCATACGCTCGAGCTCAGCAGCCGTCGTAGGGCTCTGCTTCTTGCTTAGCGTTGTGCCATGTACCATTGGCGTGAAGCCCTTCTTGGAATCTTTCATGCTGAATCTTTGTAGGACTTTGTCAATGTATGAATCTTGACACAAGCCTATCAGCTTCTTAGGTCTATCCCGATAGATCCTAATTCCAAGAACGTATGCGGCTTCACCCATGTCTTTCATGGAAAAACAACTTCCAAGCCAGTCCTTTACCGACTTTAGCATTGGAACGTCGTTTCCGAGAAGCAGTATGTCATCGACATACAGAATAAGAAATACAATCTTGCTCCCACTAGATTTCTTATACACGCATTGTTCTTCTTCGTTTCTGATGAAGTCAAATTGCTTGATCGCTTCATCAAAACGAAGATTCCAGCTCCTCGATGCTTGCTTCAATCCATAAATGGATTTGTGAAGTTTGCATACTTTCCCAGCATTCTTTGGATCTATGTAACCGTCAGGTTGTGTCATATACACATCCTCTTCCAGAATTCCATTCAGGAAGGCGGTTTTCACGTCCATCTGCCAAATTTCATAATCATGAAAAGCTGCAGTTGCTAGTAGAATCCGAATAGATTTCATCATAGCCACTGGTGAATAGGTTTCATCGTAATCCACACCGTGAACTTGTCTGAAACCTTTTGCCACCAATCTGGCTTTATAAATCTGGACATTTCCATCCACGTCAATCTTCTTCTTGAAGATCCATTTGCACTCGATGGCTTTTACACCAGCAGGCAAATCAACCAACGAAAAGACTTGGTTGACCGACATGGAGTCCATTTCGGAATCAGTGGCCTTGCGCCACTTCGAGGAATCTGGGCCCATCATGGCTTGATTGAAGTTCGATGGTTCATCACCATCAATGATCAGAAGATCATGACAGTCAGTCACGAGGAACCCTTGATATCTTTCGGGTTCATGACGAATCCTCCCGGATCTTCGAACTTCAGGTACCACAGGTTCAGGCTCCACAATTTCTTGTAGGGCCTCCTCCTGCTCTTGCTCATTAGGTTGAGCAGTATCCTGTTCATCTTGAATTTCTTCAAGCAGTACCTTACTCCCACTGTCTTTCTTAGAGAGAAACTCCCTCTCAAGAAAGTTACAATCCCGGGCAACAAAAATCTTGTTCTCGGAACGTAGATAGAAGTAATAAGCCTTGGTTTCCCGTGGATAACCAATGAAGTAGCATTTGTCAGATTTTGGTGTAAGCTTGTCTGAGAACAATCTCTTGACATAGGCTTCACAACCCCAAATTCTGAGATAAGACAGCACTGGAGCTTCTCCAGTCCATAATTCATATGGTGTCTTTGCTACTGCTTTTGATGGCGCTCTATTTAGAGTGAACACTGCTGTTAGCAGAGCATATCCCCAAAGGGATATTGGAAGGTCTGTGTGACTCATCATAGACCGAACCATATCCAATAAGGTTCGATTTCTCCTCTCAGACACACCATTCCATTGTGGTGTTCCAGGAGGAGTGAGTTGGGATACGATCCCACATTCTCTCAGATGATCACTGAATTCTTGGCTTAAGTATTCTCCTCCTCGGTCGGACCGAAGAGCCTTAATGCTTTTGCCAAGTTGGTTCTGTACTTCATTTTGGAATTCTCTGAACTTCTCAAAAGATTCAGACTTATGTTTCATCAAATAAACATATCCATACCTACTGAAATCATCAGTGAAGGTAATGAAGTACTGATAGTTTCCTCTTGCATTTGTGGACATTGGGCCACACACATCAGTGTGTATCAGGCCCAATAAGTCACTGGCCCTCTCGTTAGGTTTGTTAAAGGGGGCCCGTGTCATTTTGCCCATCATGCAGGATTCGCATTTCTCACATGACTCAAAGTCAAATGAGCCAAGAAGTCCATTCGAATGGAGTCTTTTGATGCGTTTCTCGCTGATGTGCCCTAAACGACAATGCCATAGAAACGTTTGGTTCTCCTCATTAGGTTTGAACCGTTTTGTATTAATGTTATAAATTGGCGCGGATTGATCGAGTATGTAAAGCCCATTCGAAAGAGGGGCAGAACCATAGAACAAATTGTTGCGATTGAAGGAACATAATTTATTCTTAACTGAAAAATCATAACCTTCCAAATCCAACAAAGAAATTGAAATAATATTTCTGCTTATAGCAGGTACAAAATAACAATTATTGAGTTCTAAAATCAATCCCGAAGGTAAAGACAACAAGTATGTGCCTACAGCTAGTGCTGGAACTTTCGCTCCATTCCCAACTCGTAGCTCCACTTGTCCTTGCTTCAGCCTTCTACTGTTGCTGAGTGCCTGCATATTAGTACAAATATGAGCCCCACAACCAGTATCCATAACCCATGAGGTATTATCAGAAGTAGTTGTATTAACTTCTATAACAAAAATACCTGATGAAGAAGTCTCGAGAGTCTTCTTCTTCAATTCCTTTAGACCTTCCTGGAATTTCTTACAATCTCTTCTCCAATGCCCCGGTTCTTTGCAGAACCTGTACATGTCAGTTGGCCCAGCTTTGGACTTGGGCTTGGGCTTTGGCGTGTCCTTGTCCGCGACTTGGACGGCCTTGGCCTTTCCCTTATCCTTAGCAGAGGATTTCTTAAACCCCTTGCCCTTTTGCACCATAAGCACATTGGGGTCCTTGGCGGTTTTCCTCAAATTGGGCTCTGCAGTCTTGAGCATTCCGTGAAGCTCAGGTAGGGTCTTACTCAAGCCATGCATGTTAAAGTTCAGAATGAACTGATCATAGCTTGCAGGTAAAGACTGCAGAATGATGTCGCAGGCAAGTTCCTGGCTGATTGGGCAGTCGAGTTTCTGAAGATGATCGAGATAACCCATCATCTTCAAGACATGTGGACTCACTGCCGCATTCGCATCCAACTTACAGTCCAAGAGGTTCTTAACTGTCTGGAACCTCTCAGTCCTAGCCTGCTCCTGAAAAAGCGATTTCAGGCTTGCCATTATCTCGATGGGAGACAATACACTTTCGAACTGTTTTTGCAGCTCAGGAGTCATTGTCACCAACATCAGGCAATAGACATCATTTTCATCTGACGAATGCTTTTCCCAAGCATTGTGCAGAGTCCTGGCAGCATTGGCAAGAGGCCTCTCGGGGAGGGGATCACGAAGGACATAATCCTTCTTCTCCTGCTTGAGGACCAGCCTCAAGTTCCTTGACCATGTCAGGAAGTTCGTTCCAGTCAGCTTCTCCTTCTCGAGAACAGACCGGATCGAGAATGTGTTTTGTGTGCTTGTAGTAGTCATATCTGAAATATTTAAATAAAAAGGTTATTAGATATTATGTTCAAAATGACTAATCTTGTATTAAAAATTTAATATGATTAATCACGCATTATATTCAATAACATCAGTTACCCTCAATAGAATATAATGATTCCAAGATCCACATATAACTAAGATTAAAGTGGGCCACTGGCCGTCACCCAACCTTAGCTTATATCGGTAAGCCCTATATCGGCTAATTATATCCGTGATATAACTCTTGGTTGTGAATCTGGGCCCGAGGCCCAATCCACTCTGATGTCTCAAGGCCCGGGACTCCCGATGGCCTAGTCAAGGAAACCAGACTATACAGTCATGTAATCATTAATGTCTGGGACTCCCAATGACATTTATGAATCACAAACCGTCTTATCCACGCAAAAGTAGACACCCTCACACTGTAAGGCCATGAATACAATTGAATGGGCTTCGACAGCTGACATAGCCTGGACAAGACATCCAACGCTTGATATTATTTGAGGTTCGTAGGTTTATTAAAATTTCATTCCCAAAATAGAAGATTACTATTTCGGGAAACTTTCTATTTTTGGAAACCTACTATTTTTGGAAACTTTCTAAAATTGGAAACTTTCTAAAAACGGAAACTTTCTAACTTTAGAAATTTCTTAAAATCCAAAACCCGCAAATCCAGAAACTTCTATTTAAAGAAACTTTCTAATTTAAAAATTTCGGAAACTTTAATTTAAAATCGACTTTATAATTTTATAAAATAAATTTTAAATTAATCTGAAGAAAGACTCAAATAATTGGCCCAATTGTTTTAACTTCTTGGCCCGAGGCCCAAGAATTTGTCCATGTCCAAGACATGACCCAATTGTCCAATTAAATGACATAACCGGTCTGGTTCATTAAAATTGGTCTAACCAAAATCAATTACTACGACGACCACAATTGTCAACCGGTTATTAACTAAACCGGATTTTCTCAATTTATTTGGTCCAACCAAATCAAATTAGAAAATCCTGGTTTAGGCACTAAATCCAATAATTCTTTCGACATTGGATTTCTTATCCCGGTTTAACCAGACTTAATAAATTTATTAAATCTGTTTATTAAACCGAGACGATTAATTTTAATTAAATTAAACCGAGCCAAAACCCTAACCGCATCGATCGATGCTCACAGCATCGATACTGCAACGATCGTTCATCGATCCTGCATCGATCGATGCTCTCACGCGTGCACGAACGGTTATCAGGTTTGGCCGAGAGATTCTCGCGAGATCCATGCGATCGTTTGAACGATCCATGCGATCGCGGTCAATCTCTCGCGACTGCAACGATCGATCCTTGCATTGCATCGATCGATGCAATGCGATCTCAGTCGATGCAAAATCAGTTTAGATCACATACCAAATCAATATAGTTTGGTCATGCGATTTTTAAACAGTTTGTTTAGGATTCAATTCTTGTTTCTTAAGTGATTTATCTTATCAGTAGTTGATTCAAAACACTTTTAAACAAGAAAACAGTCCTAAACATGAATCTAAACAAGAAAAACACAGAACCAAAAGCTCTGATACCACTGTTGGAATGTTTAGATAAATCCTGATTCAATTCAACAGATTCAGATTATCCTAAACATGCTGATCTAGGTTCTTCTTGAAAAGAAACATTAGATTGATCTCACCTTATACCTGTTATTGCAGCGGAAGAGATGGTATTGGTCAGAGATCAGAGAGCCACCGAGAGATAACTCCTCCAGAGGTTCACACACGCACACCAATCAGGAAGCAGGCTGCTAGGCCACTAGGAGAAAACGGCGCAGGGGAGAGAGAGAGTTGACGGCTCGAATTAGGGTTATTTTGGTTCTGAACTCGAGTTTTATTTATAAAACTTGTTCGGTTCCGTTTGGGCCATTTAGCCCAAATGCCAATTAACTCGAAAGCGTTTTTGCACTGCATCGATCGTTGCACCTTATGCATCGATCGATGCACAGTGGCTAAACCTTTTATTCTCTCTAAGTACAGTAAATGCCTAGCACTTTTACCGTACTTCTGCTAAACCGTTCCTACACATTTTCCTGTTAGCTTAGGCGTGTGACCCATATGGGATCATATAATAAAGGCAATAAGTCCAAGACTTATAGATCATGAGCGGACTCTAGCAAGCCATCATGACCCCCAGTATTATATGACTTATGTCTGATCATTGACATACTCTTACTTTCTAGAGACAGTACCGAGATTACTGGACACAATTCCAACAGATTCTAGTGGGAGTTATGTTAGTTATGATGTTCACATAGACATGCAATGGTCATGTTTATGAAAAACTGACATCAGCATTATCTGATTATTAGATAATTAAATAATGGTCCCAAAGTATTTTATGTTCATTTTATAGGTCATCAAGTTGAGGACTTGATCATGAAACCCTATAAATGAAAGATGACATAAGATTATGTTTGTCCCTAGTCGAGGGCATGTGAGGTGACTGCTGGACTAAGTTTCATAGAGTCAATGATATGATTATCACAGTCAATCACATAGATATATGTTGGTGAACGTATGATCGGACGTGACCCGCTAATGAGAACTCTACAAGATAGTTATATCAGTGTCATGAGAGGTTCTCATTACGACTATAGAGTATAGTCCTTAGACCTGAGTTCATCATGCTTTCTAACATATGAATTGGTGCGCATTGACCTTGTCAAACGCCGTTCCGTAACTGGCGGCTATAAAGACATTGCTTAGGCGTATCATGAAGTGTGTGAAGAAATAGGAATGTAACAAGATGGGATTTTTCCCTCCTATATAACAGGAGATAAATATCTCAGGGCCCATCGAAGATTTGATACTGAGAAAAATGCATGGCCGTGCTCAAACGAGGTTATTGTCAGTCGTTTGTTTTATCAGTATAGATCAGGAGTTCGATGAACATGATATTGGCTATAATAAGGATGACACAGTTTCTTGCCTTATGCAATATCGAGATATAGTGACAAAGGGATGAGGGGAATAGTTGATTCCAGTACAAGTGGGAGATTGTTGGGATTATGTCCTGAAATCATATTGTACTAACTCTGTTAGATAGTTGTATTGTCGAGATCGGAACGATTCATATGATACTAGGTGGTCATAATGTTTTGCTAGAAGCCGCTTATGACTTATGAGTTGTAACTCATTGCTAGTATTATGTGGACCTACAGGGTCACACACCTAAGCAAGTTGGATGTACTTCATAAGGGATTGATCATTGGTGAATGGTCTGGTCAATGTGTATTGGATACACATTGAATATTGTGTTTTAGAGGATGTGTCGATCGACACTAATGGTGTGTCGATCGACACTATGAACGGACCGAAATTCTTATTTCGGTTCATGACTTAATTAATCATGGTTTGGTCCAGGAATTAATTAGGTCTTCTCAAGGGGCTATATATATGATGTTAGCCACGAATTTGAGAGGGGATGTTCATTTTCACAGCCACCTCTTAAGATACAGGAATCCCAAGAAGTTATGTGATCCCGGCACTAGCATCCCGGAGGATTCCAGCTTGTGTGCGTGTGGACTACGGTAGAGGCGCAGCAATTGAGGCGCTGGAGATCTCGTTTATCTGACCATATTCCGCTGCAAAATTTCCAGGTAAACATGAGATCCATTCATAATGATTCAATTAACTAAACCCTAGATCCTAGGTAATCTGGAACTCGTGAGGATTGTAATGGCGCTTAGAATGGCTTAAGTTCCTTCAGTGGTATCAGAGCCTTAGGGTTTTTCCATTGAATAAACCTGCCTGATTAAATTTGATGATTTAAATTCGCACATTTGGTTGTATGAAAAGAACTTCTTAGATCGATTTTGATGAAAACGAATTCTGAGTTTTTCGTCTTGTGTCGATCGACACAGAAGTGTGTCGGTCGATGCTGCGTAGAAAATCATATATAACTAAGGTTTATTTGAAATCGGTGGCTAGGGTTTTTCGCGAAGTGTCGACCAACACCAAACTGGTGTCGATCGACACATGAAGAAAACCTAATTAAAAATTTTAGGGTTCGATCAAAGGATCGAATAACTCCTGTTGTCCAACTGTGTCGATCGACACGGGTTGAGTGTCGGTCGACACAGGCCTTGCGATTGGTTGATCGGTTCAATTGGATTGAATTGGTTATCATGCTTGGTTATGTTGGATCAGATCGGTTTAAATTGGATGAATTGATTCAATTGGATTGAACTGGTTATCTCAATTAGTATAAACCGATTTGATTGGTTAATACCAGTTCAATTGGATAAGTCGGTTCAATTGGATTGGACCGGTTATCAAAATTGTCTTCGGTTTAGGTCTATGTCGACCGACACACATGTGTTGTGTCGATCGACATGACCGGTTCAATGAACCGGGTTAATTGGATTAACCGGTTATTGAAGTCCGGTTTGTTTGGTGGTGTCGATCGACAGACTTGGTCTGTGTCGATCGACACAGTGCTCACAATTCTGGTTATTGAGCCTTAAATTTGCAAAACCAAACTCGACTTAAACCTATTCTATTAGAACAATTAAAACTCAATTAAAATTAGAAGTTAAAAATGTTCTAAATCTATTTGGATACACATTGGATGTGTATTAGATCAAAGCTTAGTTTTCAATGTGGTCAACTGTCAAGACTCATTTCGTTGTTGTGATAGTCTTGCCAAGAGCTTGGTGTCCACAATTACATGAGTAAGGCAGGTAATCATGTTGATGGACTTGCAGTGCTTGACATCAACAATTACATGACCTAAGAGATTGATTTACTAACCTTTTAGAGTTCCGTTTCCTCAACTAAATATCAAGTGACCTTGATGTCTTGCCCAATCTTGTCTACTGTCAAGACTCGTTTCGTTGTTGGATAATCTTTGAGTCCTTGGTATCCACAATTACATGAGTAAGGCAGGTGATCATTGATAGACTTGCAGTGCGACTGTCAATGATCACAAGACTGAAAAGATTGGTTTACTTGACTGGGCTATCAGAAGTTCTGGGCCCAGAGACGTCAGAGTGGATGAGACATGGATTGTCTTATCTGCGACCAAGAGTTGTACTGGGTACAATTAGCAATGATTTGCTTACCTAGATAACTAAACTTTAGGTGATGGCGAGTCGTCCACTCAGATTTTGGTGAAGTATGGGTCTTGGATCATTATATTCATAGAGGAAACATTGTTTGAATATAATGCGAGTTTTCTTATTAGATAAGATTTCTCATTTCCTAAACTTCATAACTAAAACTTTTCTTTTCTTAGATTTCAGCCTATGTCTAAAACTACTTTCTCGTTGCGATCCGTCCTTGAGAAGGACAAGTTAAATGGATCCAACTTCCTGGATTGGTATCGGAATTTGAGAATTGTTCTCAAGCAGGAGACTAAGGACTATGTTCTTGAGAAACCTCTCCCCGAGAAGCTTGGGACTAACGCCTCGCATGTAGTATATGGTGCTTGGAATAAGCATTATATTGATGTGGTAGATGTGTGTGGTCTGATGTTGGCTACCATGAACTCGGACTTGAGGAGTCAATACGAGAACGTGGAGTCGCCAATAGAGATGATCACCAACCTGAAACTGATGTTTCAGGAACAGGCACGAATTGAGAGATACCAGATGGTTAAGTCTCTCATTGGGTGCAAGCTACCAGAGGATGCTCCAGTGAGTCCTCATGTCATTAAAATGATGGGTTACATTGATAACCTGGGGAAACTGGATTGTCCTGTTAGCCTTGAGTTAGCTACTGAGATCATTCTGCAGTCACTGCCGTCAAGTTATGATAAGTTTATCAAGAGCTACATCAAGAATGGCTTGACGAAGACGTTGACTGAGCTGCATGGCATGCTCAAGACAGCTGAGCAAAACATCATAAAGGGTAAAAGATTTGAGAAATCTTGTATAGACAAGGGTAGAGGCAAGGCCGTCCAGATTTGGAATCAGGATAAGCCTATGTCTTCTCATAAGACCAAGTCCGGCCCATCTGATGTTGGTAAGTGTTGCTACTGTGAAGAGTTTGGGCATTGGAAGAGAAATTGCATTAAATTCTTGGAAGATTCACAAGAGATGTAGGAGATATACGGGACTTCTCCTTCAGGTATTGTGTTATCACTTCAAGTTCTATGTAGGTATTGGATACTAGTTGTGGTACTGATATTTTTGAAATATGCAGGGCCTAAACAACAGTAGAACGTTGAAGAAAGGACAAGTGGAACTGCGAGTCTGGAATGGAGCAATGGTTGATGCCTTAGCCGTAGGGATTCTCCACTTGTAGGAGCCTTTCAAGCTTGGTTTTAGAATTAAGTAATTGCTACTATGTACCTGCTTAAGCAGAGATGTCTTTCATTTTCTTGTAAGAATTTGAATGTTTTTCATTTTGATAAAAGACAAGTTTTGCTCTTTTGATCTTGATGAAATATTATGTGGTAGCACCCCTTTTGAAAATTGGGTTTTATATATATATCTTAAACCAATGTACGCCTGTATATAACATAAATACCAAACGGTTTAAGTCTGATGACTCGAACTCGACTTTTCCTTGGCATAGTCGTTTCAACCACACAGAGTAGAGCGGATTCAGAAGTTCCATAGTTATGGGCTTTTAGGCTCATTTGATTTTAAATCATATGAGATATCAATTCTGCTTACTGGGACAAATAACTAAGGCTTCTTTAGCAGAGCTAAAGAAAAGGGCCAGAGGCTTATTGGGCCTTGCACATACTGATGTATGTGGCCCGATGAGCAATAGTGCCAGAGGAAATCTTCTGTACTTCATTACCTTTATTGATGACTTCAGTTTGGCTGTGTTCATTTAATGAGACACGAGTCGGAATCTCTTGAAATGATCAAAGGAGTTCCAGAATGAAGCATAGAACCGATTAGACAGAAGTATTAAAGATCCTCGATTAGATCGCGGAAGAGAATACTTGAGTCAAGAATTGAGTGATCATCTGAGTGAGTGTGAAGTCGTCTTACAGCTCATTTCTCCTGGAAAACCTGAATGGTGTTTCCAAGAGAATGAATCAGACCTTATTGGATATGCTCCGATTAATGATGAGTCACACGAATCTTCCATTATCCTTTTAGAAATACGCTCTAAAATGTCTGTATTTACGCCAAATAGGTTTCTATCAGAATCAGTTGAAAGACACCACATTGGATGTGGACTGGGAGTTTTCCAAGTATGTTTTCCTGATTAATTGGGATTGCAAGGTTTATGTAAAGCAGTTGTCAAAAGACATGCTTGAACCCATATCTGATAAGTGCTGCTTCGCTGGTTGTCCTATGGGAACCGAGGCTTATTACTTTTGCAACCAATCCGAGAACAAAGTTTTGTTGTTCGGAACTCTGTTTTTCTAGATAGAAAGTTTCTTTCCAAGAAGAACAGTGGAAGTAGAAGTACAGCTCGAAGAAATTCGAGAAACACAGGAGGCTGCTCAACCAGTTGAGGGAGAGCAGCGGTTGGATCTACAAAGTGTTGTAGGACCTACTCCTGTGGAGCCTGAAGTTCGCAGATCCGAATGGATCCGTCACTAACCCGAGAGTGATTTCTCGTAACCAATTGACGTGATCTGTTGATCATTGAAAAGTGACGAGCTTGCGAAATTCAAGGAGCGATGGTGAGCCCCAACTCCGAAAATTTGCTAGGTATGCATGTTAGCTTCACCGATCCATTTCTGGATTGAAGCAAACATCTTGGAGTTGGAATCTACGTTCTGTTAAAACGGTCAAAAGTTTTGACTTGATCAGGAACGAATAGGAACCGTGCGTTTACAAGTAGACTAGTGGGAGCGTAGTTGCATTTCTCACATTGTATGTATATAACATACTTATTCTCATAAACGACGTTCCGTCGCTTAAGTCTCATGTGACTTGGGTCGGAAGTCATTTTCAACGATAGACATGGGAGAAGCCGCGTGAGTTCTTGGAATAAGGATCTATTGAAATAGATTGGGTAGGCTAATTGGATCGTGTCTGAATCCTTATGTTGATAAGGTATTGGACAGTTCCAATATGCATGATTCCAAGAATGGCTTCACACCAAAGGTCTTATGGCAGTAATCTTAGCAAGATGAAGTGTCTTGGACACTAGCTGAGCTAGTATGTATGAGTGTGATTCCTTATGCTTCAGCAATAGAATCCATCATGAATGCCATATTTTGCGCTCGTCTAGATGCAGCTTACGCATAAAGCATGACGAGAAGATACCAATATGTTCCGGTAAAAGTCACTGGACAGTTGTAAGGAATATCCCCAAGTGTTTGAGGAACACTAAGGATAGGTTCTTGTTCAACTGAGGAAGTGACGAATCTGTTAAGAGTAGTTAGACGGACAAAGACGACTTCCGATTCCCACCTGGTTAGGTCCTTTTGTCTGTGTAGCGGTGCTATCTGTTGGAAGGGCTCCAAGCAGGGTACCGTAGAATAGTGCTTATTAATGAATGGCGGTGTGGTTTGTTGGAATGGTTCCAAGCAAAAACACCGCAGCCTCTCTCACAACCAAAGCGCGAGTTTTATACTGTTGCTGTAGGTATTAGATATCTGAAGACGTGGTCTTGATTCTAGTGGGAGTTATGTTAGTTATGATGTTCACATAGACATGCAATGGTCATGTTTATGAAATACTGACATCAGCATTATCTGATTATTAGATAATTAAATAATGGTCCCAAAGTATTTTATGTTCATTTTATAGGTCATCAAGTTGAGGACTTGATCATGAAACCCTATAAATGAAAGATGACATAAAATTATGTTAGTCGAGGTTGTTAAAGTGGGACACTAACAACCGCGTGAGACTAGCATGTGAGGTGACTGCTGGACTAAGTTTCATAGAGTCAATGATATGATTATCACAGTCAATCACATAGATATATGTTGGTGAACGTATGATCGGACGTGACCCGCTAATGAGAACTCTACAGGATAGTTATATCAGTGTCATGAGAGGTTCTCATTACGACTATAGAGTATAGTCCTTAGACCTGAGTTCATCATGCTTTCTAACATATGAATTGGTGCGCTTTGACCTTGTCAAACGTCGTTCCGTAACTGGCGGCTATAAAGGCATTGCTTAGGCGTATCATGAAGTGTGTGAAGAAACAGGAATGTAACAAGAAGGGATTTGTCCCTCCTATATAACAGGAGATAAATATCTCAGGGCCCATCGAAGATTTGATACTGAGAAAAATGCATGGCCGTGCTCAAACGAGGTGATTGTCAGTCGTTTGTTTTATCAGTATAGATCAGGAGTTCGATGAACATGATGTTGGCTATAATAAGGATGACACAGTTTCTTGCCTTATGCCATATCGAGATATAGTGACAAAGGGATTAGGGGAATAGTTGATTCCCGTATGAGTGGGAGATTGTTGGGATTATGTCCTGAAATCATATTGTACTAACTCTGTTAGATAGTTGTATTGTCGAGATCAGAACGATTCATATGATACTAGGGGGTCATAATGTTTTGCTAGAAGCCGCTTATGACTTATGAGTTGTAACTCATTGCTAGTATTATGTGGACCTACAGGGTCACACACCTAAGCAAGTTGGATGTACTTCATAAGGGATTGATCATTGGTGAATGGTCTGGTCAATGTGTATTGGATACACATTGAATATTGTGTTTTAGAGGATGTGTCGATCGACACTAATGGTGTGTCGATCGACACTATGGACGGACCGAAATTCTTATTTCGGTTCATGACTTAATTAATCATGGTTTGGTCCAGGGATTAATTAGGTCTTCTCAAGGGGCTATATATATGATGTTAGCCACGAATTTGAGAGGGGATGTTCATTTTCACAGCCACCTCTTAAGACACAGGAATCCCAAGAAGATCTGTGATCCCGGCACTAGCATCCCGGAGGATTCCATCTTGTGTGCGTGTGGACTACGGTAGAGGTGCAGCGATTGAGGTGCTGGAGATCTCGTTTATCTGACCATATTCCGCTGCAAAATTTCAGGTAAACACGAGATCCATTCCTAATGATTCAATTAACTAAACCCTAGATCCTAGGTAATCTGGAACTCGTGAGGATTCTAATGGCGCTTAGAATGGCTTAAGTTCCTTCACTTAGTCCATCGATACTCGGTGACTCGGGCTACCCATAGATAGCCTAAACTACCATGCAATCCGGCCATAGGACATGACCCCGTATTCATAGAACTACACACCTTCCGGCGTCACTCAGTAGGTTAACACCATAACCAGAACCACTACCCGAAAGTACGTTAACAAATCAGGAAACTACCCGAGGATCCAATCGGGAAGGAAGTATCGGAACGGCATCACTAGACTTTCAGGATATAACGCACCCTAGAGTCTTGATAACAATATAATAAAATAAACAAGCAGACTCATTGGGACTCTACAACAAAACACAATATCGAGAATGAAAAACTCACGGCGAGAGTTTCTTGGCGGCGTCGATCGGATTCCGGCGACGACGAGATCTTCGGCATGATTCCGGTGAACCTTTCCGTCCAGATGATGACTAGATAGGATAGGAGATCCGGTGAGGGAGAGAGAGAGTAGCGACTTGCTGAGCTAGAAGAGAGACAGCGGTGGAGTTGCCGGCGGCAAGAACTCCATCGACTTTCTGACAAGTTCTCCGGCGGCGAGGGGAGGATTTTGACTGATTATTGATGAGGTAGATGAGGAGATTTCAGATCTGCAAATGGCTTGATGGCTTAAACAGATTCTTCAAAAGATTTGGGATTTATGGAGAAAGATTGGGGATTAAGTAACTATAAACTTCAAAAGAGAAGAAGGGAGAGATATGAATTTTTGTGGAGAGAGAGAGGTGAGAGAGAAGAAATTGTGGGAGACAGAGAGCGGGGAGATTTGGGTGAGTGATTTCTGTGGTTTGCATGCAAGGAATTAGGGGATGTGATGGGTTTTTTCATGGAGAAATGGTTCAGGAATCTAAAGGACTCATTGAATCTTTTAGTGAATAGGTATCCCAAAATGAGAGAGAGGCATGACACTTGTTCTCTCAAGATTCCCTCAAGATTCTCTTTGTCCCCATACCATGAATCCAATGGTTTAAATCCCTTGAATCTCCGTTTGAACCAATCGGCGATCATATGTAATTTTCATGTTCAATCCTCCGTCAATTTCCAAAACTTCCGAAACGACTCCTCAAAATCTATTTTTATTTTAGTAGACCTCGATAAGACGTACTCGGCAACTTGACTCATCCAATTTGGCTTCATATAGCTCTTGTAACATATGTGAGAATATTTTATAGGTTTCGTTGGTTTCCATCCTGACAGTCCGCAAACCTTTTTAAATATTTTTTATTCTCTCTTGGTCTTCTAAGTAACTTCATTTAATATAAGAAGATAGTCACTTGGCCAATCTAAGCTTTCTGTCTTTATTTTAAAGATTACAGAAATATCCTCAGGTGACTTCTTACGGCTTCCCGTTGACTTTTGACTTTTCTGTTGACCATTTCTTGAGACAGGGTATTACAAGAGCAGTCGAGTTTACATTATGCCGATCAATGCGGAAAATCGAGCAGATTTTGTCGGAAGGACATTTACCTCATCGGCTTCGTATAAACTGTTTGGGTTGGTTCTGTAGTGCTTGAAAAAAATTTCAAGTACATTTTTTGGAGAATAATGTGATTTTTTTTCTTTGCGTTCGATCCTTGTTGCTTGAACCATGATGTTCGGGATTATTGGGCTTAGAAGCGTTTCGGTAATAATGTGATGCTTAAGATCAGCGTGCTTAGTAGCGTTTTCTGGGTTTTGAGTCAAGTTCTGAGTTTGAAGGCTAATGAGATAGACTCGACTTGTAGACCGATAGTTATCAAGACCAATGTGTTTGGAAGCTTTTAACTTGGTTATTAGCTTTTTTTTTTTGTTCGAAGGTTGGCGAGATATACTCGACTTATGGACCTACTTTGAGATGATAATTAAGAACAATGTGCTCAGAAGCGTCTTACTGGGTTTCTAGTTATACTCCAAGTTTTAAGGCTAGCGAGATATACTCCACTTACAGATCCATTTTGGTAGTAAACTATACATGAATATCGGCTAGGATATACCTAGCATATGTTAGACCAAGAAATACTCAGTTAAGACATAGTAGACCAGTGCTCTAGGAAGCTTTAGAGATGCACTTCGAGTTTGGGACTTTGCTAGATATCTCAACTTAAATTTCCATTGTCGATTGTAAACTAATATGAATGTCGATTAGACTTAGCGGATATTATACCAAGATATACTCGGTTGAGACGTCGTAGACTAGTGTTATAGGCATCGTTTACTGGGTTTAGAGGTTACTTCTAGTTTGGGAGTTTACGAGGCATCTCGACTTACATTCCCGTTGTCGATAGTAAACTTATATGAATATCAACAAGGGTATAACTAGCGGATATTATACAAAGGTATACTCGGTCAGAATTTGTATAGCTCGCTTTTATCTATTTGAAGGATGTAATATAACCTACATCCATATAGGATGGAATAGTTAGGATCCGTAAGGGATGTGATTGTTTGTTTGTTATGGTGAGCAACAGATGAGATAAAGAATGCTGAGAAAAAATGCAAATGCACTAAACTTTGAATGATATTATAGTTAACGAATTGAATTGGTTCGATATATTATGAAATTTGAAATTTAAATTTCTATAAAGATAAGTGAATCGAATGAAAATAAAAGAAAATCATTTATTGTTTACTGACAGTTCCAAGCATATGATTGATGAGCTGAGCAGTCGTGGAGGCGTCGAGTTGTATGGTTGTGATCCGGTGAGCCAAGTCTTCTGAGGGAAATCCGAATGAAATTTTTAATAATGGATCGTTCGAGTATGTCTTGAAGCTAGCCAAGCAGTGTGACCTGCTCCGATTTTTCGAGCAGCCTTGCATGCTTAGAATTTCCAAGCAACCTTGTTAAAGATAGTCGAGCAGATTTGTCTGAGCAGTGATCACTGCGTCCGGATTCAGGTTTTCCGACCGAGATCGTCGAGCATAGATACAGTCGGGCGTTTTGGAGTGTTGATTTGAGCATCGGTCCGAATGCGTCAAAGTATGGACTTTCCGCCTAGGATGAGATCAATTCTAGTTGCAAGATGTCAATTAGGAATCTCCGAGAAGCTTGCGTTTGAGTCCGATTTTGTTTCGAAAATTTCGGAATTTCGATGCGGAAGAATAGGTGTATATGGAACCACTCCTCCCCCCTTTGAGAGGGGGGACAGCTGAACCGATAAAAAATTTGGCTGCCTACGTAACCCTTTTGAGGATCAATCCGTCCGTAGTTTGCGCTTAGTACTATTTCCTTAGATGTATTGCGCTCCAACCTCTTAGCATACTGATATTGTCCATGTTGACGATTTTGTACACTCCGAGCGAATCTCTTTGTTTATTTTGTATGGTATGTCCCAATCTGATCATATTTTTTTTGCGTCGGCAGGCGCCATAATTTTTGTATGACCAAATCTACTTTTAAGAAATGTTGATTTGATCGTTTGTCCGATGACGATCGATTACTGAAAATTAGACAATTTTAGTTACCCTCCGGCTTGCACTGGCAACTTAATCGTTCTGAGAGTTATCGTTGCGTCTACAGCGAATCCCGCTAACGGTGTCGGGGAAGGCGATATTTCGTTCAAGTTTATGTTCATCTTCCTTAAAGTATCGCTGAAGATTGCATCGATAGAACTTCTTGTGTCGTCTAGGATCCTTGTATGCTAGATCTCTAATGATTAGTTTGATGACGAGAGGATTGTTTTGGCGACCGATCCATTCGTGCAATCTAAATATTCTTGAACGTTATTGCGTTGTTCGAGATCTGATAGGGAACTAACCAGTGGGCCCTTCTCCTTGCTTGTATATGGTAATCATTGATCCTCCATGGTTGTCTCGGATAAGCATTGATAGACACCACCTTTTTGAAACTCCTTATTAAGTTCGTTATGCTTTCAGTCGGGCCATGAGACATTGATCATAGGTCAACGTCAGCAATTCTCCCATCCATGAATATCAAGTATTGCTTCATGAACGTCGAGTTGGCTGTTGGAAGCTACTAATAGGATTTATTTTTAGCCTGGAGAACCATTTTAGCGCAGCTCTTTTAATATGTTCTACAAATTGGAGACAAAAACCATCGTCCTTCTCCCTTTCCTTTAGATTAGCTCTCCCCCATTGCTATGCGGAAAGCCATCATTTAAGCTTTCGAATTGGATGTTCTGTCGTAAAAAGTGATTTTGAGTTTTCCTCGATTAGGGATCTCGGGTGTGCCCTCGAGCCGTGAATGGTGTTTTCGTATTTCCTCCAAGATACAGTCGATCTCGGGTGCAGCGCTCATTGTCCTGTGAACTTGCGACCGTACAACTTTCTTCTCCATGGCTGTTTGCGCTAGCATGGTTCTAAGATCATTGAGTTTGTCTCGTCTTGTTACTCATAGCCCTTCAGCCCACTCGTTTTGTTGAGTCTGTAGAATGTTCCCTTCCTTCTCTACGATCTCGTTTTCGCTTCGTTTGGGAGCGTATTGATCCGCTCTAACCCTTTATTCCTCTTCGTCAGATTGTTGTCCAGTTTGGTTTTCGGGTAAAGTCGGATCTTTATCTCCGCAATCTTCTTCTTCAACGTCAATATCCACTACAAGCTTTCTTGGTCGGATCAGTAGTGGCAGATCCGTTGTGTTGGATCTGATGGTCGGAGGGGTCCGCTGGTTGAAGAGCTTTGGATGATGCTGTGCAAGGTTTCTCGTTGAGACGCCAGGCGTTGAGAAATTGAGTCTCCTACGCTCGGTTGTTCCTTGGTCGGTTTTTGGTTTTGAGCCATTCCACTGCTCAGTGAGCGTGATGTTTTCCTTCTCCTGATTCTGAGTTTTTTTCATCAATGCGGCTATCATCTCCTTAAGTTAGGTTAGCATCGTGTCGGCTGTTATGTCTATCGTGGTTGCGTTCGTGGCAACATTGTCTGCTGCGGTGTTACCTGTTGTGACGCTGCCTGTCGTAGTGTTGTTTGTGGTGGTGTTGTTTGTTGTTTTCCAAATGCCAAGTAGTGATTTATCATGTCTTTGTCTTCATCTTCGTTGGTGGCCATCACATCAGATCTACAAATAGGTGGTTTTTAGGTGTAAGAAAAATTATATTCCCCACAGACGGAGCAAAACTGTGAGAATCAAAACTCGCATGGTCGATTCTTGTAGAGTTAACTTTTAGGGAACATAATATTCTATGTAAACAACACGAAAAGAGATCCGGAAAATAGTTTTATTGATTTTCTTGACAGAAAACAGAGTACAAAAGTGTAAGATACAAAGAATAGTTTAGCGTGGGTTTTTTATCATGGTTTGGCCGTAGGAAGTCCCTCATCTTATATAGTAACGGCAAGTCGGTTTAAGGGATATTCGCCTGGAAGATTGCTTGAGATTTTTCTTTTATTGCATCTTCCATTTTCGTTCAGATTTACTTTTCTGCTCAAATTTTCCCCTTCTTGCTCGGATTTATCTTCCTATTGTCTTCTTTGAGTTGATCTCTATGTTTTTGTATTTATATTTCCGCCGCTTAGATTTATCTTCCGAATAGGCCGAAAAGGGACGATGAAAGTTTGTATGAGTCTATGTCTTCGTAGTCGGGCCCAAGGTTTATAAAGTACAAACCTTGTGGATTTGGCTAAAGTTCGTATTTCGTATAGCTTATTCGGAGATTCTATCAATGGCTAGTACGGTGTAGTTTTTGTTATAAAGATGGGTTGCGGTTAGTCGCGCATTTAGAGAAAAATATTGGCAAGTGTTCGAGCAGTTAGTCCATGCAATGTATCTTGTTCGGAACGTCTAAGGAGTGTGTTCTGCTCGGAACTTCCGACGAATTTGTTATGCTGGCAACTTACAAGGAATGTATTCTGCTTGGAAATTTCGAGGAATATGTTCTGTTCGGAACTTCCGAGGAATATATTATGTTCAGAACTTATGAGGGTGTGTGTTCTGCTTGAAAAATCCAAGGAATGTATCTGCTCGGAAAGTCCAAGCAATGCATCCTTCTCGGAAATTCCGAGTAAAGCATCATGCTCGGAAATTTTAAGAAGTGCATCTTGCTTGGAAATTCTGAGCAGTGCTTCTTGCTTGAACTATCTGAGCCGTGCATCCTTCTCAGATTCTCCTAGCAGTGTGTCCTGCTCGGACCATCCGTGCAGGCGGTCTTCCTCAGAATTTCCAAGCAGGTTGTTCTGTTTGGACAATCCGAGCAGATTGCCCTGCTTGGATCTTCCGAGCAGGTTATTCGAGCGTCTGTTCTTGTCTATGGATTTTGTCGAGTGGTATACCTATATGAGTGATCCATCCGAGCAGCTTTGATTTCTCGGAAGTTCAACTAAGTGGTTTCGTACATTTTGTACGAAACGTTTTACATACGAAACGTCGTCCGTACGACTCGTTGTTTGTGTGGAAAATGGTCATGACCGATTGTTTTAATCTGTATTCGACTATTGATTTCGTCGAGGGAGGATTTTGACCCAACACCCTAGACCTAATATGTTCTAGTAAGCGTATGGCTATGATCCGGTATTTGATTGCTTAGTAGTCCGTCTAGTTGGGTTTTACATGGTAGTTATCTAGGAGAAATGATATCGGTTTGATTATGTTTACTTGTGGTAGACTTATGCTTGATTTCTGGAAGTTCTTTCTTTTAGGTTCATTCTTAATGCATGAGACTATATTCATGAAGTAGAATATGATCTTAGGATTAATAGAACTATGAAATTAGTGCATCAATTTACTGGAACTAGCTTAAGAGAGTATTTGTTTTGCAAGCTGAAAGATTTGACTTGTAAGGCACTATGAACGTTATGATAAACTTGATATTAATGCATGATTTTTTCTGTGGCCAGTTGCGGGAGTTGACCGGTCGAGTTAAAGAGATTATGTGTATATTCCTATGAATATAGGTAGGTTAAAATCTTTTTGTGTTCGAGTTTGTGCAATTTTCTAGAAACAAATAGAAGTTAGGCTAGACTTATAAGAATCATTCCAAACATCTTTAGATGCATCTTGGAAGACCCTATTCCTTCCTTGTTATTGCATTTTCGGTTTTACATTCATTGCTTGACACAATAAAAATCTCTCCCCAAACAATTACTTTGTGACTTATCTCTCCTCCAACCTTGCTTGACTATTCAAATAGGCATAGCTTCTTTGTAGATCGAGAGACTAAGTACTACTACGCACATATGTGCACGCAGACTCAAGGTTTTATAAATTTAAAACTTGAAAGCCTTGAACAAAAAGCTGGTAGTCGTATAGCACTCAACATACCAAGCACAAAATCCCAACACAGAGTTTAAAGGCGTTTCTAAAACCCACTTTTAACATTGTTCGGGGCATATATTCTTCGTAATCTATCATTTCACTACCTCTGTAGCAAGCAATACATTTTTCAAGAAGTATTTCCGACATAAAATTTGATTGAGTATGAGAGATGACATGATGGAGCACTGCTTTTAGCCTCTGCGCAAGTATATTGGAGATTACCTTATAAGTTGTATTTAGGCATGATATGGGTTTAAAGTCTCCCATCGAGGAATCGTTAGACGATATCAGGATCAATACCAAGTTTGTTTTGTTCAATTGCTTCAGCAGACGACTAGAGTTAAAGAACTCAAGAACACCCACAGTGACTTCGGACCAACTACATTCCAACAAGATTTGAAGAACTCCGCTGGATACCCATATGGCCCTCTGCATTTTTTCCAAGGTAGATCAAAGAAGGCACTTTTCACTTCGTCAGTCAGGAACAAGAGATTTAAAGCTGAGATCTGGTTGGCCAAATAAGTGAAGTTCAAGAGTGAAGAGGTTGACCAGTATCACCACACAAATGGTCTTTACATTAATAAACACAATGATCTAAGATTCCTTGCTGCGTTCAATTTTATTTTCATCTTTATCAACTAAAAATGAACAGATTTCTCTATCTCCGGGAATCAACCAGTCTATGGAAATATGTAGTACTTGCATCTCCAGATTTCAACCAGTACACAACCCCTTCGTCTGAAAAATGATTCCTTCACAGTTGCTAACATTTTCCATTTTCTTCGAGCCTCTATCTCTTGTTCTACTGTTGGAAAGGACATCATCTAAGCTTGCTGGGATAATAGAGTAGCATAAGCCTCCTCAATACTTTACTCCCAAGTTTGAAAATTTAAGTCATGAATTTCCTTCTTAAATAGCTCTAACTTTACAAAACTTGAGAACCAGCTCTCTACTCCTACAGGGAGGAATTCCTCACTCTTAAGAATGTAGTTTTAAAACTTAAAGCTCTTTTGTCTTGTTTGCACAAGACTGAGGAACAAACTGCATGAACTATAGTTGGAGAAATCTGGTTGTCCAAACACTGCATACAAAAATCCCATACAATCCAACAAACAATCATTTACCAAGCACATGTTCAGTTTCTTCTTGATCGGGTCTTCTCCTCTATTATTCCACTAGGTGAACATGGAGCCTTTATAAGTACGGTCTGCTAACCCTGATCTGAGAAGGTATTCACGTAATAGCCTTGTTGAGAGGTCGACATTTAGAAACACGAGAGAAAAATGCTCCTCTGGCCTAAGATTCTGGTTAAAGTCACATAAGAGGGCTCATGGTTTTCCTATTACTACGTAGTTTGGTGATGTTTGAACTAAATTTTCTTAAAGATTCCTCATTAAATGTTCCAAATTTTCCGCATAAATAAAAGAGACTAAAAATGGAGAGTGATGGCCTGGCAGCTGAGTCTCGAAAGAAACCATCTGGAGGGATTTGGATGTTATGGAAACCTTCACGCTTTGATGCCACACAATCTAGATCCTCCAAATATCAGAGTAGTCGTAATTGTTATCAAAATTCCAGCCTTGTGGCATGTTATTCATAAGCTTATGTCTCTTAGGCTTCTTAACATGGGTCACAATTAGATCTCCAAAACCCGTTTAGTAACCATCATCCACTTCTTAAAACCTATGTGATGTCTTACTACATTAAAACCTTTGTGATGGTTTTCTACGGTAAAACCTCCCTTATTACGTAAACAAAAAACTGGTATATATATAAGTTATTGAGGTGTGTAGCCTTTGCTCCTGGTATTACAATTCCGTTTTTAGACACAACTTTGGTGAATATTTCTTTATCATCTCTTGAAAATTCCTTTGCAATTGAGTCATTTGAAGAAACATCAAAAGAGTCTCCCTCAACCTTTGAAAGTTTTTTGGCTTAATGAATTTCTTTTGAACCCATTTCAATTCCTCCTTACTCTTAGTCTTTGTTTTACTTAGATCACCTTCCTCAGCGAGCGCAGCCGGCTTTGGTTTTGTTCTCAGCTCTTGGAGAACTGTTCCCACTCGATTTTAGATTGGCAACTCAACCATGCATTCATCAATTTTACTTGCCCACTTTGCTTTCTTCTTTGCATTTTTTACTGCATCAGGGGTGTGAGTTCTTTGGCATTTCTCTGTGGGATGCCCTGTTGCACTACATATCATATATGTTATTGGTGTGGATTTTCACCTCTTAATGCTATGTCAAACTCCTTACAATGATCACTAATATGTGGCATCCAAGGGCTTGAGACTTCAACTCTGCAGATCTCTCCCGAGTCAAATTGAAAATTTATTGCTTGTGGAAGAGGCTTCCTTAGACCAATAAGAGTAACGATTTTAGCTACCCCGATTGTAGTCATTTTCATTGTTGACGTGTGTAGGGACTTTAGGTCTCCTACAAGCCAAAAAAAATCATCTCTAATCCATCCTCACATACGAATTGAAGGAGCACATTTCATAACTTTAGGAAAATCAGAGTGCAGAGGTGAGCTCCAGATTATTCAGGATGATACAAGGTTCCAAATCCGCAACAAATATTATATGACCCTCATTTTTCAACAACACTTGATTCAATACCCGCTTCTTGTTGTAGGCATTTGATATTCGAAATAGGAAATTTTTGCCTTCCATTCTCGAGACCGTTAATGTCCCTATGGTGCGTCAAAATTATGTTCACTATGTTGTGAATTGTTCCCTTCACGGGAGGGTCCGCATAAAATTGGCCCAACAACCTTTTGTTTTGTTCTATCACTGCGTTCAATATCTTGACACATGAGTCGTCGGAGGATAGGATGAAAGCTTCTCCTTTCTTCTCTAGTTTATTTGTTTTTCCTTTAGAAAATTGCACCATGAATCCTTAAGTATGGCAAGTACTGGAAGCTTTAATGGGTCTGCCAAGTAAGCAACTTTCGCAGTCTCAGCGAGAGCGTATCCCTTCGACTATGATTGTCGTCTGAGTAACAAGCACAATTTTAGGCGTTTCTACCTCCAATATAACCCCTTCTTCCATCGCTTGCCTACCCTCAGTGATTACTGGGATAAGTGCGTTAGGTCATGAGATTTTTGTGGGTCAGTCGATGAATTGACTTTCAAAGGTGTTCCAAATCTGGAATAATTCCATATTTAGCCATAAATGTGGGTTTATTTTCCCGATCTACATGTTCCGATGAGATTTTGAAAGGGAGCGTGAGGAGGTTTGTTTATGATAGGTTCTTTCCCATGAGGAGGAAAGGCCTAAAGAGGAGGAGGGCTAGGAAGCCGTGCCGTGATTGATGCCAAAGAACAGCTGCGAAGTACGTCACTTTATGCCGTTTAGAGAGAGAGAAAAATATAGTGTGAGTACATATCATTTTTTATCCCACCTATCTTTAAAGGCCTTCATTATATGTCATATCTCTCATAGCTTGGACTTAGAATAGAATTCACGTTTATTTGTTGGTAATTGGTCAGAATCGAATTTGAAGTTGTTGTATTGTCTTACGTTCTTTTTTACAAACAATGTTGATTGTCTTTTGGAACACCTACGGACATTTTTGTAAAAAAAACATATGGACATTTTAAGAGGTCCATAAATTGGATAGTAATATTTCAACTGAATACTAAATCTAAGCCAAAATTTTAAGAGGTCCATAAATTGGACTGGTTTGGTTTATAAGATTCAACTTAGTTCTTCGTACGTTGGGTTAGTGATAGGCTCAAGAATTAATCATATTCTACTGCAAGTGCATAGTTATGCAATCGTAGTATATAAGGTATCGAATCTACAGGGACTCCGGTTTCGATAGGTTAAGAACTGTAGAAATTTAAACCAAGATGAAAGCAATGTGAAGTAAACTAAAAGCAAAACAAGGAAGCAAACGATAGCAGGAGTGAGTTGTAAGCAATAAACTAAGGGCGCTAAGTCTAGGGAGTTCTCAGGAAATCAGACAAGCAGATTAATATTCAGTCAGGATCTAATTAAACACATTTCTAGAACTCGAAGCACAGATATAGAATAAACCAACTTTCGCTGTGAAGATTCTCTAAGCCTAATTGCAGAAATCCAAATGTCTATGTAATTCCTAACAGATTAGACCAGCTTTAATGATCAGGTTCGATATGTTCACAATTAAACTAAACCAAATTTCTTTGCGAGTAATTCAATTGCTCAATCTAAATAGTTCAGGTTCTAAATCACACTTTCGTGCCAACCTAGCAACCTATGATCTAGATTCTAAGTGATCAGGTTAGAACTAGCATTAAGCACAGTTTAGATTGAAGAACATAAATCCTTAACTGAATTAATTAAATCTAACAAGTCATGAAATCCCTAATGAGAATCCCTAAACCTAACAATGAATCTACTCAGACATGATTAATGAAACAGAAATCATAGAATTAATAGATTGCATATAAGAAAATAAATAGGTAAAGGGGTTCGAAATCTTCTCCAAAATAGATGAAGTACAAGATCAGATCAGCCCCAAAAGCTCTAAAAATCTCTTAGCTCTAAGTATGAAAGCGTATCTAATTAAAACACCAAAAACTTAATTAAATAGGTTTAATCTCGGCCTGGGGCTTCTTTGTAAATATCAGGAACTTCTGGACCAAAGTGTAATATCTTCACTCTTCATTAAACCGCCGAGTCTTGGCCCATATCGCTTGTGCAACGATCGACACCAAAGGTGTTTCGATCGATGCAATCCCTTGTTTCGGACAGTGAGCTCAACTCTCTCGGCCAAACACTCCAAAAATCTCCAAAATGCTCCAACATCTCCAATTCTGCTCCAAACCTAATTATACATGTAATAGACCCTAAAAGAACACAAGTAGACTCTAAAACACACTTATATCATGCCATAAAACCGGTAAAAACCATGATATATCAGTTAGGAAAAGGATGGTATATGACACATAATACATAAGCTACATATAAAGCTAGCTTGACGAGCCCGTGATTGATCTATGTTTGGTAGTATTTAAAATGTTAAAATGCTATTTCCTTTCGGAAAACGATTTTTCATTATATACCAAAGGACAAATACATTATTTGGATACATAAATATGTTGGAATTGTGTCCAGTAATCTCGGTACTGTCTCTAGAAAGTAAGAGTATGTCAATGATCAGACATAAGTCATATAATACTGGGGGTCATGATGGCTTGCTAGAGTCCGCTCATGATCTATAAGTCTTGGACTTATTGCCTTTATTATATGATCCCATATGGGTCACACGCCTAAGCTAACAGGAAAATGTGTTGGAACGGCTTAGCAGAAGTACGACAAAAGTGCCAGGCATTTGTCGTACTAAGAGAGAAAGATTAATGGGTCTGATTAAATGGGATTTAATCAGATTGGTGTTTTGGGCCCATAAGCCCAAAAGGGAAAGAGAAGGCTTTTAATAAACAAAAGCCAAATCTCTTTCTCCTAACCCTAACCCTGGCCGCGATTTTCCTCTCCTCTCTGCGCCTCCCATCAGCTCGGTCTAGCAGCCGTTTTCTGTGATCGCGTGTGTGAACCTTTGGAGGATTCATCCCTCGGTGTATCTCTCTGATCTCTGACCTGTTCTATTCCTTCCGCTGCAACAAACAGGTAAAAGGTGAGATCATCTAATGTTTCTATTCAAGAGAACCTAGATCTGTATGTTTAGGTTGATATGAATCTGTGAATTACATCAGGATCAACTAAACAGTTCCTACAGTGGTATCAGAGCCATTGGTTCTTAGGATTTCTTGTTTTAGATTCATGTTTAGGTTGTTTAATCTGTTTAGAAGTGTTTTGAATCAATTACTGATAAGAAAAACACTTAAGAAACTGAATTGAATCCTGAACAAACATATGAATCGCAAAACCGAGCTATATGACTCGTGTTCTTGCGATCGGCCGAGTAGAGAACCGATCGGCTTGGCCGGTTGGATCGCACGGCCGAGTGTTGATCGGCTGGGTCGGATCATCGGATCGATCGCGTCACGATCGCGGCTCGTCCCGATCGTCAGACGGATCGCATCCCGATCGCGGCCAGTCCCGATCGTCGGACGGATCACATCCCGGTTGCGAGAGATGGGCCGATCGCTCGTCCCGATCGCATCTCGTCCGACCGTCCCGATCGTCCCGTCCCGATCACACGCGAGCGTCCCGTCCGGCCATTGTCCCGAGCGTCTCGATCTCGGATCGTCGTATGCGGCTTGCGGCTGGACGGTTCTTACTCGACCGGTTAGGGTTTTTGGGTGTGATGGGCCGGTTCGATTTTGGTTAGATGGTTCGGTTCAAAACTTGATTAAAATTGATTCGTTCTGGTTTAATAAACAGATTTTAATAATTTTATTAAATCTGGTTAAACCGGGATAAGAAATCCAATGTCGAAAGAATTATTGGATTTAGTGCCTAAACCAGGAATTTCTAATTTGATTTGGTTGGACCAAATAAATTGAGAAATTCCGGTTTAGTAAATAACCGGTTGACAATTGTGGTCATCGTAGTAATTAAAATTTGGTTAGACCAATTTTAATGAACCAGACCGGTTATGTCAAATAATTGGACAATTGGGTCATGTCTTGGACATGGACCAATTCTTGGGCCTCGGGCCAAGAAGTTAAAACAATTGGGCCAATTATTTGAGTCTTTCTTCAGATCAATTTAAAATTTATTTTATAAAATATAAAGTCGATTTTAAATTAAAGTTTCCGAAATTTTGAAATTAGAAAGTTTCTTAAAATAGAAGTTTCTGGATTTGCGGGTTTTGGATTTTGAGAAATTTCTAAAGTTAGAAAGTTTCCGTTTTTAGAAAGTTTCCAATTTTAGAAAGTTTCCAAAATAGTAGGTTTCCAAAAATAGAAAGTTTCCCGAAATAGTAATCTTCTATTTTGGGAATGAAATTTTAATAAACCTACGAACCTCAAATAATATCAAGCGTTGGATGTCTTGTCCAGGCTATGTCAGCTGTCGAAGCCCATTCAATTGTATTCATGGCCTTACAGTGTGAGGGTGTCTACTTTTGCGTGGATAAGATGGTTTGTGATTCATAAATGTCATTGGGAGTCCCAGACATTAATGATTACATGACTGTATAGTCTGGTTTTCTTGACTAGGCCATCGGGAGTCCCGGGCCTTGAGACATCAGAGTGGATTGGGCCTCGGGCCCAGATTCACAACCAAGAGTTATATCACGGATATAATTAGCCGATATAGGGCTTACCGATATAAGCTAAGGTTGGGTGACGGCCAGTGACCCACTTTAATCTTAGTTATATGTGGATCTTGGAATCATTATATTCTATTGAGGGTAACTGATGTTATTGAATATAATGCGTGATTAATCATATTAAATTTTTAATACGAGATTAGTCATTTTGAACATAATAACTAATAACCTTTTTATTTATATATTTCAGATATGACTACTACAAGCACACAAAACACATTCTCGATCCGGTCTGTTCTCGAGAAGGAGAAGCTGACTGGAACGAACTTCCTGACATGGTCAAGGAACTTGAGGCTGGTCCTCAAGCAGGAGAAGAAGGATTATGTCCTTCGTGATCCCCTCCCCGAGAGGCCTCTTGCCAATGCTGCCAGGACTCTGCACAATGCTTGGGAAAAGCATTCGTCAGATGAAAATGATGTCTATTGCCTGATGTTGGTGACAATGACTCCTGAGCTGCAAAAACAGTTCGAAAGTGTATTGTCTCCCATCGAGATAATGGCAAGCCTGAAATCGCTTTTTCAGGAGCAGGCTAGGACTGAGAGGTTCCAGACAGTTAAGAACCTCTTGGACTGTAAGTTGGCTGCGAATGCGGCAGTGAGTCCTCATGTCTTGAAGATGATGGGTTATCTCGATCATCTTCAGAAACTCGACTGCCCAATCAGCCAGGAACTTGCCTGTGACATCATTCTGCAGTCTTTACCTGCAAGCTATGATCAGTTCATTCTGAACTTTAACATGCATGGCTTGAGTAAGACACTACCTGAGCTTCACGGAATGCTCAAGACTGCAGAGCCCAACTTGAGGAAAACCGCCAAGGACCCCAATGTGCTTATGGTGCAGAAGGGCAAGGGGTTTAAGAAATCCTCTGCTAAGGATAAGGGAGCGGCCAAGGCTGTCCAAGTCGCGGACAAGGACACGCCAAAGCCCAAGCCCAAGTCTAAGGCTGGGCCTACTGACATGTGCAGGTTCTGCAAAGAATTGGGGCATTGGAGAAGAGATTGTAAGAAATTCCAGGAAGGTCTAAAGGAATTGAAGAAGAAGACTTTCGAGACTTCTTCATCAGGTATTTTTGTTATAGAAGTTAATACAACTACTTCTGATAATACCTCATGGGTCATGGATACTGGTTGTGGGGCTCATATTTGTACTAATATGCAGGCACTCAGCAACAGTAGAAGGCTGAAGCAAGGACAAGTGGAGCTACGAGTTGGGAATGGAGCGAAAGTTTCAGCACTAGCTGTAGGCACATACTTGTTGACTTTACCTTCGGGATTGATTTTAGAACTGAATAATTGTTATTTTGTACCTGCTATAAGCAGAAATATTATTTCAATTTCTTTGTTGGATTTGGAAGGTTATGATTTTTCAGTTAAGAATAAATTATGTTCCTTCAATCGCAACAATTTGTTCTATGGTTCTGCCCCTCTTTCGAATGGGCTTTACATACTCGATCAATCCGCGCCAATATATAACATTAATACAAAACGGTTTAAACCTAATGAGGAAAACCGAACGTTTCTATGGCATTGTCGTTTAGGGCACATCAGCGAGAAACGCATCAAGAGGCTCCATTCGAATGGACTTCTTGGCTCATTTGACTTTGAGTCATGTGAGAAATGCGAATCCTGCATGATGGGCAAAATGACACGGGCCCCCTTTAATAAACCTAACGAGAGGGCCAGTGACTTATTGGGCCTGATACACACTGATGTGTGTGGCCCAATGTCCACAAATGCAAGAGGAAACTATCAGTACTTCATTTCCTTCACTGATGATTTCAGTAGGTATGGATATGTTTATTTAATGAAACATAAGTCTGAATCTTTTGAGAAGTTCAGAGAATTCCAAAATGAAGTACAGAACCAACTTGGCAAAAGCATTAAGGCTCTTCGGTCCGACCGAGGAGGAGAATACTTAAGCCAAGAATTCAGTGATCATCTGAGAGAGTGTGGGATTGTATCCCAACTCACTCCTCCTGGAACACCTCAATGGAATGGTGTGTCTGAGAGGAGAAATCGGACCTTATTGGATATGGTTCGATCTATGATGAGTCACACAGACCTTCCAATATCCCTTTGGGGATATGCTCTGCTAACAGCAGTGTTCACTCTAAATAGAGCGCCATCAAAAGCAGTAGCAAAGACACCATATGAATTATGGACTGGAGAAGCTCCAGTGCTGTCTTATCTCAGAATTTGGGGTTGTGAGGCCTACGTCAAGAGATTGATCTCAGACAAGCTTACACCAAAATCTGACAAATGTTACTTCATTGGTTATCCACGGGAAACCAAGGCTTATTACTTCTATCTACGTTCCGAGAACAAGATTTTTGTTGCCCGGGATTGTAACTTTCTTGAGAGGGAGTTTCTCTCTAAGAAAGACAGTGGGAGTAAGGTACTGCTTGAAGAAATTCAAGATGAACAGGATACTGCTCAACCTAATGAGGAAGAGCAGGAGGAGGCCCAGGCCCTGCAAGAAATTGTAGAGCCTGAACCTGTAGTACCTGAAGTTCGAAGATCCGGGAGGATCCGTCACGAACCCGAGAGATATCAAGGGTTCCTCGTGACTGACTGTCATGATCTTCTGATCATTGATGGTGATGAACCATCGAACTTCAACCAAGCCATGATGGGCCCAGATTCCTCTAAGTGGCGTAAGGCCACTGATTCCGAAATGGATTCCATGACGGTCAACCAAGTATTTTCGTTGGTTGACTTGCCTGCTGGTGTAAAAGCCATCGAGTGCAAATGGATCTTCAAGAAGAAGATTGACGTGGATGGAAATGTCCAGATTTATAAAGCCAGGTTGGTGGCAAAAGGTTTCAGACAAGTTCACGGTGTGGATTACGATGAAACCTATTCACCAGTGGCTATGATGAAATCTATTCGGATTCTACTAGCAACTGCAGCTTTTCATGATTATGAAATTTGGCAGATGGACGTGAAAACCGCCTTCCTGAATGGTATTCTGGAAGAGGATGTGTATATGACGCAACCTGACGGTTACATAGATCCAAAGAATGCTGGGAAAGTATGCAAGCTTCATAAATCCATTTATGGATTGAAGCAAGCATCGAGGAGCTGGAATCTTCGTTTTGATGAAGCGATCAAGCAATTTGACTTCATTAGAAACGAAGAAGAACAATGCGTGTATAAGAAATCTAGTGGGAGCAAGATTGTATTTCTTATTCTGTATGTCGATGACATACTGCTTCTCGGAAACGACGTTCCAATGCTAAAGTCCGTAAAAGACTGGCTTGGAAGTTGTTTTTCCATGAAAGACATGGGTGAAGCCGCATACGTTCTTGGAATTAGGATCTATCGGGATAGACCTAAGAGGCTGATAGGCTTGTGTCAAGACTCATACATTGACAAAGTCCTACAAAGATTCAGCATGAAAGATTCCAAGAAGGGCTTCACACCAATGGTGCATGGCACAACGCTAAGCAAGAAGCAGAGCCCTACGTCGGCTGCTGAGCTTGAGCGCATGAAGAATATTCCTTATGCATCTGCAATAGGATCTGTCATGTATGCCATGATCTGTACTCGTCCTGATGTTGCTTATGCATTGAGCATGACGAGTAGATACCAGTCAAATCCAGGTGAAAACCATTGGATTGCCGTAAAGAATATCTTGAAGTATCTAAGACATACTAAGGATAAGTTCTTGGTGTACGGTGGAAGTGATGTGCTTAAAGTCAGTGGATTCACGGACGCAAGTTTCCAGACAGACACAGATGATTTCCGGTCACAGTCCGGTTATATCTTTTGTCTGAATGGCGGTGCAGTAAGTTGGAGAAGCTCCAAGCAGGACACCGTTGCTGATTCCACTACAGAAGCTGAATATATCGCCACCTCAGAAGCAGCGAAGGAAGCTGTTTGGATACGAAAGTTCATTATGGAACTAGGTGTGATACCAAATGCGGCTGAGCCTATGGCACTGTTTTGTGACAACAATGGTGCTATAGCTCAGGCAAAGGAACCAAGATCACACCAGAAATCCAAGCATGTTCAAAGAAGATTTCACTTGATACGTGACATCGTTAATAGAAAGGAAGTCAAGATCAGCCGAGTCCCGACAGATGATAATGTCGCTGATCCGTTGACAAAGCCACTCCCAAGGCCTAAGCTCGAGTTCCTGACTGAAGCTGTAGGCATTAGAAACATTGAAATGTAATCTAAATTTGAGTGGGAGTTTTGTGAGCTTTATTTTAGTTATTTGACATGTTCTTGTAAAACATTATTTTATGTTTAATGAAATTATTATTTCAAGATTATTTTAACTGTGATGAAATAATCATTCCAAAATGATATGAAGCATTTTATAGGTCATCGAAGTAAGTGACTTGATCTTGAGTCATCAAAGTCATTTAGCTTGATCATGAGACCCTATATTTGATAAATGTTTTATATCATCCTGTCCCTAGTCGAAGGTTGTTGAAACTGGAACACCAACAACCGTGTGAGACTGGATTGGTACGTGACTTATGACAAAGTCTCAGTGTGTCATAGATGCGCGGCATCAAAGTCAGTACATAGGTGCATGTTGGGAACATACGACCGGACAAGACCCGCTTATAAGAACTCTTCAGGATATTTATATCTGTGTCATAAGAGATTCTTACTACGACTATAGAGTATAGTCCTTAGACCTGAGTTCACATGCATGTGATTGCACATGGACTGGTGTACTTTGATCATTGTCTAACGCTATCGTTCTGCGATAGATATAAGGACCTTGTTTGGGTACATCATGAAATGAGTAGTTTACAGTGATGGAACAAGATGGGATTTGTCCCTCCAATATAAATGGAGTGAATATCTCTAGGCCAATCGGAGATTTGAATACTGGAAAACGCATGGCCATGCTCAAACGGACTTTCCCGAGTCGTTTGGATTGTCAGTATCAAATCAGAGTCCGATGAACAAGATTAGGCTTTATAAGGATGACACTAATCTTGCCTTATGACTAATCGAGATATTGAGACAAAAGGATTATGAATACAGAGAGATTCCAGTACAAGTGGGAGATTGTTGGAATTGTGTCCAGTAATCTCGGTACTGTCTCTAGAAAGTAAGAGTATGTCAATGATCAGACATAAGTCATATAATACTGGGGGTCATGATGGCTTGCTAGAGTCCGCTCATGATCTATAAGTCTTGGACTTATTGCCTTTATTATATGATCCCATATGGGTCACACGCCTAAGCTAACAGGAAAATGTGTTGGAACGGCTTAGCAGAAGTACGACAAAAGTGCCAGGCATTTGTCGTACTAAGAGAGAAAGATTAATGGGTCTGATTAAATGGGATTTAATCAGATTGGTGTTTTGGGCCCATAAGCCCAAAAGGGAAAGAGAAGGCTTTTAATAAACAAAAGCCAAATCTCTTTCTCCTAACCCTAACCCTGGCCGCGATTTTCCTCTCCTCTCTGCGCCTCCCATCAGCTCGGTCTAGCAGCCGTTTTCTGTGATCGCGTGTGTGAACCTTTGGAGGATTCATCCCTCGGTGTATCTCTCTGATCTCTGACCTGTTCTATTCCTTCCGCTGCAACAAACAGGTAAAAGGTGAGATCATCTAATGTTTCTATTCAAGAGAACCTAGATCTGTATGTTTAGGTTGATATGAATCTGTGAATTACATCAGGATCAACTAAACAGTTCCTACAAAATAAACTACCCAAATCGCCTATAATAAAAATGATAAATAAAATAGAATCATCATGAACATCTTTGATAGGACAATCCTTTGCTCTTTTTCGCTTAGCCCCTTTGGGTTGGGAAAGAGGCTTTCAACTTTTCTTTTTTTACAAAATCTCTTCCACAAGTGTTGTTATTGCAATTACCGGCTTCGGCGACGGTATCGTTATTTAGCAATTGCCTTTTTCCTTTTATGAGATTGCCTCTGTGTATCTCAATTTTTCCTTTTGCTTATCTAAGTTTTCTATTCCTTATTCCCCTTATTCATCAAATTGTCTGAGTTATGGAAAGGTTTGATTATGGTTCCAAGTTTAACGTGGATTCCCATTCAACCAATCCCTACCTAGGTTTAACGAGATCGACATGAGCATTTTCTCGCCAGAACGTTAGCTTATGTACGGCGAAAGTGATCCATGCCACAGCCGAGAATCTGCACAACGCTCTTCGATGATGATGATAGTCGACGACGATCCAACAGTGTTACCAATCCACAGTTTCGAATTGTTGATGAAAATGCGACTAGCTTGCTCGGGAGACCACTAAACCCAGAATGCCAATTGATGCAGAGGACGATAGAATACATGCCCACCGCTTGATGTGTATATGAAAGGATCTGAGGAATAGCTTTGTCCAAAGATAGATCCCAATTTGTACGGGAGGAAGATCTACTGACGGTGATGAAGGATAGACCATGGTCTTACAACCACTGGACGATGCTGTTGGAACGCTGGATACCATCTATAGCACGTGACTTCTTGTCTACCTTGGAAGTGTGGATCCGCATCAAGCACATCCCGGTCAACCACTTCACTTTAGAAACGATGAACACATTAGCATCCAAAATTGGTCACGTGGAAGAAATAGCATATGACCCTAAAGCTTCTCAAGTGAAGGATTATATACGAACAAGAGTGACCTTCAATGTAAACAATCCAGTTATTGTTGCAAAACAACTGATTCTACCAACTTGAGAAGTATAAATCATTGAGTACGAGTATGAGAAAATACACAATAGATGCTTTCATTTTCTATGGCTTACACACGAGAAACTCGCATGTGCCTGGTTGAAGAAGAACAAGAGCGTGAGTAAAACAGTCCATAAACCTCAATCTGCGGATAAGCTGATTGCAGAAGGACCGAAGGTGCTAAACTCCACACAAAAGTGCTTGATTCTCCCCCCAGGTTTCCCACCTATGTTCCCTGAACTCTCTAAGCATGAGCAACAAATGGCTCTGCAGTACATTTCACATTCTAACGAAACTGAAAGAACTGCACGCATTCAACGCGTGAGGCAGTCGATATAGGATGCTAAAAACAGCTTAACAGTTAACCTGATGAAAATCACCAATGATTTGGACAAAGGAAATGGACACGTCTTTAACTAAAATATTATGAAAGGAAAACTCCACTAGCTTGATAAACAAGCTTCATCAGAACTTGTAGCCGTATACCAGAAACACCAGGAGGAACCATCATCGCCTTCACATAGTTCCTCGCATGCTTTCCAGTTTCAAGGGACTACGGGCTGCAATGTGGGGACTGAAAATCCTCTATCGTCGGACCCTATGGAAGTGTGAAGAAGAGCAGAGAAAGGCCACCGTCATGGAGGAAAAAGATCGGATCAGCAAAAGATCAGCATCAAACTCTCGTTCGTCCCATTCTGAAGATTTGGGTATCAAGGAACAACCGGCAAAACGTAATGCTGGGAATCAACAGCTTGCTACTAACAAAAAAACGAATCCAAAATCAAAAACCCTTCGGTGGCTTCCGGTTTGAAGCCGCTGTCATCCTAATGAGTGTTTTGAGCTGGAACTGTCAAGGTGCGGGCAGCATCGAGACAGTTCGTAGATTCGGGAGCTGCGGCGTACGTACTTTCCGGATTTATTGTTTTAAGTGAAACTAAGCAAAAGTTTGGTTACATTAATTGTTTAAAATATTCTTTGGGTTATGATGATTTGGTTACCGTTGAGCCTCGTGGTTTGAGTGGTGGGCTTGCGGTAATATGGAAAAACAGTTACAAAGTAAAAGTTTTTTCAAAAAAATGCGCGAGTGATCGATCTGAAAATCAGTTTAGGATCAATCAATTTCTTTCTAACATGCATCTATGGTGATCCTCTACGGGAACGAAGACAGATGTATGGGATAATCTTGAGCGAATTGGTATGCAACGAGTTGAAGCATGGTTGTTAATTGGTGATTTTAATGAACTTATTAGCAACGATGAGAAATTCGGAGGAAATGAAAGAAGGGACACATCATTTTGGGATTTTCGAAACATGGCTGAAACATGTAAAGTGAGAGAGATCAGACGCTATGGGAATAGTTTTTCTTGGTCGGGTTGGAGAGACCGAGTCTGAATTCAATGTCGTCTAGATCGAAGCTTTGGAAATGACAAATGGTTTCACTTATTCCCCTATGCACATAATGAGTATCTCCAAATGTGGGCATCTGATCATCGCCCTATTAGATTATCTTTTGCTCTAGAAACTGATGATCAAGCCAAAGGCATGTTCTACTTTGACAAAAGAATGATCCCGGAGGAGGGATTTGAGCAAATCATTCGGAGAGGATGGGAACAAGTTCCTAAAGGTGCGGCCTCAATCACGGATCGAATATAAAATTGTCGAAAAGAGTTAGCTCAATGGAAGAAGAGATCAGACTTTAACTCGAAGAACAGAATCCAGAAGTTGCAACTCGAAACATAGAAGGAAGTTACGAAGCTACGACCATACAGAGAACGGATGAGGCAACTTAAACAAAAATCGGCTATTGCATACCGAGAGGAAGAAGCGTTCTAGAGACAAAGACGCCAAGAACAATGGCTACAAGAAGGATACATGAATACGCAGTTCTTTCAAAACTGCGTCAACGGATGAAAAATCAAAAACAGAGTATTATGTTTGCTTGATGACTCAGGACAAGAATTTTTCTCTGAAGGAGCGAAAGGAAATCTTGCAGTGGAATATTACAGGGATTTATTCATGAGTACAAATCCAATGGATCTAGATTCTTTATTTCAGAACTTTCCCTCACGTGTAACAGAGGATATGAACCGGGAACTAACAGTACCAATCGATCAAGAGGATATCAAACTAGCTGCGTTTACTGTCAAGAGCAGTAGTTTCCCGGGGAAGATAGTCTTACTGGACTTTTCAACCAGAAGTGTTGGCACATAGTTGGTCCTAACTTAACAGCGGAGATAGAAGGCTTTTTCAGCTCTGCTATCCTCCCACCAGGATGGAACTACACACATCTTCGTCTATTTCCAAAGGTCACAAATCCGACAAGAATGACTGACATGTGACCTATAAGTCTATGCTCTGTTTAGCATAAGATTATATCTAAAATACTCAGTGAACGCTTGAAGAAATACCTTCTTGATCTGATTTACGATACACAAGGGGTGTTCGTATCTGGCCGATTAATTTCTGACAACATCCCCATTGCTCATGAAATGATATATGGGTTGTGTACAAACGACAGTATCAAGAGATTGTATGGAAATCAAAATAGAGATGTCCAAGACTTATGATCAGGTTTGATGGTTGTTATTGGAAACACTTATGGAAAAGATGGGGTTCAATAGAATTTGGGTCAGGTGGATCATGGCATGTGTCAACTCTGTATCCTACTCAGTCTTGCTTAATGGGCGATATCATGGCTTTATTAATCCGGAATGGGACATTCCTCAAGGTGACCCCCTCTCCCCGTTCTTATTTATCATGGCAGCGGAAGCATTGGTTAATTGTTT
The DNA here is from genome assembly GCA_030180135.1 of Orychophragmus violaceus. Classification (NCBI taxonomy): domain Eukaryota; kingdom Viridiplantae; phylum Streptophyta; class Magnoliopsida; order Brassicales; family Brassicaceae; genus Orychophragmus; species Orychophragmus violaceus. Next base: position 48,464,870 of record CM058235.1, on the reverse strand, counting down.
AAATAATGCCGAAGCGGAAAAGAAACTCCAAGACATCAACGTAAGTGTCTCAGGTCCGTCATTGCACCATTTATTGTTCGCTGATGACACTCTACTCATATGTAGAGCATCAACGTCTGAAGCTGCGACAATCATGATTTGTCTGAAAATTATGGACCTCTGGTCAACTAATCAGTCATGCTAAGTCCTTGATTAACTTCGGTTCAAAAGTGCTGGAAGCAACCAAGGCTTAAGTAAAATCGGTAATGCACATTTAGAAAGAAGGTGGTGAAGGCACATACTTAGGACTTCATGAATGCTTTACCGGATCCAAAAAAAACTTATAAGCTTTGTGCAGGAAAAACTTCAAGGAAGGGTACATGGATGGTTCACTAAAGCCTTATCGCAAGGAGGTAAAGAATTCCTTATCAAAGCAATTGGTCTCGCGATCCCAATTTATGCAATGTCATGTTTTAAGTTTTTGAAAGATATGTATGAAAAGATAACTAGTGTGTTAACTCAATATTGGTGAATTAGTGGCAATAACATGAAGAAAATCCCTTGGGTAGCATGGAGCAAGGTGTGAAAAGCGAAATAAGACGGTGGCTTAGGCTTCCATGATATTGAGATGTTTAATCAAGATCTCTTTGGGAAGCAAGCATTTCAGATTTTGGACAAACCCAATTCACTTCTTGCCTAGATATTAAAGCATAGATATTTCAAGAGATACTTCTTTCTGGATAGCTTTGTCGGCATTAGACCTTTGTATTCTACATGGCCGTGATATTCTCATCAAAGGTCAAGTGAAAGTGATTGGTAATGGCTCCTTGAGAATTGTGTGGGTGGATTCCTGGATTCTTGAAACTATCCCTAGACCACCTAACTACAGACCCGATGCAATAGTTGATTTAACTCTAATGGTCTCTGATCTCTTAGAAGCATCTTCAGGTCAATGGAAGTTTGCACTGATAAGATAGACTTTCACATAAGAAGACGCCAACCTGATTTTGAACATTCGCCCTAATAGACTTGTTGCGGATAAGTTGGCTTGGGGCTACTCGAAAGATGGTCATTACCCATCAAAGAGTGGTTATAAACTGCTCAATACAATAAGAGATAACAACTCTCCGATACGTCCAGGCCTTCCCCCCCCCCCCCCCGCCTGGAGAAAGCATTATGGAAAGGTAAAGCCCCACCAAAGCTGAGACATTTTATGTGGAGATCTTTGGCCAAGGCTTTTGCAATAAAAGACATATTGGCTTCACGACATCTCACTCTTGACACAACCTGCAGTCTATGTTGCGAAGGTGCAGAGATGATTTGTCATACTTTATTCTCCTGTCCAAATGCAAAAGAAACCTGGGAGAACTCTGGTTTTCAGTTACCAAGACATTGTTTCTCAGACTCCTCTGTTTTCCTCAACATTCATCATCTGTTTCAATGCAGCAACAACAAGAATATCTCTGACAAACTCCGCCTAGCCTTTCCATGGATCATGTGGCAAATTTTGAAATCTAGAAATAGCTTCATGTTTGAGAGGAAAAGATTCTAACCAGCAGTGATTGGTGTTAAGGCTCTAGTGGATGCAGAGATCTGGCTGAGTATCAACAACGTTATTGCTAAAATGAGACAAGGACTACATTACAAGGTGATCTAAGTACTAGCTGGATCAAACCGGTGAACTCAACAATTAAATGCAAATCGGAAGTTCCTTGTCAGAGATGAACAAGACGTGTGGTGCCTCATGGATTACCAGAGATCACCATGGACAAGCTCTCCTTCACAGCCGTCTCTCTCTCTCAAGAGTCAACTCTCGGTTGGAAGCTGAACTTCTTAACCTATTATGGGCTGTGGAATAAATGCAAAGTCTCAAGTAGAACAAAGTTATTTTTGAGTCTTCAATGGTTTATGCCCGTGAAGCCATGATGAACCCATTTGCTCATCCATTGATGCTATACTTAACTTCTTTAATATCCTTGATTCTGAATCAGATTCCCATCTAGTCCTTGGACCATACATCCGATAAGAACATCAGGGTAGCAGCTCTTATTGCTAGGAGTGTAACACAAGAAAGCAGGCAATCCTCTTATGTGGTGAAGGGAGGTTTTTCTTGGTTATGAAGCACCCTCGAGGTAGAAGCTGCTAACTAGTAACAGCTCATCTAAGCTCCACTTTTCTTCAATACCAAGGTTCGCTATCACACTGCTACCAAGATTGCTGATAGGTCTAGTTTTACTCCCTATTCTACTGCAAGTGCACAGTTATGCGTATGTAGTACTTAGGGTATCGAATCCACAAGGAGTCACGGTCACACGATAGATTGTATGTATTCAAGTTAAGCTAAATCAATTCCAGAGAAAGCAGTAAACAAAAGCAATAAACTAGAAAGTTGTTTTCAATAAGAGAAGGGCGTCAGACTTAGGAAGTTTTTCAGGAATTATGCTATGCTAGACACTTAACTAACCGGATTCAGATTAAACACATGTTCAAGAACTAGAAACACAATGCTAAATAATCCAACTCTTGCTGAGATTATTTCTCTATCTAGCAACCTAGCGATCCAAATCTCTTTGTGATCCTAGAGTTCTAAACAAGCATTAAGAACAGGTTCTATCGGTTCACAATTTTCCTAAACCAAATCTCTTTGTATCTAGTCAAATTGCTCACACTAAGTTTGGTTCAGATTATAACTCACGCTCTCGCGCTGTTGTTATTTATCTCAGATCTAAACCCTAGGTGATCAGTCCAAAATTCAATATTAAGCACACTTAGGTGATGAACAAACAGATAGTGAATCCAATCAATCAGTTATCAAGCAAGCACAAAACCTTTGTGAGAATTCTTAAATCTAACTAGGTTACTACTCAGACATATCAGTAAGTAAACAACACATCATGAATAGAAAACCAGAAACTGAATAGATAAAGGTAAAGGGGTTCGAAATTCTTCTCTCAAACGTTACAAGTAGCAAGAATCAGCCCCTAGCCAAAATCTCTCAATCTCTTAGGCAGAAACAAAGTAAGAACAAGATTTTTGAATGAATGAGTCTGAAACCCTAATTAAACTCTCTAAACATGTTTTGCGGTCAGATTAGAATATGGGGAAACTTCAGGGTCTTTTATGCAATTCTTCAAAACTTGTCTAAACTCGGCGTATAACTTGTCTCGGGCTCGGTGTCGACCGACATCAAAGGTAGTGTCAGTCGACACTCCATCGTGGTCGAGACTCCTACTTCAGCTCGTTGCACGAATCACCAGAAACGTCCTATAATTCCTCTCTTTGCTCCAAACGCAAGCATACCTGTAGAAGACTCAATAGACTCTAAAAACCAGGTTAAAGACTCAATATATACAACTATATCATGGTTAAAAATCTTGAAAAACCATGATATATCAACTCCCCCCACACTTAGCTCTTGCTCTCCCTCAAGCAAGTAAAGAACCAAAGTATAAGAAAAGAGGTTTGAAAACAAAGAAACTCATTTCCTCTTAGGAATTTTCGCATTCACATTCACTTAGTAAACCACTGAAAACATTCCAACAGAACTCAAGACCACAATATACTTCCCCCACACTTAGCAACTGTCCCAAGTAAACTCCACAATCAAGTTTAGGACATTCAAGTTCACCACACTAGCCTCTGTATACAATTAGGTGCAGTCTCACAAAGGGAGTATTGAATCAAAGGACACATGGACTCAACCTATTCAGTATCTGACCACCAAAGTGTCGGTTTCTGGTTTCTTTCTTTTCTCTTTCTCCCTTAGCACTGATTTTTCCCCACTGGGTATCATTTTATTTTTTCTATCAGTGCTCTTCCCTTATTATTGGGGTTTAACTTTGGATCTTTCAATGGATACACAAGAGGTAATATGGGTCTCTACCACTCCCGTGACCACTTCGAAGCTACTAGCTTATCCTCGGTTTTATCTCTATTTTGTTTACTTTAAAGGGAGGGGAAAATCAGAAACCATACTTTAGAACAGGATCATAGGTTGTGCCAAACACATCAAAGGAATCCGACCCAAAGATTACCAAGCCCCTAAGCGAGAAATTAAAGTCAATATTAAGTGCGAGACTAGTGATGGATCCTCTGAATATCTGGTTAGATATTGGTGTCCTTAGTAAGCTGATCTGTTTGGGGTTTTCTAATAGTCATAGAGTCTCTGCAAGTCTGTCCAATGGTCACTTAGTTCCTGTTCCAGCGAAAAATTTCCTCGAAAAATCATAGTTTCATACTGATTTTGACTCAATAAAACAATTTTGAAAACTAGTGAAAACATGGGACTGACTCTAAGAAAATAAAACACAATGTCAGTAGCCACCTCCCCCACACTTAAATTGCACTGTCCCCAGTGCAATTGTAGCGTGAGCTCGGTATAAAGCAATTTGGAACCATAGAGATTTTGAGTTAAAAATCCGAACCTGTACACGGTCGATGTCGACCGACACTAAGATTAGTGTCGACCGACATCGAGCTCGTGTGAGCATACGCAGGATGATCAATCTGTCTGTGGTTAAGATCACGAGTTATCACTCAATTTTCTCACATGTTAGCTGCGTTAGATACTCAAAATCACATCAGAAACAGCAATAAAGATGCATAAACTCAAAATAGTCATAGGTCCAAGCAAACATACTGAAAAACTGACTCAAAAGAAACATAAAAACTGATTCAAGAAAAGGAAAAAGAAAAACAAAACCAGTAGCAGCAGCAAGTCTAGAACTCCTGGGAGTCCTCATCATCCATATCCTCATCGGAGTCAGCAGCTACCTCTACTTCCTCCTCCTCTGAGCTGACATGCACAGGAGCTGGCGCAGGTGCGCGATGTCGTGGCTGTGGGTGATGCACACTCTGAGATCGCTGGAAAGACATCTTGTGGACCGTCTTCCAGATTCCTTTAAGTACAGTTGTTGTCCACTTCTGAAACAGCGGTGCTGGCATGTCTTCTGCTGGTACGGTAAGCTCAGGAAACCCATAGGTCTCGTCTGGATCATCAGCATGGACAGCCTCATGCTCAGCAGCAGAAGCAGCAGCTCCAGAAGATGCGCCTCGAAGCACAGTGGAGCGACGCGGAACAGCTCTACAACGATACACACTGGGCGGGAAGGTGAGTGAGAGAGGTACATTGGTGATGCTTGTAAGCTCGGTGCATGGGAGCGGGAAGAGGCACTCAACGCCATGTACGTCAAGGAAGCTCCACAGGAACTGCCTTCCCTTGATATCTCCCTTAACCCAACGCATGCTCTTCAGATGAGTGAAATTCATGGTAGGCCTCGCAGTACAGATCTTCATATAACTCTTGTCCAGCTGAAAGTGATCAAAAATTGGTGTTAAGAGATTCCCAATCGACTCCGTCTTCGCCGCCTTTCCAGCAAAAGGCTTCATCACTTTCAAATGCTCCAAATGGTGAGCAAAGAGAGCTCTCATGTTGACGTCCAGCTCCAGGTGAGCATCCTCAAATTCAGCGACATCAATGCTGCCACCAATCCCAATATAGAGCAACAGAAGCTCAGCTATCCTCATCATACCAGGCTCCATTTTACACAGGATCGTGTTGGCGAATACCCTGAATAGATACCGTAGAATTGGATGCCACACACCGGACTGCCTAGTAGTCTGAGAATTGTATACTCCAGTCCCAAAATGCTGCCAGAAGAGCTGCACTTATGATCAGTGCTCAGGCAAACTGACCCTCTCTCGCGTCCTGTCGAACTCATAAATATCAGACAGATCCTGAAGACTGAGCATGTACCTCCTGCCCTTAGCCATGAAGGTCAATGTCCCCTTTGAGGCTTTCCTCACTACATCGTTGGTGTAGTACACGCGGGCTGTGGCCTTGAACTGCCGGACTAGCACTTCGTGCAGGTCATAAGACTTGGTACAAATCGTACCCAGCCCTATCATTCGTATCATTCGCAGGACATCAGACCGTATCTTCAGCTGGGTCATGGTGTTCATGCACGGAAGCCTTGTAGGCTACATATTAACGCCACACCAAGCGTTGTAGAATAGATTGTCATAATCATCCCAGTGGTCCAGAATCGGCCTATGGGTACACTCTCACTTCTTCACTTCGACTAAAGGATCATCCTCAAAGCAAGTAAGCTTGAACCGCTTCTCTTCCATCCTAGGCCAAGGTGCCTGATTTTGTGCATCGCGTTGCTGCGACGAGGAACCCGAAGTGTCGGTATCAGTCCCTCTCTGTGGTCGTTTCCCTGGATTGCCTGTAGGATTCATCTGCACAACATTGAACGAGCAATCGAAAAGCATGAGGTTCAAACACACCAAAAATTCAAAGTCATAATCTCATCAAATTGAGCATATACAGTCATCCACAATACTCATACAATTCATATTCCACTACCAATACATCCTAGATATCCATAAATCAACCAAAAATCGAAGCTTTTTACCGTTGAACACGAACTGAAAAATGGAGATCCATAGCCATACCTTCGCAGATCGGTGAAATGGATGCTAGAAACAGATAGAGCACGAAAAATCTAGTGGAGTAGAGCTTTGAATCGATGAAAACGGTTAAGAATTGGGGTATGTGGCGATTTTTTGAGAATTTTCGGCGAGAGAGAAGTGAGGAAGAAGAGAGAAGCTCTCTGGTTTTTAAGAAACCGTACCTCGTGTTCATTGATGTCGACTGACATCAAGCTTGATGTCGACTGATGTTGGGCGACACTTACCTTTATATACCCAATCGACCTCTGAAATCGACCTCGGTCGATTATCGTCTGTGCTCGAAATCCTCGGATTGATGTCGACCGACATTGATTTTGCAGTGCTACGGTTTATGCGTAACTTGACGCAAAAACTCCAAAAACGAAAGAAATCAAAATGCAAAACTCAAAATCCTACTATTTACAACTTACCAGTGGGTTGCCTCCCACTTAGCGCTCGTTTAAGGTCATTAGCTTGACCGGACGAACGAGATCAGGCTCCTGGAGGTTTTGAAAGAGGCTGTGAGTGCCTCCGCGAAAGTCTCCTCATCCAAGGTGGAGAGTAAGCATTGTCAGCATGGGCTCGTCCAAGGAACGATAGATTAGGACTAGAGTGTTTCCCTGCACTCACAGCAGTGAAATCAGTAGAATCGGGTTTGGAAGACGCGTACCTTTGTTCTGGTGGAGCTCTGATGTTTGGAGCTTTATGCTTAGAAGCAGTTGCAAGCTCTGACGACGTCAGAGTGGAATCTTGAGAAACTACCATCTTCTTCTCTCCAGGATCAGAAACTGAAGCCTCTCTAGTATGTGCTTCCTGTTCATCCTCAATGCTAAAGGTCTGACCATCAATCTTTGGCCTTCGCAGCATGTCCATCTCAAAGTGTAGAGGCTCATCTCCCAGGTGGAGATCAATCAAACCATGCCCCACATCAATCTTCGCTCCAGCTGTGGCTAAAAAAGGTCTTCCCAGTATTAGGGATTCATCAGGCTCACTATCGTACTTCAAAACCATAAAGTCTGTTGGAACTAGATAGTTTCCAACTCTGACTAGGACATCCTCAAGAACTCCTTCTGGAATCCTTCTTGACTGATAAGCTAGGACTAGAGAGATCCTAGTGTTTGAAAATTCTTTCATCCCCAGTCTCTCTGCCACAGAGTATGGCATGAGATTTCCAGCAGATCCTAAATCACACAAAGAACGCTTGAAGCCATTCTCGAAGATAGAGCAACTCAGCACAAATATACCAGGATCTGATAGCTTCTTAGGGACTTGAGTAAGCAACACATCACTGACTTGTTTAGGAAGTACTACTACCCATTCCTTCAGTACCTCATCCATAGGTAGCATCATCTCTAAGTACCTCTGTACACAAGGATGATAGGGTGAAGTGTCAACTTGCGGATCCTCCCTCAACTTCTCATCCATCACTTCCAGCTGTTTAGCGTCATCAAGCTCTTGTTGAGACTTCATTGATATCTTAGGGAAAGGTACAAGAGGCTCATGGTCCGTTTCTTCAGCAATGGCACAAGATGTTGACAAACCCGGTTCCTTTCGCTCTTGATGTCGACTGACATCAAAGTCAAAATCGACCGACACTGAGATTTCACTCTCGGGTTTTTCAGCATCTTCAACCAGTTCAGCTGTCTTAAACTCAAATTTCTCTCCTTGATTTGATCCATCATCAATATGAACTGACCAAGCCTTGATGTGGGTGTCCATAACATTCTTTCCCTTGACTGAGCTTGAAATTTGGTTCACTTGTCTATCCAACTGCTTCACATGTGTATTTAATGATTCAAACTTCCCATTCTTATCTTCATACAAAGCGTCCAACTTCTTGTTGAAGTCCACATTGACCTTAGTCTTACCTTCCAGCAACCGCTCCATCATAGCTTCCATCTTGCTCTCATGAGAACTAGCAGTAGGAGGTGTCTGATATGAGGATGATCCATAGTTCCTCTGATAAGAATTACCTTGCTGAAAAGGTTTCTGATAACCAGCAGTCTGTCCATAGCCTGAAGAGTTTTGGTTGCTTGTGAAAGCACTCTTATGTCCACCATTAAAGAACTTATTACCTTGCTGATTCCCAAACTTGTTTCCTTGGAATCCAGAGCCACTGATGTAGTACACATCCTCTTCTTGGTTATCTTCTTCAGCCTCAAACACCTCAACATCCTGAGCAAAGTGGACAGACTTCTTTGCAGTCAATAAGCTGTGAACAGTGTCCAACTTATTCTTTTTGTCAGTAATCTCCAGCTTATCAATCTTTCCACCAGACTCTTTCCTTTTTCTATCAGCAGTCTTGGTGCTATTGCTGCTCACCAAGTTGTCAATTAAGACTATGGCCTGCTCAGGAGTCCTTGTATTGAAACATTGCTAGCATTATCCAATGCAGACTGGTAGTGGAGATCAATACATCTGAAGAATATGCCCAGCAGCGTCACTTCAGAGAATCCATGGTGAGGACAGTCACGCTGGTACATCTTAAACCTCATCCAAGCATACTTAAGAGGCTCTGTAGGACCTTGGGTGAAGGTGAGAATATCCAATCTCGACTGATCAGAGCGAGCATCATCATAAAAGTGCCTCAAAAACTCTCTCTTCACAGCGTCCCAAGTGGTAAACTTCCCAGGTGGAAGTTGTTTCAGCCAAGCTGCAGCCTCTCCGGCGAGAGAATAGGGGAAGAGCTTAAGGTAGAGAAAATCATAGTTTACCCCCATTGTACTTCATTCCAGTGACGAAGTCTTCAAAATCATCAATATGATCCATGGGTTGCTCATGTGGTAGACCATGGAAAGGATTCTGCCTCAGAAGAGAGTAATAGACAGTCTTGATCTCGAAGTCATTCCTCTCAAAGCCAGGGGGTATAATTGTTGACCGGTTAGCATAGAACTCGTCCGGACGGTTGTAGTCAGCAAGAGTCCTCTCAGAAGTAGGAGGATTAATCATTTGCCTCTGACCTTGGGGTTGTTCAGGCGCAGGCTCAGGGATCACATTCCCTTGGGCATCAATCTTTTGCCCGTCATCATTGTACTGTTCTGTTGGTCTCTCAGAACACCCTCAGCATCAGGTCTCAAAATCAAACGATTATTCATCATTCTTGTTCGTTGACCCTTTCTGTTCGTCCTCTCTAGTCTAGCAAGTTCCTCAAGCCTGAGGTTGACAAGTTCGTCGCTCTGGTTGCTTCGAGTATGTCGACTTGGCATACATAGAACTCAAAATCTCTGTCTTGATCTCGGTGTCGGGCGACACTAAAGAGGGTGTCGGTCCACACTAAATGCGTCTGTCAAATTCCTGTGCAACCAAAAACAAGCCAAACAAGAGAAAAAACAGTAACAAAGAAAAAAAAAAAAAACGACTTAGACTCAACTCTAGGACAAAATCTATCGGCGAACTCAGTTGAGTCCCCGGCAACGGCGCCAAAAACTTGATAGGTCTAGTTTTACTCCTTATTCTACTGCAAGTGCATAGTTATGTGTATGTAATACTTAGGGTATCGAATCCACAAGGACTCACGGTCACACGATAGATTGTATGTATTCAAGTTAAGCTAAATCAATTCCAGAGAAAGCAGTAAACAAAAGCAATAAACTAGAAAGGTGTTTTCAATAAGAGAAGGGCGTCATACTTAGGAAGTTTTTCCGGAATTATGCTATGCTAGACACTTAACTAACCGGATTCAGATTAAACACATGTTCAAGAACTAGAAACGCAATGCTAAATAATCCAACTCTCGCTGAGATTATTTCTATATCTAGCAACCTATAGAATCAAAATCTCTTTGTGATCCTAGAGTTCTAAACAAGCATTAAGAACAGGTTCTATCGGTTCACAATTTTCCTAAACCAAATCTCTTTGTATCTAGTCAAATTGCTCACACTAAGTTTGGTTCAGATTATAACTCACACTCTCGCGCTGTTGTTATTTATCTCAGATTTAAACCCTAGGTGATCAGTCCATAATTCAATATTAAGCACACTTAGGTGATGAACAAACAGATAGTGAATCCAATCAATCAGTTATCAAGCAAGCACAAAACCTTTGTGAAAATTCTTAAATCTAACTAGGTTACTACTCAGACATATCAGTAAGCAAACAACACATCATGAATAGAAAACCAAAAACTGAATAGATAAAGGTAAAGGGATTCGAAATTCTTCTCTCAAACGTTACAAGTAGCAAGAATCAGCTCTTAGCCAAAATCTCTCAATCTCTCAAGCAGAAACAAAGTAAGAACAAGATTTTTGAATGAATGAGTCTGAAGCCCTAATTAAACTCTCTAAACACGTTTTGGGATCAGATTAGAATATGGGGAAACTTCAGGGTCTTTTATGCAATTTTTTCAAAACTTGTCTAAACTCGGCGTATAACTTCTCTCGGGTGTCGACCGACATCAAAGGTAGTGTCGGTCGACACTCCATCGTGGTCGAGACTCCTACTTCAGCTCGTTGCACAAATCACCAGAAACGTCCTATAATTCCTCTATTTGCTCCAAACGCAAGTCTACCTGTAGAAGACTCAATAGACTCTAAAAACCAAATTAAAGATTTAATATATACAACTATATCATGGTTAAAAACCTAGAAAAACCATGATATATCAATTGCGATCTCCTTTCATTGTTTCTTTTTTTGAACACCTATTGGTTGTTCTGTTTCTTTTGGTTTTGTTGTTTGGTATCAGTTTTTACATTATATCCTTTGCGGCTTTGTACATATCCCTTTTGGGAGTATGAATCAACAAGTGTTCAAAAAACGATACGAAAATCAAAATGTAAACAATATCAGCTCTTTTTTTTTTGGGTCAAAATCTAAACAATAGAAGCTAATAATTATAAGAAATAAAGGCAAATATCTTAACCAGACCCTAAGGGAAACTCATATCCAATAATAGTTACCTTTTTATTTTCATTTCTACTGAACTAGTTAGTTGGGGTATTATATACATATCTAGCTACAGTTTTTACATATTTATTAGAAGGTAAAGTGGGATATATCTACATTTCAGATATTGTTTTTCAAAATCTTTTTACTATCAATTTTTTATTTTAGTCTAATGACCATTCAACCAAACAGAAAACAATGAGTGGATGGTGTAACTTTAGAATTTAATGCGTAGTTATAAACTATCAGGAGTTTGTTTTATTCTTCAACTTATCTGTTTAATACAGATTTTTTTATATAGTAAACTAATATAAGTTTAAGAGTAAGACAAATGTCTGACAAACTTTATGTAGCACCATACTGTAACCGAGTTGGTAGTACAATTTACTACGTTCGAGGGACCCTTTAGTTTTATTCACAAAGTTTTTTATTGTAAAAACTGTTGAAAACAACATAAACTGGTAAAATAAATTACATTTGTTTTTCCTTGTTTGGTAAGAGCTATAGTACCATGTACAAATTGCTCTACCACAATTTTGGCATGGGGGAAATTTTATTGCCCCCACAAATTATGTTTACGTCCGAAAATAATAATTAAATAGCTGTTGGTCGGCCCTCTATCAACTTCTTATCTAGTAGATTTGGTAACCGGACCCGACTTATTTTCAGAAAGAATCTAAAGTAATCGAATTAAAATTTACCGTAAAACTTCTATATATTTTTAATGTAAAGACGATAAAAACTAAATAGAAGTTCAAAAAATTGTTATTTTACAGTAATTTTAGTTAATCAATACATTAATAAATTAATTTATAGAGATTTTTTATTCCATACAGTTAAGTTTTCTTTTTATTTGAATTTTCATATGCATTATTATTTACATATTCTATAATACATCAATATTTACTTGTTTGATTTTGTTTCTTGTACTTCATACAATTGTGTTTTTAATAATATTCTTTAGTTTGATTAAAGGTTCTTCTTCATCAAAATATCACATATGTTTTTACACTAAACTTATTAATAGTTCATCATCTAAGATATTCCAAAATCAACAACGACATCATAATTATGTGAATATGAATAGATCAAATACACGCATAATTCTGTGAATACATAAAATCTCGTACGACATGTAGTCAAAAGATTTATAATTACGGTTGGAAACAAAAATCATACGTATAAGAAAGCAACTATTGTTTTAAAATATTAATTTAGTGAGATTTTACTGTGTAAAAACCAGTTTTAAAACGACTAAAGTAATTTATGTTCTTGCATCGGTTGGGTTGGCGTTCATATCAAACCGGTTAGGTTTCACTTGGCACATCACTGACAATAAAAATTTGCGGGTCATGTGCCGTGAATTTTTTTAGTAAATTTCTATTTGTAGCATAACCACTTGTGAACAGTAATGGTTAGGAAACCTCCTCTAGAATGCACAACAAAATTATGAATAAGTAATTAAATGTATAAATAAAAATGCACGTGTGAACATTTGCATAAAAATAATGCCAATAAATTGAATGTTAGTGTAAATAGAACAAGTCGGACTTGCCAACGGCTTGGTTAGACAAAGGCGTGTTGTATTCCTTCGTAAATCTACATAACTTTCAGGTAACATAATCAATGCTAGCTACGTACATATGTTTCTCTCTAAAATAACCCATATGTTCAAGCATTTAGTAATTTTATTTCAATGCTTGATCAACGCACATAATTAACAAATTGTACTAATAGGACTAGGATCGATTGCTTCCACACAAAAAAGCTTGATTAAATTGCTAGACGTTGTACGCGCAAAAAAAAAAAAAACGCACATACACAAACATTTTAACTCAATAAAAACACAAACAAAGATTAGAAAACTCTTTGACAAAAAATAAAAATTAGAAAACGGTAAAACACAGTTTACCAACCCGATTTGCTGATAACACCCACTGGAGCAGAATTCTAAGTTGCAAATTCAATATAGTTCTATAAGAAATGCTAAGTAAATTTATCATGGTTTATCTTCAAAAATATAATTCAAATTATTTTTGTTTAAATTATTTTTTTCAACATTCAAACTTGCGAAATCGTGTTTATTCTACCAATCATACTTATACTAACTTTAAAAACTGTCGCCGTTATGTATTTTTTTAGTATTTAAGACTTTGCAGATACAATGAATTTATGCTATTGTAGTAAAAAAAAAAAAAATTAGACGAGATCACCATCAACTAGCTAGTTGGGTAAGTAATGTATGGAATTAAGAAGTCCGTATATAGGGTCCTATATCATTAATCATCCATAAAACCTAATAAAAGTAGGCTTAATCAAGTGAAAGCTATACCTTGTTCGGAACTTGCTAGACGCTGTACGCGCAACCGATCCGGATCTAACGCCTAACAAGAGAATAAGAGATTACATGAAGACTAATCAGAGCTTAGTTTTAAAACTATTTTTTACGATAATGTTTTAGAACTATTTAGTGTCATGAAACATTTTAATCAATTATAACTAATTATTTTAATATAATACTAGATTTTGACCCGCACTTAAGTGCGGGTTTAATTTTCTTTACAAATTTTACTTTTTATTCATTTTGTTAATAGTAGTTTAGATTTTTAATTATGTAATCTAATTTTCATTATAATTGTTTAACCAACATTATAAACAGTGAGTTAGCAATTTAGTTTTTTTTTTAAATGAATTATGTGTTATTTGGAGGAGATATATCGTAAGGATTAAGAGATTAAAATAACGATTTCGCATTATATATTTTAATCTGCGTTGTATCGTAAGATCATAGTTTTGAAAAATATATATATGTGAAAACAACTATTGTAAAAGTTATGTGGTATATGTTTAATTGTTATTTTATTTATCTAAAATATTATTTTATAAAATACATTTTGTAGTCGTATATATAATTTGCAAATTTGATGGAACTATCCGTTAAAAACTTCATTCAAACATAAAACATAATTTGACGCTTCAAATATTTGAATAATATAAGTATGAAATCATTTTATTATTTTATTAATTTTAAAATATATCAGCTGAAATTATTTACTATATGCGAATTTTTTTTAGAAAATTTATAATTGAGATTGGCTAATTAAATTTTCAACCCGTTTAATTAATTAAATATTTGTCAGTTTGATGGAAAAACCTGCTAAAAAGTACAATCGTAAAAACATCAATCGTAATATGTGTATATATATATATATTTGAAACAAAATAAAAAGATATTAAAATATATTTCAAATATTTGAATAATATAAGTATGAAATCATTTTAATATTTTATTAATTTTAAAATATATCAGCTGAAATTATTTACTATATGCGAATTTTTTTATAGAAAATTTATAATCGAGATTGGTTAATTAATTTTTCAACCCGTTTAATTAATTAAATATTTTTCAGTTTGATGGAAAAACCTGCTAAAAAGTACAATCGTAAAAACATCAATCGTAATATGTGTATATATATATATATATATATATATTTTGAAACAAAATAAAAAGATATTAAAATATATTATAAATATATTTTGAATTAAATCATAAATTAAGATCATAAATTAGAGAATCTTAATTTATATATAATAGTTGATGTATAAATTATTCATTATATTTATCAATTAATTTGTTTTGATTTTAATTAATTAGGAAAGTGGGACCTATTAGATTTTGGTTGTTTGGTTACATGTTTAATATTTGTCTTGTTTGGAAACATGGATTGTAGAGATAATGTTATATTTCCTAATTACCCTTAATGAAAGTTACAAATCCTAATAATATTAAGGGCAAATTTCAGGAACAACATTTATGTACCATGGACAAACTCCAATTTTTTAATAGTATTGATTTTATTCAAAATTGCAAAAACACATGAAAACAAATATTTAAAACATATGGTTTTTACTAAAATTATAAACATATACTAAAATTTTCAAATTTTAGATTCAAAAGTTTTTTCGACGAAAATATAATAATAATAAAAATTTTAGGTGATCGATAGGTGGAAATTAGACAGCCTAAACAGAATTAGATAGAATTAAACAGGTTTAGGCGATCACAAAATCGGTCAGTATTTTATTCAAGAGATTTAGACAAAATCGCAACGATTGAATACTTCTTAACACCTAGACAGACACCTAAACTCCTATACGGCTGAGTTTTAGAGTAAGAACTATAACCGTAGACATAAATATAATACATACACGACATGATATGTATTGTAATGACCATCATATTAGACTGTTCATAATTTGGTATCGTAGATGTTTATTTTTGTTGATATTAGAGATGTTAATTCTAGTTAAGTTAAAAAAAAAATATGTTTGTCATGTTTCACTTGAGCGAGAATAGCAATTACTGAATCTAAAACAAAACTTTAATAAATTTGAATTAAATAATACTACAAGAAAAGAAAACATATGTATAACCAACCGATTTACTAACGAAAAACAATTGTCAATAATTACCGACAGACTACCAACGAAATACCTAGCCAATCAGGTATACGTCGGTTGTTACCGACGAAAAAAGTTGTTAGGCATTTCTGTCTGAAATTCTATCGGTTAAAAATTCTATAAATACCCACTTTCCTCATTCTTTACACTTCAAAAATCTCTCTCTCTCACTCAAAAATGGTTTTCAACCATTTCATGGATAGACGGAACGAGGATTGATCCGACGAGGAATTTATGGTTACCGTTTATGGAACCGGTGTTTGAATTCATGGATTTTATATGTGGTCAACCAATAGCGAGAAAAACACGTAAGTTAAAATGTCCATGTATTGTTTTCTGGAATGCTTGGAATGTTAAGACTGATCAAGGATGGACTCACTTGTATATGGATGGGTTTATGTCGGATTATAATATTTGGTATCTTCATGGAGAAATATTTTTTTTTAGTAGTACTAATACGGAACCTTATGGTGGTGGTGGTGGTGGTTGTAGTAGTAGTAGGTAACCTTTTGGTACTATTAGCGAATATTATAATTTTGAAAGAGTAGAAGAAATTAGGGTGGAAGTTGATTTTGGTATAGGCACAATTTAGATGGTTAATGATGCTTATCGGGAAAAAATATTTAGAAAGTAGGTGAATATCAAAATGCTAGGGTATATGAACCTAAATTAGAATCTAAGAGATTTTTTTATTATAAACGCAACAAAGCGGCCACTAAAAGAAGGTTGTAGAGAGGCTCACTCGTCATTAGCATCTGCTAGTAGATTAATGACCATAGAGACATACATCAATTTGGCGGAGGATTGTATGTATGTGATTGCTGAATTTGTATAAGATATTCTTCATGAAGATAATATTGTGCCCGATTAATAATATGAGGATCAAAAACTTGTTATTAGACTTAGATTTTCATATAAGATGATAAATATATGCATTAAAAATTGTATAATATATTGGTGAGAAGATGAAAATCTTCCATGATTTTTTTTTGTGGGACGCTGCGCCATCATGACACAAGGGGAAGAATTAAAGTTTCATTCAAACGGATGTGGTATTTACCTCTAACTGATAGATTGAAGCGGTTATACCAATCAGAACGAACCATGAGGGCAATAAGATGGCATGTTGAGCAAAGAAGAGAAGAAGAGATTGCACATCCTTCAGATGTTGAGGGGTGACAACATTTTCATATAGTATATACGGATTTTTCTTATGAGCCACATAATGTATACCTTGGTTTATGTACTAATGGTTTCCATCCATTTTGAAAGCATGGAAGACAATATTTGTTATGGCATGTGGTTTGAGTCCTTGTAAATTAACGCCATCTTTTTGCCTGTCTAGAGAATTTCTTTACCTCGTTGTACTTGTTCATGAACTAGAAAATCCAAAAGATCACTTGATGTAATTTTGCAGCCCCCGATATATGATTGCAATTTTATGGGACAACGGTTTTGAAAAATATGATGTCTCATGCAAGCAAAATTTTAAAATGTATGATGTATTAATGTGGATCATTAGTGACTTCCCCGCTTATGGTATGATATAGGGATGGAAAACACATGGAGAGTTAGCATATCTGTTTTCTCAAGAGAAAATTGATTCATTCTAGTTGAAGAACAGATACAAAATATGTTGGTTTGATTGTCACAAAAGATTTCTACTGTGAAATCACCAATATCAAAGAAACATCAAACTTTTTAGAAAAAACAGAAAATTGTTTGATGATCCACCTCCACTTGAGAGCGGGACAATTACTTTGGTGATCTTGTCACTTTTGAGTGTTTGATGGTTCCACTCATAACTAGCACAAGCAAAGCATTTTGGGATTTTCCATATTGTCAACACCATCTACTAAGGCATAATATTGATGTCATGCACATTGAGAAGAACTTTTAGGTAACATCATGAACACAATTCTAATTGTGCAAACTCTGTTTTCGAAAATATGTTCTCGTACTGAGATTTATGTTATGAAGAACGGGAAATGTCCAATTCCAGTGTATTGGTTAGACGAAATTTGAAGCAAGATTTCTTTGAGATTATGCGAAGTGTTAAAAACTGTGAGAGTCGAAACTCGCATTGTCGATTTTTGTAAAGTAAACCTTCTAGGGAACATAAGAATCTAAAGTAAATTACATGAAAAGAGACCCAAAGGATATTTTATTGATTTGTTTGACAGAAAACAGAGTATAAAGCGTAAGAGCTTAAGAAAAGTCTAAGTATAGTTGCTAGGATTTTTCGAGATGGCTTGATCATAGGAAGTCCTTCGACATATATAGTCGCGGCGAGTCGGTTTCAAGGATATTCGCATGTGAGATTTCCGGAAACCTTCTTGTTTTCGCATATTCCATTTTCGTTGGGATTTGCCTTTCTGCTCAGAATTTCCTCTTCATGCTCTGATTTATCTTCCCTTTTCTTCTACGAGTTTATCTTTCCATTTTTATAATTATCCTTCCGCTGTTTAAACTTATCTTCTGAATGGGCCAAAAAGGGAAAATCTGAGTCCGTTTTAGTGTAAGTCTTCTTAATCCGGCCCAAAGTCTGTGGAATACTAGTCTTGAGGGTCGGCCCAAATTCGTTTTTCGTACAACATATTCGACGATTCTGTTAGCGACTAGTAATGTATAAGTTATTGTTATGAAGATGGGTTGCAGCTAGCCGCGCATTCATAGGAAGGTATTAGAAAATATACGAGCAGCTAGTCTGAGGAAAGTGTCCGTTTGGAAGATTTGGGAAATATGTTCTGCTAGGAACTTCCGAGGATATGTGTTATGCTCCGAACTTCTGAGGGAGTGTATTATGCTTAGAACTTCTGATAGAATGTGTTCTGCTCATAAATTCCGAGGGATTGTGCTCGGATTGCCCGAGCAACTCGTTTGAGCTTTCCCGTAGATTCCGGCGAGTGATACGCATGTTTGCACAATCTATCCGAGCAGTATGATTGTTCGGAAGTTTGGCTAAGTGATTTCGTATGCTTTACACGAAATGTTTATTATATGTAACATCGTCCATACAAATTATCGCTTATGCGGAATACATCTAAGTTTGATTGCTCGATCAGTTTTTGACTATTGATTTCGCTGAGGGAGATTTTGACCCCCAACAAATACACTGATGGTTACGCTTCAAAATTTTGTAATTGTGTTGACATTGGGCATTGTAATTTTATTGGAATAAAGAGCCATGATTGTCATGTTCTGATGCAGCAACTTCTACCATTTTCATTTTCTCAACTCCTTCCAAAAACATCCATAAATCAATCGCATAGGTTGGTGCTTTTTCCGGGATTTATGCATGAGGTCACTAACAGTTGACGGTATTAGAAATTTAGTGGAAAACATTCCTTAGATCATATGCAATCTAGAGAAGATATTTCACCTTTCTTTAGTGTTATGGAACATATGCATATTCATCTCCCAAGAGAATCTGCAATTGGTGGTCCGGAAAAATATTGTTGGATGTATTCTTTCGAGCGTACTATGTTCCACCTTAAAAAGCAGTTGAAATACCTAAGTAAAGTTGAGGGTTATATTGTGGCACATAGAATCAATGAAGAAACCTCTAACTTTTTCGGTTATTACTTTCCCTCGCAAGTACGTTGATATGCTCAGAGTTTACTTCCCTAAGTTCAACTGCAAGTGCACAAACGTGACTAGTAGTATCTAGGGGTCGAATCCACAGAGACTCAAGAAATCTTACGATAGACTATAGAATGTCAAATTAAGCTAGGCGATACTAATCAGAAAATAAATAGCTAAGCAGAAAGTAAATCAGTAAAAAGAACGGTTTTGTGAAGCAAGTACTAAAAGCGTCAAGTCTATGGAGTTCTCAGGAAATCAGACAAGCAGATTAATTATCAGTCAGGATCAAATTAAGTTCGGTTCCAGAACTCAAACACAAGATATAACTAACCCACTTTCGTTGCGAGAATTCTCTAAGTCTAATTAGCAGAAACCCAAATTTCTTTGCAATTCCTAACGGATTAAACTCGCCTTAAGTGCAAGTTTGATTTGTTCAAAATTCAATTAAACCAAATTTCTTTGCAGATAATTAAATTGCTCAACCTAAATAGATCAGATTCTAAATTACACTTTCGTGTCAATTTATAAACCTAGAGTTTAGATTCTAAGTGATCAGGTTAGAAACTAGTATTAAGAACAATTCAGGTTGAAGAACAAATAAGATATGAATCCTTAACTAAATAAATTAATCTAGAAAGTCATCTAATCCCTTAAGAGAATCCCTAAACCTAATTGTGGATCTACTCATAAATGATTAATGAAACACAAATCAATGAATAAGTAGATATCATAAAATCAAAGAGTAAAGAGTAAAAGAGGTTCGGAATCTTCTCTCTGGAGTACAAGAACGATCAGCCTCTCGGTCTCTCTCTCAAAAAAGCTAATAGTATGAAAGCGTGTATAAAACTAAACACCAAAAACCTAATTACAAAGGCATAATCACGTCTTCGGTATTTTTGCAAATATTGGAACTTCATGGGGTAAAACTGCAAATCTTCATTAATGTGCTGGCGCTGAGGTGTTTCGATCGAATCCAATGATGCATCGATCGATGCATGGGTCGTCCAGAGATAGTGAAATCAGCTCCTCACGGCCTTTGCTCCAAAACTTGTCCCAATAGCTCCAATATCTCTAATAATCCTCCAAACGTGCATGTAGCTAATAAACACATGTAAATGACTCGATAGACACCACAAATGACTCTAAAACACACTTATATCAAGGCTTAAAACAGGTAAAATTCATGATATATCAACTCCCTCACACTTAGTCGTTGCTTGTCCTCAAGCAAAACAGAAAACTAAAATGTGGTGAAGAGGTTTGAAAATTTCATAAACTCTTTTCATCTTAGAAGCACAACACTCAGATTCCCCTTAGTAAGCCACATGAAAGATTTGCCTGCAAGACATCAAGACCAACATCTACTTCCCCCACACTTAGCAACTGTCCTGAGTAAACTCCACAATCACATCCAGAGCATTCAAATTCACCCTACTGACTTCTATAAGCTATTAAGTGATGTCTCACCTAAGGATTATCGATCAAAGGGCACATGGACTCTTACTCTGTTAGCTCTAGACTACCATACTATCTTTTTCTGGTTCCTTTCTTCTCTTTTCCCTTCCTTAGCAACTGATTTTTACCCATTCAGTATCATTTTATTTTTTTATCAGTGCTCTTCCCGTTATGGGGTGTACTTTGGACACATTCCATGGATGCACAAGAGGTAATAGGGGTCTCTACCACTCCCGCGACCACTTCGGAGCTACTAGCTCATCCTCAGTTTATTACTCTCTTTTTTTTTACTTTAAGGAAGGGGAGAAGGGAACCTTACTCGGACAGGTTTACAAGCTGTGTCAGAACTAACAGAGGAATCCGACTCAAGGTATACCAAACCCTTAGGTGAGAAAAGTAAGTCAAAATTAGGGGTGAAGTCAGTAAAGGATCCTCTGATACCTGAAGTGATGTGGGTGTTCTCAGTAGGCTGATCTGCGTTGGGGTTTTCTAATAGTCATACATTGATCTGCAAGCTCAACCCAATGGTTACTTAAGTTCCTGCAAGTGTTGTTGACTTCTCAAAATTCATTGTGTCCTACTTAAACTGTTTTGACTCGATAAAACGACACGAAAAACATAACTGACTCTAAGAAAAGAAAAAGATTAATGTCAGTACCACCTCCCCCACACTTGAAACACACTGTCCCCAGTAGTGTCAAGCTTATGATCGGTAAAAGAAGAAAATGTTCAGGGATGATTTGGGTTCTGTCGGTTTTACCTGTCTCGCACCTGCATCGATCGTTGCTCATAAATGCGACGATCGTTGCAGGGCGATTGCGATTATGTGTCGATCGTTGCAGGGCGATTGCGATTATGTGTCGATCGTTGCACATGTCCGCAACGATCGCTGCAATGCGATTTTCGTGTTGTGACGATCGACACACAGGACCGTGTCGATCGTTGCATTGCGATTTTCGTCAGTTCAGTTAGCAGTCAGCAGTTAGTCCGTGAGAAAAATCTAAAAACTCAAACATGAAAGCTGAAAACATCGCAAACAAGCAAAATTAAAGCAACAAATGGTCTAAAAGCAAGCATATCATCCCAAACATACCAACAAGCATCAAAAAGTAGTCAAAAGAAGTGAAAAAGAAACAGAACCGATAGTCTGAAAATGGGACTAATCTCACTCGCTCTCATCATCAATGCCATCCATGGGATCAGAACTGCTCGAAATAACAGCTGGAGAACGCTGGCGACGACGACGAACAGGAATGGGCTGATGAACCTGTGGTTGTCTCCTGCAAGTGCAGCCACGCATGAACTCCCAAATACTCTGTAATATACCATCCTGACGCTCTCTCCATTCACCCTCAGACATCTCCCTTACTGGTACCGATGGAGCTGGATAACGACCAATATCAAATGTAGCAGCAGCAGGCTCGGGTGCAGGCGCAGAAGAAGAAGAAGCCCGCGTAGAAGGCTCGCCTAGAGGATGAGCCATCGTAGGTACGCTGCGCCGATCGTTCCTAGGAGGATCGAAACTCAAAGCAGCCAATGTATCAATCCTGGTCAGATTAGCAGCAGGAAGCTCCACACCATGCTTCCGCTCGAGTGTGTCATAGTAGACCCAGATGCGTCTCTCTTTCAACCATGTAGCGCTCTGCAAGTGGGTCAAATCCATGTATACCTCTCTGTCATCACGCTCCATACCCTGCAAAGGGATCCTGCAGTGCCGAAAGATAGGAGTCAGCAAACTCCCTAATGTCTCAGTGCTCTTCCCATCTAATGCCTTCTTCGTCAATGAGCACAAGTGGTGAGCAAACATAGCTCCTAAGTTCAGATCCCTAGAAGGATTTCTCAAGTCAGTATCAGCAAACAGCTCCTTCAACCCAATGAAAAGCACCTCAAGCTCATTCTTTCTCATCTTGTTTGCCTCGGCTTTGCATAATTGCGTGTAACCCAAGATGTGTATCACATATCGCAGAACTGGGTGCCTAACAGAAATCTGCTTCGTAGTCCTCGAGTCGTATGGGCCATTACCAAAATGGTCCCAAAAATGTTGCGTGCTCTGTCTATCCCACTCAAGAGCTATAAAGCAACGTGTAGGCTCCACACTAAATCAATAAATACGGCAGATATCGAGAAATGGAATCCGATGCCTGGCTCCCAGACACCTGAAGGTAAAGATACCCTCTGAAGCTCTCCGGCAGTCCGGATCAGGATAGTAGACTCTGCAAGTAGCCAGCAACTGTCTCACCAGATCAGGGTATAGTGAGTAGTACTGCATAGGCATCGTCCCCAAGCCAATGGCCTTAACCAATGTATGCACATGCCTATCAATGCCTAGGATCTTGCAGGTCCGATAATCAGCAAATTTGGTGGGCTGAATGTCCATATCCACCCAACTATTATAGAGCAACGTATCGTAGTCATCCCAGTGCTCTGATATCGGCATGTTAATGAAATATGCATCATTAACCAAATCCTTAGGCTCCTTGCCCCAATCTTTATTTGTCAGAATCTTGGCTCCCTCTTCCTTAGGCCAGGGCCACTGTATGGCCTCACAGTCTCGCTGATACGGCTCAGGTGGTGTCGAATCGCGTGTAGACCACTCGTCTGGTGGAGGAGTCTTGTCCGCAGCAACTGGAGTAGCTCTGCCGCGTTTACGAGGCTGTCCGCGAGGAGGAATCTGCAATCAAAGTCATAAGAACAATTTCGCACAATCAGCATTATAAACAACAACAACAATCCAAACAATATACGCAGCCCAATCACGTTTTAAATCTGTCAAATTCGCGCATCAGACAAGTCTCATCACAAAAATGGAATTTTTCAGAAACTTGCGAAATTGAACGTGAAAACTACCAAAGGACCGTCATTCCACTGCCAGATATCCTAAACCAACTCCTAATCATCACGTATTCGAGTTCCAGAAGCTAAAAATCGAACTTTTTATACCGTAGTTTTGCTTCTGAAAAGTCGAGATTCAGAGAACATACCTTGGTATCGGCTCAAATTGACTAGAGATATGGATAGAGCTTGAAAAATCGAGCAGGTTAAAGCTTTGAATCGTTAGAATCGAGCAAGAAATGAGTGAGAAATCAAAAAGGGGAATTCGGCTAGGGTTTGTCGCAAGAGAGAAATGAAGAAGAAGAAAGAAGAAAGAAGGATTAATCGAGACTTACCTGCACGTGCTTGCATCGACTGTTTCACTAAGTGCAGCGATCGTTGCATTTTCGCGATCGGTCTAACCGAAATTGAACCAATCGATTTCCGGTTTAGAGTTCGTATACCGCCGATTTCAATTTGGACCAGCTGTGTCAATCGTTGCACAGGACCACAACGATCGTCACAGAGCGACTTCATCT
The DNA here is from genome assembly GCA_030180135.1 of Orychophragmus violaceus. NCBI lineage: Eukaryota > Viridiplantae > Streptophyta > Magnoliopsida > Brassicales > Brassicaceae > Orychophragmus > Orychophragmus violaceus. The sequence goes on along the minus strand of CM058235.1, from coordinate 48,440,704 downwards.
CCTCGTTCTATCTCCCTACAGCGATCGATGCACAGGACCGCAACGATCGATGCAAGGCGATTCTTCTTCGTCAAATCCCCCTGCATCGATCGTCACAAAATGTACAACGATCGACGCAGTACTTCAAACTCATATTCTGCAGTGAAAACATACCAAAAACGAAAACAAAACGTAAAATCCTAACAAAAACACCAAAATAGTATGTACAAACAAAACAGTGGGTTGCCTCCCACTCAGCGCTTGTTTAAATTCATTAGCTTGACCGGACGAACGAGATCAGGCTCCTGGAGGTTTCGAAAGAGGCTGCGAGTATCTCTGCGAAAGTCTCCTCATCCAAGGTGGAGAGTAAGCATCATCAGCGTGAGCTCGTCCAAGAAACAAAGGGATACGATGTTCTCCTGCATTCACAGCAGTAAAGTCAATAGAATTGAAATTGGAAGACGCGTACCCTTGCTTTGGTGAGACTCTGATGTTACGAGCTTTCTGCTTAGAAGCAGTTGCAAGCTCTGAAGATGTTAGAGTGGAATCTTTAGAAACCACCATCCTCTCCTCTCCAGGATCAGAAACTAAAGTCTCACTCCTCTGGGCTTCCTGTCCATCCTCAATGCTAAAATTTTGACCATAAATCTTTGGCATGCGCAGCATATCCATCTCAAAGTGTAGAGACTCATTTCCCAGATGGAGGTCAATCAGACCATGCCTCACATCAATCTTCGCACCAGATGTGGCCAAGAAAGGTCTTCCCAGTATTAGAGCATCATCTGGCTCACTATCGTACTTAAGCACCACAAAATCTGTCGGAACTAGGTAGTTTCCAACCTTGACTGGGATATCCTCAAGAACTCCTTCTGGAATCCTCATTGACTGATCAGCTAGGACCATAGAGGTCCTAGTAGGTGAAAAATCTGGCATCCCCAGTTTCTCTGCCACAGAGTATGGCATGTGATTTCCAGCAGCTCCTAAGTCACACAAGGAACGCCTGAAGCTATCCTCAAAGATGGAACAACTCAGCACAAATATACCAGGATCATGTAGCTTCTTGGGAATATGAGTTAACAACACATCACTGACTTGTTTAGGGATCACTATCACCCAATCTTTCAACACTTCGTCCATAGGTAGCATCTTCTCCAAGTATCTCCACACACAAGGGTGATATGGTGGAGCATCAGGTTGTGGTTCTTCTTCCAACTTCTCTTCCATTACTTCCAGTTGTCCGGCTTCATCAAGTTCTTGTTGAGATATCTCAAACACCTCAGGGAAAGGTGTAGTAAGCTTGTGAGCCTTCTCTTAAGCAATACCATGAGAAACAAATGAGGCTGATTCTTCACGATATGCAACGATCGACGCACTTTGTGCAACGGTCGATGCAATTAATTCATCAAATCTCTCGGGTTTTTCAGCTTCTTCAACGAGTTCAGCTGTATTAAACTCAAATTTCTCTCCTTGGTTTGATCCATCATCAATCTGAACTGACCAAGCTTTGATGTGGGTGTCCATGACATTCTTTCCCTTGATTGAGCTTGAAATTTGGTTCACTTGTGTATCCAACTGCTTCATATGTGTACTCAAGGATTCAAACTTCCCATTCAAATCTTCATACACAGCATCCAGCTTCTTGTTGAAGTCTACAACAGTCTTAGTCTGACCCTCCAGAAACTCTCCATCATGGCTTCCATCTTGCTCTCATGAGCACTAGCAGTATGAGGTGCCTGATAGGAGGATGATCCATAAGTCCTCTGATAAGAATTACCTTGCTGAAAAGGCTTCTGATAACCAGCAGTCTGTCCATATCCAGAAGAGTTCTGGTTGCTTATGAAAGCACTCTTCTGTCCACCATTAAAGAACTTGTTGCCTTGCTGTTTTCCAAACCTGTTTCCTTGAAATCCATAGCCACTGATGTAGTTCACATCCTCTTCCTGGTGATCTCCTTCAGCCTCAAACACTTCAACTTCCTGAGAAAAGTGGACAGCTTTCTTTCCAATCAACAAACTGTAAACAGTGTCCAGCTTGTTCCTGATATCAGCAATTTCCAGATTATCGATCTTTCCACCAGACTCTTTCTTTCTTCTATCAGCAGTCTTGGTGCTATTACTGCTCACGAAGTTATCAATCAGCGTCCTAGCCTGTTCAGGAGTCCTTGTATTGAAATTGCCATTGCTGGCATTATCCAATGCAGACTGGTAATGGAGATCAATTCCTCTGAAGAATATGCGTAGCAGCGTCACTTCAGAGAATCCATGGTGAGGACAGTCACGTTGGTACTTCTTAAACCTCATCCAAGCAGACTTAAGAGGCTCTGTAGGACCTTGGGTGAAGGTGAGAATATCCTATCTCGACTGATCATAGCGAGCATCATCATAAAAGTGCCTCAAAAACTCCCTCTTCACAGCATCCCAAGTAGTAAACTTCCCAGTTGGAAGTTGTTTCAGCCAAGCTGCAGCCTCTCCAGCAACAGAATAGGGGAAAAGTTTGAGATACACTTAGTCATAGTTTACCCCATTGTACTTCATTCCAGTGATGAAGTCTTCAAAATCATCAATATGATCCATGGGTTTCTCATGTGGGAGACCATGGAAAGGATACTGCCTCAGAAGAGAGTAGTAGACAGTTTTGATCTCAAAGTCATTCCTCTCAAAGCCAGGAGGTACGATTGCTGACCGGTTATAGAACTCATCGGGATGGTTGTAGTCATCAAGAGTCCTCTCATCAGCAGGAGGAATAATCATCTGCCCTTGACCTTGGGGCTGTTCAGGCGCAGGTTTAGGGATCACATTCCCTTGGGCATCAATCTTTTGCCCAGCATCATTGTACCGGTTGTTCTGGTCGTCTCTCAGAACACCCTCAGCATCAGGTCTCAAAATCAAGCGATTGTTCATCATCCTTGCTCATTGACCTTTTTTATTTGTTCTCTCTAGTCTAGCAAGTTCCTCAAGCCTGAGATTCACGAGATTCGTGTTCGGATCACTTCTGGTCTCCCGCTTCTGCATACACCGTCGGTAATCGCACTGTAACGATTGATGCAAAGTATGCAACGATCGATTCAACTCGTGTGTCGCCTTGTGTCGATCGATTCAATGTATGCGTCGATCGATGCAAAGCGATATCAGACCTGAAACACACGAAGACAGAAGCAAAATAGAGAAATTAGTAACAAAAACAAAAAACAAAAAAGCCTAGTCTAAACTTTAAATTCAAATCTATAGAAGACTCAAAAGAGTCCCCGGAAACGGCGCCAAAAACTTGATATGCTCAGATTTTACTTCCCTAAGTTCAACTGCTAGTGCACAGACGTGACTAGTAGTATCTAGGGGTCGAATCCACAGAGACTCAAGAAATCTTACGATAGACTATAGAATATCAAATTAAGCTAGGCGATACTAATCAGAAAATAGATATCTAAGAAAAGTAAATCAGTAGCAATAACGGTTTTGTGAAGCTAGTACTAAAAGCGTCGAGTCTAGGGAGTTCTCAGGAAATCAGACAAGCAGATTTATTATCAGTCAAGATAAAATTAAGTTCGGTTCCAGAACTCAAACACAAGATAGAACTAACCAACTTTCGTTGCGAGAATTCTCTAAGTCTAATTAGCAGAAACCCAAATTTCTTTGCAATACCTAACGGATTAAACTAGCCTTAAGTGCAAGTTTGATTTGTTCACAATTCAATTAAACCAAATTTCTTTGCAAATAATTAAATTGCTCAACCTAAATAGATCAGATTCTAAATTACACTTTCGTGTCAATTTATAAACCTAGAGTTTAGATTCTAAGTGATCAGGTTAGAAACTAATATTAAGAACAATTCAGGTTGAAGAACAAATAAGATATGAATCCTTAACTAAATAAATTAATCTAGCAAGTCATGAAATCCCTTAAGAGAATCCCTAAACCTAAATGTGGATCTACTCAGACATGATTAATGAAACACAAATCAATGAATAAATAGATATCATAAAATCAAAGAGTAAAGAGTAAAAGAGGTTCGAAATCTTCTCTCTGGAGTACAAGAACGATCAGCCTCTCGGTCTCTCTCTCTAAAAAGCTAATAGTATGAAAGCGTGTATAAAACTAAACACCAAAAACCTAATTATAAAGGCCTAATCACGTCTTGGGTCTTTTTGCAAATACTGGAACTTCATGGGGGAAAACTGCAAATCTTCATTACTGTGTTGGCGCTGAGGTGTGTCGATCGATGCCAATGATGCATCGATCGATGCATGGGTCGTCCAGAGATAGTGAAATCAGCTCCTCACGGCCTTTGCTCCAAAACTTGCCCCAATAGCTCCAATATCTCCAATAATCCTCCAAACGTGCATGTAGCTAATAAACACATGTAAATGACTCGATAGACACCACAAATGGCTCTAAACACACTTATATCATGGCTTAAAACAGGTAAAAACCATGATATATCATACGTACAAAGAGTGGGTACCCAGCTCGACATGACGATGAAGACGAAAAATCATTTATCCCTTCAAAAAATGGGACACTTAAGTGGAAAAGCATGTGAGCGGAAATTATCGCATCATGAGCATTCTCACCTACACATGTATATTCTCACCAACTATGATGAAGTCCTCCAATATGAAAAGTAAATTCAGTTTTTTTTATTATACGTAATCTTTTGGGTGATACATGAATCTTTTGTTATATGCAATTCTCACCCACACTTATATTCTTGTATGCTATACATGGATCTTTTGCAGAACTATTATCCATATTTGACCGATGACGAGTGTGAAATCCGCAAACAGAATGGATTTTTGAACTAGTTATAATTTTGCGTAAGTCTTTCAATACATATGTCAATCTAAAAAAACAAATATAGTGATTTTTTAATTAAGTCTCACAATTGTAACTTTAAGTGAAAGATGAAACTAAACAAAAATGGGTGTAAGTTTAACGATTGGTTAGTAGACATCATCAAGGGGCCAAACTACCTTACAAAGTCATAGCCAAGATATTTCACCAAGAGATATGCTTTTTAATTAAGTCTCACAAATGTAACTTTAGGTGAAAGATGAAATTAAACAAAACGGGTGTAAGTTTGACGATTGATTGGTAGACATCATCAAGGGGTCAAACTACCTTACAAAGTCATGCGCAAGATATTTCACAAGGGGATATGCTTTTAAGGTGTAAGACAGTTCTACAAGGATAAAATGTTGATTACTTAAAGAAATATTGAATGTCAAATATTCAGGAAATATCGGCATGAGGTGTGTTTTATTTTATGTGATTGGTATAATCCTATTTTCGGTCAATATGTCGACATTGTCGAGTTTGGAGTAACCTCGATATAATCACGAAAGAGGCTTAAAAATATGATTCATTCATTCTTTTTTCATAAGCATATCAGGTATTTCCTAAACGGTTAATTATTTTATAAAAATTATCATGTATGTCTTTAGTTGCTAATTTATTTATGCAGGTATGTATATTAAATATCCTCGAGTAACATACAAGCAAGACCCATAGATCAAAGTAACTAAAATCAATCTCAGAGGAAAATTCTATTGATTTTTTGAATATGATTCATTACAACCAAGTGGAAATGGTGGTATAGCTACAATTGAAGAATCAATTCAAGTTAACTAGTAGGTTGGTTTACTCAGTTTGGGGAGGCAACTCTTCATTCGGAATCATAAAAATTGATTGGAGAATTTGATGTTCACTAAATTACATCGGATTATCCATCATCAGCTTTCGAGTAGTTTTTATAAAATATGTTATTTAAAAGTTGTTGAAAACATTTATAACTATTTTCCAAATAAGAAGAAGAGAGGATTTATAATTTTGAATAGTTTGTTCTAAAAAAATTTAAGTATTGTCATAATTTTTATAAAATTCTGCATCGAAAGAGTATATATAATGATTTAACATACACATCTTAGTTATATCACCCCCGGTTGAATAACAAAGAATGCGGGTTTTTATTTGTTTTTTTCAAAATGACAGAAAACCGACGAATTTAAAAATATGGCGGATTAACTGACAAAATACCGACAGATGCAAAACGGCGTATAAACCGATATATTATCTAGGATTCAGATTTTTGGGTTTTTAATTCCGAAACAAATTATCCACAATTGAACATACATATATTCTAAGAAACTTTGACAAAACATCACACTTCATCTATCAACTTAAAACACTTACACGATAAATTTTCCACAACTCAATAGTTTGAACGAAATGTATTCCTTAATGTACAATATGCTTCTATAAGTCTTTCATGTGAAGATGAACACTTATTTTAAAATCAAAATACGCAGAAATGAGTTTGGTCTATAATTGATCAATTTGACAATGTATCAGTATAAAGTCGCCTTATGTATCGCTTAAAACCCACAAACCCTAAACTACAGTATGTAGGTATTCCGTTGGTTTTCCGTCTATTTGTTTTATTATAAATATACATCTCCTTTAACATTCAGAAATACAGACAAAAACTCATACAAAATGGATTTAGTTCGTCGCAGAACCGCGTAGCTATTGAATACTACATCACGAGAAATGGCCGGACATCTTTCGGTCTTCACTTCCACCGTCAAGACCGTGATATTTGATTCGGGCATAAAGCCACTATTTATGATGTCACCAACAATGTAATCGAGCGATATTGGATTGGAAATTGGCCAATTATAGATTAATTCCATGTAACACCACAACAATTTGTTTTTCCATTTATGGTAAAGTTTTTATTTTTTTCATTCAATTTTAAAAGATAATATATAAATTTTAAAAAAAATTAACTTAATTTTTGACATATATGATCAATTCAACTTTATTCCCGAATCATTCAAGACGTTTGGCGAAAATTTCACAAAATTGCTCGAACTATGTTTCGAAACAAAATGCAGTGGATAAAGTTGGTTTGACAAAAAGAAAGCGTAAGACCCCCGTGGATTTGGCCCAAAATTAGACACATATGATCGAGAATCGGAACGAGGATGGACGATCCGAGGGTTGATCCGGCGACGAACTTATTGTACACCACTTGATATTATGGTATTCATTATGTTTAGCATGTTGTCAACCACAGACGCAGAAAACTGGTAAGTTAAAATGGTTATGTACTTAGTGTCGTATGTTAGAAATTCTAGGATTGAGGAAGTATGTCATCGCTTGTATTTATCGGGGTTTATGTCGGGTTATAGGATTTGGTATCTTCATGGAGAAACATCAGATTATGGAAGTAGTAGTAGAGAACGTGATGCTACTAGTAGTTGTAGGGAACGTTATGGTACTTCTAGTGAACCTTATAGTACGGAAGTATATTTTGATGTAGGTACCGTTCAGATGGTTAATGATACATATCGAGAAAATATTCATGAAGTATGTGATATTAAAATTTTTAGGGTAAAGTAACCTAATTTATAAGCTAGAAGATTTTTTTATATGTTAGATGCATCGAAGCGGCCACTGTACGAAGGTTGCATGGAGGGTCATTCGCCATTATCATTTCATCTAGATTAATGGGCATAAAGACGGACTAAAATTTAGTAGAGGAATGTGTGGATGCGATTTGCGATTTTGTGAAATATATTCTTCCTGAAGATAATCATGCGCCATGTTCATACTACGAGGTCCAGAAAATTGTTAATAGGCTGGGATTGCCGTACGAGATGATAGATATGTGCATCAAAAACTATATGATAATATAGGTGAGAAGATGAAAACCGTATGCAATGTAAATTTTATGGGAAGCCGCGTTATTAGACACAAGGGAAAAAAATTGAAGTACCATTCAAACGGATGTGGTATTTACCGTTAACCGTTAAGTTGAAGCCGTTATACCAATCTGAACAAACCGCAGGGGAAATGAGATTGCATGCCGAGCATAAAAGAGGAAAAGAGATCGCATATCCTTCAGATGCTGAGGCATGACGAAATTTTCACAGAGCATATCCGGATTTTACTTATGAGCCACATAACGTGTACCTCAGATTATGAACAAATGGTTTCAACCCATTTGAAAGAAATGGGAGACAATATTAGTTGTGGCTAGAGCATCCAAAAAGATCACTGATATATTCTGGCAGCCATTGATGTATGAATGTTATGGGATCCCGGAGATGAATCATATGATATCTCGTGCAAGAAAAATTTTCAGATGCGGATTGTACTAATGTGGACAAGTAGTGATTTCTTCGGTTATTGTATGTTATTTTTGCAAGAAAACGCATGAGAGGCTTGCATATCCTTATTGTCAAGAACAGACTGATGCATTCAGTTAAAGAACGGATGCAAATCATGTTGGTTTGATTATCACATGAGATTTCTACCGCCGGATCACCCATATCGAAGAAACACTAATATTTTTACAAAGAATAAAAAGCTGTTTGACGATCCACCTCTAGAAGATAGCGGTTCAGTTACTTTGGGGCTCTTGTGAACATTTGATGCACAAAGGACTCTTGATTGCGGTGGAAATGGACACGTAAATGTTTATGGAGCTGGTTTTACCCACAACTAGAACAAGTAAAGCATTTTCTGGGATTTGCCAAATTGGAAGGACCAACTACTAAGACATAATCTTGATGTCATGCACGTTGAGAAGAAATTTTTTATATAACATCATGAATACAGTTCTAAATGTGCATAGGAAGAAAAAAGACAATTTGAAGCCTAGGCTAGATTTTCCATAAATTTGTTCTCGTAGTGAGTTTCATGTTCAGAAGAACGGAAAATGTCCAATTCTAGCGTATTGGTTAGATGAGCTTTTGAGCAAAACGTTTTTTATTGGACTATGCGATTGGTTAATTCCCTGACGGTTACGCTTCAAGCTTGCGTAATTGTGTTGACACTGGAGAAGGAAAGTTTATCGGAATGAAGAGCCATGATTGTCATGTTGTGATGCAGCGACTTCTTTCACTTGCATTTGTTCATCTTCTTCCAAAAAAAGTCCCTAAACCGATTGCATCGGCTGGTGGTTTTCAGGGATTTATGCATGAGGTCACTTACAGTTGACTGATATATCATGGTTTTTAGGACTTTTGACCATGGTATATGTCTTTGTTATCGAGTCTTTCTATATGTTTTGGAGTCTTTTCAGGTATTTTACAAGTTTAAGGACATTTGGAGCCTAATTGGACGTTTTGGAAGCATTTGGGTCAATTTTGCACTATTTAGAGATCTCACAGAGTTCACTGGCTGCATTTTCGCACTGCATCGATGGTCGACGCAGGGTGATTCCAGGGTTCTGCGCACAAAAATCCTGAAATTACAGTTTTTGCCCAGAAACTTCCCAGATTTGCAAAAAGGCCTCAGACGTGTTTTAGACTATATATTAGGGTTTTTAGCCACTTGTTTATGCGACACATTATTTTACTTTGAGAGAGTTAGGGGCTGATCTTGTACTCGAGAGAGAAGAGATTTCGAACCCCATTTTCTTATTTTATTTTATGTTATTTGGTTTTCTATTCATCATGTCTATTGTTATGATTACCATGTATGAGTAGTTTACCAGTTAGTTTTAGGGATTCTCACAGGGGATTTCATGGAATTATAGGTTGATCAATCTGTAGGGATTCATATATACTAGTTCTTCATCTAGAGTTGTTCTTAATGCTTGATCTGAACTGACCACTTAAATTATTAATATTAGGTTGATTTCTGCAACGACAGTTGATTAATTAACTAGAAAGAATTTAGATGACCAATTTGACTATTCGCAAAGAAATTTGGCTTAGGAGAATTGTGAACAAAAGAACCTAAGATTAATGCTTGTTTAGAACTCTAGGATTCGCAACGAAAGTTGGCTTGCTAGGTTGTTAGACATAGATAATATTCGCAACAAAAGTTGGTATGTTATAATTATGTGATTCTAGTTCTAGAACAGTTCTTAATTTGATCCCAATTGATTGGTTGCCTATGTTCCTGATTTCCTGAGAACTCCCTTGATCTGACGCTTCGCTTGATTGATTTACACCGCTTACTTTATTTTCTGCTGATTTACTGCTTTCTCTACTGTTTCCTAGCTTAATTCGACGTTCTATAATCTAACGTAAGATTCTTGAGTCTCTGTGGATTCAACCCCTATATACTACTAGTCACGTCTGTGCACTTGCAGTATTAACTCTAGGGATTGAACTCTGAGCATATCATTGACGACATGAGAAATTTGGAGGAAAACATTCCAAATATCTTATGCAATCTTTTCTACCATTTTTCGTTGATGTTATGGAACATCTACTCATTTATCTCCCTAGAGAACCTAGACTTTGTCATCCAGTACAATATCGTTGGATGTTTCCTTTTTAACGTTATATGTTCCACCTTAAAAAGTAGCTGAATAACCCTTCTAAAGTGGAGGGTTCTATTGGGACTCAATATAACAATTAAGAGCTTGTAACCTTCTCCAGTTATTAGTTTCCATTGCAAGTACGTACAAAGAGTCGGTGCACAGGTCGAACGATTATCCGTCCACGGTTCCCAACATTTTTCAACAAGTTTGACGGTTTAGCGGAAAAGCACGTGATCGGCAACTAACATCCCATGAGTGTTCTCACCTACACACATATATTCTCACAACTGTGACAAAGTCCTCGAATATGAAATATATTTTACAGTATGTATGTAAGTACATTGACAAGTAAATTGAGTTATAAGTGTACTAATGAGATATTTACTTTTCATAGATTATACATGGAAGCTCTACGACATTTGAATTCGGAATTGATTGAGGACGAGTGTGAAGAGCGTAAACAAAATGACTTCTCCGCTTGGTTAAAATTTTGTGTAAGATTTTCAATTTAAATGTTAAACAAAACAATAAATTGGTTATTTTTATTAACGCTCACGTGTTTTATCTTTGCAGGTGGAAGACAAAGAAAGAAACGGACGCAAGCCCGAGGATTGGACGAAATACATAATCAGCGGAACCCACTACATTAAAAAGTCTTATCCAAGATATTTCACAAGGGGATATGCGTTTAAGGTGTATAAAGCTGGCTCTACTAGGACAACCGCATATCACGACGTTTTCGTCTGCTTCCAATGAAGTTTGTATCGTGGTGTTCTCAAAGAAATCTTAGAAGTAAAATATATGGGGAAGCTCAGGATGAGTTTTGTGGTCTTTTAATGTGATTGGTATAACCCTATTATTGGCCAAGGTATCACCATCGATGAACTTGGAGTGACGTCTACCCATTCGAATAAGAAGCTTCGAAAATATGATTCATTCATTATTGCTTCACATGCAGATTAGGTTAGTGTCTTTTTATTAATATAAAAATTAAATTCTTCTACTCTTCCTCATAAATGATATTTTATTTGGTGCAGGTGTGTTACGTTACTTATTCTCGTAAAACATACAAGAACGACCCATGGATCACAATTACTAAAATCATTCTGAGAGAAAGAGTCTACGGAGTTGAAGAACATGATATATTACAAGCAAGTGGAAGTGCCTATGTAGCTCCAATAAAATAATCATGTGAAGTTAATCTAGTCGTTGATTTTACACAATTTGGAGAAGTCATTCTACATTCAAATTCAGAAGAAGAAACGAAGATAAATTTTGATTTTAAAATGTCTTTTAAAAATATTTTTTAAAAACTTTTAACATTTAAAATTTTCAGTTGTATTTTATATTTAATTTTTAAAATATTTCAAAAGATTTTATTTTATTTTTTAAAATCGAAAATGATTAGAACATTAATATATTAATGAAATATAATGTTAACGTGACACACAACTCAATGATTTCCATCCCCTGCATATAAACCTTTGTGTTCGGGTTTGAAACACAGAAAGAAGGAAGTTTTTTTTTTGTTATTTATCTTCCGGCCCAAAAGCGATGTACAGAAAATTCAGCGTAATTTCCGACGGAAAACAGATGGAATTTTAAGAACCTTCGGTATTCCGTCGGAAATTAACGACGGAAAACTGAGGGTTTAGGATATAGGGTTTCAAAATCAAAAACAAACAATCTAAAAAGAATCGGGACATATATTAAGCATATTTTAAACTACATAGCACCCCATATATTCAATTAATAACATGTATTCTATGATTTTTTAAAAATTAGTATTTCCGATGAAAACAGTTTCTTAGTATACAACGGTGTTTAAGAAGAAATTACTTACGACAAACTCTTTTTATATAAAAAACTAAGTTTTTGGTAATCCGTACATTAAAACCTATTTTGAAACTAAACCTTATCATTTAGGTCTTACTTAAGTAACCAAGTCCTAGAAGACGGAAAAACATACCATAAACAGACCGTAAAGCCTAATTCATCGGAAATCCATCAGCCCCTTACCGACAGAACTGTTAAAACCCGTCGGTAAGCTTGAGTCAAACGGTTAAAAACCTCATAAATTTTGGTGTGTTCCCCAAAATTTGTTTTGGAAACGGTTTTTCGAAATTTGGCAACTACCAACGAATGTCCTTCATTTTTGTCGTAGGTTTCGGGTTTATAAATAATGAACCACATTCTTCTTCTTTTTCATATTCAAAACTTCTATTTTCCTATTCCAAAACTCCAAAAATTCCTTCTTTTTTTCAAAACTACGAAAAAATGGACATTGTTCGTTTGATGGTAGAAACCCGTGAAAGCATAACTTATGCAGTCACGAACCCTCACCTGGAACGTCTTCATGTCCTTCACCCTTCTCGCCAAAACCGCGACATATGGTTCAATTACAATGCAGTGATCTATGTTGTCGTTGGCGATGTGATCAAACATCGTTGGGTTGGGAACTGGCTTACGAACATGCCGATTCACAGGGATCTTAAAAGAACCTAGTTTTTTATTTTTTGGTAAATACAATCTTATTCATACTTTTCTTGTCAACACTTAATTTTTGAATATTAATTTAGTTTTCTAAAATTCAGGATTAATTTAATTTTATCCCCGATATTATCGGGATGTTTGGCGTGAATTCCACAAAATGGAATGACTGGTGTTTCAGACCAAAATGCGCCGGTTGAAACAATTTGGAAAAGATGGGAACAAAAACCAACCTGGATTACGACTCAAAATTAGAATCGTATGATCGAGAACTTGAAGGAGACTGTGCACGGGGATTGGTTTGAGATTAAAAATGTATTATTTAATAAAATATACTTTTTAATAAAGTTAATTTAATTTTTTTTTTTAAATTTTTGTTTCATTCAAAATTTAAATAATTTGTTCAATTTTTTATTATATTTATAACTTATAAATAATTTAAATAAGATTTTTTACATCAATATAGATAAAACTTAATAACTTTTGATAATTTTTATAAAACAAAACAAAACTTAACATATACTCAATTGGTTGTAAGATATGAACGAGTATAACAACATAGCGTAACGGTTTCAGAGCATATGGATTTTGTAAATAAATCAGGTTCGAGCCAAGCCGAACCTGGTTTTTTTTCCTATAATCCGACAAATTTATGATGGTTTTATAAATCAAAACTTAAAATATATTTAATTGGTTGTAAGAAATGAATGAGTATAACAGCATATTGTAATGGTTTGAGAGCATCTTAAGTTTGTAAATAAATCAGGTTCGAGTCACACCAAACCATGTTTTTCTTTTTATAAACCGATAGATTTTCGACGGGTTTTTCAATTTTCGTAGGTAAACCGTTAGTTATTTAACCGCCAAAATGTCTCAAAATTTTGCAAAAATTGCCAAAAAAAAATCCTAAATAATTAAACCACCCCTTTTCCGTCGGATTTCCGACGGTCAATGATAAACCCGTCGGAACTCCGTCGGAAACCTGATAAATATTTATGTGAAATTTCTTCTTCTTTATTCTCTGCATAAATATATATCTCTCTCCCTCAAACCACCGCCGCTCCGCGTTCGCTCTATGTTTTTTCAACGATTCCGGCCACTAATCTACAATTCCAACTGTATAAATATTCCCAGGCATGTAATTTTTTGTATTATGATGTTAATTTCAATAAAGACTGATGTTTTAGGTTGTTATATTTTTGTGAGAATGATGCATGTGTGTTCTAACGGAATATCTAGGTAGTTTAGGTTGATTTAGGGTTGATTAAGGATTGATTTAGGTTTTCTTAGAATTCTAAAATGTTTAAAAAACGTTTTGTAAATGTTTTTAAATTTTTCTATATTTAATAAACTTTTTTAGAAAAAGTTTTCTAAATTTTTAAAACTTTTGTCTACAAAATCTTTTATATAAAATTTATATAGTATTTTATAATTTTTATAAATTTTATCATTTTATAATGCTACACGACTCGATACCCATGGTAATGGCCCACATCATGTCTATTGGTAAGGTTTTTTCTTTATTTGTATTATGAACGTTTAACGTTTCTTGTTTTTACGTTTTTAGGTTTCAGATGACAGACGCTAAGGTTATGAAGTGCATCTTGATGATGTTGCACAACATGCTCACCTACACATATCTGACCTACACTGACATGCCAATGTCGGATAGGCATAACTTGTTCCGCCAGTTTGCGGTATGTATATTCTTTCATTATCTTTCATATTTTATTTTATTATTAATAACAAACAGTTTTTTTTTTAAGTAAGAGTATAAGTGAGATCCAAAGTATACTCGTCTAGTCGAGAAAAAATTCTACAAGAAGGCGTCTTTACGTTATTCTCACACGATCAACTAGTGTAGGCAAAATTGGACGGCGGAAGATATAGCTAAGGGACCAGTGTTGGACATTTGGACCATGATGGTCAACCTTTGGTCGCAGCCAGTTACAACAGCAACTTCTTCGACGACACGAATAACTGTAGGAGCGAGAGAGGTGATGCTGAGATTGCGACCAATAACACAGGAGCAAAAAGCATTTTACAAATTGGTTATTGTAGCTATGTATAATATTTATAGTTATTTGTGACTATTTAGCCATAAATATATTTTTTTGACAAAGAACTTAGTCGTAAATATCAGCTATTTGTAGAAACGTGATAAAAATGACTATTTAGCCATAAATATATTTATGAATTCATAGCTATAATTTTAACTTGTGGATATATGTGATTATTGATCAAATAGCAAGGAAAAAAAAATATCCACAATAATCTTATAGTGATAAGCTACATATAAGGCTAGCTGGATGAGTTGAGAATCAGTAGTATCTAAAAGACTAAAATGTTAAAAGTGATATTTTCCTATCGAAAGAAGATTTATATCAAATACTCCATTTGCATCAGAATAAATGATGTTTTCAATATTTTCACAGATTAAGAAATTATTTAGTTTTTTATAATAAAACTAAAACAACATTTATTATTTATTTTAACACAGTTCAATCAATGATACAACAACCAACAAAATATAAATAGTTAAAATAATAATAAAAATAAAATTAATTGTATTAAAATTTGAAAACATCATCTAATTTGATAATATATTTTTTGACTAATTATAAATAGAAACGATGTCTAATTAGTCACTAGAAATTGACCCATAAAGTTATGTAGAAGCTCTTTTTTAATGAAAAAGTTTAATTATAATTTTCTATTGAAGAATTCCACACAAAAATGGAAGTGTTGTTTCCTTGATAATTTAAAGTTTATAATTTAAAATTATTTTGTAAATAAGAGAAAGAGAACAAATATATGGAAGTGTTATTTTATTCTTATATTTTGTGTAAAAATGCAATACGTTCTTTTTGCATATTTAATTATATGTATATCGGTTATGGCATTTTCTAGAGAAAGAGAGAAAACGCCATCTCTACTAGCATCAAATTCAGCTCTTCAAATCTTCTTTTAGTCTCTAAAAATTTCTCAGATTTTCTGCAAGGCGTAAAAAACATGTTAGTAGCAAGAAATCTAGTTAGAACCATGGTTGGTTGAGCCAATGCCCGTTTTCAATAGCTTACTTTAACCTTGTTGGAATTTCGGATCACTTTTTTTTGGCAAAAAAATCTTTAAATTCTTTTATTTATTTAATTGACCTACTACAAAAAAAAAAAATTGAATCAATTTGAGAATAACTCTTCAAATTCTTTGAGTGCTCATCATTAATGAATTTATATGAAAATTGTGGCGACCTAGCCGACAACATCATTTTGGTAGCTATATGTGTATATATATTTGGTAGCTATATAGAACAGTGATATATATATATATATATATATATATATATATATGTAGCTATTACTATAACGCTCTGACTGCCGCCCACGTCCGTTCATTCGGTCACTGAATCCACTCTTGTCTGATTGTTAGCTTGTTAGTCCAAAAGACATGTGAGCTCACACTATTAAAGATAATGATCATAATTTGTAACCAGGGTGTTGTGTTTTTTGAATGAACTAATTGTAACATTCTAATTTGTGGTTTTTATGGATAAACTTAAAAAAATTATTGATAATGAATATGCTTAACATTGGAGTTTTATGTGGACAAATGACCGAAAATATTTATGAACTTTAGTGATATAAGTAATCAAATCAATTTTTAAAAATCTCTCCACATATAAATAAAATTAGGATATTACAATCACCCCTCTCCTCATAAAGCGTAATGTTCTTGTTGTGTACCATAATCGTTATATTTGACAGTGTGAACCCATATAGCGTAATGCTATACATATGTTTCAGATTCGACTTTAATACCATTTATAATATCCCGACTACCACCATATGTGGTCTTTACGCAAGCTCTCTTGACATATGAGGCTCAAAATATTTATTTGTTGATCTTGCAATCACTATACATCACACGATTTTTCTCAGTATTTTTTTCTCACTCAAATGATATCAAGAATCACTTGCCGATAAGTGACAGATCTTTCATGTACTCTAACTTAAAACATATTTAACTCTATAATTCTCGCTAAACAAATGACCAAAATAACTTAAATATGTCTTATAATAATCACACGCTATATTCATATATCTCTGTAAGTATACATTTTCTAAATCAACATTATATGAATTCAACACCATAATTTTTTACTTTATGAAGTTGCAATTGCATATAAATAGTAATATACGTAGATATACACGCTAAAATAGCGTTAATAAATATTCAGCCGTTTAAATGGGTAAATGAATTTAGGTATAGTGACAATATAGTGATTGACTTTTACCGTATGCATACCTTTTTGGAAAGAAAATAGCATACAGACATATGTATATAGCCATGAATATCTATACATACACGCATACATATACGTGATGGAATATATATATTCAGTAAGGCTGGACTAATCATGCACCACTCATCCACCTTCAATATCAACAAGTGTCTCGCTACTTTCTCTCTCCGCCTTCTCCCTCTTCTTTGGGATCAAGAAAAGTAAAAAAGAGGATGAGAATGACAAGAGATGGAAAAGAGCAGGAATACAAGAAAGGTTTATGGACAGTGGAAGAAGACAAGATCCTCATGGATTATGTCCGAACTCATGGCCAAGGCCATTGGAACCGCATCGCCAAGAAGACAGGTCCTTCTACTTTCTCTCTCTCTCTCTCTCTCTCTCTCTCTCTCTCTCTCTCTCTCTCTCTCTCTCTCTCAAGGATTATGGGATCTATAAAGATTGAAACTCTGAAATTAGGGCTCAAGAGATGTGGGAAAAGCTGTAGATTGAGATGGATGAACTACTTAAGCCCAACTGTAAACAGAGGCAATTTCACTGACCAAGAAGAAGATCTCATCATCAGACTCCACAAGCTCCTAGGCAACAGGTTCTTTAAAAAAAAAAGATTATACATATCCATCTTTTCATACAATTTTAATAGTTATATGTGTATGTGATTTTTTGTACGATCCTTAATTTACGCAAGAGTTAATTACACCTTGCTAGCTACACAACATATATATAATTCAGGATTTTTTTTAATTCATATAATCATATACAACGATTAGGTTACATTTTATAAGATTGTTCTTTCTATTTAACTATTTCTGTGCGTCCATAATATTACAGTATAATGGTTATATTCAAAAATAGTCGAGAGAATCGAGGATCGTAAATTTGAGTCAACGTCCATACTAGCTAGATCTGTTTTTTTTGCCTATATAATCTATACCTAGGTTTTTAATCACAGATATGTTTCCTCGAACTTTACAATGCCAATAATTATGCTCATTTACGATCATCTGTATATACTGATACACCTGTCATATACTTTAACATCTACAGACGGAGTATATAATAATAGTATATCAACATATAAATATATAATCTAGCTCATGCTCTGTATAGGTCCATCGTCCATAAGCATTAACTCGTACCTAGGTCTAAGAGATTTTAATAGCCATACATGCAGAGAGCAGAGATATAACAGACAATATTTTTATTATTCTTCTAATGTGAAAAAGAGTAAATTTAAACATCATCATCATTGCGTTAAATATATATATATATATATATATGTGTGTGTGTTCCATCTGTTTTACAAAAAGATACACCTTTTTAGAGAAATATGGTTTTGCAGAAGAAAAAAATCGTTTTATTATTTATTCTAATACAACTTTTGAGAAGTAATTATTATATTTTTCCACTAAATAGAATTTTAAAAGTCAAGTTACCTAAAATTGTTTTCTTTTTCTAATTGGCGTGAAAGACGTTAAAACAACGCGTAATTTCAAATAGAAAGCTAAATTTCGAAAAACATTTTAAGACAATTTTCCTTAGTTGTAAATGTTTGTATGATTCAGATGGTCGTTGATAGCGAAAAGAGTACCGGGAAGAACAGACAACCAAGTAAAGAATTATTGGAACACCCATCTTAGCAAGAAACTCGGCCTCGTAGATCATTCATCTGCGGCTAAACCGGCTTGCGACGCGGAGACCCCACCGTCTTTGATCCTTACAACAACCACAACTTGTCCCTCTCATGAAGACATCGCTGGAGAAAAAGTTTCAACTTATAGATTTGACAATTTAGAGGACGACGATTCCAAGCTCAAACCAATATCCAAACCGGTCTATTCAGTACAACCCGACGTCGAAGTTGCAGCTACGGTTCCAAATCTGTTCGACACTTTCTGGGTTTTTGAAGACAACTTCGAACTTAGTTCACTCACTATGATGGATTTTGCGAATGGCCATTGCCTCTGAATATCGTATGATTGGTTTCTAAGAAGTATTTATCGAATATTAATTAGATTATATGAACAAGAATAAAGATTACAACCGATTTTTCTATATTTTAAAGTTTTTGTACTATCCTTTTTATGAGTATTTGATAAGGAAATTATATATCTATAGAATGGTGTGGTTATTTCCCTTATGTAATAACCAAGTAAAATCTCATATCTTAAATTTAATATTACTATTTTATAAATCTACATATACTTCATATATTAGCATTCATATAAAAAAATTGCTACTTTGGTAAAAGAAAACAAGATGAGTATTGTCAGTATGAATACTAACTCTTAGGTTTTTTTCCCCTCCAATTTTATAGGATGTCTTTGGAAAATGTTCATCCATACTTGTATAATGGATTTTTCAGAAACAAAAAGAAAAATGTAAAATGATTTCCATAAAAGTGTATTATATAATCTTTGCTTGCACAAGAAGTCAGATAATTTTATATTTTAAGTCAATAATTTGGGTCAACCAGGATACTTGAATTCTTCTAATTAAAGTATTTTCTGTTTATAAAAATGATTTTCTTAAAAGTGTATTATATAATCTTTGCATGCACAAGAAGTCAAAAAATTATATTTTAAGTTAATAAGTTGGGTCAACCAGGATACTTGAATTCTTCTACTTTAAATATTCTTTTTAATAAAAATACTTAAAGTATTTTAAAGTATTTTTTATATAAAAAATGTAAGAAAATACTTTAAGTATTCATTGAAAGATTTCAAAGATTTTAAATTTGTGAATGAATTGTTTGTTGATCAGGTTACGCTCTTGCATGTGTCTCGTATATTAGTTACGGAGATTAATGTGAGGGCTAGCATTGTAATTTGAAGTGAATTAATGACGATGAATCACGAATTTAGAATATCGTACATTGGATAAGACCAGTCCTCGTACTTTATGAACTTGAAAGTTGGTTGAGGATGCCAAGACTGTTAGAGATTAGTGCGTGTTTTTGTGGCTGACTTGACTCGAATAAATGGTTCCAACAAATAAGTGAAGCAAATAATTAAAAATGTATTCTCTCTATTCTTTAATGATTGATGTTTTATAATTTTCATACAGATTAAAAAATAATTAATATTTTGCTATAAATACATATTTTCATTTATTAAAACATTTTCTAATAACTATTAACTAATATCAATTTAATATAATTTTTAAAATTTACAATTTGTAAATATTAATTAGTAAAAATTACATAAAAAACATAGAACATCAATCTTTTTGAAACAAATTTTGTTTCTAAAACATTAACCATAAGTTGTTGAAGACCTGAGGTATGTATCCTCACTTGAAACAATTTTGTCTGTGATCCAAATATAAACCTATTTATTCACCTCTTTTTGTTACTCCCTCCGTTTCATAAAGAGTGTCATTCTACGGATTTTTTCTTGTTTCACAAAGAATGTCACTTTAAATTTCCAATACAAATTTTTACACTAAATTCTTATTTAACCCTTCACCTAACACTCATTTTATTTGAAAATAAATCATTTTATGTAATTAATGATATATTAAATAAGGGTATATTTGTATAACTTAAGGTTTTCTTAATATGTGTAAAATGTGTCAAAATGACACTCTTTGTGAAACGGAGAGAGTATATAAAAAAAAATATGATAAACTTCATTAAAGTCGTTGGCAATCTAATACTCCCTTTGACAAAAAAAAAAAAATCTAATACTCCTTTTGTTTTTATTTATAAAGGGTTTTGGATACATTTTTTTATAAGACTTTCTCACTTTTCAATGCAAAATTTAAACAAAAAGGAAAAAGTTTTTCTTAATTTATGTCCTTTTATAAATGTATATTTAATGTATAAGCAAAAATAAACATTGTTCACATATCTGATTGGATAACTAAATGTGTGTTTAATGTTTTAAATAAAAATAATTTTTTAATATTTGTGTTTTTAGAGAAAATCCCTTATAAATAAAAACAGAGAGAATATATACTTAATATTCATCGATTAAATAAGAAATAAAAAATGATATGTTTCATTAAAGCCGTTGGCAATTCAATATATACTTAATATTCTTATCCAATCCAACGTAGAGGTAATATTTGTATCGACTAAATAAAGAGATAATCAAATAATTAAACGAACAAGATAAGCTTACTAGTTTAGTTTGTTTAGTTTAGCTAAATTTATCCTCCTATATATAATAAGAGAAGGGGGGGGTTCTCTCTCAAGCTGATACATCAGCCACCTTGATTGGTCAATTTTAAACAACATTTTTCACATTATCATTAAGCTAAAATAAATATACTATTTAATGTAATATTATTTAATTTAAATATAATTAATTTAAATTATTGAAAGATATCTAAAATTTAATTTAAATTTAGAATCTCATAAATATATAAATATTATATATTATAATACATCTTCTATATTTTTATGCAATAAATAAATAATAATAAATAAATCTCAATAAAAGTAAGATATCAAATTATAAAATTTAAAATAAAGATAACATTTTTAAAAATTTACAATAATTGAAAATTAGAAGTAAGGAACCACAGAACAAAAATATAAATAATAAAATATTAATTATTACGAATAGAAAGAAAGTATTATAAAAATCAGATACAATGACAATAAAAATTATACAAAATATAAGAAAATAAGAAATCAAATAAAATCAATGAAAATATATTAAAATTAAATAAATCTATAATAATAAACTAAAATATCAAAATATTGAATTATTATTAAGAATCGAAAGAAAATATTTTAAAATGAGATAAAATGATAGTAAAAATGAAATTTTATAAAAATATAAGAACATAGGAACGAAAATCAAATAAATCATTGATATATATATATATATATATATATATAATTAACAAAATTTAAAATCATAACTAAAAATATTAAATTATTATAAATGAAAACTAAAATGTTTGACGAATGAAAATGTATAAAGAACAAGTATATATATTTTACATAGTTTATAGTAAATAAAAGGATGATAAAAATGTTGAAGGAAATAAAAATTTATAAAAATCTCATTAAAATTGATAATTAAAAATTGATAATTAAATATATTTATAAAACAAATAATTAATAATTGTATGTTAGCGCATATTCTCTCCTAAAAACATTATAATCATTAATAAAAACCCAAAATTGTAAATTAAAAACATATAAAAATATTGATACTCAAAATAAATATTATAATATATGATATATCTAAAAATTTAAGAAAAATCCGCGCATTTACGCGGGTTCTTTCCTAGTACTAATAAAAGGAGATTCTTGAAGCTCGAGAGAAGGTCACGTCAGACAAAACAAACATCACGAGCAACTGCCACGTCAACTGTATAATTTAGAAAATTTATACTACAAATTTTCGTCACAAAGAATAAACCCACAAAATATATATTGTTTAAATGGGCTTTTAGGTATTTTAACAGCCCAAATCTATACTAGTAAGAAAACGCAATTTTTAACCAGCCCAAAAAATACACAACATTAACCTAAGATTATCGGTTCTTTCTTCTACGTTTCAAACCAAAATCTCAACGTTTTCTCCGATTCGATTCCTCTTCCGAAATCCAGACTCTTCATCTATGTTACCACCAATAAATCTCTTTCAAAGCCAATCTCAAAAAATTCCATCAACGAACCCACCTCTAAATCTCTTTCAATGCCCACTAACATGCCATTGAAGTCGTTGCTTCTCGATGGTTATAAAACGAGTTTGTTGCTCTTTACTATTCTTTAGGCTTTTGAAAATTTCAAAGTTGAACATTTTCTTCTTCTTATTCTTCTTTTTGCTCATTTAGTTTCACTTTGATAACAATCTCTTAACGAGTTACAATCGGGTCACACTACACGATATAAACCACTACACTTCATAGTGGGAAGAGAACTAAGGTTTTGCAAAACCTCGGTTACCACATTTCAAGATTTTAGAGGTAAAGGCCAGATGATTGACTACGGTGCCAGAGGAAAAACAAAAGAGAAAGAAAGATGGATCTGAGGAAAATTCACCTTAAGAAGTTCAAAAACAAAAAAGGAAAATTGTGTAAAAGGGAGCGACAAAATGACTAGAGTTGGCGGCGACACAATCGAGAAATTTTCGCTCTCCTTTATGTGGTGTAGTAATTAGATTCTACCGCACCATCTCCATTGAAGAATCTGATTCTAGGATTTAGAATTTGAATCCAAACTCGGGTCACAAATCTGAATTGTACTACCTCTTTCATATTCTCAATGTTCTTATATTTGATTTCATGCAGTGGATTGGATGATGTATCAATCAAGTATATCGTTCTTATATTTGAAATTATCTTCTTCAACTACATATTTGACGTTAACAATTAGGTAATGAATGGTGATAAGTTTACGACTACGGAAATGTTTAACTATCACGTGACACACTAGATACAGAGGTATTATAAGTGGTTCTTTAATATTATATTCATAATCGGAAGAGCTTTTAAATCAGCTAGAAACTCTTGTTTGGTTGTTCGTGCTCGATCATTCTGTACAACATCTGCTGCTCTAACCCGATTCGGATGGCCAGTCATCGGAATCTTCTTCCTCGTCTTCGTTCACATTTGACAAGGAAAACGAGAAACCCATCCTCGTGAAAGCTCTGAACACTCGCCGGAACAAAGATTCGGATTCGGTGTCGATGCCGACGTCTTTCATGACGGGTTCGATCGTAGGGAAGAGATTTTACAAAAAGGTGACGACGAGAGAAGCAGACGATGGAAATGGATGGACTGTGATGCTCGATTACAGAACCCTTAAAACCCCTTCTAAAAGACCTCTTAAGCTTCGTTCTTTGGCACTCGCTAAGGCCATTGCAGTTGAATGTGAGTAAATTCGTGATTTCACTATAACATCTAATGTATATGTTATTTAAATAAAACTACATTTTGATGTTTTTTTTAAATTCAAAAGAGGAACACTGCTCTTTGAACTTGAGCAGGAAAAATGAGAGAAAAGAACAACATCTGAAGGAAAGGAAAATTACAAAGGAAAGAGTAAATGTTCTGAATTAGATCTATTATGCTTTGTCTTTGGTGGTCTTAGCCAGAATCTTGAATTGCAAGGTTTTTTGGTACAGTAGAAAAAAAGACAGTTTCAGCTTTAAATTTAACTTTAGTAATCACGAGATATCTTACTTTAGATTGTCACGAATATATGTGAGCATTACCTGTATATCCCTCACTATAAGAAAACATCAAATTTGCCACTTTATTTTACCACTATTAAATTAATGACAAATTAATGCAAATAATCCGTGACTTTTTTTGCGACTAAATAGTCACTATGTTTTCTGAGTCACAAATTTGATATTCCATTGCCACTAAAATACGTTGTAAAATCATTCTTTAAAATAAAGTAAACCTTCTCAAAGTGTCATAAATTTGTCTCATCTACCTCTCATCCTTGCTCATTCATTTACTCACCTTAACATTTTTGTGTTTAAAATTTAGTTTATCCTTGTTAAGTAAAGAAGTTTACAATGTTAGTCATATTGTAAGGATTTTCAAGGTGTTTCTAATTTACTATGCAAACTTCTTCGATTTAAACTATATTTCTTTGCATGTTTCTTTTCTTTACCATAAGATGGTTGGGGTAATGTCCTATACTTATTCCTACAACCATGACGATTCCGTTCATTTTTTGTCGTGTTTTTTTGTAAGTAAAGTAAAATGGAAGCACTCTAAATGTCATTCTTTCACTTTCGATCCCCATATTAAAGCTTGAATTTAATACTTATATTCATACATTGGTTTATTTGATTAAGGTTTATTGTACAAATGAATTACCTGAATTTCCTATCAAAGTAAATTGCGTCACTATATCTCTTCAACAAAATAGACATGCATGAGAAGATGATATTTTAGTTAAGGAGTTCTTCAGTGTGTTTTCCTAAACAACAATGTAGTGTGTACAATGATCCGTCCGTAGCGCGGGATAACCCCTAGTTATATTATATAAAAGTACCTATTTGAGATTTGAGATGCTAGCCACCTCAACAAAAAAATGCTACATAATCACGCCACCTTAGATGGATTACATCATAAAGCTTTAGACATGGCCACGTCAGAGATACTTTCCATCGACTCCTCGAAGTCCAAACGTTTCACATTCTATCCATATAAACACTTTACCGCTTAATAACATCCTCGAATCACATGTAACCCATAAAACTTCAAATCAACCTTTCCTCAACATGTTTAGGTTCGATCATCTATCATGTTTCTTTCATGCCTTATTCCAAAACGTAACTTGCATCTAAAGGCCTTTTGGATTTCTTGATTTCTTAAGGTGGTATGAAATGGAGATCATCTTTTCTTGCTTTTGCAGATGATTTGGTCGACACTATAGGATCAGCGATGGTGGATTGAGACATTTCAGAAGAAAAGCTTCAATTCTCGGAAACGTTTTCCTAATTTATGTAGGGTTTATGTGGATAACAGAATGTTTGAAGAGGGTTTAAAGGTTTTCGATTACATGATCGTGAAGGGATTCAAAATCAATAGAGATCATGCGTTGTTATTCTGGTGGAGGCGAAGAAATGCCTGAAAATGATCAATTTTCCGACGTTTTCAAGCGAATGGTTGATTCTGGAGAGAAGATAAATGTTTATTCGTTGATGACCGTGGTTGAATGATTATCAGAAGCGGCGAAGTCTAAAAGATCAGGAAGCTGATAAAAGAGTTATCTAGTAAGGAACAAAACCTGAACCTTAGAGTTACAACACCATTATCAATGCTTATGTTAAACAGAGTGACTATTCTGGTGTAGAAGAGACTTTGAAGTCGATGAAGAAGGATGGTGTGGCGTATAACAAAGTTACATATACGTTTGCTATGAAACTAAGCATCAATAATGGGAAAATGGTTGATGCAGAGAAACTATTAGATGAAATGCGTGAGAGAGGAATAGAACCAGACATTCATTTGTATACTTCTCTGATAATTTGGCATTGCATAAATGGAAATATAAAGAGAGCATTTTAGTTGTTCGATGAATTGACAGAGAAGGGACTTTTTCCGAGTAGTCACACTTACGAGGGGCTTATCCACTGGGTGTGTAAGGTAGGGCAAATGGGTGCAGTTGAGATATTGATGAATGAGATGCAAAACCGAGGAGTTAATATCAATCAAGTTGTATTAAATACGTTGATTAATGGGTACTGCAGGAAAAGAATGATTCATGAAGTATTGACAGTTTATGTTGTGATGGAGAAGAAAGGGTTTGCAACTGATATTTTCACTTTTAATATCATTGCTAGCTGTTTAAATAACTTAAAAGGTACATGAGGCGAAGCAATGGCTGTTCAGTATGATGGATGGTGGTGTGAGGAATAACACGGTTAGTTACACTAATCTTATCGATGTTTATTGCAACGCAGGGAACATCGAGTAACAAAGGAACACAGCCAAGCACTGTCACATATAATGTGATGATCGATGCTTACTATAAGCAAGGGAAATTGAAGAAAGCCCATAAACTAAGGGCCAACATGGAAGCAAAAGAGCTGGATCCGGATGCATATACCTACATGTCGCTCATACATGGGGAATGTACTGGTGAGAACGTGGGCGATGCAACGAGGATCATTACCAAAATTAAGTAGAACGGTATGGATAAGGGTTGTATAACATACATGGTGATAGTCTTGGGTTTTTCTAAAGCTGGAAAATCAGATGTAGCCTTTGGATTGTATGATGAGATAAAAAAGGTAAGGGTTGACATAGATAATAAGGTTTACAATTATCAACATTGGTCAGAAATGCCTTTACAAAACCCTTTGAGCTTGTCACACAAGTGTATCCTTTATCGTTCTTCTGTTTTGCTAGCGTCTGAAAAACTTCCATCAGCCTTGAAGAAATCCCTCGAGTCATACTATAATGTGACAGTTAAGATACATAGTTCTGTGTAATTCGTTCCATGGTATCCTTGGGAAGGTAACTAACTATCGATGATAAGGAAGAGCTGTGTTTTTCCGCCGAGCTCCAAGTTTCAAAGAAGTGTAAGTGTTTGCAATAGAGAGACGGAAAATATATATGTTTCCTCAGCTCTTCTTAGTCCTTTTAAATCATATGTATGTACATTTCGTTCAGAGTTTTCTCTTCTGCCTCATGCGTACACGGATTACTCCGAGAGAGAGAGAGAGAGAGAGAGAGAGAGAGAGAGAGAGAGAGAGAGAGAGAGAGAGAGAGAGAGAGAGAGAGATTTTGCAGGCAAAGAAAAGCAACTCACCGCCTCCGAGTATATGCACCAGAAGCGCAACCGCCTTCGAAATCGGCTTCTCCAAAGCATGAATCTAAGCATAATAAATTGGAAAAACCAGAGACGAGTTCAAGTATAATAGAAATCTAGTATAATAGAAAGACTCAGCGCACTGAGCAAGGTGATTCAGTTTCCATTTATGCATACATCTTGATTTGTCCAAAATTTTGATTAATATGGATGTTGAATTCAATGGTTACAATCTAAGAGTCGCAACTCTATGTGACCGTATTTTAGAAAGTTTTAGTGATACTAAGAGATGTCTTTGATATGACAGGAACCTAAAGTTATGCAACAACGAGGGACGACTGAGAAGATTGCTCTTCAGGCATTGAGAGAAGCTAAGTTCACCAAAAAGTTGTTTGTCATCTCTAGTATACAATTGAATCTCTTTTTGTTGTCTTCATTGTATGATCTTATGGGGGTTTGTGAGTTTGAAAATGTGATAAAATTATTGTGAATATTTTCTTGGAGAATACAGGACATGAGCTTTTAAGAGAATAGAAGTATGTATTCAATTAACAAAGGATTTAGTATTGAATTACACCAAGAATCTGTATTCCGAATGTAAAACAACACTCAGAATCAAGAACAACCCTTGATTCTGCCTTTTGGAGAGTATCTCTCTCTCTCTCAAGCCTATACAACTCTATATCAATCGATAGATCCCCCAATGTAAGCCTTTCCCCCTCTTTATATCTAAATCCCTCCCTCGTAACAACTCAGTTGGAGTTTGTTACACATCCAACTCATCATTCAACGGTCCTTTCTCCAGCTCAGCATTGTTGACCGAGTTCCTTCTTCCCTTCTTCCTCTTACGAATGTACACTCTTAACGGCTTATCAATACCCGCCCCGTCGAAACGAAGCTTGTCTTCAAGCTTCAGGTGAGGAAACTGCTTAATAAGATTGACAGCCTTCTCCCACGACGTCTCATGTGTTGGTACTCCTGAACACGACATCAAAGCTTCTAAATTCCCTTCCTTATCATACCGAGTATCTACATTCATCTCCGGTTGAATGATCACTTCCTCCGCCACATAAAATGAATTTGGCAAGGACGAGACCGTGTGATTCTTGCCAATCACTGGTTTCAACTGAGATACATGAAAAACATTGTGTATCTTAGAGTTCTCAGGAAGTTTCAATCTATATGCCACAGCTCCCACACGTGCTAAAAACTTCAAAAGGGCCGTAATAATGTGCTGCTAACTTCTGAAACTTACGCTTGGTAACTGATTGCTGCCTGTAAGGGCGTAGCTTCAAGAAGACCGACTCACCAACTTCAAAAACCATTTCTCGCCGATGTTTATCAGTGTTTATCTTCATCCGATCTTGTGCAACAATCAAATGTTGTTTGATACTAGAAAGCATGGTATCTCTTTCCTTTAACATCTCTTCCAACTGGTAATTGGTAGTTGACCCTTCGATGTTAAAAACGCGATCCTTCAGGGAGATTTGGATGAAACTGTTTATATGCACCAACCGCCGGGTTTTGTCTAAAAAGAGCGTCCCAATCATGAATGTCTGTTACAGAAAGCCCTATACGGATTAAAGCAAGCTCCTCGAGCCTGGAATTCTCGATTTGCATCGTTTATTGCTCGTATTGGATTTGTCAAAAGTAGGGCAGGTGTCTCTTTGTTTGTCTACAGGAACACTGGAGATATGGCTTACATTTTACTGGACGTTGATGACATCTTGCTGACAGCCTCTTCTCCGAGTCTTCTCAATCGGATCATCAACTCACTCAAGTCTGAATTCCCAATGACAGATTTAGGGAAGCTACATCATTTTCTTGGAGTTAAGGCTACCTATAACGAACAAGGGTTTTTTTCTGAATCAAGGTTCCAATGCCACATAAATCATTCAAAGAGCATGGATGGTCTACTGTAAACCAGTAGCAACGCCGGTTGATTTGAATTCAAAACTCTCTGAAGAAGGTGATAAGGTATGCGATGTCATAGAGTATCGAAGCTTAGCTGGTTCACTGCAATACTTTACATTTACCAGGCCATATATATATCTCGTACGCGGTTCATCAGGTCTGTCTATATATGCATGACCCCAGAAAGCCACATCCCAAGCTTTGCGTGGCATTATGCGCTATATCAAGGGCACGTTATCTCACGGTTTTCAGCTGATCAAGAGCCCGATGAACAGCCTTACTGCATATTCCGATGCAGGCTGAGGAGGTTATCCGGATATCAGGAGATCTACCTTAGGTTATTGTGTCTTTCAAGGAGCTAATCTTGTTTCCTAGTCCGCCAAAAGACAACAAACCGTATCGAGGTCGAGTTCTGAGGCTGAGTAAAAGAGAGTAGCTAAAGCAGTAGCTGAACTTTCATGGCTTCGCAATCTGATGAGGAGCTGCATTGTCCGATCACAAAAACTTCATTTGTCCACTGTGACAATATAAGCTATGCTTACCTTGCCACAAATCCAGTTAAACATCAGAGAACGAAGCACATAGAGCTGGACATTCACTTTGTATGTGAAAAGGTTGCTATTGGTGAAATAAAATTCATTCATGTGCCCTCTTCAATGCAGTATGCAGAAATTTTTACTAAGGGATTGCCGACTTCGTTATTCAACGACTTCTGAAAAAGTTTAACCATTCGGAATCCGAATGCTTCAACTGAGGGAGGGTGATAGAATATAAGGATATTCTTTTAGTATATATTCAAATTGATTTGTTATTATCTTGTATAGCAATCCCTACAATCGTGTAACCACTTTGGCTTTATAAGCCTTGTTAATAGATCAAACCCATTCAAAGGGAATTCACCTAATTTTAGGGTGATGATATTTCCCGTGAGAGTCTTAACAAAGATCTGCATCTGAATTTCACAAAAGACAAGATCAATACTCTATCTAGGGAAGAACACATATCAACTGAAAAAATAATAATAAAGAAATCGCTTCAATATACAAAATTCAGACCGCAAAAATATGAATCATGTATAGGTAATGTGAGTAAACACCGAGTTTCGCCAGATCAGATGTGCAACATGATACGATCAGGTTTTAATCCCTAGATCTACACTGCAAGTGCACAGACGTGAACTAGTAGTATATTGGGTATCGAATCCACAGAGACTCAAGATCTTGCGATAGATTGTAGAACGTCGAATTAAGCTAGGTGAAACAGTAGAAAGCAGTAAATCAGAACATAGAAGTAAGTCAAACGGTTGTAAGCAAGAAGGCAAAGCGTCAGGTCAAGGGAGTTCTCAGGAAATCAGGAACATAGGCTAATCAATCAATCGGGATCTAATTAGGAACTGTTCTAGAACTAGAATCACAGAATTATAACAAACCAACTTTCGTTGCGAATATTATCTATGTCTAACAACCTAGCAAGCCAACTTTCGTTGTGAATCCTAGAGTTCTAAACAAGCATTAATCTCAGGTTCTTTCGTTCACAATTCTCCTAAGCCAAACTTCTTTGCGAATTGTTAAATTGCTCATCTAAGTTCTTTCTAGTTAATTAATCAACTTTCGTTGCAGAAATCAACCTAACATCAATAATCTAAGTGGCCAATTCAGATCAAGCAATAAGAACAACCCTAGATGAAGAACTAACAGATATGAATCCCTACAGATTGATCAACCTATAATTCCATGAAATCCCCTGTGAGAATCCCTAAACCTAACGGGTAAACTACTCAGACATGATCAATGAAATAGAAATCATAATGAATAGAAAACCAAATAGCATAAAATAGAATAAGAAACTGGCTCTAATAATGTGTACAAGATCTCTTCTCTGTCGAGTACAAGATCAGCCCCTAACTCTCTCAAAGTAAAATAATGTGTAGCCTAAACAATGGCTTAAAAACCCTAATATAATGATCTAAGCACGACTGGGGCTTCTTTGTAATTATGAGAAACTTCTGGGCCAAACTGCAATTTCCACAAATCTTCATTAAACCGCCGAGAATTGTCTGACTCGCGTGTGTGTCGATCAATGCACGAGATGTGTCGATCGACACAAGTCTCTGAAATCGACTGTGAATTGTTCCTCTCGGTCAAATGCTCCAAATAGCTCTAGAATGCGCCATAATGTCCAAATCCGCTCCAAACGTACCTAGACCTGTAAACACACATAAAAGGACTCCAAAAGACTCTAAAAGACTCGATAACAAAGACATATACCATGGTTGAAAGTCCTAAAAACCATGATATATCAACTCCCCCACACTTAGCTTTTGCTTGCCCTCAAGCAAACAGAAAACCAAGATCAGGAGAAGAAGTTTGAAAACTTCAGAAACTCGTATCATCGTAGGAGCACCACACTCAGATTTCCCTTAGTAAGCCACTTGAAAATAAACCTGCAGACATCAAGACCAACATATACTTCCCCCACACTTAGCAACTATCTTGAGTAAACTCCACAATCACATTCAGCGCATCCAAATTCACCATACTGACTTCTATAAGCTATTAAGTGCGGTCTCACCTATGGGGTATCGATCAAAGAACACATGGAATCTGACTCTGTTAGCATTTGACCACTCAACTGTTGCTTCTGGTTCCTTTCTTCTCATTTTCCTTCCTTAGCACTGATTTTTCCCCACTGAGTATCATTTTATTTTTTCTATCAGTGCTCTTCCCTTATTGGGGTGTACTTTGGACATGTTTCCATGGATGCACATGAGGTAATAGGGGTCTCTACCACTCCCATGACCACTTCGAAGCTACTAGCTTATCCTCAGTTTATCTCTCTCTTTTTTTCTTTTTACTTTCAAGGCAGGGGAGAAGGGAACCATAATCAGACAGGTTTACAAGTTGTGTCAGAACCAACAGAGGAATCCGATCCAAAGTATACCAAGCACATAGGTAAGAAGATTAAGTCAAGTTAAAGGTGAAGTCAAGTAATGGATTCTCTGAATATCTGAAGTGATATGGGTGTCCTCAGTAGGCTTGTCTGTGTTGGGTTTTCTAATAGTCGTAGATCATCAGCAAATCATCCAATGGTCACTTAAGTTCCTGCAAGTGTGGTAATCTCCTCAAAAGTCCTTGTTTCCTACTCAATTTGACTCAATAAAACAATTTTGGACTGACTCTAAGAAAACAAAAAGTGGTGCGTCAGTAGCTATCTCCCCCACAATGTCCCCAGTGGTCTCAAGCTTAGGCTCGGTGAGAAGAAAAATCGGAATTAAGAGAATCCAAAAAAGGGTCAAAACACTTACCTGTCGTCGGCCTGTGTCGATCGATGCAAGGCGAATATGCCCACGGTTATGTAGATAACCGGTGTCTGAACTGCAATTGAATCGACAAATCGTAAATTGCATCTGCGTCGACCGACACAAAGGATGTGTCGATCGATGCATGGCGATTCTGCCTGTTTCTCACGCCTTTAAACACACAAAAACAGAAAAATCAAAGAAACAAAATCAAAACGAAAAATAGAAAGAAAAACAAACCTAGCAGTGGGTTGCCTCCCACTCAGCGCTTGTTTAAATTCAATAGCTTGACTATGGAAAGGAGATCGGACTTATGGTAGATTCAACAGAGACTTGGAGTGTCTCTGTGAATGTCTCTTCAGCCAAGGGGGCGTATAGGCGTTCGGATCGTGAGATCTCCCAAGAAAAGAGCGAAGAGAACCAGGGTGGGAGCGAAGCGAGGGTGGGATACTGTGTTTGCCTGCATTCACATCTGATGGATTAGGAGGTTTAAGTTTAGAATGAACATACCTGTGCTTTGGTGGATGGAAGAGATTTGGAGCTTTCTGCTTAAGAGCAGTTACATGATCTGAAGATGTTAGAGCAAGTTCAGAATGAACTGCCATCTTCTCTTCTCCAATAGAAATCTCTGGTTCCACTTCCACACTGAAGCTCTCTCCATCAATGGTGGATTTCTGCAGCTTATCCATCTTGAACCGCAATAGCTCATCTCCCATGTGGAGATCAATCAGTCTATGTCTCACATCAATCACTGCTCCAGCAGTAGCTAAGAAAGGTCTACCAAGTAGCAAAGGATCAGCTGGCTCAATATTATATTTCAGCACTACAAAGTCCGTTGGAATCAAGTAGTTTCCAACTATGACAGGAATGTCCTCAAGAACTCCTTCTGGATATCTCTTTGAACGATCAACTAGGATAAGAGAGATCCTAGTAGGCTGGAAATCCATCATTCCCAATCTCACAGCCACAGAGTATGGCATGAGATTTACACCAGATCCTAAGTCACATAGAGAATGCTTGAATCTGTCATTAGAGATGGAACAGTCTAGCACAAAGACTCCTGGGTCTGGAAGCTTCTCTGAAATCTGAATCAGCTTCCTTTCCATCACTTTCATGCAATTAGCTTCGTCTAGCTCCTGTTTAGACAACTTAAAAGCCTTAGGATATGGATCAGAAGGCGTATAGACTCGTTCTGGGACTGTTGCAAGTTTCTGGTCCCGTCTGCGATCTGTGTCGATCGATGCACGAGGTGTGTCGATCGACACAAGGCGTTTGTGAGCAAATTCATCAGACATATCGGGGATGCATCGATCGACATCAAGAGTGTGTCGATCAACACATGTCTCAGGCAGACAATATTCATCCAGAAAATCCGAGATGATGCTCTCTTCGTCTTCCAGCAAGTCAACTCTATCCCTTATGATCACAGCATTGACGAATTGGTTCTGTTCAGCTCTTCCCGATCCATTTTGCCTTTGCACTGCTCCAACCGTCTGCTGAACTTGAACATCTAGCTTCTTCACATGAGCACATATAGATTCTATCTTCCCATTGAGATCAAGGTACAGAGCATCTAACTTTCCATTGAAATCCACTGTACTCTTCTGCTGTCCTTCCAAGAGTTGTTCCAAAAGACCCATCATCTTATCATTCTGCTCATTTTTAGGAGGAACATGCTGATATGATGAAGCACCATAATCTCTAGTAAATGAGATATTCTGCTAGAAAGGTCTCTGAAATGCAGACTTTGGTGTGAAACCTTAAGTCTGTCCTTGCTGATTTCCATACCTCTGACCTTAATAACCAGCTCCAGATATGTAATTAACATACTCAGTCTCCTGGACATCCACTTTCTTACCAAGTAGGATGCTATGGACAAAATCAATCTTCTTGTTCATCTCAGTTATCTGGGAATTGTCAGCTTTACCACCAGACTTCATCCTCTCCATATCAGCATTCTTGACACTATTGCTAGTGACCAAGTTCTCAATAAGCTCATTGGCTTCTTTTGGAGATTTAGTGTAGAAATTCCCATTACTTGCAGCATCTAAAGCCATTTGATACCACAAATCAACTCCTCTGAAGAAGATACACAACAGCTGCACCTCAGAGAAACCATGATGAGGGCAATCTCTCTGGTATCTCTTGAATCTCACCCAGGCTTTCTTAAAAGGCTTTGTAGATCCTTGCTTGAAGGTCAAGAGATCCTGTCTAAGCTGATCGGACCGAGCATCATCATAAAAGTGTCGCAAAAACTTCTCCTTCACTGCATTCCAAGTAGTCAAAGTCTCAGGTGGCATCTGACTTAGCCAATCAGCTGCTTCTCCTACAAGAGAGTGAGGAAAAAGCTTGTAGTGCAGGTAGTCATAGGTCACTCCATTGTACTCCATTCCAGTAACTATAGACTCGAAATGCTCTATATGGTCTATGGGGTGCTCATGTGGAAGTCCGCTGAAGACTCGTTGTCCCACAAGTGTGTAGTATGAGATCTTCAGCTCGAAGTCATTACGCGGAAACGCATGAGGAACAATCGCAGATCTATTAGCGTAGAACTCATCTTGGCGATTGTAGTCCGCTAGTGTCCTTCTAACGGGTTGAGCTGGTGCTACAGGTGGGTCTTCTGGTTGTGGATTTCCTTGTCCACCTTCTGCTCCTCCACCTTGAGCTCCTTGCTCATGTTGAACAACCTGTTGCTCAATCACACGACCCTCAGCATCCAACATATGTCCTTGAGCGTTGCGTGGATTGTTCTGTGGGTCTCTCAGAACACCTTCAGCGTCTGGAATCAAAACCAATGGCAAAGGATTTGCGTTGGCCATCTTCACTAGTTTCTGAGCTTTCCCGTTCGTCCTCTCTAACCTTGCAAGTTCTTCAAGTCTGAGATTCACAAGATTCTTGTCCGGATTGCTTCTGGTTGGGCGATTATGCATGAACCGTTGGCAATCGTCAAGCAACGATCGATGCAAAGGTATACAACGATCGATTCAGTTCGGGAATCACCATGTGTCGATCGCTACAAAGTATGTGTCGATCGATGCAAATGCGTAAGACCTGAAACACGCAAAGCCAAAAAGAAAAGAAAAACAGAAAATTAGTAACTAAAAACAAAAACGAAAACCTAGTCTAAACCCTAGATTCAAATCTATCGAAGACTCAAAAGAGTCCCCGGCAACGGCGCCAAAAACTTGATACGATCAGGTTTTAATCCCTAGATCTACACTGCAAGTGCACATACATGAACTAGTAGTATATAGGGTATCGAATCCACAGAGACTCAAGATCTTGCGATAGATTGTAGAACGTCGAATTAAGCTAGGTGAAACAATAGAAAGCAGTAAATCAGAACAGAGAAGTAAATCAAACGATTGTAAGCAAGAAGGCAAAGCGTCAGGTCAAGGGAGTTCTCAGGAAATCAGGAACATAGGCTAATCAATCAATCGTGATCTACTTAGGAATTGTTCTAGAACTAGAATCACATAATTATAACAGACCAACTTTCGTTGCGAATATTATCTATGTCCAACAACCTAGCAAGCCAACTTTCGTTGCGAATCCTAGAGTTCTAAACAAGCATTAATCTCAGGTTCTTTCGTTCACAATTCTCCTAAGCCAAATTTCTTTGCGAATAGTTAAATTGCTCATCTAGTTAATTAATCAACTTTCATTGCAGAAATCAACCTAACATCAATAATCTAAGTGGTCAATTCAGACCAAGCAATAAGAACAACCCTAGATGAAGAACTAACATATATGAATCCCTACAGATTGATCAACCTATAATTCCATGAAATCCCCTATGAGAATCCCTAAACCTAACGGGTAAACTACTCAGACATGATCAATGAAACAGAAATCATAATGAATAGAAAACCAAATAGCATAAAATAGAATAAGAAACTGGGGTTTCTCTGTCGAGTACAAGATCAACCACTAACTCTCTCAAAGTAAAATAATGCGTAGCCTAAACAATGGCTTAAAACCCCTAATATAATGATTTAATCACGGCTGGGGCTTCTTTGTAATTATGAGAAACTTCTGGGCCAAACTGCAATTTCCACAAATCTTCATTAAACCGCCGAGAATTGTCTGACTCGCGTGTGTGTCGATCGATGCACGAGATGTGTCGATCGACACAAGTCTCTGAAATCGACAGTGAACTCTTCCTCTCGGCCAAATGCTCCAAATAGCTCCAGAATGCGCCATAATGTCCAAATCCGCTCCAAACGTACCTAGACTTGTAAACACACATAAAAGGACTCCAAAAAACTCTAAAAGACTCGATAACAAAGACATATACCATGGTTGAAAGTCCTAAAAACCATGATATATTAAAACATACATCTCTCTGCCCACCATACGCTGATCCTCCAATGTTTTCTCGGTCTTCTACCTCAAAAATCACGGCGTAGATAGGTAATGAAGATCTGTTAGAAACTTCCTCAGGCCTTCGGAATGTGATCTTCTCAAAACTGTCAATGCATTTTCACCCTGAAATTAAAGGTTTACACAAACAAACACCGATTTTTAATAAGAAAATTTCAAAAGGTTAGTCAAACGCAAGGAAATTTCAACTCTCGACACATTGAAATGTTTACTCTGTGCATATGATTCGGAGTATACAAACAAACTGGTGAAGGATCTAACGCCGTTGGGATGCATCTACTAATAATTCTTCAATTCGTAATGAAGAAATCAATGAACATTGGCCTAATGAGTTATGATTACAATATCAGATTCTAAGCAGATTTAAAAGAGGAAACAAGTGGAATTGCACTTAATCAAAGAAATGGATTCAAAGGGATAAAAAGCTCTAAAATTTACCTAATAAAAGAGATGTAATCAGAGTCGGTGGTGAAATTATCAGAGGGAGAAGAAAAGTAGATGCCTTCGCTGCCGCCATGGAAGACGAAATCGTTGCCTTTGGACATGAATCTCTCAGTTCGGTACTCATGCACCGACGCTTGGACTAAAGAAGGCGTCAGGCATAACAGTAGCAGAAGAAGAAGATGGAGAAACCGAGATTATGTTATCGAGAGATCAGAGCAGCCGACGGTTTCTATGTGACTTTATTAGAAACCCTAATTCTCAAAAATCAAGAGAAACAAACACAACTCTTTGAATTGCATAGAATAAATAATCAATTACGATAGTGCAAATTGAATAATCCAAGAAGAAAGTTTTAATTTTACCTTGATCATAGAGAGAATTAAAGATCCGAAAATGGCTTGATGGTGAAAAATGTCTTATGTTGCATAATGGCGAAAAATGGTTAGATGGTGAAAAAAATCTTGCGTTGCATAAAAAAAAACTTCCAAAAGTTTCGTTTTCCCGTATAATCTTTTTTGTATTGTTTCTTTCTACTTAAAAAAAAATTATTCAGGACACATCAGTTTTGGCTAAGTTGTCAGAAATAGAGAGCCTCACTTTTTCTCTCTCATAATTTCTAATTTATATAATAAAGATTAGGGAAAAATATTTTATTTTCACATACGAATATTTTTTAAATATAAAGAGTATAACCCTTGTTCTAAAACGCGGTGATGAGCACCGCATAGTCGCCGAAAAATCACCAACCAAGATGGAGCCGGCGCTAATCGGCTAAAATCGGCCAAAAATCAGATTTAAAAAAAAACTCCAGCTTTTTACTGATTATAATATTAGAATCGAATTTTATTTCATAGATTTGTCAATAAATATCATAGATCCTACAAAACTGTTGAAAAAACACAGCAAAGGATAGGAAAAAAAAAAATCGCAGCCGTCGCCATGAATTAGGATTGGAGAAGACGATTAGAAAATATCAATTTTATCCTTCATTAAAGTTAAAGCTGGAAAATGACTGAAAATTACATTAATGCAAATCAAACCAGTGACATGGAGACATAATGGTGTGTCTGTACCACTAGACTACCCGAACTTCTATATTTCATCCTACATTACGTAATATATATACATACAAACTATATAAAATTCTAAAAACTAAGTCCCGTATAATCCTGCTTAGTCCTCAATTTTTTTTTTAAATTCGTATGTCCGGATCATCCGCGCATATAACGTCTAGCGAGTTTCCGAACAAGAACTATAACATATACATGTGATAATCTAAATGTGTGATAGGTGGAATATCATTGTCAATCATCATATAAGTTAGACAATAGTAAGATGTGACATATTTATTTCTTACAAAAATGAGAAAAAGGAAAATAATAATTGGATTTTTAATAAAAATTATATATCTCAAATATTATGAAAAAAATAATGTTCTGCTTTAACAAGATATAATAAATCTATCATTATCACCCACAATCTGACAAAATTTTAATACACATTATTACAAAGCAATCAGATCATATTTGACAACAATCCAATTTTTTTTTGCGTAAATACCTTCCATAACACAATTTATAACATTGTCGTTGTTAAACAATAACAATAATAACAAACGTTTGTTAGAAAATTCCTATATTCATTAAAAATTAAAAAAAAAATATTTATTATGTATTTAAACAAAAATTTGAAAATCTATGTAAAGTAAAAATTCTAAATTAGTGTATTTATACTCGATAAAGTAGATAAGAAAAGTGAATTTAAATATAAAATTCAAAATTTAAAAGACTATACAAATATTTATAGGAAATGATAACAAAAATATATATGCAAATAAAAATTCAGGTTGAATATTTGATAGTGAAAAATAAAATTAAAGATATGCAAATTACTCACTGTTTATCTTTAAGTATGAACATCAAATGATATGGATTTGGTCCAGCTTTATAGATGATTTTCAAATATTCACATATTTGTATGCAACTAATCACATCTATTTAAATAAAAATAAATATTTACTTGACGAAAATACTATTTGAAAAATATATATTACAATGACAAATGATAAACATACATATAAGAAAATTGTCATCAAGAATGTTAATTTTCTAAAAACTTATGAAATCAGAAATATTTTTAGAAAGACCGTAATTGGATGTTACATAGTTTCTCATGAAAACACACTTAAAATTTTCATTGGTAGTTCTTGCCTCTTTTGTTTGAGGGATCATATAAAATTTTTGACATATAAAAAGAAGTGTCTTGTTTTATAGAAAAATATAATATTCCGGATATAGAAGAATTCTACATAGAAAATATTTGGATTGGAGAATTCTCAACTTTTGGTTTAGAAAAAAATAACTATTAAACATGATACCAAGAATAAATAAAACTTTTATTGAACAATACATCGTACTGTATTATATTAGGTTTTTCGACAATAGTTTCTATCTTATCATCCTGCAAAAATAAATGTGAAGAAAGTTAAATCATGTGTATTGTCAAATTAAATTGTAAATAACAAAAGTTAATCTTACATATTCTTTGGTAAGAATTAAAACATTTGAATGGTATTATGTACAATTGTTACATAAATTGTTGGATTAGTTTGAATAAATCACAAATCTTTAACCTTAACATAATCTGATATTTTTTCTTTCTAAAAACCGAAAATCGTCTGTGTTTACGGTATTTTAAATGGAAGTGTGTGATATATATAATCATTCAAAGTTACTCTATAAAGTTATTGAGATAATATCTGCTCTACAACAAAAATATAGTATATTCCTAACGAAAATGGAGTATATCCCAAGATGTAAAGTGATACGATATTATATTAAAAAAACTATGTTGATAGCTATTGGAGATATTACCGACGGAAGAAATCGATGGATATCGGTCGGAACCGACGGATTTTCAATAAAAAAACCGTCGATAATTACCGATGGATTACCGACGGAAGTAAAATCGATGGATTATCGACGATTCATCGTTGGATAAACTACCGACGGTTTACCGATAATGATTACCGACGGTTTTCTGAAACAATATTACTGATGATTTACAGATGGGGATAAACCGTCGGTTTACCGAGCGCAGTAAACCGACGGTTTTCCGAAGGTTTTCAAATGTAACATTACCGACAGTTTTTTGAGGGTATATTACCGACGGATTTCCGAGGGAATATTGCCGACTGATTACCGACGGTGGTAACCCGACAGTTTACCGAGGAAAATATACCGACGGTTTACCGAGGGTATATTACCGACGGATTTTCGAGGAAATATTATCGACGGGTTACTGACGGCCTTAAACCGACGGCCTTAAACTGACGGTTTATCGAGGAAATATACCAACGGTTTACCGAGGGAAATAGACTAATTGATTTTCCGACGGATTACAGAGGGATGAGAAAAAGTAATTTAAAAAATAATTCAAAATTATATAATTATTTTATTAATATTATAATTTAAAAATAATAAAAATGCAAATTTATTATTAAATTTCAAATTTATTTTAAAATTTAAATTATTCAATAAAAAAGTTTTAAAATTACATTTGACGGGGTTGGGGTGCGGATCCCGATCCAGTCCCCATTCCTGCCCCCCCCCCCCCCCCCCCGGTTCCGCTGGTCTCTCTTACGGAAGATGGTCGTGCTTGACATAGTACATAGATCGATCATTCATCGCTTGTATCTGCCTCGCTGTTTTTACCTTTTTCTCTGCCTTCTAGCTTTAATCCGCGCCTGACTGGCCTTCAACGCTTCGATAACCTCATCTTTCTCCCTTAAGACTTCGGCGAAGTTCTCGTTTTCTGGACGGAAGCGGGAATGCAGTGTTGAGACTTTCTCCGCCAAGTTTCCCAAACCAAAAACCCGGCCTCTTCTCTTCTCTGTTTCCTGTAAAGTTTTTTAATGGTACTAGTTAGAAATCAAGTAATTTAAGACTTATATCATATTTTAGTTAACTTAAAATCTTACATCGAGAAAGATTTCATTGATCTTTTCATATGGTAGATCTTCCGTTTAACCGACTTCCTCGGATTGGGAAACCACCTCATCCAACTGCCTCTTCGCCGACTCAACAATTCTCCGAGTGATCGGATCCTGGATTTTGCCCGTAATATTGTTTTTATGGCCGCCCTCGACGAGGTCAAGATGTATCGGATCTCGTCCTTCTCGCCGTTTCTGCCCAAAAATATCTTAATTATAAAAAAGTCAAAAATTATGGAAAATTTAAAATAAAAATACTTACAAAGTCAATTTTCGTCGATGTGGTGCTCTTTGCTCCCGCGTTATTAGTGGCTATCCTGAAACGTTTCTATGACTTTTACGGTTTTGGAAGTTCGCCGAAGAGGTTGCTGTTGTTGCATGCTTAATCTAATGACGGACTAGCCCATTCCACGCATCGTCAATCACATTCTTCGGGACTTCATCGTTCACCCACTTCTGTTTCCACATGTTGATGACATTCGAGTAATGCGATGATGCCTTTATGTGAAACTCCTTTTCCACAAGCTCAGTATACTTCTTCTCACAAGTATACTCTTGCTTCAAAAAAACATTTGTTATTAAAAATTAATAAAATAATAATATGAAATATATAACCAAGTTGATGAAGTTACGTACCGCGAACTGGCGGAACCAGTTATGCCTATCGGATAAAGGCATCTTCTTGTATGTCGGGTATCCGATATGTAGCATGTTGTACATCATCC
The DNA here is from genome assembly GCA_030180135.1 of Orychophragmus violaceus. Classification (NCBI taxonomy): domain Eukaryota; kingdom Viridiplantae; phylum Streptophyta; class Magnoliopsida; order Brassicales; family Brassicaceae; genus Orychophragmus; species Orychophragmus violaceus. The sequence continues at coordinate 48,398,665 of CM058235.1, read as the reverse complement.
CCAAGATGCTCTTTGTGATCTTCGATTCGGTCAACGGAAACCTGATAAGGCAAAAAAATTTTTTTTTTATAAATATGTATATTAATAAGTTCAATTTGAAAATCTAGAAGTTAAAGACTTATTACCAATAAGTTTCCGGGGTGGTCTCGTAGTAGGGATCGAGTCGTTTGAGCAACTCTCGTCTCGGTTGGTCGACTAACGCCGATATCTCCTCGGCAATAGAACGTGGAACATACGGTGTCTCTTGCACTTGAGACACCGAATGGCTCCCACTAGGAGCCTCCTGCCGAGTCTGAGACTGGTTCTGTTGGGACGGTCCCGGTTGTGTCTGGTTCTACTGAGACGTTGTCGGATGTGTGTGTCTCACCTGAGTCGAGCGAAACCGTCGTACTGCTCTCGGTGGTTATTTTTGTACCGGCTCTTGTATCTCATCCGGTGGAGAGCCCAAGAGTTGCTCAAAGTCTTAAAAATTGTCCTTACAAACAATAAACGAAAATCAAAGTTAACAATTCTATATTAATATTTTAAAATTTAACAAAAGTAAAAAAAACTTTGTAAAAAACAATTAAAGTTTTTAATGGTTTTATAAAATATTATATATTTGGTTTAAAAAAAACTAAAACGTTTGAAAACTTTAAAAAATGTTTGAAATTTTTTGATAACTTTTGAAAGATTTAAAAAATGTTTGAAAACTTTAAATTTTTTTTAATTTTTTATAATTTTTGAAAATTAAAAAAAAAATGTTTGAATTTTTTTAAAATTTGAAATTATAAAAAAACTTTTTTGAAATGGGTTACTAATCAAAAACGTTTTATAAATTCAAAACAAGTTTTGAAAATATTTTTTAAAAAAATTAACTGGTAAAACATGTTTTCAAACGTTTTTAACAGGTGAAAAAACGTTTTAAAAGGTTTTTAAAATCCTTTCAACAGCACACAAAAAAATCAAGACGATTTTTATAAATTCACATTTTATAAAAAAAAAGCTATACGACATCCTAAAACACTAAATACCACCCTAAACTAGCCGAAACTACCTTTCAAACAACACATGCATAGATTTCCAAGAATCTAACCACCTAATAAATCGAATATAACTAAATTTAATCGGTTAGAAAGGAAACTTACATGATGAATAAGGTTGTGGCGGTCGGAATTTGCGTTATACGGCCGGGATTCAGGCAAAATGTTAGAGAGAAGGTTGAGGACGAGCGAGAAGAGAGAGAAAGAAGTTGCAGAGAATTGAGGAAGAAGAAAATGATTCTTTTCATTATTTCGCGATTTCCGACGGAAAACCGCGATAATTTATTTACCGTCAGTTTTCCGTCAGAAAATTTGGCTGTCCAATCAATTTGGCCAAAAATTTGGCGGTTGTTCGAAAAATTTAGTAAAAATGGCGGTCTAAAGATAGACGGAAAAACCGACGGTTAATGAATATCCATCAGTTTTCCGTCGGAAATTGCGAAATTAATAAAAGTCGACAAGAGTCAAACCCAAGTCGAACCCAAGTCTTTTGAGAGGGAACATAACCTCCAAACCATTTTGATATGCTGTATTCTTCGGTAGACTGATCCGGCTAGATATATTTGTAGGTTAATGTCGGATAAAAAAATTAGCGGATTAAAACCGTTGAGGCGCTACTCGAACCCGAGACCAATGCGAGTTAGACTCGAGTCAGAAACCTATGTGCTATATTGTTATAAATTTTAATGTCATTGAAACAAAGGTTTATATCTTAATGAAATTTTTATCTTTAAACAAAAAATAAACATTCTCATTAAATTATTGAAAATTAAAACATAACATAATTTTCTTAAACATTCCATAATTTTCTAAATTTTAATTATTATAATTCGGGAATTGGTTCCCGAACCAATCCCCAACGTCCGTCTCCATCCACTGGTTGATCATTACGTTCCATGACCTCGATGGAATCCATGACAGTCTTGGGTCGCCTCTTTCCCAGAGCAGCTTCATTCGGCACATCTTCATTTGGAAAACCCGCCTAGCGGTCATGTGGAATTCCCGCCAGACAATAAAGATTATGCCCGGGCCAAATGTAAACTACTCCTGTAGTTTGAAAACAAAATACATTTTAGAAAAGTTATAAGTCAAAAAAAAGAATGAGGAAGTTAAGCTTTTTTCTTACCAAAAAAATCCTCGAACCACGCCGCCTTAAGGTCTGTCGGGACATTGTCGTACCTCAAATAACTCACAGACCAGCGATTCTCGATGATATCGCTGACGACAGACGGAATGACTGCATTGTAACCAAACCAAATAGTATAGTTCTGGCGGGATGGGTCAAGAACGGGAAGATGTTCCCGACCCGGCCGACGGACTTTCTGCAAGTAGGAGGCGCAGTTTTCCGGGGACAAATAGACGTAGTCTATATTTTTGTGTGTTTGTTGGTGTTTAGAGAAGATGAAAAAGATTGTGACATCCGTACCTTATTTATACAAAAATTTCTGACGGCAATACCGACGACAATCCGTCTAAAAACGGGATTAAATTTCAGAAAAATACTTACCAATACGTCGCATAGGGAAGAGACGCAAAGTAATTGATGCTATTGACCATTTACAAAAATTTACCGATGGATTGGACCTTACCGTCAGAAATCCGTCGGCTATAAAATTATCCAAAACCCAGATACGGCGTGACTCGAACCTGGGTCATATGTTTATCAGTTATGCTCGGTAACTAGTAGGCTGTGTGTAAAAGTTGTTTTTTTGTCTACACACAATTATATCTATTGTTTCTTTCAGGAAAACTCTCTCCGTTGGAAATCCGTCGCAAATTTCCGATGGAAATCCGATGAATTACGGTTTAGGGTTTTAAGCTATGGATTTTGGCGTCTTGCAAGATCTACATTTATATGAAACATTAAACATTGAAATTCTAGATTCCTCTCCACTTGATTAGAGAAAATTTGTAAATGGTAACTCAAACAACAATTCCGTATAAACTCGTCTTAACAAACATTGAATATTAAGATGTGGTTTAGTCTGACATGTTTGAATTTCTTTCAACCGTACAATTCACATAATTTGATTCAGTTATGGATGATATCTTATACAAAAGATCCTTAAATTACTTCCTCAGATGTTTTTCGATGATCCGTTTTCATTTTTTGAAACCCTAAACCCTAATCCATCGTTATTCCGTCGGAAAATTCCAACGGAATACCGATGGATTAAAATGAACGGAATCAACGCCGTTTTCTCTATCTTCGGTTTTCCGTTGGAAATTCTAATGTGTTTAAAAAAAAATTCGACCTCACAGGCGAATCGAATCTGGGTCGGAAATATCTAGGGACATGTGCCAAATCAATTTCGCTAAGTGTTATGTTACCATTTTTCATACAATTATTCTTATCTTTGATATAGTGTTCACGTAATTTAAAAAAGGTTTTGGAAGAACTCAAATAACTTGTTGTAAAATTTTTACATAAATGAAAATATATAATTTTATATCTCCTCTCCATCACTTTCTGAGTCATAGTCCGTTGAAATAGAATCAGTGTCGTCGAATTCTCCTCTCTCTTCTTCTGAATCTGAATGAAGAATAATATCCTCGAAATGATTGAAATCAACAACTAGATTAACTTCAAGGGATTCTTCTACATGAGCTATATACCACTTCCGCTTGCTTGCAATGGCTCTTGTTCTTGTTCTTCAACTTTGTAGACCCTCCCTTGCGGGTTTATTTTCGTAATTGTGATCCATGGATCGTTCTTGTATGTTTTACGAGGGTAAGGAATGTAACACACCTGCATAAAGTAGATGGTATCAGAAAAAATATTTATTTCAACATCAAATTAATAAAGATACATAAAGTCAATTACTAACCTGATATGCTTGTAAAGCAATAATGAACGGATCACATTGTCTGAGCATCTTGCTTGAATGGATAGACGTCACGCCAAACTCATCGATGGTTACACCTTGCCCTAGGATCGGGTTATACCAATCACAAAAAAAACCACACCTCTCATGCCAAGCTTCCCTATGTACTTTACTTCTAGTATTTATTTGATAACCCCATAGTACACAATTTCGCCAGATGCAGATGAAACACCGTGATCGGCGGTTTTCCTTGAAGAGCTTTCTACATGCACCTTAAATGCGTACCCCCTTGTGCAATATCTTGGATAAGACTTTGCGTCGTAGTGGAGGCCCTATATTATGTCTACTAACCAATCATCGGGGGTGCGTCCGCTTTTGAGTTCATTGTCAACCTAAAAGTATAACACGATAAAGTTAAAAAATTAACCCAATTTCACCAGGGTTTTGTAAGATTTCAAAAAAAAATTCTTACATAAAACTTTAACCAAAGGCTGAAGTCTCTTTGTTTCCGAGCCTCACGTTGGGCCTCGGTCAATTATGGATGATGATGTTGGAGAGCTTTCATATATAACCTACAAAAAGTGAAAAATATATTTTAGTAAAACAATTATTATGATAATTTAATACCAAGTGCATTAACAAACATAAATTGAACTGTATACCTCTCATATTGAAATACTTCCTCGCAGTTGGTCAGAATATACTTGTGGAGATGTGTATGCTCATGGGTTGTTAGTTGCTGCTTTCATGATTTTCCACTTAACCGCCCAACTTGTTGAAAAATGCTAGGAACCGGTGACCGATAAATTTGCCTCTCTCCCCTATCATTGTTTCTAGCTGGGCGTCGGCTCCTTGTGCGTACTTGCGAAGGGAAGTAATAGCTAGCAAATGTCGCAGTCTCTTCATTGTTATATTTAGCCACAACAGAACCCTCCACTTTAGCAGGGTTCTTCACCTTCTTTTTTAGGTGGAACATATAGCGCTCGAAAGGATACATCCACTGATATTGTACCGGACCACCAAGTCTACCTTTACCATGGAGATGAATAGGAAGATGATCCATAACATCGAAGAAAGACGGTGAAAATATCTTCTTCAGATTGCATATGATCTGATGCCATCAACAGTAAGTGACCTCGTGGATATATCCCTGAAAAAAGCTCCGACCGCTACGATTGCTTTGTGGACATATCGAGGGAGGAGATGAGCAAATGCAAATAGTAGGAGTCGTTGCATCATCACATGGAAATCATGACTCTTTGTTCCGATAAACTTTGCTCCATCAGTGTCCACACAGTTACACAAGTTTGATGTGTAACCGTTAGGGAATTTAACTCGTCACATAATCCACTCAAAGAGCTCTTCCTTGGACTTTGGGTCTATCCAATACGCTGGAATTGGAGGTTTTCCGTTCTTCTGAAGATGAAGTTCATGCCGAGCAAAAATTTCAGGCAAATCAAGCCTAAACTTCACATTATCTTTCGTAGTCCCTTGCACTTTGAGAACAATGTTCATGAAGTTATCGAATAAATTTTTCTCAATGTGCATGACATCAAGATTATGCCTTAGTAGTTGGTCCTTCCAATATGGAAAATCCCAGAAGATGCTTTGCTTGTGAAAGTTGTGGGACAAACCATATGCGTATACATTCTCATGCCCATTTCCACCATATTCACGAGTTCTTAGTGCACCAAAGGTTTCTAAGAGGCCCAAAGTAATCGACCCATCGTCTTGGAGAATATGATCATCAAACACTTTCCTCTTCTTCGTAAAAAGTTTAGTGTTTCTCCGATATGGAAGATCATGCGGTAGAAATCTTCTATGACAGTCAAACCAACATGATTTGCGTTCCTTTTTCAACTGGAATGCATCGGTATTTTTCTGACAATACGGACATGCTAACCTCCCATGCATTGTCCATTCTGATAACATACCATAATCCGAAAAATTGCTAATGGTCCACATTAGTGCAGCCCTCACCGAAAATTTTCATTGCAGGAGACATCATATGCTATAACACCGGCACCCATAACATTTGCAACTCATATATCAATGGCTGCAAGAATACGTCCAGTGATCTTCTTGGATGCTCTGGACCGGGAACGAGTACGGAGAGGAAAATAAACTCTCGACGCATGCACATAGATGGCGGTAGGTTATAAGGAGTTAGAATCACTGGCCACAACGAATATTGTCTCCCATTCTTTCCAAATGGGTTGAAACCATCTGTGCATAATCCGAGGTACACGTTATGTGGCTCGTATGCAAAATCTGGATATACTCTCTGAAAATATCGCCACGCTTCAGCATCTGACGGATGTGCAATCTCTTATCCTCTTCTATGCTCAGCCTGCCATCTAATTTCCCCCGCAATTTGTTCCGATTGGTATAAGCACCTCAGCCTATCGGTTAACATCATATACCACATTCGTATGAACGAAGCCTTAGCTCTTCTCCTTGTATCTTGATAGCGCGGCTTCTTACAGAATTTACAATCCAGACGGTATTCATCTTCTCGCCAATATATCATACAGTTGTCGATGCACACATCTCTCATATCGTCCTGTAATCCAAGCCCTTTAACAAGTTTCTCGACCTCGTTGTATGAACCTGGCACAATATTGTCTTTAGGAAGAATATCTTTCACAAAATCGCAAATCGCATCCACACATTCCTCCGCCAGATTGTAGTCCGTCTTTATGCTCATTAATCTTGTAGCAGATGATAATGGCGAATGACCGTCTTTGCAACCATCATAAAGCGGCCGCTTTGCTGCATCTAACATATCAAAAATTCTCCTAGATTCTACATTAGGTTCCTCATCTACCCTAGGAATTTGATACTCACCTATTTCCTGAATATTTTCTCGATATGCATCATTAACCATCTGAACGGTACATACACCAAAATATACATCCGCACTATAATGTTCGCTAGAACTAACATTAGGTTCCCTACTACTAGTACTACCATAAGGTTTTCTACTACTACTTGCATAATCCGATGTTTTCCCGTGAAGATACCAAATCTTATAACCCGCCATAAACCCAACTGAATACAAGTGATGCCATACTTCGCCAATCGTAAGATTTCTAATATTTCGGCACTAAGTAAATTGACATTTTAACTTACCGGTTTTCTGCGTATGTGGTTGATTGCAAGCTAATGACATGAATTCCATAATACCGAGTGCGGATTAGGTGTGCACTAGGGTCGTCCCCTCATCAATCCTAACTCCGTCCATCCACGATTTATAATAGTTAGAAGAAGATATTTTTCTCGGTAATAAAAAGTATTAGAGAGAGTTATGGAGGGATAGGTTTCGAGGGGAAGAGAGGAGGTATGAGGTATTTGTAGGAAAATAAGCGACGGAAAACCGGCGGAAAACCGACGGATATAACTGTTATCCGTCGGTTTCATGTCGGTACAACAGATACCTTAACGTATACATTAACGGATACATTGAACCGAAGATAAACCGACTAGATTCCGACGAAACCGACGGAAACTATATCCGTCGAGAATTACCGACGAGAAACCGACGATAGCCTTCTCGTCGAGAATCCGTCGGTTTATCGTCGGAAATTTCCGACGGAATTTCTGCTGTCGGTAAATCCGTCTGTAATGCCCATGTTTTCTTGTAGTGTTTATTTTTACATACAAATATTTTTTAGATATAAAGAGTATGACCATTGTTCTAAAACGTGGCGCTGAGCACCACATAGTCGCCAGAAACTCACCAGCCAGGGTGGAGCCGGCGCGAATAGGCAATATCATTAGAATCAAACTTTATTTCATAGATTTGTCAATAGATATCATAGATCCTACAAAACTGTTAAGAAAACATAGCAAAAAAATGGAGAAAAAACCGCAGCCGTCGCCATGAATTAAGATTGGAAAGACGATTAGGAAATATCAATTTTATCCTTCATTAAAGTTAAAGCTGGAAAATGACTTACAATTACATTAATGTGAATCAAACCCGTGACATGGAGACATAATGGCGTGTCTGTACCGCTATATATTAGTGGTTTCGTTGATCCATATGTGTTATCATTCTTCCTTGTCATGGTGCCTTCTGATGCCTTCCAAACCAGATTCCTTGACCACATGATTCACGAGCGTTTATACGTATAAAAGCACAACAATAAAAACCAGAAGAAGAGAGTTATCAATTTGATTCCATCATCCTTCATCGGCGAAACCCTAACTTCCTGGGTAATCAATGCGAATAAGGCAACAAAGATCGAGAAGAAGCGGAACCCAAATTGAAAGCACCAAGAAATCATCTTAACCGATGATGTCTTGGCCACATGAGTGAATGGGTTTTATACAGTTTCTCAAATTTGGTAAACGTAAAAGTAAGTCTAAGCAACACAAGACAAAAAACATAAACTCTCATTGGAATATGTGCTAGGGGGATGGGAGGAAGAAGCAGGCTTGGAGGGGGCAGAGGGTTTTGGAACAGGTTTACGGGATGAAGGTGAAGAGACTTCCGACGTTTCGTCATCGGAGTCGAGGGGTTGCCGGAGCCGAGATCGGCTGCGGCGGATCTGGAAAAGAAAGGATTTGCTTAATCGCTTTTTACGGGAGAGAGAAAAAAGTTAGGTTTGAATTCCTTCATTTTCTAAAGTTTCTCCAGTTCCACCTTAAGCTTCTCCTTCTCAATGTCTCTCGTCTCTAGCTCCTCCTCCTTCTTCCTCAGAATTTCGTCCTTCTCCTTAAGCAACTCCTCCGTCTTATCCTTCTCGATCTTCATCTTCTCCAGCATCGCCTGAATCTCCAACAGATCTTTCTCCTAAGACTTGGCTGATTTCTCTTTGGTAGAGACATGCAACAACGGAGTCTCCACAAGCTCATTCTTTTGCTTCAAAGCCTTTCTGTTGTTCCTCGGTTTTTTCGTTGGAGCTGGATCTGCTATAGTCGCCATGTTTTTCGAGCGCACAAGAGAAATGAGATTTTAATAATAGAGATATCGGTGGAGCCTCTGCAAATATATATGACCTTATATGGGGCGAGTAACGGTCTATATAATTCAAAATTCAAAAGAAAAGTTTTGGCTCCAATGCAGATTTGTTCAATCTATTTGAATTCCCCTCTTCTTTATATTATAACTTTGGTACTTTCTTTAAAAAAAAAAACTTTGGCACTTTCTTTTTCAAAAAAAAAAACTTTGGCACTTTCAATCTTGGATCATTATCAACAAATTCTAAATTTGCAAACCAAACCGGTTCAAAGCGCTACTTTATCAGAAGATCTCATAATTTTGGAAAATCTGAATCAGGAATTCAATCTTTACACACAATCTCGGTTTATTTAAACAGAACAAACAATAAACAATGTTTTTACAAAACCGGCAAAAAAAAACAAATTAACTCCTTTACCAAACCGGTTTTTCTTCCTCCACCGGCTAGCTCCCAAGAACCAATATCATACAATTTTTTTTCCAATTCACACAAATTTGTTCCGTATGTAGTCTCTTTATCCCCAACGAACCAGTTTTCACTTCTTCCCGGGTCTATCAATTGGCAATGAACCAATCACAATTTGCTCGTCCGGTTTAGCCATTTATTATAGTCTCGAATATAACATCATTCAAGTAATCAATCGGACCATGACCATTTAGATCCTATAGGCAACAAAAATGTTTACATTTTTGTGTCCTTCCATGACCATTCCAGGTAGGCAAGTCCAAGAGTGCAAGAACGGGCATTAATCATCCTTCTTTCAATTTCCAGCTTTCAAAAACTTATACACACATTCCTTTGGACTGACTTTATCACTAGACCCCCCAACTTCTGGTGTCTGAAATATATGAGCTTCTTCGCCCATATGAACCATTCTTCCTCTACTAGAGATCCTGTCTCTGAAACTTGTAGGAATATATGTGTTTATGCAATATTCTACCAAATAGGTCATATCGAATCGAAATTTTTAAAATAAAAAATGGGAGTGATACGATTCGGTTCTTTATGGATCCTAAAATGAAGAAGATTGGGCTGCTTGATGCAGAAAACGAAGTTTTGTTCTACGCCTACGAGCTAATATATTAGGGGTTTTGTTGATCCATATGTGTTATCATTCTTCCTTGTCCTGTTGCCTTCTGATGCCTTCCACGAGCGTTTATACGTATAAAAGCACAACAATAAAAACCAGAAGAAGAGAGTTTCCATCATCCTTCATCGGCGAAACCCTAACTTCCTGGGTAATCAATGCGAATAAGGCAACGAAGATCGAGAAGAAGCGGAAACCCAAATTGAAAGCACCAAGAAATCATCTTAACCGATGCTGTCTTGGCCACATAAATGAATGGGTTTTAGACAGTTTCTCAAATTTCAGAAAATAGTTTCTAGTTTTGCAGAAAACCATAAATATCTCCTGAAAATTCTCAACCAAGAAAATATAAGAAACATAATCCTAAAGATGATTTCTCCTGTAAAAGTCTCCTGAAAATGCTCAACAAACAGAAACATAATCCTAAAACGATCGCATCTTTCTTACTTTCTCAAGCAGATTCACCATCTCGTTTTCAAGTTTTACTTTCACTTCTTCAGTCATTCGTCCTTCAGATTCATCCACTAATGATATCATCTCCTCCAGCTTCTTCTTCAAATGTTCCATCTCCATTGTTGTCTCTGCAACTTCAGCTTCAGCTTTCTTCTCATTAGGATACTTGAGTCTGAATTTAACTGTGGAAGTAGAAGCAAAAGGAGATTTCTCTACTGAAGACTCAAAGGCTTTCTCTCCATCAGCTACGTTCAAGAAAGCAATACTGGCGCAGAAGTTGGTGTCGAACACATTAGTCTTCTCTTCATCCAAAGCTCCAAACTTTCCATAGATTTCAATAAGAGCTTCCTTTTTAGGCAAACTTGAACCAGGACCAAATGTAACAAATAGCTCAGCTCCTGAAAATTCTTTCTTTGTCTGCTTCTTCGACTTTCCTTGTCTTTTCTTCTTCTTCTCAGCCTCATTCTGCCTTTCCTCTTCCTCAAATTTAGACTTCTTAGCTTTTCTCTCTTTCTTCGTTGACCCACTCGCCTCTTTCAGGGTCTCTTCTTCTTCATTTCTCTTGTTCTTCTTAAGCTTTCTCTCGTTCTTTGTCGACTCTTTGCGGGTTTCTTCATCAGCTTGCTTCTTAGATTTCGGTGTCTTTGGTTCTCTCTCTTCTTTTCCAATCTCCTCTGTTTGCTCCTTTGTCTTACGCTTCTTATATTTTCTCTCTTTACCTTTAGACTCAGGTTCGTTCACTTCTTCCTTGTCTGTATCTGCACCATTATAACTCCCTAGAAACTTGCTATTGGCACCATCATCATATGTGAAGCTTCTGTACATGGACATGAACTCTCTTACCATGTCTCTTGAACTACTGTCTTTTGGATATTGTGTACCAAGAGCTGATACACGAATTAGATCCCGAATTTCCACAGATGTAGCTCCCAACCTCAGAAAATCAACGGCGTTACTAAGTTCCTCTGCCACTTCTTGTTGACCAATACCATTCTCCAGTAATAATAATTCACAGGGTTTATCCAACATATCCTCTTCCACTGCAACGAGGCTATTACTAGCATTGGTCATTTGCTCTCCTATTTGGTTCGGACTTGAAACTTTGGAAGATTCAGGTTCGGTTTTGCTCTTTTTTCTCTTCGATGAAAAATCTGACAAGTACTCGGGCGAAAAATACTTGCTCTTCTTCCTCTCTCTCTTTGTTGTTTGTGTGGAGGCTAATGGAGTTGAATCATCATCATCATCATCCCTTTTCTTCCTCTTCCTTGAAAAAGTTTTGCCTTTGCTATTTTCTTCAATTGTAACAACTTCTTTCATTCTTCTCCTCCTTGGAGTGGGAGTGGTGGTGGTTAGAGCTGCTTCATCACGGCGTTTGACCTTTTTCCTACTCTCCTTCCCATTGCTATCCGTCTCAAATCTCACCATAGCAGAAGACTCATTCTCCAATATATCAGCAATGCTCTTCTGCTTCCGTCTGTGTTGCAGCCTATGATCAGGAAACCCAGAGCAAGTCTCTAGTGGTTTCTGAATAGACGACGACGCTTCTTCTTCTTTTTTTCCTTTTTCTATGGTTGCACCACCATCATCATCATTGTTCTTGTCTTCAAGTCCTGGGACTGATTGAGGCTCGGGATACTCGATCAAACCATATCCTCTTTTAGACCGATAAAACGCAGACACCTTCCTTTTCACAATCTCGAGCTCAAGCAAACCGCTGAAACTAACCGTCTCTGCAAATCCTTTAACATCTTGAAGAATCCCTTCAGGTTTTCCAACCAGCAAAGAGGAAATCATCTCCCTTCTCACATCAGGAACAACAACACCTTCTTTTATCCCAGCATTCTTAACTTGGGGACACTCGAGCTCGTGCTTCTTCTCCTCTGCACAATCACGTATCAGTAAACGCTCCATGTGTCGACCCATTTCTTCTACCGCCTCTTCCACTGCACTTACAATGCCCCTCGAGTTGCTTACGTTCGAACACTCTTTGAAACTCTCTGCAAACGGTTTCAATTGCGATGCACCGCACCAAGCGAATGTCCTGTCTCCAAAATACGCGACAAGCAATTTCCCCTTTTGCTTTATCTTCAACGCCAAATCTGAAGCCTCTGATGGATCGTAAATCTGACCTGGCCACCATGGATGATTCTTGATTTTGCCCCATACAAAATCTCCTACATGGTATCCATGCTCTTCCTCTTCATCCTCTTCGCTATCTTCAGCTTCATCTTCATCGTCAATCTCCTTTTCCTTACCACTGACATCTTGCTTCAGTTTCAGCAAAGACGAAACTCCATTCATCACACAATCTTCAATAACTCCAGAATCGTTTAGATTCTCCTTCTCAGCAACAACAACAACGTTTTCCTTCGACTTGTTGTCATCAACATGTCCCAAAACTTTCTGCTCTCCGTTTTCGGAAATCCTAGCACCCTTCTCTTCTAGGGTTTTCTCGCCTGAGTCGACGTCTTGTTGTTTAGCTGACCCAGTTTCTGAAGAACAAGCTTTAGGTCTTCCCTCTTCTCCAATTCCCATAACAATTTCCATATTTCCCCTAAAAGTTCTCGCCGACTGCAGCAATTCAGAAAACGACAAACTAATTAGAAAAATCAACCGAACCCACACAAAAACCTTCATTCACCACGAACGAACAACATCCCACAAAATTAGGGTTTCTGAAAATCAAACAGCTACAAATATCTCCAGAAAAATAAATAATCACCTGAAAATATAGCTCGAGAGAAAATAAAAAAAACAATTTTCTAGCAGCGAATCCTTCAAATTTTCTCGTAAGAACAAAACCCGCCTAAAGAAAATATCTCTTCTCAGAATCTCATGAGAAATCTCATTTTTCTCTCTCTCTCTCTCTCTCGATTTGGAGGAGGAAACTAAAATCTATGAGCGTTGAAACGCGGCGCAAATTTTGTTTCTCGCTTTAGGAAAATTAAGACAAAGAAAAGGATATTATCGTAATTAATGCTTTCTTTCTTTTTTGCTTACTTATCTGCTTTTTTTTGTCTCAAGAACGAGACAACGCTTTTAAAAATAATTACTTAATTTTAGAAGAAAGAAAAGAAAAAAACATTAATCGGCCTGGTCGCTTTCACGTCACAAGCAGATGAAGCGACAGCTTTGCGAGTAGGAAAGTACAACCTACTCGCTAGGTACTTACGTTAGTATGTGATACGTCAGTATACAGATTCGTACGTGGAAGATAACGAATGGAGAGTATAAAACGCGTGCCATGCTACGCTAGTGAGATGAGATATAGAAGCCGCGTCACATGTTTCCGATGCTCGACAGGTGTCCTTAATTCGACGGTCTATAATTTCCAGCAGTTAAAGCAAAGAGAATTGGCATGTCAAACGACACTAATATTTGCCGTTTTACAAATTATTTTATTTTTTTATCAACACAAATTATTTACTATGAGATTTGGCCAAGTTTTTTTTTTTTTGATAATTCAGGTGATTTGGATCAATGTTCAAGAAAACCTTAGACGCTAATCGGGCGATAACCCAACGTCTAGTGCCTAGAACGCCTAATCAGAAGCCTAGATTATAACTAGGCGGTCTAAACGTTTACAAAATTAAACAATATATTAAATATAAACAACATAATATATAAAATATCATGATTTATAAATAATAAAATTTATATTTATTTATTATCATAAGATTTTATAACATAATACATAAATTATCATAATTTAAAAACAATAAATATTATACTAATTTATTATTATAATAGTAGGACGCTTTTTAGAACACTGATTTGGATTCTATGGACCCGCTGACTCTGATCAGTGGAGCTGATGCATCATCCTCTGTAAAGGATTAGATTTTCCGACATTGAGAATCAACGCATCATCTTACATTCACCGACTAATCTTAAGGTTCGAAGAAACCATATAAATGTTCAGGTAGCCAACTCAAATAAAACTCAGATTTGGCCAAAACCTACTTGACTCACTTTACCAATTAGACTAACGCAGAATGGTTTAAGCCCAAATTTTTATTACACCAATATCTAAATTTAGTGATAGCTGGTTAGTTTTTTTATATTTTTCGTCTGATCTTATAGCAATTTATCATTACGAGTGTATATTCATTGTGCACTCTTTCGAAAAAACAAAATAAAAGGTGAATTAATTAAGATCATTGTATTTTGTTACTTTTTCAACTGACCATGGTATTTAGACAATGGTGGTTTTTTTCTAAATAGATAATGCAGTCATAATCCTTAGAACTGTTAGAAAATAAGACCCTCGACAAGCTCCGACATTTCATGTGGCAAGCACTATTATGATGCGTAGCTACTTGCCAGCGACTCTCATACCGGCATTTGGGTAACGATAAGAGTTGCTCAAGATGTGGAGCTCTAGAAGAAACGATCAACCATTTGTTATTTGAGTGTCCCCCTTCCTTGCAGATGTGGGTTTTATCGGACTTTCTGTCTCTTCCGGGTTGCTTCTCGAATACATCTATATACCGAAACATGGATTTCCTTTTTTGGAGAACGAAAGAAATGGGCCTCCTTAAGGCACATAGAGATAACTATCTTTGGATCATGTGGTATATATGGAAAGCAAGGAATGACAAAATATTTAACGGAATTGAGAGATCCCCAAGGGATACCCTCCAACATGCCACTATTGAAGCGGAAAGTTGGAGGATTGTGAACCAAAGAGAATGCGAAGTGGATGTGGTTTTATTTCCACAACAATTTCCGATGGTTCAACCTCCTGAGACTCTCTCCTTCCCTACATGCCAAATAGATGCCTCTTGGGTAGATCATGGTCTTGTTAGTGGATTGGGATGGTGTTTAAGGGACGATACATGCTGGATTTTAGCAGGGGAGAAAGGGTGTAAGAGAAGTTTATCACCGCTCCATGCGTAAGTGGACGGTCTCATTTGGGCTATGGAAAGTCTTTGTGATAAGGGTTTTCTTAGCGTCATCTTTGAAACCGACTACACGAACCTCCTAAAGATGCTTGAATATCCGACGGATTTGCATGCTTTTACCCCAGATCTGGACATCAGTGCCTCTATGAGAGAGATATTTTCTTATTTTCGTCTAGTGCATATTAGCCGTATGGATAATGTAGTTTTTGATACCCTTGCTAAAAGGACTAGAGCAAAAGACCGAGTTTTTTCGCTTGTAAAACATAACCTGTCGAATTTCGGAATCCCGTTAGGAAACTGAAATGTCCGACCTACTTTGGCTTAGATTTATAAGCATTGTTTACAAAAAAAAATAAGACCCATTACGGTTCGCCAGTATTGGCCCATAAAATATTTACGGTCATGTACAAAAAAGCTTCCATTATATATACGGATACAAAGTTATGAAAGTCCAACTGCCAAAATTCATGTTATACATACATATTAGAGAGAGGTTGACCTCTTTGCTTATATGATACAATCTTCTTTTCGCTGAGTTCATTAATATATGAACCAATTAGTTTATCCCCTTTAATTGAAATGATGGGTATCATTCCAAGAGAAAAAACCGGTAAGAAACGTAAAACCATTTGGTGAATTTTTTTTCTAAATTAGAAATTTAATCTTTACTACAAAATTTGACGTGAAGTTTCTTTTCATCTAGCTCCTCGTAAATAAAAAACTAATTAAGATATATATTCTATGTAAGTACATGACTAGCCGTCGCTTGACTGCTTTTGTTCGTGGAAGTTGGATTTGGAAGTGTTTGTGTAAGTTGAGAATGTTGGTTCGACCATTTATTGTATACATGGTTGGTTGGCTCGGGTGTTACAACTAGTTTCTGGTATGATAATTGGACATGACTAGGGATGCTTTATTGAGGTTACATGTTTGGAAGGTTCAAACAGAGTTGGACTTCCAAGTGATGCGGTCGTCGATAATGCTTTAGGAGAGAATGTGTGGATGTTAAGTGAGATCAGGAGCAGAAATCCGATAGTTTTTTACTTCAAGAATGCCTACCTCTGACAATAAGTATCTTACATAAAAAAATAAGATGATTGTTTCTTGTGGAAAGTGGGAGATAGGATTCCTTCAGCTAAATTTTCCTAATCTCGTGTATGGCACTACCTAAATCCTCGAGGAATAGTGAATTGGAAGGATGGAATTTGGTTCTTTGGTAGAATTCCAAAACATGATTTCCTTACTTGGTTAGTAGTTATAAGTTTACTTTAATGATTTATATTTATAAAATCTGTTTCCAAATCATTTTAGATTTGTTTTTATTCAACCATGGTTATTTTCTTATAGGAGAAGAAAGAAACACTAACTTTGATTCATGCTCTATTGGTCTTATAGATTCAAGTTTTCAATTTGATGTTTTCCTCTCTTTGGCCTTCAAATCCTTTATGATTCCTTTGATGGATAAAAAATCAAACCATTTCTTATTTTATGTGAGATTGTTTCTCTAATGAAGGAATAGATGTGATTTCTTTTTTCATTGTAATTATATACTATCACAATGAAACAACACATCTCTTTATTGAATAGTCACACCCTTTCTCTTATATATCATTTTCATGTATATCAAGCAAAAACAGATTTTATAATTTATAAGGTAAGGGAGAAAGGTTATCAATACAACCGGATTCTAATGTCTTTACTAAAACCAATCCATCACGGTATCACCTTTGATATTAGAATCCTTAATTTCATATGAACTTGATCCTTAATATTAAACAGAAAACACATAGGTACATAAGAATATAAATATGTTTACTTCTCCTACTTGACACTTAATAACTATAATATGTGATTTTATATCAAGTTCATCTGACTATTAACTATCATAATAAAACCAAATTGATCGAATCATGCCGGTCACACATCATTGAACGACATGTTCTCTTTTATGTATCACACACCAATTCTAATTTTATATTTAGTTTTCTTACATTGAGAAAAATCTTAGTTCTCAAAATATTTCTTTATATTGAGAAAAACAATAATTCTCAAAACAATCATGTTATCTATTAACCATAAGTGTGTACACACAATTTATGATAACATGTTCAATAAAGTAGAAACATAACTTTAAGTAAATTCACTGTGTCACATCTGTAATGAGCATACCATAACAGTAATAGCATGTCTTCTCCTGTATCACCCATATGGTCTACATGACCATTGAATGCCTTGGATGGTATCTTTTACTTAACAGATCCACTACCTTATATCCATCATTATGTGCTCAAAAGACATTATATGTTTCTACACCATCTTTAACAAACAAGTACCTTTACCTCATGTGTTCTAATACCCTTATAGTACTTGTTATTATTTTGAAAGATAAAAAATGTGGAGTGATAATAATAATTCTTAGCGACCAGACTTTAATATCGACATTCCACAAAATAAGATTATGCAATCTCAATACATGAATTGTGGCCTCAAAGCATGCCAAAAATCCGGTCTTAATAGTGGGAATAGCAATGACAAATTACTTTCCACTCTTTCATAATATTATTCCTTTACTTTACGGGAACAAATATCCAAACGTCATTTTAAAACTAATGATACATTCAACATAAAATGAATATGAATATATAGTGATATCTTGATGATCATATATCATATTTGTATGCATGAGCTCATTGGTGCCTTACAAGTACATGAGCTCTTCCTTTTCAGCGTTTCAATGGTTCATTTCATAATAACTTTGATTGACCCAACATACCAATAGAAAAGCTGATATATGGTCGAGTACATGTCTGAACATAGTTCAAACTCCAACCACTAATGCATATGATATTCTTTTCAGTTCTTTATGCTCCAATTAATTTCTAAGACATTGCATTTTACTGAACTTGTCCCCTTTCTGAATTGGAGCTATCCCTGCAGTGTAAGTTTTCATTCTTTATCTCTAAGATTTTTATTAATGTAATGTTAAATTAAAATAAAAATGTTCCTTTGCACGCATTGCGCAGCTTTGATTTAGCTGTGTTGAGAAACTAAAACAGGAAGATCAATTGAGGAATTTTTTGATATCTCATATCCCCTAGTGCACGGATTGATAGGAATCTCGCTCTTATTTGCTGATATAGCTGTTTGCTTATAATGGCATGTGGCTTTGGCTCCTCGCCCTGTTTCTTTGTGTCCAAATTGTGTGAATGGTTGCTTGGAAAGCATACTTGTCCGTGAATAATCGAGTTTTATCCAAGGTACTGCTCGAGAGGCAACTGATTATGTCGTCCTATTTGTCTGAGTTGGCTGTTTGCAGTAGGTTTTTTACCAGAGATTCCCAAACCTCTACCGAGTATTTACATGTGAAGAAAAGATGGGTTCTAGTCTCTATATGTGCTCCGCAGAACATACAAGAGGCATTGACACACGCGTTCCAAACCAGAATTTTATCCTTTGTTGTCATCTTGTCTTTAAATGTTAACCAGGCAGAGAAAGCAAATTTTGGTGTATCATGAGCAAACGAAACATTTTTCGATCAAGGTACTTGATGATGATTGATTCTGATGTTGTTCCAAGTCTCTTTTGTGCGGAAAATAGGCTTGAAAGTGTCGTTTTCCCCCTTCCATAGGCTTATATCTTCTCCATCAGATCTCTGCTCACGAACCGACTGCAACTTTCGGTCAATTGCAGTGAGGATGTATGTTATGTATATTTTTCTTCTATGCTGATCACAAGCCTGTGTAACTGTAGCTAACCAAGATATCCCCAAGCCAATAACTTCGAGAGGTCCTGTTATATCCATCAAACTGCCCAGACCTGACCAGTCCTTGTAGCAAAACAAAGTTGCTTTACCATCGATAATATCTCTCTTGAAGAAGGATTTACCATGTTCCCTGATTTTGAGGATCTTCCTCCAAATTCAAGAGCCTATCTTGGATCCTTCTCTAACTGACCAAATTGATTCGCGATTTAGAAGGTATGAGTATACCCATTTCACCCATAACAAGTTTTGCTTTGATGCCACTCTCCATAACAGATTTAGACAGCTTACATCATTTACTTCACAAAGAGATCTAAGACATAATCCTCCCTCTGTTTTAGGCTTACAAATCTCACTCCATGCGACTTTTGATTTTTTGACATTAAGCTCTGCTTCAGACCACAGAAAAGCAGAACACATTGCTTCTATCTCCCTTAGAAAAGTTCAAGGAAGTCGGAAAGCACCCGTCCGGAAGTTTATGATGCTCCGAATAACCGAAACTATTAGTTCTAGTCTCCCTGCGTAAGATAAAGCCTTGGTGGTCCTATCTTCTTTCTGATATGTTCCAGAAGTGGCTTGTAATCATTGCTAGACATTGTTTTCGTGAGGAGGAATAACCCAAGGTATCGCACAAGTAGGTGTCATGCGGAAAATTTAAAGCGGTTCTCTATTTCATGTTGACCTTCTTTTGTGATTCTTGCGTAATAAACTGAGGTTTTTTCCATGCTTATGCGCAAACCTGAAGCCTTTGCAAAATCATCAAAAACGTGGATAATTCCTTCTACTGATCTCACTTTTCCATCACATAGAACCATGATGTCATATGCAAAACTCAAGTGACTTAGATCAATTGTATTACATAGAACCATGTTGTCATATGCAAAACTCAAGTGACTTAGAACAATTGTATTACTCCGGGGATGATATCCAAAAATGTTATGGTTTGCAGCCTTGTCTAGTTTTTTTGAGAGAACATCCATCACAATGAAAAAAAGGTAAGGTGATAAGGAGCATCCTTGTCTCAATCTTCTTCGACTCTGAAAACAGCCAAACAATTCTCCATTGACTTGGACTGAAAACGTGGCTGTCTCAATACACAACGATATTCAATGGATGAACATCGTGGGAAAATTCATTGCAGCGAGAACATTCAGGAGGAATAACCACTAAACCAAGTCGAAGGCTTTATAAATATCAATCTTGATTGGATATCTAGATGATACTGATTCACTGTGATAATCCTAAACTAGCCAACAACAAGTTTTCAATCAACAAAAGATCTTGCACAAACGCATACTGATTTGCTGCAATGAATTTTGGGAGAACTCTCTTCAGTCTATTGGCAATGATTTTTTAAATCACTTTGTAGATAACGTTACGACACGAAATTGGTCAATACTCTTTCGTTTCCTTCGCTTCAGTTTTCTTAGGGATATAGGCGAGGATTGAGTATTCATTCCCTTGGGAAGGAAACCTTTTGAAAAGAATGTTTGAACTAAGGTTATAAACTCCGGGCATATGATATCCCAAAATGACTTGTAAAACTCTGTTGTTAAATTTGATGCTAAGATAGACATGTGTGTCACATGATCATGGATTGGTTGAGAGCAGTCAATATTTTCGTAGTAAGTTCACACATGAGGCTTTTTACAATCGACTTGTCAGCCAATTTCGATAGTGAACACTCCTTGGTTTTCTTTAAGAATTCCCTTGCTTTCTCTGTCTTAGGCATATATGGCTAGGGATGTTAAATTCAGGGTTTGAGCCCAACTCAGTCATGTTAAATATAAGCTCAGCCCTATTATAGCTCTAATCCTATTTTAGCCCTGTAATTTTTTTAAAACCAGGGTTAGCCTTAGTCCTCTTTAGCTTTTCTTCTATAAAATAAATAAGTTAGATTAGTTAATATTTAATTTTTGTAAAATGAGTTTTGTATATTAATACTCTTTCTCATCTATTATTTATTTTTATTTTTAATAATACTATCATATAATCTCATAAAATAAATTATATCTTATTAAAAATATTATGAAGATTATTTTTGCGGTTTTGATGAAAAACATGATTTTACGGTTTTGACAGAAAAATTCGATTTCACGGCTGTGGTTTTGGCGAAAAATTGAGATTTTGCGGTTTTGATGGGAAAATCATGACTCTACGGTTTTGCGAAAAATCAAGATTTTGCGGGTTTGGCAGAAAATCAATATTTTGCGGTTTTATTGGGAAATAACGATTTTGCGGTTTTGACGGAAAACATGAGTTTGCGGTTTTGGCGAGAAAACATGATTTTATGGCTTTGGCAGGAAAAACTTATCTTGCGGTTTTGTCTGAAAATCTCAATTTTGTGGTTTTGGCGAGAAAACTTGATTTTGCGGTTTTGGCGGAAAATCAAGATTTTGCGATTTTGGCGGGAAATCAAAATATTATTGTTTTGGCTGAAAAACTTGATTTGCAGTTTTGGCGGGAAATCTCGATTTTACGGTTTTGGCGGGAAAACTTGATTTTGTGGTTTTGGCGGGAAAACTTGATATGCGGTTTTGGCGGAAAATCTTGATTTTACGGTTTTGGCGGGAAAACTTGATTTGCGGTTTTGGCGGAAAAAATTGATTTGCGGTTTTGGCGGGAAATCTTGATTTTACGGTTTTGGCAGGAAAACTTGATTTTGCGGTTTTGGAGGGAAAACTTGATTTGCGGTTTTGGCGGGAAATCTTGATTTTATGGTTTTGACGGAAAACTTGATTTTGCGGTTTTGGCAGGAAAACTTAATTTGCGGTTTTGGCGGGAAATTTTGATTTTGCGATTTGGCGGAAAAACTTGATTTTGCGGTTTTGACGGGAAAACATGATTTTACGGTTTTGGAGGGAAAATCTGATTTTATGGTTTTTGATGAAAAACTTGATTTTGCGGTTTTAACGGGAAAACTTGATTTTGTGGTTTTGGCGGGAAAACCTAATTTTACGGTTTTGGCGGGAAAACCTAATTTTATGATTTTGGCGTGAAAACTTGATTTTACGGTAGCTGGCAACTCGATTTTACGGTTTTGGTGAAAAAACCTGATTTTGTAGCTTTTGGCCGAAAAACCTGATTTTGTAATTTGGCAGAAAACTAGATTTTATGGTTTTGGCGGAAAAACTAAATTTTGTATGTTTTATAGAAAAAAGATTTTACATTTGTTAAAAAAAAATAATTAAGTTTGTTTGTAGATTTTATATAAGAGATTGTATGTTTGATTAAAAAAAATTTTTTACGATATAGGGTTAACTTAGCCCTGTTAACCCTAAGGGTTAATTATAACCTAACCATTTTTAACTATGTTGTAAATTAAATGGTTAGGGCTATAAATTTTGGTACAGGGTTAAGGCTAACCCTTTAACTAAAACCCATCACAACATCCCTATATATGGCTTAACACTTTATGCCATCATCATCCTCATGAGGTTCAAGCTTAGATTTCTCCCAAGTCTCATAACAAGACTTTTTATTTAAGGAGCTATAGTCTTTAATGACCAAGGGTTCCTCATATGTGAGTATTGCATCCATTCATGAACACACAAAAAAACAATTGCTTCCAGAATGTAAAAAAAATGATAAAAAGAGGAAACAACTTGGCATGCATTCCATTTGTTTACTCGAGATGCACTGAGTATATATAAAGCTTTAAAACACATGGTTACGTTACGTAACGCATGATAGCTCCGATACATTACCTTACGTAACGCTTGATTTGCTTGTTCTTTCATGCTATACAATCAATTCATTAAAGATATCATGTAAAGCATTACATTACGTAACGCTTGATTTGTTTATTCTTTCGTGCTATAAAACCAGTTCATTAAAGGGTGAATTAAACAAATCCTAGTGGATTTTTATACCAAATATAAGTTTACGATAATGATTTCTATTTCTGAAATCTATTCCCAAAATCATTCTAGATTTGTTTTAATTCAATCATGGTTATTTTCTTATATAAGAAGAAAAAAACACTAACTTTGATTCATGCTTTATTGGTCATATGGATTTAAGTCTTCAGTTTGATGTTTTCCTCCCTTTGACCTTCAAATCATTTATTATTCTTTTAACGGATAAAAAATCAAATCATTTCTTCTTTTATGTGTGTGATTGTTTCTCTAATTATATGTGATTTTCTTTTTCATTATTATTATATACTATCACAATGAAACAATACATTTGTTTATTGAATAGTCACCCTTTCAATTATATACACATTTTTATGTATATCAAGCAAAAACACATTCTATAATTTAAAAGATAAGGGAAGAGGTTATCAATACATTTGAATTCTAATGTTTTTATCAAAACCAATCCATCACGGTATCACCTCTGATATTAGAATCCTTAACTTTAATACAAACTTTATCCTTAATATTAAATGGAAAGACATATAAATCACATAATAATATAAATTTTCTTACACTAGTTCGCAATAGACTCACCATTAGAGATATAATGTGAGGATGAGTGTTCGATGTGACACCTTCATGTTTGCTATATGGTAATGGCATCGAATCGAGACATCATTTGTTCTTTGATTGTAGTTTCAGTATGGATGTGTGGTCTTTATTTTGCTCCAATTTCCATGTTTCTCCTCCTTTGTTAATTAAAGATAAATTAAGATGGTTGAAAGATCCGACTGGTAACAAGAACGGTAATATCATTTTAAAGTTGGCATGTCGAGCTTCGATTAACTTTCTATGGAAAGAGATAAACTCAAGATTTCACTTAAGTTCTTCTAGGACAGCTTCTAATATCATTAAAGAAATCAAATAGATTATTAAGTTCAAGCTCCTCTTTTTATCTAGGGATCAATGGGATAACTTGACCCGGTCTCTGTTTTACAAACTTGGTTGTTGTTATTCTAATCTCCTCAGTAATCTTTGTTGAATTTGCTCTTTTTTGCCAGAGTTGGTTTTCATATACGTATGAATCTGTTTGGCGTCTAACGTTGTAATGTCTGTAACTTTTGTTGCAGTGTTTTAATTAATATAAGGTAATGTTAAAAATAAATGTACATGACTAGCCAAAATGGTTAGGTATAGTGCTGGAGAGAGTTTATATGTCCAATCATGCTACTTAAACTTAACTTGGATATATAGATCACATAGTAGTGTAAGCAAATCCCAAAGCGCAAGGATAGAGTGAAACGGAGGATCTCTACAGTGTCATGCAAAGTAACAAGAATATAAAATACAAAAATAAAAGTTAAATTGATTTACCTTTTCAATAATACCCAATCGTAACATGTGGCTGTGTGATTTCAATTATAATATACACTAGATTCTTTTTTTTTGCGGCAACATATTTGATTATTTTTTCCAATGGGCAGAGTACAAGGAGGATACATAGATGCATAATGTAAAATCAAACAAGGCAAATGGCCTAACAATGGCCCAATATCATGACAAGAGTACCGAAAAGTTTTAGGGATAAACACGGAGAGATAATGTGTCATTGATCCCCCTGAAGCTGCCACATGTTGAAACCAGATAGAGCAGCGTCATGCAATACACTTTCAAGAAGTTTCCAGCCCCCGACATCGATTTTTCGGTCTCTGTTTCCTAGCCTTCATCGCTACATCGTCATCTCTTTTCCGATCTAATCCATAACACCATCAAAATTGCTGCTTCGGACTTTACTATCAGCAACAAGATCTCCGATTAACGCGCTTCATCTATGCAAATCCGAAAAGGATTGAAAGCACAGTGATATGAGTGTGTCGACCCGTTCAACTCGATCGTGTAAAGAACCTTCGACACTAAGCGCTCGGCAAGATGAGGTGAATAGGGAAAGAAATATGCGGCGACAAGATAGCACATCACCATGGAAGAAATCAAAGTGATTCCAAAATGGAATCGAAAGATCCATAATTTATCCGGAAGAGCAGCCGAGAAAGGTTGGGAAAAGACCAGACATAGAGTCCGAAGTTATTATCCGAATCTTATAGAAGATCGGAGATCTCTAAAACAAAACCGAAACCTCAACCATATATTACATCAAAATTGGGAGAGAAATCGTAGAGACCAAACAAAATAAAAGAAAAGGAAAGGAAACCAACCGTCGGCCCGGAAAAAGCCAAAACTGACGGCCAAACTCGATCAACTTTTTTTTCTAGTGAGAGGAATATACACTAGATTCTAATCCATTCTTAAGACATACCTTTTTCCTTGTGATGTTTATTTCTTTTTCTTGGATAAAATATATTTGTAGATGTACAAATTTGAGCCTTGTTTAGTTTTGTTTCGATTGTAATAGTTCGTTTGGGCTTGTATTTTATGGTTGGTTCTGGATGTATAGATCATCCGGGTTAGGTTTCCTTAATCTTTTAGGATTTTGTCTCCCGTATTTCTCTCGGGCTTTGACTCCGGTTTGTTCCGGCTTGGTATTCTATCTTGTAATTACTATGTTTAATATAATGATCCTTTATATGGAAAGAAGATGTACAAATTTGAGATGTGTCGAAGTATTACGAAAAATAGTGGACTGTGAACACCACACGCTCAACCTCCCTCTTGCAGGCGATTTTTTAGAGAACAAACCAGATCTAGCTTTAGCTCGCCTCTCCGGAGCCCGGATTCGTCCGGCGTCGTGAGAGGGCTCTGTTTTTAATTTTTGTCGTTCAAATCTTTCTGGAGCTGGTTTTTTCTGATGGTGAGAAGCTTTCCTAATTTGGTGTTTTGCGACGGTGGATGTGTATGTGTTATGGCTCGGTGGTTTGTGGCTGTGTAAAGGTGTGATGGTTCTTTTCTTGGCCAATCTATCCTGATAGTGGACAGTAGATGCGTCGACTTTGGTTGGCCACTGTATCTTGAGACATCTTTTGCTCCGCCTTTCATTCCATTGTTCTGGGGATTTATGTCGGATACGTTGAAGGTTCGAAGGGTTGAGGTGGTTTTGCAGTTGTGTATAGGTATTGATTCTGTCTCGGCTGCTCTGATTCTAGGTTTCTTTTCTTTTGTTGGTGGTGGCTTCCTATGATAAGGCAAGTAAGAGAATGTGTGGCGGCTAAGGGTGTTTTCCAGATGGATCTTGCCAGAGTGGCAGTGGCTTCTATGCGTCTTGTTCGGTAGTGTCTCTTGCTGGTCTCTGGCTCGTTTTGGGCGGGGATGTAGGTCTTGTGTGGTGGTTGTTCCATGTTTCCCTGCAGTGGTGCTCATGGACTTTGAGGACATGTCCCGACATTGAAAAGGGGCAGAGAGCATGACTAGACCGAATCGCATCAGAGCTGTGGCAACGGCATTCGACGTCGCATTTGTTCATCAATGGGTAGTGTCTTTGGAAGGGGTGTATGGTGGTGGTTGTGGGCCTCTCCTCCTTGTTCATTATCGGTGTGGCAATTTTCTTGGTAGATGTCTTCTCTTCTCTCAGAGTTGTGGGTTGGGCGATCATTGGTAAGGATGGGTTTTTTGGCTTTTGCGTTTAGGTTTTGGTGGTTAGGGTTTGGTTTGTGGTGGTGGGTTCTCGGTCTTTGATGTCGAGCATTCGGTCTCTATCTTTTCGGCTCCATCCTTTCCGGGGAAGACTATCAAGCGGATATTGCTGGTTTTGGGATCCCGTCGTGGGATCGATATCGAGATGCATCTTCTCTCATTCTCATTCAGATTGGGTTTTTGTAACTTGGTTTTCTTCCCATGTCACCGGATTGTATGGGGTTGTTTGATATTTTTTCAGAGTTAATCATCTTTGAAGGACTTTCATTTGTGTTTTGATTGCAGAGAAGTTGTAGGCGTAGTCTGAGGTCTGAGTATTGAGGGGTTTTCGTGCCAACTTTGTCTTTCGATCCTTGCGGGTTTCTCTATTTGTGATAACATTGGTTTCTACCACTACAAGAAAACATCATTTTTGCGACTGCACATTTGGTCGCAAAATAGTCGTTAAACGCGGGTTTACAACTAAATTACGACTAAATATGATAGTTGTAAATCCATAGTCGCTAAATTGCATAGTGTTAAAAATATTCGGCAAGTTACGACTATCTTTACGAATAACAGAGGTAGTCGTAAACTAGATGTAGCATGTTCGCAATATATAGGGACTAATTTGCGACTATGTTGGTGATAATTGTGCGACTAAAGAGGGAGTCCAGAAGCAGTCGGAGAAATATAGTCATCAAATAGTCGTTAAACTATGTGACCATTGGGCGACTAATATGTGACTGTATAATATAGTCACAAAGTAGTCGTAAATATTGGCCACTATGTAGCGACTGGGTAACGACCATTTTAACTACTATCCAACGATTAATCGGAACATCCATATATGATTATTGTAATGATGTCGTCACTATGGGGCGACTGTTATGTGACTGACAAGTAAAGTCACAAATTAGTCGTAAGCTATGGTGACTATTCAGCGACTGTTTAGTGACAAATTTAACGACTGTTTAGCGGCCAAGAGGAATACCCAGCCACTAACTGACGACTACTATATGACTGTCATATATAGTCACAACATAGTCATAATATATTTGACGACTATTAAACGACTAATCTAACGACTATGAAGCAACTACGCGGGACATCTAGATACGATTATGGTATTGAATGTGCCACTAATTTGTGACCGTTGAGCGATAAATTGACGACTGTTACACATGCGTGAAAATAAGAATTTTGTATTATTCCATTTGTCCAATTTACAATTTGGTAATTGGTGATACTGCAATTTGAATGCTACAAGAAATGTAAAATACATTTGCTTCAAGATAACATATATAACTTATATATATTTGTGTCGCATATATACACAAACGATTATCTACATATGGAAACTCCAATACTAAAGAGCTTCGAAATCATACACACAAAAATTAGCTCGGTAAGGACCGTGATAAGTAACCTACGAAGCAGATGGAGTTAAGTTGTACTTGTTGGGAGACGACGATCTGTGTTTGTTGTAGCCTTATGAGTCTGTAGGAAGTCTATATATTGCGGATCATTTAGCCGCAGATACTCTTCCACCAAGGAAAGGTTCTCGATCTTTTCCTTCTGTTCATTCGCAACTCGGGCGTGATCTGCTTCACGGGCAGCCTGCTCTTTGATTTTACGTTGATCTTCCTTCAGTTGCTCTTGCAGGGCCACAAACCCTGAAGAGTCTCTCGGCTGCTTGCGCTTGCCCCTCATAAGAGACTCTTTGAGGCTTCCAACTCCATAAGGATTTCCTCGTACATTCGTCTCAGTGGCATATTATAATTAAATACATTATGAGAAAAACAAATAAATAAAAAACATGACATGACTTTATAAATGTGAATTGTGAAAAATATTACTTTACCTGAAGAAAGTTTTGTTATATTCATCTATTGAGAGTTCCTGAGGTCTCGAAGCTTCACCGTTCGAAACTTCTGAAGTCTCTACATCGAGCTCTAATAACTTCTCTTCCACGCCCTTCTTAAAATTTGTAGCGGTTTTCTCGGTCTTCCGATCAACATACGTACCATCTACCTTTGTATGTGTCTTGATGAATACCTCACCAATATTCACTGGTCTTTCCATTTCCTCTTCCTTAAGTGATATAAAACAAACAAAGATTATTATAGAAATTAAGTTGCAATGCTGTAAAAAAAACATAAATAACAGATTTGTAATAAAAGTTACTTGTCATTTTTTGTGGATTTGTAGGTACGACTTGGGCCCTGAAAAGTGGACGTGATGACCAAGATCTTTACTGTCAGACAAACGACAACTGTAATAGGTCGCACTCCTATCCTTTGCTTCTTTTGTTTCTCATTTCTTGGTCATCGTTTTCCAGAAAGCCTCGCCGATCATTTTAGGTCGCTCTCCACTAGTGCTCGCGTTCCTAACCATTTATTTCAACCGTCGTTGACAGATCTCTTCGAAATACTATTGAATTTTCCATGTTATCAAGGGATCCCAATGGTGGATTTTCTAGAATACAAATAGAATAAGCATAGATTTAATGAAAACAACAAAGCAAGGTATAGGAGAGAAAATTGTACCGCAAACTCGTGGAAGTATCTTTCTGCTTTATCACGAGACACACGTGACCAGCTATAGTAGGGTTTATCGAATTTTTTTGTAATCTTCTGAACCAATTTTGATCCTCTATCACGAGTAAACCTGAAATAGTAAGCTTGATAACTATAAGATTACCATCATAACCATCAGAGACTCGAACTCATCAGACCATCATAAATCATAAGCAAACCAACAATCAGATTCAATAGCAAACAAGACGGTTTAAAAACACACCATTATAATACCCGTAAGACAAGAACAAAAAACCCATACAGAGAATAACAAGCTCAAACAAAATTTATATCAACAACTGAAAAAACAGTATATGACAATACACATACCAAGTGGAGTTTGGCGTCGATCTGGGAGAGAGGATGGTGGTAAACATTTCCTTGTCTGGCACTCGAAGTAGGCATTCAGACCCCACATCGTGTCTTCTAGGAGATCCGGCAAAACTAGAAGAAATTAACCGAGGAATTTGTGCATCGATTTCAGGATGATTAGTAGTCGAATTCTGGAAAGTTGTAGTGGTGGTGGATGTTGGTGCTGGATTTCCCCCTAAGAAATCCGGCCCATTAACAAACAAAACAAGGCCCTATAATCATGAGCCCTACCCATGATCGAGGAAACGAGCTCGACTGTCACCCATTCTGGTCCTATGCAACCATGATCTGACTAAGGCCCAAATGACACCGAAACGAGAAGTGATCGAGCTCGAGCTCGATAGGAGATGACGTAAAGGGAAAACGACCTGGTCTTCGTCGGTTCAACCGATTCCCGCGAATCTCGGAGATCGTTATCACGGTAAAGCCGAAAGATCAGAACATGGAGAACAAGGTCGAGGACTATTTAAAGAAGAAGTGGCGATTCATTCAAGACATTCTAACCCTAATCCAGAACACTTCAACTAGATAGCTCGATTATCATACTTTGTACTCTCTATTCGATTGTGTTTGTTCTATCTCGACGATCAATCCCAATAAAGTCTTTGATTCATTGGAAATCTATATCATCTTTATATCCAAAAGTACAAATCCACGATTACAAATCCTTGGTGTGAATCTCATATCTCACATTTGGCGCCGAGTGTGGGGACTATCTATAGTTTTTCCTGTCTTAAGAATCAGATCCTAGATCCGATAGATCGAGATGAATCCTGACCAATCTGGCTCTCCCAGCGCCACACCACCAGTCGACCACCCTCATACGGTCGATGACGTTCCTCAGAACACCACCGGGGTAAGAACCATGGGTCAGACCGATGGCGTGTTGACGAGCTATGCCTAAGTCTCCACGACTTCGACACCAGCCAGCTCAGTCGCTCAAATGATCACGACGAGCTAGACTCCGACATATGTTTTGTCAGGAACTAACGATCCAAGCAGGAACTGGGTATGGATGAGAAACGATTCAACTTTCGCCCCAGCTCCAGGAGGCGGATCTGGAACGCTCAGGCCTAACTCGCCACTGCCTCCTGCTCCACAGCGACAAAGCCCGGACGACCTCGCTGAAATCCGTTCAATGTTGAACCTGTTGGTAAAGCGAACGAGAAGCAACGAGGCAAACACACGGGCCAAAGACATTGCAAATCGTTCTCTGGCCGCGCAGCTCGATGAACAGGAACGGCGCATTAACGCCCGTCTTGAAGAGCTCGCTAGCCAAAACCAGGGAGGTAGATCAATGCGTGATCCGCGACCCCCCATAAGTCCTCCACCGCGAACACGCTTGGACTTCTCCCAGGTGGTAATACCCCCTGGAACGTCAGGAAATTTCGCCAGCACGTCGAATAGCGGTTTCTGCCCTATAATGACCCCTACTGCGATACCGACTCCATTCAGTTCAAGTTCTATGGTCACAGATCCAACCGGATCGGTAAACCGACCATTACCCGGACTACCACCTTTCCCGAGTAATACCAGTAACCAACCGAGGCAACAAGGAGGCTCTGCTTTCGCCTCGATCTCGGGGTACCCTATCGGATCAAATCTGATACAATTCCAAGCGCCACAGATCGACCGGACAAGACCGATTCCAACAATCGATCTTCTCGGCCCGGTTTTCCCGGAACAAACGTCGAATCAGGCACAAGCACAGTTCACCGCTATAGCAGGCGACAAACATGATATGCTAAGACAATACATCGAGCAGGCTAAAGCCCAGTTCGTCAGTCTGAGCTCGAATGTTCACATGGAAACGAGCGAGGCACCTGACATCGATCGAGTGATCGAAGAAACGCGACAAACGCCATTCACAAACCGGATCGCCTTCGCAAGAATCCAGGAAATCAAGAAAACGAAATTTCTGGAATTTTCTGGAAAATCAGACCCGAAAGCCCATATCAGGGCTCTCTCTCCTCGTCAGAGAGAGCCGGCTTTCTGCAGACTCTTCGCCGAAAACCTATCGGGCTCTGCCCTAGAATGGTTCACCGGACTGTAAGAGAGATCAATCAATAATTTCACCCAGTTCATGACGGCTTTCCTCAAACAATACTCCGTCTTTATCGAGGTAAAGACCACTAAGGCAGCTTTATTCGGCGTCTCTCAAAAACCCGACGAGACACTTCGCTCGTACATTGACCGATTTAAGGAAATAAAATCCAAAATCGTGAACCCACGCGACGAAGTAGCTATAGAAGCACTGAGACGTAGACTGCGGTACTCCACCAGATTCCGAGAGGAAATAACAGTCCGCGAACCTCAAACACTCGATGACGCCCTTCATCGCGCATCAGCCTTTGCTTGCCTCGAGGACAAAACCACGGCCCTCAGAGAAAAGCACCGAAAGGAAAAGAACTCGTTGGGCTCATAGAACTCGAACTCAAAAAAGGATTCCCGTAAATCTGGAAACGTTGATGCAGTCGAGAGCCCGAAGAGCTCGAGGAAATTCGAGTTCGACAAGGATAAATTATGTGACTTTCACAACAAAAAGGACACTCAACCGAAGAGTGTTATACTCGAGCTAAAGCCGAGGCTTAAAAACGAGAGTCCAAAACAACCAAGAATCAGAAGTCGAGGAGGAAACTCCATCTGACAAAAAAGTGTTGGAATTATGTCCAGTAATCTCTGTACTGTCTCTAGAAAGTAAGAGTATGTCAATGATCAGACATAAGTCATATAATACTGGGGGTCATGATGGCTTGCTAGAGTCCGCTCATGATCTATAAGTCTTGGACTTATTGCCTTTATTATATGATCCCATAAGGGTCACACGCCTAAGCTAACAGGAAACTATGAGGGAACGGTTCAACAGAAGTACGGTAAAAGTGCTAGGCATTTACTGTACTCAGAGAGATTAAAGGGCCTGATTAAATCTAAGGGATTTAATAAGACTGGGAATTGGGCCCAAAAGCCCAAAAGGAACTAGGCATAAGTTTTATGATTAAAACTTAACCTAGCCACCTTTTTCCCCTAAGGATCTGCGCCTCCTCTCTCTCTTCTCTGCGCCTCCCTCCCTGTGGTCTAGCAGCCTTCTTCCTGTTGGTGTGCGTGTGTGAACCTTTGGAGGAGCTATCTCTTGGTGGTTCTGCTGATCTCTGACAATACCTCTTCTTCCGCTGCATAAACAAGGTATTAGGTGAGATCCTTTATGATTCTGCAAGAGAACCTAGATCCAATATGTTTAGTAGGAATCAATCAATGAGAAATTGAATCAGGATCAACTAAACAATCCTTCAGTGGTATCATAGCCATTGGTTCTGTTAGGATTTCTTGTTTAGAATCATGTTTAGGTTGTTTAGAAGTGTTTGAATCAATCTATTGATAAGAAAAACACTTAAGAAACAAAGAATTAAAACCTAAACTAAATGAAATCGCATGATCCAATCTATATTGAATTGGTATGCGTCGGAGTGTTGATCACCAAAGGATCACACGTCCGGATCGAGTCGCGTCGCGTCATCCGATCATGGATCGGTATGCGTCGGACCGATCGGCAAGATGGATCGCGAGAGATGGACCGATTGCGTCCTGCCTCTCCCGCGTCCCGAGCCATCTCGCGTCCCGCGTGATCGAGAGCCGAGTGGATCATCCCGATAACTCGACCCGAACGTCGTCCCGCTCCCGTCCCTAACATCGTCCGTGCGTCGCGTGATCGAATGATGGGCGATCCCGGATCGTGTCTCGTCTCGATCGCGAAGCTAGGTCACGACCGTGATCGGTTCGTGACCAATCGGTTCGGTTCGGTTTAAAACTTATTAAAACTTAATCGTCACGGTTTAATAAACAGACTTAATAAAATTTATTAAGTTCTGGTTAAACCGGGATAAGAAATCCAAAGTCGTAAAATTGGATTTAGTGCCTAAACCAGTGGTTTTCTAATTTGATTTGGTTGGACCAAATAAATTGAGAAAATCCGGTTTAGTAAATAACCGATTGACAATTGTGGTCATCGTAGTAATTAATTTTGGTTAGACCAATTTTAATGAACCAGACCGGTTATGTCATTTAATTGGGCAATTGGGTTATGTCTTGGACATGGACCAATTCTTGGGCCTCGGGCCAAGAAGTTAAAACAATTGGGCCAATTATTTGAGTCTTTTCTTCAGATTTAATTTAAAATTTATTTATATAAAATTAAAATCGTTTTTTTTAAATTAATCTGTTTTCCAAAATCTGAAATTAGAAAGTTTCTTAGAATAGAAGTTTCTAGATTTGCATGTTTTGGATTTTAGGAAATTTCTATATTTAGAAAGTTTCCAATTTTAGGAAGTTTCCATTTTTAGAAAGTTTCCAAAAATAGTAGGTTTCCAAAAAGGAAAGTTTCCCAAAATAGTAATCTTCTATTTTGGGATGAAATTTTAATAAACCTACAAACCTCAAATAATATCAAGCGTTGGATGTCTTGTCCAGATTATGTCAGCTGTTGAAGCCCATTCAATCGTACACACGGCCTTACAGTGTGAGGGTGTCTATCTTTTGCGTGGGTAAGACAGTTTGTGATTCATTAATGTCATTGGGAGTCCCAGACATTAGTGATTACATGACTGTATAGTCTGGTTTTCTTGACTAGGCCATCGGGAGTCCCGGGCCTTGAGACATCAGAGTGGATTGGGCCTCGGGCCCAGATTCACAACCAAGAGTTATATCACGGATATAATTAGCCGAGATAGGGCTTACCGATATAAGCTAAGGTTGGGTGACGGCCAGTGGCCCACTTTGATCTTAGTTATATGTGGATCTTGGAATCATTATATTCTATTGAGGGTAACTGATGTTATTGAATATAATGCGAGATTAATCATATTGAATATAATGCGAGATTAATCATATTGAACATATTAACTAAAATTCTTTTATCTTAAATTTCAGTTATGACTAGCACAAACAATCAAAACACTTTCTCGATCCGGTCTGTCCTTGAGATGGACAAGCTGAACGGATCAAATTTCTTGACTTGGTCGCGGAACCTGAGGCTAGTCCTCAGACAGGAGAGAAAGGACTATGTCCTTGAGAGAGCTCTCCCCGTAAGGATCGGGTCCAATGCCTCTCATGCAGTATATGATGCTTGGAATAAGCATTATAATGATGCGGTAGATGTGCGTGGTCTGATATTGGCTACCATGGACTCAGATTTGCGGAAGCAATATGAGAACATGGAGTCGCCAATAGAGATGATCAGCAGCCTGAAATTGAAATTTCAGGAGCAGGTAAGAGTGGAGAGATACCAGTTGGTTAAGTCTCTCACTAGCTGCAAGCTACCAAATGATCGTCCAGTGAGTCCTCATGTCAGTAAAATGATGGGTTACATTGATAACCTGAGGAAACTGGATTATCCAGTTAGCCAAGAATTAGCAACTGAGATCATTCTGCAGTCACTGCCGTCAAGCTATGATAAGTTCAGAAGGAACTATATCAAGAAAGGCTTAACGAAGACGCTGACTGAACTGTATGATATGCTCAAGACAGTTGAGCCAAGCGTGAAGAGTACCCAGTATAATCTCATAAAAGAGAAGGGTAGGTTTATTAAACCTAGTGCTGACAAGGGTGAAGACAAAGTTGTCCAGATTTTGAATCATGGCAAGCGTGTGTCTTCTGAGCCCAAGTCAGATACCTCTTACGTTGGTAAGTGCTGCTACTGTAAAGAGACAGGGCATTGGAAGAGAGATTGCATTAAATTCATGGAAGATGATGAGGAGTTGAAGTTGATGTATGAGACTACTTCCTCAGGTATTCATGTTATTACTTCAAGTTCTACCTTATAGGTATTGGATACTGGTTGTGGCACTGATATTTGTGATAATATGCAGAGCCTAAGCAACAGTAGAATGTTGAAGGAAGGACAAGTGGATCTACATGTCTGGAAGGAGCTATGGACGCTGCCTCAGCCGTAGGATTTTCACTTGTAGATGCCTTCGAGGCTTGGTTTTGTATTAAGTAATTGCTACAATGTACCTGCTTTAAGCAGAGTTGTTTTTCATTTTCTTGTAAGAATTTGAATGTTTTTCATTTTGATAAAAGACAAGTTTTTGTTCTTTTGATCTTAATGAAATATTAATTGTAGCACCCTATTCAAGGAATGGGTTTTATATCTTAAACCAAAGAGTGCCTAAATGTAACATAAATACCGAATTGGTTTAAATCTGATGAATTAAACCTGATTTTTCTTGGCATAAAAGTCTTGGTCACATAGAGTAAGTCGGATTCAGAAATCCCATAGTTATGGACTGTTGGGCTCATTTGATACGATATCTTATGAGACTTGAATTCTGCTTACTGGACCAAAAGGCAAAGGGCCCATCTTAGCCGAGCTAGAGAAAGGCCCAAAGGCTTATTGGAGATTGAACATACTCATGTATGTGGTCCGATGAGCAGTAATGCCAGAGAAAATTTCCTGTACTTCATTGTCTCTACTGATTACTTCAGTGAGTAAGACTGTGTTCATTTGATGAGACACAAGTCGGAATTCTTTGACATGGTCGAAAGAGTTCCAGAATGAGGTATAGAATCTGAGTGACAGAAGTGTTAAGACTCTGGATTAGATCACGAGTGAGAATACTTGAGTCATTAATGGTGTGATCATCTGAATGAGTGTGAAGTCGTTTCACAGCTCAATTCTCCTGAAAACCTTGAGGTATTTCTGTGAGAAAGAATCAGATCTTATTAGAAATGATTAAAGATGAGTCACACGAATCTTCCATGATATTCTTTAAGAATAACGCTCTAGAAATATCTAAGTTTACGCTGAAATAGTTCCACCAATATCAGTTGAAAGACACCACGTAAATGTGAATTGGAATCGATCCAAATTCGTCTTTACTGAGTATTTGTAGTTGTGCTA
This sequence comes from Orychophragmus violaceus, assembly GCA_030180135.1. Classification (NCBI taxonomy): domain Eukaryota; kingdom Viridiplantae; phylum Streptophyta; class Magnoliopsida; order Brassicales; family Brassicaceae; genus Orychophragmus; species Orychophragmus violaceus. The sequence goes on along the minus strand of CM058235.1, from coordinate 48,362,380 downwards.
CTTCACTGGTTGTCCTAGGGAAACCAAGGCTTATTACTTTTACGTCCATTCTGTTTTCTAAGAAGTGAAGTTACTTTCCAAGAAGAACAGTGGGAGTAAAAGTATAACTCGAAGAAATTCAAGAAATACAGGAGGCTGCTCAACCTGTTGAGGGAGAGCAACGGATGGATTTACAGATTTCTGTAGAATCTACACCTGTAGAGCCTGAAGTTCGCAGACATGAATGAATCAGTCACTAATCCGAGAGTAATTTCTCGTCATTAGTTGAACCTGATGATCATTGAAAGTTCGCATGATCTGATGATCATTGAAAGCGACGAATCTGCGAAATTCAAAGAAGCGAAAGTGAGCCCGGACTCCGAAAAATTACACTTTGTGTAAGTTAGCTTCATCGATCCATTCATGGATGGAAGCAAACATATCGGAGTTGGAATCTTCGTTCTGTTGAAGTAGTCAAGGTTTTGACCTGAACAAGAACGAAATGGAACTGTGCGTTTACTAATAGATAAGTGGGAGCGATGTTGCATTTCTCATATTGTATGTCGATGACATACTGATTCTCGGAAATAACGTCCCAATGCTGCAGTCGGTAAAGGACTGGCTTGAGATTTGGTTTTATGATTGACATGGGTAAAGCCACGTAGTTCTTGGATTTTGGATCTAAAGATAGAGATCCAAAAGAGCTGGTAGGACAAAGTCAGGGTTCTTAAATTGACAAAGTCCTACACCTTTTCAGCATTCCAAGAAGGGTTTTATGCCAATGTCACATGGCATTACGTTAAGCAAGATACAGTGTCCTACGATAACTGCTGAGCTTAAATGCATGGATGAGATTCCATATGCGTCAGGCAATTGGATCTATCATGTATGCCATGAAACGTACTTGTTTTAATGTTAAGCAAAACAAGTAAAGACCAGTCAAATCCAGCAAAGAATCACTGGATTGCCGTAAAGAATATCCTAAAGTATTTGAGGAATACTAAGGATAAATTCTTGATCTACGGAGAAAGTGAGGTGCTACGAGTCGGTAGAGTCTGAAAGGCAAGTTTCCAACGGACAAAGATGATTTCCGGTCACAGTCCGGTTATATCTTGTGTCTATCTGGCGGTGCAAGGCACTGTTGCTGACTCCATGACTTAAGCTGAACATTTCGCAGCTTGGGTAGCGGCGAAAGAGGTTGTTTGGAAAGAAGAGTTCTTCACTGAACTTGATGTGATTCCCAGCATAGATGAGACTAGCTGCACATCAGAGGTCCAAACACCTTGAGAGTAGGTATAACCTATTCCGTGAGATAAATGACAGAGGTGTTAAGTAGATCAGCAAGTTTCAACGAATGAGAACGATGCTAATCTATTAACGAAGCCACTCCTTAGGCCTAAGCACGAGTCGCGGACTGTAGCTGTAGGATAAGTGAAATTAAGATGTAGTCTTAATTTCAGTGGGAGTTTGTAAAGGGCTTTATTTAGTTATTGATATGTTCTTGTAAAACATTTTAAGATGTTTAATAAAATTATTTTAAGATTATTTTAACTGTGATGAAATAATCGTTCCAAAATGATATGAACCATTTTATAGGTCATCGAAGTAAGTGACTTGATCTTGAGTCATCAAAGTCATTTAGCTTGATCATGAGACCCTATATTTGATAGATGGCTTATATCATCCTGTCCCTAGTCAAAGGTTGTTGAAATTGGAACACCAACAACCGCGTGAGACTAGATTGGTATGTGACTTATGACAAAGTCTCAGGATGTCATAGATGCACGGCATCAAAGTCAGTACATAGGTGTATGTTGGGGTACATACGACCGGACAAGACCCGCTTATAAGAACTCTTCAGGATATTTATATCTGTGTCATAAGAGATTCTTACTACGACTATAGAGTATAGTCCTTAGACCTGAGTTCGCATGCATGTGACTGCACATTAACTAATGCGCTTTGATCATTGTCTAACACTGTCGTTAAGCGATAGTTATAAGGACCTTGTTTGGGTGTATTATGAAATGAGTAGTTTACAGTGATGGAACAAGACGGGATTTGTCCCTCCAATATAAATGGAGTGAATATCTCTAGGCCAATCGGAGATTTGAATACTGGAAAATGCATGGCCATGCTCAAACGGACTGTCCCGAGTCGTTTGGATTGTCAGTATCAAATCAGAGTCCGATGAACAAGATTAGGCTTTATAAGGATGACACTAATCTTGCCTTATGACTAATCGAGATATTGAGACAAAAGGATTATGAATACAGAGATTCCAGTTCAAGTGGGAGATTGTTGGAATTATGTCCAGTAATCTCTGTACTGTCTCTAGAAAGTAAGAGTATGTCAATGATCAGACATAAGTCATATAATACTGGGGGTCATGATGGCTTGCTAGAGTCCACTCATGATCTATAAGTCTTGGACTTATTGCCTTTATTATATGATCCCATATGGGTCACACGCCTAAGCTAACAGGAAACTATGAGGGAACGGTTCAACAGAAGTACGGTAAAAGTGCTAGGCATTTACTGTACTCAGAGAGATTAAAGGGCCTGATTAAATCTAAGGGATTTAATAAGACTGGGAATTGGGCCCAAAAGCCCAAAAGGAACTAGGCATAAGTTTTATGATTAAAACTTAACCTAGCCACCTTTTTCCCCTAAGGATCTGCGCCTCCTCTCTCTCTTCTCTGCGCCTCCCTCCCTGTGGTCTAGCAGCCTTCTTCCTGTTGGTGTGCGTGTGTGAACCTTTGGAGGAGCTATCTCTTGGTGGTTCTGCTGATCTCTGACAATACCTCTTCTTCCGCTGCATAAACAAGGTATTAGGTGAGATCCTTTATGATTCTGCAAGAGAACCTAGATCCAATCTGTTTAGTAGGAATCAATCAATGAGAAATTGAATCAGGATCAACTAAACAATCCTTCAAAAAGAAAGTAAACAGACCAAAGAGTCGAACACCAAAAAGCATTCTCAGAATAAACAAGAACGGTCTAAGGAGTCAGAATCTCCCGAAGCCCTCCCTCAAGGGTCGCGAAAGCGAGTCAAAGTATTTCTCGGTGAACTCAGCTTATGTGGCACCCCAGGAGGCTCGGCGCTATCCCCGCCTCCAACTCTTATTAAGAGTTTACGCTCACGAATCAATCTTCCTCGTCTCTGCGGGGGGGGGGGGGGGAGGTGTACGGGCCATACCCCCTAAACGAGTTGACTTCATCTTCGGTGGCTCCAAACTATGCCGAGACTTCAAAGAAGAGTCGAGACCGACAAAAGGGAAAAATCCCAATGTTAGGTCCAAACCATGAAATCACTTTCCACGAGAGCGAGACAAACAATCTTGACAAACCACACGACGATGCACTCCTCGTTTGTCTAGTAGTTGGAGATGTCGAACTCTCGAGGATAATGATCGACACAGGAAGTTCGGTGGATGTCCTCTTTTACGACGCATTCAAAAAGATGGAGTTCAACGACTCCGAGATCGTCGAGGAACAGACACCGTTGGTAGGGTTCGCTGGCGAAACAACATATTCAATGGGCTCTGTCTTCGCCCCAGTAATAGCTGGAGGAGTTCGAAGAATGACAGAGTTCGTCGTAGTATATCGACCAGCTCCCCACAACTCAATTTTAGGTCGACCTTGGATATACGACATTAAAGTTGTACCATCGACCTACCATCAATGCGTAAAATTTCCAACTCCGAAAGGGGTAAAAACTATTTACGGAAGTCAAAAGATTTCCCGCAATTGCTATATGAACGGGTACAAGCATATTGAGAAATTCCACGCGTAGCAATTACAGAAAGAGGAAGAGCTCGCCACCATGCAAACCAAAAGGTCGAACGACCCAAGCCAAAAAGGACCTCACAACTCAAGTTTGTATAGACGACGCTCATCCCGAAAGACTTCTCGGCATCGGAATTGACCTATCGGAGCCAGTTAAAAACGAACTGATCTCTTTTCTTAAACAGAACGTCGACTCCTTTGCCTGGTCCTCAGCAGACATGAAAGGGATCGACATCGACGTAACCAGCCACGAGCTGAATGTCGACCCAACTTATAAACCGGTAAGACAAAAACGTCGAAAACTCGGCCCAGAACGAGCTCAAGCCGTCAACGACGAGGTCGATCGACTACTGAAAATCGGATCGATCAGAGAGGTGAAATTCCCCGATTGGCTTGCGAACCCCGTGGTGGTCAAGAAAAAGAATGGGAAGTGGAGAGTCTGCGTGGACTTTACAGACCTCAACAAAGCATGTCCAAAAGACAGTTTCCCACTCCCACACATCGACCGACTGGTCGAAGCCACCGCCGGACATCAACTACTGTCCTTCATGGATGCCTTCTCGGGGTACAACCAAATACTAATGAACCCCGAGGATCAAGAAAAGACTTCGTTCATAACTGATCGAGGCACGTACTGCTACAAAGTTATGCCTTTCAGGCTAAAAAATGTAGGAGCAACTTACCAACGCCTCGTCAACAAGATGTTTTCAGGACTCCTGGATAAAACCATGGAAGTCTACATCGACGATATGCTGGTCAAATCTTCTAGGTACGAGGATCATATCCCCCAACTGAAAGAATGCTTCATCATTCTCAATAAATACGGGATGAAACTCAACCCAGCGAAGTGCACATTTGGGGTCCCATCAGGAGAATTCCTTGGTTACTTAGTAACCGAAAGAGGTATCGAAGCGAATCCAACGTTTATGGAGATGAAATCTCCAAAAACGACGCAAGAAGTCCAGCGCCTGACTGGCAAAATAGCTGCTTTGAACCGCTTCATCTCGAGGTCGACTGATAAATGTCTACCCTTCTACCACTTGCTTAAAGCGAACAAAAAGTTCCTTTGGGACGAAAAGTGTGAAGAAGCGTTCACCCAGCTCAAATCTTATCTAAGCGAACCACCTATACTGGCTAAACCAGTAGAAGGGGAACCCCTCTACCTCTACCTAGCTGTCTCTACGGCAGCAGTAAGTGGAGTCCTGGTTCGCGAGGAACAAAACTAACAATAGCCGGTGTATTACATCCGTCAGACCTTAATCGATGCTGAAACCAGATACCCCGCCATGGAAAAACTTGCTTTAGCATTGGTCACATCGGCTCGGAAACTCCGACCATACTTCCAATCGCACTCAATCATAGTGATGACTTCTCAACCGCTGAGAACCACCATCCTTCACAGTCCAAGCTAGTCAGGTCGACTAGTCAAATGGGCTATCGAACTTAGCGAGTACGACATCGAGTTTAAAGCTCGGACGTGCTTAAAAGCGCAAGTACTGGCTGACTTCATAATTGCACTCCCTCCAACCATCGAACTCGACCCGGCTTCCGCCAAGAGATGAAACTTCACGTCGATGGAGCTTCCTCGAGGCAAGGATCCAGGGTCGGGGTAAAACTCGTCTCCCCTACGGGAGAAGTTTTAGAACAATCGTTCAGACTAGGCTTTGCCGCGTCGAACAACGAAGCAGAATACGAAGCGTTAAAAGCCGGGCTCAGATTAGCAATAATGATAGGAGCTTGGGAAGTAGACGCTTTCAGTGATTCCCAATTGGTCACGAGCCAATATCATGGCGACTACGAGGCCAAAGATGAACGTATGGAAGCATACATGTGGGTAGTCCATACCCTCACCGACCAGATCGAATTCTTTGATCTAACACGGATCCCGCGAGGGGAAAACACCGCAGCCGATGCCCTGGCCGCGTTGGCATCGACATCAGATCCTAACCTCAAAAGGATCATACCAGTCGAGGGGATCGAAAAACCAAGTATAGACATAGCTCTAAAAGCTCTATCCTTGAAAGAGGACGAGCCTACCAAAAAGGACGACGTCGAAAACCAGGAACAACCCGAGGATACTAGTCGCGACATCGTCGAGATCGATGATGATCTCGACCCAAGAAATGCCATGTACGTCACGAATGTTCCTGATGGACCAATCCAAACTGCATCCACTAGTCAGGGATCCGAGCCGGACGATGAAAAATATTGGAGAACTCTGATCATTCAATACATAACAAACGGCGAAGTCCCCGACGATAAATGGGAAGCACGAAAACTCAAAACACAGAGTGCGAGGTATTGCGTCACGCAAGGAGAGATTTTTGAGAGAAGTCTCTCTGGACCTTACCTCAAATGCCTCGATAAGAAGCAAGCCTGAATCCAGAACTACCAACAAGCCACAGCTCGCTACTATGATTCCAAGATTAAAACTCGAAGGTTTCAAGAAGGCGAGCTCGTCTTACGGAAAGTGTTCGACCATAAAAAGGAAGAACACGCTGGAAAGTTAGGAGCAAAGTGGGAAGGTCCTTACCAGGTCACCAATATTGTGAAGGACGGGGTCTACCGACTCAAGTTGGTGGAAACCCAGAAACCTGAACTATGACCCTGGAATATCATTAACCTCAAAAAATACTTTCACTGAGAGTATCCCCCATAATCGAACTACGAAATGGCTTGATCCCCTTCAAAGGGTACGTAGGCAGCTCGATCTCGAGCGCAGCCGCCCCCCAACACAAAGCTCTTACCGAGCTCAGCAACTTCAAACGAAGGCTGATGTAGCCCCAGGAGCGGAAACTTGAGCGATGGATTGATGGAGGACAAGCACTGGCTTAAAAGCTCTCTTACTTGACCGAGATGGATGGAATGGATGAATGAAATGATTGACTCTCTCAACCGGTGGGTTTGATTGACTCTCTCAATCGGTGGTGAACTAGTTCTGCTTGAGTCACACAAGCAAACCTAATCCAATAATCCTTGGAAACAATTGAATCACTCAAATGAATCCTAAGACAAAAGATCTTAACAAAGAACACTCTTTGAAGAAACTGAATAATACTTTGATTGAAAGGTTGAAAGGTGCCTAATACAATGGACTATGCTAAGTTTATATAAGCTATACACAACGGTCATATGACCAAAAATAAAGAAGTAAATCGAAACTTAATGAAAACTAGCCGTTGGGCTGATTATGGTGAGGATCCTTGATCTTGTTGCTTTCTTTGTATCTGGATGGCTTTAAGGGATAAGTGAGGATCCTTGGGACAGCTTGATTGACAAACAATTCGTGGCTTTCATTCTTGGAAAGAAGCCGTTGGTGTTTGATCTCTTTCTTCTCCAAAAATGGTAAGTGTGACTTGTTGAAGTTATGGAGAATCTTGTGTGGTCTTGTGCAGCTAAGGACGTCTGGACTTGATGGAAAGGAGCTCAAAACACTGTAGCTTTGATAGGTAAAGGTTTGGTGCTGATTTGACCTTCCAAATGTGAATGCTTCCATATATGGCAAGTCTGCTGAGCTAGTCGTGATGTTATCCGTTGAGCTAGTTGTGATGCTACATATGGTTAGCTCCTTTTCAGTACCTTCTTCTTGTATCATCTTTTGGGGATGATTCTCCTTACTGGCGTGCTGATGATGGGCTGAGCTAGATGTCTTGACCTTGGTCTCCGCTTGAGCTAAGATAAGCTCATATTCCTTGTTAGATCTTCTCGGCTCCATAATCTCTTCTCCATGTGTTATGATTCCTCTTGGGTCATATGTCTTCTTAGGATTGATTGTTGGATGTATAATCAATCCTATGCCTTGATTTGGATCAGAAATCATTGTGGCCTTGACTTCTCTTGGTTTCGTTGCGCTGACTGACGTAGTGGTTGAGTCAATGATTGAGTTAGTGAGCGCCTGGCTTGGTCTGGTTCTGATGACTGCATCATACCCTCCCTCTTCAAGAAGTTTTGACCTCAAAACTTGATAACCTGCACATAGATAAGTCAAGTTAGTCCAGTGATGAGGGTTTAGAAGATTACCCTGGGAATCATTTTGATTCTGATGTAGTGGTTGAGCATCCGGTGGTTCTTCTTTGAGTAGATAGGATAGCGATACTCCTCTTCTTGGAGCTGGTGTGATGCCTCCTTTGCTTATCTTGCTTCTGCTCTCTTTAAGACCTGAAATATTCTCAACACTTTGGCAAAGAGACAAGTGCATTATGGGCATCTTATCAAATAAATATCGGTTTGAATCATTTTCCTTAGAGTCATCTTCATGTGCTACTGATATCTCATCTTCTTGCAAACTTAACAAATCCTTTAACACAGTTGTTGAGTCATGGGAAATGAAGTGGATCAAAGAAAGACTTACCATGCTAATAGATGTAGTGTGCTGGCTTTGGTCTGGTGGATTTTCCTTGATCTCCCATTTGGCTTTATCTTTAGATCTAATCTCTGTCTCAACACTTGACTCAAGAAATAAGTGCATCATACCAATGGCTTGACAATGAGTGTTAGGCACTTTAAGTTCAGAGATATCCTCATGTTTGGTTGAAGCATGATATAATTCAAGCCTTTGATTTGCTTGTGGCTCATGTGTGGAAGCATGGCTCGGTTTTGGTCTCTCTTTCAAGACTCTTTCTGCCCTTGGCTTCTTGTTCTTTATCAGACCTGTACCTAAGTCAACTCTTAAGGAAAAGAGCAAGTGTGTTATATCTGAGTTTGAGACTTTAAAAACAGGTTGTACAAGGTTGGAGCTTACCATTATGGCTTTGACAAGCTGGTTCAGAGTCTCCTCTCTCCTGGTGCGTGTACTACTAGAGGTTTCATGCTCTAGTCCATCATTGGTTGGATCTCCATGATCTTTCTCATCTTGATTCCTTTGTGCTGATGACTTTGCCCGAAACTTGACTTCAAGACCTATATCTTTCTCAAGTTCTTTGTACAAGACAAATGCATTATCATATCCTTGGAATCAGTATGAACAGCTTGAGTAAGATATTGACTTACCTTGTCTCTCTCATGTCTTGGTACAATAGTCATGATGGTACCTTGAATGTACTCTTGTCCTTTATTTGCTTGTGTATCATGACATTGATGTTGCTCCACTTCTCCTTTGGCACCTAAACTTTCATGAACCTTTTGGTCCAGAAACAAGTGCATCATAACAGTGGTTTGACAAACAAGTTTATTCACTTTAAGTTCAGATTTCACCTTGTTTGCTTGCACTCTTCTGTCGTTGTCTTGCTTGGTTTCCTCTTTCTCGGCCTCCTTTGAACAAGTAAGGTGTAGGAATTGATTTTCTTCACCTTTGCTTATATGCCATTCTCCTTGTCTTATTCCTGCATCAAAGCTCTTTGGCAAAGACAAGTGCATGAGTCTTGAATTGGAAATTAAAATATCAGATTTCACAAAGTTATCATTTATGTCAGTTACTTCCAATTTGAACTCTGATGTTATATCTTTGATCAACTTCCTAGATGGACAATTTGTAGCAAAATGTCCTCTCCTATGGCACCTATAACATGTTGGCTCTTTGGAATTCACAAAGTTAGAACACTTACCTTGTGTTGGCATGTCTTGCGATTTAGACAATGAGTTGGTGATCAACTTTTGCTTCTCCTTCAAGACTTCGTGAGTGTGTTCTACTAGTGCAAATCTGAAGGTGGGAAACTCATTAAATGGTTTAGAGGCTGCTGGTCGCTTTTCTTCTCCTTTGGTCTCTTGTGGTACTAGCTTTTCACCATTTGATGTTGTGGTCCTCTTTCTTGGACAGTCCTTAGCAACATGATCCCTGCTCTTACACTTACAACACATTAGTTCTAATGTATTCTTAGAGACAGAGAACTTACCTTGATACTTTGTTTGAGAGTTATTGGCATCTTGCACAAGCTTAGGAGTTGATGATCTCTTTGGTGGATAAGTAGTTTTGTTCTGTGAACAATACTTTTCCCACATGCTCAACTTTAAGTCATCCCATGTTCTGATCTTTGGCTCCTTGTAGTACCATCTCTCATACTCTTCTTTGTTCCAACAACTTAGAGCCTCTTTGGTGAGTTTTCCTAGTGCTATATGGATTCGCTCTTCATCAGGAACACAATAGTAGCTAAAGTACTCTTCCATGTTGCTTTCCCAATCTATATAGCTTGCTTTACCTCCTGGATATACAAAGAATTCAGGTCCATAATAGTAATATCCATCATCCCAAATTAACCTGACTTTTGACTTGTAGGTGGCTTTGAATGTTGCACGGCTTGAGTCACTCCCTGATTTTCGTTGGGAAGCCCTTGGTGGATGTGACTTTGTCGTTCTTGTTCTCCAAGGTTGGTCTGGTGGTTTAGGCTCCACATAAGTAGTTCCTGGTGCATTCCCAAGTCCATTCTCTTCTTGTTGTTGTGTAGAATGGGACTTCTCTAGCTGGTTCAGATGCTCACTCATGCCTCTCAAGACTTCAAGAAGCTGATTCATGGTGATCTGATCAGTAGCTGCTCCTTCTCCCATGTTTGAACTTGTTCCTGAAACAATTCAAAGAGTATCAATGGGTTCGAAGTGGTTTGAATGAAAATTGAAAACCTTCCTTTTTTATATATAAATGCAATAAACAAGAAATGGAAACAAGATTTTGGTGACACAAAACTTAAATGTAAACTTTTTTTTTTTTAAAATTTCGAAATGAAACAAAACTAATATGGAAAGAACACTTTTTTTTTTGGCTTTTGGGTTTAAGAAAATCGAATTAAAGGAATGGAAACTTTTTTTTTGTCTTTTCTTTTTGAACTTTTTGAAACAAACTAAGAACAAAGAAATAGAAATCAAAAGAAACACAAAACAAACTTTTTTTTTATTTAAGATGCAAACAACAAAACAGAATTGAACTATGAATAAATGCAAGAAAAACAAATTTTATGGGTTTTTGTTTTATGATGTAATGAAACAGAAAATTAAGAAACTAAATGCAATAAAAACCGAAAGGTAAGGATAGATAACACCTGATTAGGAACCTTTCGGCTCTGATACTAGATGATGTAGCCCCGGGAGCGGAAACTTGAGCGATGGATTGATGGAGGACAAGCACTGGCTTAAAAGCTCTCTTACTTGACCGAGATGGATGGAATGGATGAATGAAATGATTGACTCTCTCAACCGGTGGGTTTGATTGACTCTCTCAATCGGTGGTGAACTAGTTCTGCTTGAGTCACACAAGCAAACCTAATCCAATAATCCTTGGAAACAATTGAATCACTCAAATGAATCCTAAGACAAAAGATCTTAACAAAGAACACTCTTTGAAGAAACTGAATAATACTTTGATTGAAAGGTTGAAAGGTGCCTAATACAATGGACTATACTAAGCTTATATAAGCTATACACAACGGTCATATGACCAAAAATAAAGAAGTAAATCGAAACTTAATGAAAACTAGCTGTTGGGCTGATTATGGTGAGGATCCTTGATCTTGTTGCTTTCTTTGTATCTGGATGGCTTTAAGGGATAAGTGAGGATCCTTGAGACAGCTTGATTGACAAACAATTCGTGGCTTTCATTCTTGGAAAGAAGCCGTTGGTGTTTGATCTCTTTCTTCTCCAAAAATGGTAAGTGTGACTTGTTGAAGTTATGGAGAATCTTGTGTGGTCTTGTGCAGCTAAGGACGTCTGGACTTGATGGAAAGGAGCTCAAAACACTGTAGCTTTGATAGGTAAAGGTATGGTGCTGATTTGACCTTCCAAATGTGAATGCTTCCATATATGGCAAGTCTGCTGAGCTAGTCGTGATGTTATCCGCTGAGCTTGTTGTGATGCTACATATGGTTAGCTTCTTTTCAGTACCTTCTTCTTGTGTCATCTTTTGGGGATGATTCTCCTTACTGGCGTGCTGATGATGGGCTGAGCTAGATGTCTTGACCTTGGTCTCCGCTTGAGCTAAGATAAGCTCATATTCCTTGTTAGATCTTCTCGGCTCCATAATCTCTTCTCCATGTGTTATGATTCCTCCTGGGTCATATGTCTTCTTAGGATTGATTGTTGGATGTATAATCAATCCTATGCCTTGCTTTGGATCAGAAATCATTGTGGCCTTGACTTCTCTTGGTTTCGTTGCGCTGACTGACGTAGTGGTTGAGTCAGTGATTGAGTTAGTGAGCGCCTGGCTTGGTCTGGTTCTGATGACCGCATCAAAGGCATACTAGATTATTTTTGTGAAATCAAAATAAGTATCTCGATTAATGTCTCTTTCCTTTGTAAAAGTTAGAGCTGTCGCAAAATACTTCTCCTTTACACTTTACCAAGTGATATGAAATTATCTCTTCAAAAACAAGTGATATGAAATTATCTCTTCAAAAATAAGTGATATGAAATTATCTCTCCAAAATAAGTGATATGAAATTATCTCTCCAAAACAAGTGATCTGAAATTATCCCTTCGATATCGAACGAACTGAAATGATCGTCCTAAAATAAGCAACCTGAAACGGTCTCTTCAAAGCAGAACGACCTGAAATGGTCCTTCAAAAACTTGAAATTCTTCCAACCTTATACAGATTGAGAGAATTGGGGTGCTACCCCCTCCCCTTAAGCAAAGCAACGAGGTCGAATCTACAACAAGACAGATAAAACGAGACAGTTGTTCATACAAAACGATCTCCGCAGATACTCAAAATGAATCTATGTAAGTCTACTTCGATTCATCATATACTTAAAAGTATTTCATTTCAATTCGACGCCAAGATCGAACTTTACATCTCGAAAGAGTTGTACCTCGAAAAAATCTTGAGGAAGAGCTCGAGCTCAAATACAATCGACCTAAAAGTTCGTGAAAAAATCCTTAAGGAAAATCAAGCCGAATCATTTATCCAACCCCTCTTTAGAGGTTCGAGCTGTCATAACAACCAATTATATGCTAAGGTATGAAAGATTGAAAAGCGATTCATAAAAAAGAAGAGGGACTTAACGCCCTCGAGTTCGCAAAAGCCCACTAAGGGCAACACCAAAAACATATTAAAAAAAGAAAAGCCCCCACGGGCAACGAAGGTTCGAAAAGGAAATTAAAAGCCCTTTCGGGCAACAACAACAAAACATTTAAAAATTTTTTGATGGGGACGAAGCCTCGTCCCCAAACTCCCCCTGGCCGTCTGCAGCTGCTCCGTCCTCAAGATGACCTTCGACTTCATCGCTAACTCTCGAGCTAACTCCAACCGGGAGATTCGTGAAGGAACGAGCCAATTCTAACAGTTTTCAGAATTCCACAAGTTCTAGCCTAGGATCCAGGGTTTATTTAATTTAATCATGAATACAGGGATCTCGTGTTTACCTTGTTACTGGCAGCGGAATGATTGATATAACGAGATCAAAAGCACCTCAGATGATGTGCCTCTACTGCAGTCCACACGCACACAAGATGGAATCCGCCAGGATGCTAGTGCCGGGATTCAGATCTTCTGGGGTTTCTGTGTTTTAGAAGGTGGCTACAATTTTTCTATCAAGAACCCTCTAGGTTTAACTCGTGCCTAATATCTATATATATTTAGGCCTCTGAGTCGACCTAATTAATCCCTGGACTAAACCATGATAAATTAAGTCACGAATCGAAATAAGAATTTCGATCCAACCATGGTGTCGATCGACACACCCTTAGTGTCGATCGACGCAACCTCTAAAACACATTATTCAATGTGTATCCAATACACACTGACCAGACCATTCACAAATGATCAATCCCGCATGAAGTACATCCAACTTGCTTAGGTGTGTGACCCTGTAGGTCCACATAATACTAGCAATGAGTTACAGCTCATAAGTCATAAGCGGCTTCTAGCAAAACATTATGACTAACTAGTATCACATGAATTGTCCGATCTCGACAATACAACTATCTATTAGAGTAGTACAATTTGATTTCAGGACATAATCCCAACAATCTCCCACTTGTACTGGAATCAGCTATTCCCTAATCCCTTTGTCACTATATCTCGATATGGCATAAGACAAGAAACTGTGTCATCCTTATTATAGCCAACATCATGTTCATCGATCTCCTGATCTATACTGATAAAACAAACGACTGACAATCACCTCGTTTGAGCACGGCCATGCATTCTCTCAGTATCAAATCTTCGATGTGCCCTGAGATATTTATCTCCCGTTATATGGGAGGGACAAATCCCATCTTGTTCCATCCCTGTTTCTTCTCACACTTCATGATACGCCTAAGCAATGCCTTTATAGCCGCCAGTTACGGAACGATGTTTGACAAGATCAAAGCGCACCAATTCATATGCTAGAAAGCATGATGAACTCAGGTCTAAGGACTATACTCTATAGTCGTAATGAGAACCTCCCATGACACTGATATAACTATCTTGTGGAGTTCTCATTTTCGGGTCATGTCCGATCATATGTTCATCAATAAATATCTATGTGATTGACTGTGATAATCATACCATTGACTCCATGAAACTTAGTCCAACAGTCACCTCACATGCTAGTCTCTCGCGGTTGTTAATGTCCCATTTTAACAACCTCGACTAGGGACAAAAAATAATTTTATGTCATCTTTGATTTATAGGGTTTCATGATCAAGTCCTCAACTTGATGACCTATAAGATGAACATAAACTACTTTGGGACCATTATTTAATTATCCAATAATCAAACAATGCTGATGTCAGTTTTTCATAAACATGACCATAGCACGTCAATGTGAACATCATAGCTAACATAACTCCCACTAGAATCAAGACTACGTCTTCAGATATCTAATACCTACAAAAACAGTACAAAACTCGTGCTTAGGTTGTGAGAGAGGTTGCGGTGTTCTCGCTTGGAACCATTCCAACAAACCATACCGCCATTCATTAATAAGCACTATTCTACGGTCCCCTGCTTGGAGCCCTTCCAACAGATAGCACCGCTACACAGACAAAGAGACATAACCAGGTGGGAACCGGGAGTCGTCTTTGTCCGTCTAACTACTCTTAACAAATTTGTCACTTCCTCAGTTGAATAAGAACCCATCCTTAGTGTTCTTCAAACACTTGGGGATATTTCTTACAACTGTCCAGTGTCTTTTACCGGGATATATTGGTATCTTCTCGTCATGCTTTATGCGTAAGCTGCATCTAGACGAGCGCAAAATATGGCATTCATGATGGATTCTATTGCAGAAGCATAAGGAATCACACTCATACATACTAGCTCAGCCAGTGTCCAAGACACTTCATCTTGCTAAGATTACTGCCATAAGACCTTTGGTGTGAAGCCATTCTTAGAATCATGCATATTGGAACTGTCCAATACCTTATCAACATAAGGATTCTGATACGATCCAATTAGCCTACCCAATCTGTTTCAATAGATTCTTATTCCAAAAACTCACGCGGCTTCTCCCATGTCTATCGTTGAAGATGACTTCTGACCCAAATCACATGAGACTTAAGCAATGGAACGTCATTTATGAGAATAAGTATGTTATATACATACAATGTGAGAAATGCAACTACGCTCCCACTGCGTCAACTTGTAAACGCATGGTTCCTATTCGTTCCTGATCAAGTCAAAACTTTTGACCGTTTTAACAGAACATAGATTCCAACTCCAAGATGTTTGCTTCAATCCAGAAATGGATCGGTGAAGTAAACATGCATACCTAGAAAATTTTCGGAGTTGGGGCTTACCATCGCTCCTTGAATTTCGCAAGCCCGTCACTTTTCAATGATCAACAGATCACGGCAATTGGTTACGAGAAATCACTCTCGGGTTAGTGACGGATCCATTCGGATCTGCGAACTTCAGGCTCCACAGGTGTAGGTCCTACAGCACTTGTAGATCCCACCGCTGCTCTCCCTCAATAGGTTGAGTAGCCTCCTGTGTTTCTCGAATTTCTTCGAGCTGTACTTATACTCCCACTGTTCTTCTTGGAAAGAGACTTTCTTTCTAGAGAAACAGAGTTCCGAACAACAAAACTTTGTTCTTGGATTGGTTGCAAAAGTGATAAGCCTTGGTTTCCATAGGACAACCAGCGAAGCAGCACTTAATCAGATTTGGGTTCAAGCTTGTCTGTTGACATAAGCCTTGCAATCCAAAATAATCAGGAAAACATGCTTGGAAAACTCCCAGTCCACATCCAATGTGGTGTCTTTCTACTGATTCTGATAGAAACCTATTTGGCGTAAACACAGACATTTCTAGAGTGTATTCTTAAAAGGATAATGGAAGATTCGTGTGGCTCATCATTAATCGGAGCATATCCAATAAGGTCCGATTCATTCTCTCGGAAACACCATTCAGGTTTTTCAGAAGAAATGAGCTGTGAAACGACTTCACACTCACTTAATGATCACTAAATTCTTGACACAAGTATTCTCCTCCGCGATCTAATCGAGGATCCTTAATACTTCTGTCAAATCGATTCCATGCTTCATTCTGGAACTCCTTTGACCATTTCAAAAGATTCCGACCCGTGTCTCATCAAATGAACACAGCCATACTTACTGAAGGAATCAATAAAGTTAATGAAGTACAGAAGATTTTCTCTGGCACTAATGCTCATCGGGCCACATACATCAGTATGTGTAAGGCCTAATCAGCCTCTGGCCCTTTTCTTTAGCTCTGCTGAAGAAGCCTTAGTCATTTGGCCCAGTAGGCAGAATTCATATCTCATATGATTTATAATCAAATGAGCCCAAAAGCCCATAACTACGGAACTTCTGAATCCGCTCCACTCTGTTTGGTTGAAACGACTATGCCAAGGAAAAGTCGAGTTCGAGTCATCAGACTTAAACCGTTTGGTATTTATGTTATATTCAGGCGTATATTGGTTTAAGATATAAAACCCATTTTCAAAAGGGGTGCTACTATAGAATATTTCATCAAGATCAAAAGAGCAAAACTTGTCTTTTATCAAAATGAAAAACATTCAAATTCTTACAAGAAATTGAAAGACATATATGCTTATAGCAGGTACATAGTAGCAATTTCTTAATTCAAAACCCAAGCTTAAAAGGCTCCTACAAGTGGAGAATTCCTACGGCTAAGGCATCAACCATTGCTCTTATCCAGATTCGTAGTTCCACTTGTCCTTTCTTCAACGTTCTACTTTCGCTTAGGCCCTGCATATTTCAAAAAATATCAGTACCATAACTGGTATCCAATACCTGTGTAGAACTTGAAGTAATAACACAATACCTGAAGAAAAAGAAGTCTCGTACATCTTCTCCATCTCTTGTGAATCTTCCAAGAATTTAATGCAATTTCTCTTCCAATGCCCAAACTCATCACAGTAGCAGCACTTATCAACATCAGATGGGCCGGACTTGGGCTTGTAAGAAAACTTAGGCTGGTCCTGATTCCAAATCTGGACGGCCTTGTCTCTACCCTTGTCTATACAAGATTTCTCAAACCTTTTACCCTTTATGATGTTCTGCTCAACTGTCTTGAGTATGTCATGCCGCTCAGTCAACGTATTCGTCAAGCCTTTCTTGATATAGCTCTTGATAAACTTATCATAACTTAACGGTAGTGACTGCAGAATGATTTCAGTAGCCATCTCTAGGCTAACAGGACAACCCAGTTTCCCCAGGTTATCAATGTAACCCATCATTTTAATGACATGAGGACTCACTGGAGCATCCTTTGGCAGCTTGCACCCAATGAGAGACTTAACCGTCTGGTATTTCTCAATTCGTGCCTGTTCCTGAAACCTCAGTTTCAGGCTGGTGATCATCTCTATTGGCGACTCCACGTTCTCGTATTGACTCTTCAAGTCCGAGTTCATGGTAGCCAACATCAGACCACATACATCTGTCGCATCATTATAATGCTTATTCCAAGCGTCATATACTGCATGTGAGGCATTGGTCCCAAGCCTTTCGTGGAGAGGTTTCTCAAGAACATAGTCCTTATTCTCCTGCTTGTGAACAATTCTCAAATTCCGATACCAATCCAGGAAGTTTGATCCATTTAACTTGTCCCTCTCAAGGACGGATCTCAACGAGAAAGTAGTTTTAGACATAGGCTGAAATCTAAGAAAGGAAAATTTTAGTTATGAAGTTCAGGAAATGAGAAATCTTATCTAATAAGAAAACTCGCATTATATTCAAACAATGAATCCTCTATGAATATAATGATCCAAGATCCATACTTCACCAAAATCTGAGTGGACGACTCGCCATCACCCAAACTTTAGTTATCTAGGTAAGCAAATCATTGCTAATTGTACCCAGTACAACTCTTGGTCGCAGATAAGACAATCCATGTCTCATCCACTCTGATGCCTCTGGGCCCAGAACTTCTGATAGCCCAGTCAAGTAAACCAATCTCTTCAGTCTTGTGATCATTGACAGTCGCACTGCAAGTCTATCAATGATCACCTGCCTTACTCATGTAATTGTGGATACCAAGGACTCCAAGACTATCCAACAACGAAATGAGTCTTGACAGTAGATAAGATTGGGCAAGACATCAAGATCGCTTGATATTTGGTTGAGGAAAAGAACTTTTAATCTTGATACATATCCAATATGCATCCAAGAAGTGTTTTAAGTTGTTTAAAACATCTAGATTTATTAAGCTCAGGTTAATCTAGAACAGGGAATTAGATTTGATTTGGTATTCGCAATTTGAGGTCCAATCACCAAGTCTGCGAGTGGTGTGTCGATCGACACATCCTTGTATCGGTCGACACAACCAAACCAAAATCAAATTGGTTTTCCGGTTCAATCCAATTGAACCGGGTTGATAACCGGCAAATCTAATTTAACCGAAAGCAACCAATTAAATCGGTTTTTAATTAAATGAGATAACCAGTCCAATCTAATTGAACCAGTTCATCCAATTGAACCGATTTAACCGACATAACCCTACGAGATAACCGGTTCAATCCAATTGAACCGATCTATCCTTTCGCATAGCCTGTGTCGATCGATGCACCCAGTGTGTCGATCGACACAGTGCGATCTCTAAGATCGATAACCAAATTTTAATAGGCGTATTCACGGTGCATCGACCGACACAAGCTTAGTGTCGATCGACACTGTGCGAAAACCCTAAATTTTTATGATCGTTTTCGCGGTGTGTCGACCGACACAAACTTGTGTCGATCGACACTGTGCTAAAACACAGGTTCTTCGTTTTCGATAAGAAACCAAATCCGAGATTATTTTCATCAAAACGAAAACTAGCATGTATCATCCTCTTCAAATACATCATTATTCGAATTACATGCTTCAGATTCAATGATTAAAACCCTAAGGCTCTGATACCACTGAAGGAACTTGAGCCAATTCTAACAGTTTTCAGAATTCCACAAGTTCTAGCCTAGGATCCAGGGTTTATTTAATTTAATCATGAATACAGGGATCTCGTGTTTACCTTGTTACTGGCAGCGGAATGATTGATATAACGAGATCAAAAGCACCTCAGATGTTGTGCCTCTACTGCAGTCCACACGCACACAAGCTGGAATCCGCCGGGATGCTAGTGCCGGGATTCGGATCTTCTGGGGTTTTTGTGTTTTAGGTGGCTACAATTGTTCTATCAAGAACCCTATAGGTTTAACTCGTGCCTAATATCTATATATATTTAGGCCTCTGAGTCGACCTAATTAATCCCTGGACTAAATCATGATTAATTAAGTCACGAATCGAAATAAGAATTTTGATCCAACCATGGTGTCGATCGACACACCCTTAGTGTCGATCGACGCATCCTCTAAAACACATTATTCAATGTGTATCCAATACACACTGACCAGACCATTCACAAATGATCAATCCCGCATGAAGTACATCCAACTTTCTTAGGTGTGTGACCATGTAGGTCCACATAATACTAGCAATGAGTTACAGCTCATAAGTCATAAGCGGCTTCTAGCAAAACAATATGACTAACTAGTATCACATGAATTGTCCGATCTCGACAATACAACTATCTATTAGAGTTAGTACAATTTGATTTCAGGACATAATCCCAACAATTCGATCCATATTGATCAAGGGCAGGAGTGGCTTGGGTCAGAGGGCGGGCCAGAATCACTGAGTCATCCGACATTGCCGGTAGATTCAGCTTGCTAATGGTGAAATCAGAAACCGCCGCGGCATTCATCTCCTCCGTCGCCAGCCGCTTCTTCTCTGCGAGCTCAAGCACCTCCTTAGTCAATTCCAGCTCGCCGGAAGCTAGTTCGGCAATGAGCGCAATATTGGCCAATGCCTCTTGAAGCCTGATCTCGGCGCTCGTAGCGACCTTCCGCTGGCCCTCCTTCGCCTTAATCCCCTCGAGAATTTTGAGGTACTGGCCATTGAGACCCTTCCTCGCCTCGTGAGTGGCTACCTTCATGTTGAATTCCCGATCGGCAAGGGTTTTCTCCAAGTCAGCCTGACATTGCGCAGCCCGCATGTCTGCAGCTCGACGCGCCTCGCCCACCACTCGGCTCGCCTCCTACGCTGCCAGAGTTCGATTTGCAGCCACGGCCAGTTTCTGAGTGAGGTCCTCCTCCTGATTCTCAAGGATCATAAGACGGGCCTCCACTCCGTCGAACTAGACAAGTTGCTTCTTTAGCTCCTCTTCACAAGCCAGAGCCCCTTGCAACTGCACATTCAGGTCACTCACCGTCTTCTTGACAATCTCGAGCTCACTTTCCTGCGATATTTCACGCAGCTCACGCTCAGACCTAGCCGCGAACCTGTTCGCAGCCTCCAAGGCCTACAAAAAAAAATGAAAAATGATGATGAATGCTAAGCATGAAACGAATCAAGAAAGCGAAGGAAATAAACTATTACCTTCCCAACGGCCGCCATCATCTCGGTGTAAGAATCACCGAGGGCTATATCCCCGACAGCCGGGAGCTGAACGCATGCGGGCTTGAAATGCCTCAGCAGGTAGGCCACACCCTTTGGGTCATCCGCAATCGGACATTCCTTCTGGTGCCTGAAGCGCTAGTTAAAAGATCTGGAGGACCCGGAAGAGGCAGGCCTCGCCTCCACATTTTGGCTCGATCTCCTCGAGCTCACTTCAGCGTCAGTCCTTTGACGCTTCGCTGCCGGAGGAAGAGGGCCACCCCGAGTTCGACCATTCGACCCCCTCAAGCCGTTCGACCGAGAGTCGCGAAAAGCAGGCTCTCCAGACGGGACCTGGGCTAGTTCTTGCCCGGTCAGAGAGGGAGGTAAATCCTCCGCCTCCATGGTCGCTTCTCCGGATTCTGTAGCCGGAGGAAGAGAGATTTGAACAGGGTTAGGAGGAGGGATTGAAGGAGGGGGAGGAGGATCTTCTCCCATTGCGAAAAGAAAGGTGTTGCTCAAGTCGCCGGCCTTCATTTTCCTCGCCAAATCGACGGGATCCATCCCGTTACGATGGCTGCTCGCTCTTCGCGACATCTTTTCGTGGGGAGGAGTACTGGCGGTAGAGCTGTCGTCCGAGACGGGTCGATCTGCGGATAAAATGAACTCAAGTCAGTTTGATAAAAAAGGATATAGTACGAAAACCTTCGCACAAACCAACAAGAATACTTACTTTCTCCAGTCCGCTCGGTAATCGGAAGCAGAGCCTGAACAACACGGGCTGAAGCAGGCTGATAAGGGGGGTGCGATTCGTTTTGCGAAAGTCGTGGTTGGTATGAAGGAGGTCGTCGGGCTGTAGGACCTAAGGCAGCTCGAATTCGCTGGTCTGTAAAGCTAGACCAGTGGATATCTCCTCTCCGGAGACGAGCTATCAAACTTGATGTGATCGGGTTCAGAGATAGCGATTCAGGAGTTTCTACAAAGAAAAACAAAAAGGTATTAGCAATTAGCTCAGTGTCGACGAAAAACATCGAAGCAGTCAGGAAAACTGATAAACCCTAAAGGCTAACCAACACTAGCTGCCCAACTTGTCGGGATAACCGAATCCTAAAAAAGAAGTATTTATCCTTCCACGCATCTCTCGTCGGGATCTCTTCGAGGATCTTTCCATGACGAGGAGAGAGGTAGTAAGTCCCAGGGAAACGAGTATTATGTTTCACCGAACAAACCCTCATCAGTTCCTCGGCCCCGAAGTCAACGCCCTCCTCGACGGCTCTGACCCTGAGTCCGATAACATACCAGACGTAATTCGGGGTCATCTGATGAAAGGCCAGCTGTGAGCCAGAACCCACAAGATAATACAGGGGATTAAAAAAAACAATCCGCATTTATCGAAGTAGGTGTAAGAGGCGCATCAATAGCCCTCTACAGCAGTTTCCGGCGACATCGCCGGAGACGGGATAACTATTTCCAGCTCCGGTGGGATCCGGCACTTCGTCCGCAACCGTTGTATATGGTTCGCGGTCAAGCCGGACGGCGGATGCGGACCAAATGACCCCACCGCCGCGCTTGTACTCGCTCCGACTGCATCTTTTCGAGCCATAATGGTCGATGTATCGGAAATTTCTTTTTTTTAAAAGAAAAGAGGAAGAGAAAATCTAAAGAGAGAAGAATCTCGGAATAACAGTAAAAGAAACAAGAGCGAGAAGCAAAAGTGCTAAAATGAGGAAGGAGAAGTTACCTTGTCGATTTGTAGTGCGAGCAGTAATGGGAATTGTGCTAGGTAACTTCCCCTTTTAAGCCAACTCGTGCTCCTCCTCCCTCGAGATCCGTGGGATCTTCCGTATCCCACAATCTCAACCGATCGATTCAAAATTTGTAATGATTACAAAGAAATCTAGACAGTTAAGATCCTTCTATTTCTTACAATCTCGACCGTTGATACAAGATCTATGGCCAGGAGCAAGCGGCTGATGATTAAGTCGCATCCGCATGGATCGAGGCTGATAAGATTTATCGGACTCGGGAGATCTCAACCGTTGACGATTGACCAGATCGACGGCATATCAAATTATTCTCTAGATAATACTAGTTGTGGCAGCAAACGCGCTACAAATAGATCAGTTCGATCCACGCGCTCGGTCTCAGCCGTTCGATCATAACAGGATCTACGGATGAAGCCAGGATAATTATTAGGGTTTTTGACACCCGAGGCACGCGCGCGTCTTCCCAAGGAGGTCCACCACCCATTAACCTCGACTCGTCGAAATTAATGGGCTGGGTGCTATTGTTGGTGCTTGATTTCCCCCTAAGAATCCAGCCCATTAACAAACAAAACAAGGGCCCATAATCATGAGCCCAACCCATGATCGTGGAGACGAGCTCGACTGTCATCCATTCTGGTCCTATGTGACCATGATCTGACTAAGGCCCAAATGACACCGAAACGAGAAGTGATCGAGCTCGAGCTCGATAGGAGACGACGTAAAGGGAAAATGACATGGTCTTCGTCGGTTCAACCGATTCCCGCGAATCTCGCAGATCGTTATCACGGCAAGGCCGAAAGATCAAAACAAGGAGAACAAGGCCGAGGACTATTTAAAGAAGAAGTGGCGATTCATTCAAGACATTCTAACCCTAATCCAGAACACTTCGACTAGATAGCTAGATTATCATACTTTGTACTCTCTATTCGATTGTGTTTGTTCTATCTCGACGATCAATCTCAATAAAGTCTTTGATTCATAGGAAATCTATATCATCTTTATATCCAAAAGTCCAAATCCACGATTACAAATCCTTGGTGTGAATCTCAGATCTCACAGTGGATAGTCTCGTACATGGGGTGCAGCCGGTGAATTTTGGGGGATAACTAGGCCTTTGCCTTTACGTTGAGTTGACTGAGTCGGAGGAACTATGGTCGTCGGTGTGAAGGTGTATTGATTCGGTAGATGGCTCGTTTTTTTTTTCCAAAGTTGTGGGGCTGATGGTCCCAACGGCTCTCTGAGTGACGTTTGGAAGGGTTTGTCTCTTATGTCCTCCTCCTTTCTTAGGTTGAGGCATCGTATCACAGAGAGTTTCAAAGAAGAAATTGAGAGGGTCGATAGGGTTTCTGCAAAAATTAGCAAGAAATTTGAGAGCCTCGAATAAGAGATTTAAATAAGAGATGTCAGTTAGAGATGGGTCGGGAGAGGAGGGTTTGGAGAAATATATGCGAGTTGATTCGAAGTAGATTTTGGAGAAGGGGAAGAACAAAATAAAATCAAGGTTTATGTTTGTGGTAAATGAGGATTTCTCGACACTTAGTCGAAATTTGTTGGGTTAAAGCGGGTAATTGAAATGTTTTGGTCTAAAAATTAGGTTCCCTTTCCCGAATTAATTACACTGAATTTTTTGAAAATTTCCCATGAGTAGTCGTAACTTGGTTATCAAATTGCAAATAACCATGATTTTAAATATTAATAGTAACTAATATAAATATGGAACATAAAGTACTTGTTTCACTATAACTTTGATCTCAATATAAAATATGAATGAAGATAAATTCATGGCTTGAAATGAGATTCAATGCCTTTTGTAAAGGAACACCTACACATATAAATTAAAATGATGTTTGTAACATCTACAATATGTTTGATTCCATTTCATCCACCAACTTGATGCATCCAATAACATCTACAATATGTATACATAAGATACGTATAACAATTAAACAAGGTTAATATAAATAGAAATGTCCAACAAAATAAAATAAAATGCATCATCAACAAAATCATAAACCTCATCATCAACAAAAACAAGGAACTGCCTGGTATTATCACCTTTGTTTTGAAACCCTAAAAATAAAATTTTGGAGAAAGATTAAGA
Source organism: Orychophragmus violaceus (assembly GCA_030180135.1). Classification (NCBI taxonomy): domain Eukaryota; kingdom Viridiplantae; phylum Streptophyta; class Magnoliopsida; order Brassicales; family Brassicaceae; genus Orychophragmus; species Orychophragmus violaceus. The sequence continues at coordinate 48,338,003 of CM058235.1, read as the reverse complement.
AATTTATAATTGTGCTTTCATATTTTACAGTTGTAAATCAAGCATACCTATTCTTCACCGAGGATAACATGACATTCAAGACCATGTATAGAAACATTGGTAATCTATTGCAGAACAATCTTAACCTTACATGCCCATTCCCTTTTAAAATTATCGACATAACACAACAAAGATACATTTCCCTTTTAGATTTTGTATGTGTTTTTTGCTTATGAATGAGTAGAACGATACAAATAGAAGAAAAATAATATGAAGTGGTTGGTGTGAAATATTATGACTGTTTTTATGATGGTATTAAAAATTAAATTCTGGTTTACCTAATTTATTTAATGCGTTTATATCTACTTACCATGTTATATGTACCTAAACCTTTGACACGTTCTTTTGGTTCTTTAAAAATCTACATATCTAACTACACCCGTCTTCAACATTATTTTGTGTAGGATTGCGCGAGGAACATATAAAATTTGAGATTGGTTTTGTCTCTTCCTCATGCAAAACAGAGATCTCCTTGTAGATTTCGAACAAAGAATAAGTTTTGTTACAGTCTCATTTTTCTTATTGGTTTGAAGAAGATGACCCTTCGCTTTTGTGTTAATCAGCCTTTTAAGAGAGAGATTTACCATTGATTTATATAAATCAATTTAAAAAAACAAACATTTTCGAGAATTGTAAGCGTCGTTCCATCTGAAAAATGTCATTTTCCCCTGATTATAAAATAGATATGTGACTAGGTATAATTATTGTATATATAGATGACTAAGTTGACCCTTCACCCTAGCCACCAAGAGCCGAGATCTACCGTTAGCGGCGAGCCATCACCTTTACCGGACTTCTTTGCTGCTGTAGTGTGTGATGGCTCGCTGTCTCCCCGTTTTCTTTGCTTCCTTTTCGTCTCTTTTCTGGTTTTAATCTTATCTGAATCTTTTTTTTTCCGGGTTCATTCGATGTCGACACGTCACTTCTTTCGCAGGTGGTTCTGTGATGGTGCTTGGTGGGTGATGGCGTTTGGTACCTTGTTGAGCCGACGGTCTCATGTTCTCCACTGGGTTTCACATTTTCATGTGAGCAGTTGTTTTAACCATTGGATTCAGGCGGCTGCGTATTCATGGTTCTGGTCTCTGGTTTTAATCTTAGCCATGTTTACAGTTCTATATGCGTTGATCCACTTTGACTCCTTCTATCGTATCAGGTTTTGATTCTTTCAGTTTTGTTGTTTGGCTTTTGTTCTTGATGTGGTGTTGTTTCTCTCCGGAACGGTTCACCTGCAAGAGATCCTTCACTTGGTTTTTGCGGCACTTGTCGCAGTTTATCTCTTTCTCAAGCTTGGATTTTGGAAGTTTGCCAATCCGAGTTATCAGTCTGATTTTTTTATTGATGTTCAAGTTTGTTTAACGGTAGTTTCAGAGAAGCTTTCTTTGGAAAATTTTGAAAAAGCAATTGAAGAAGAAGATATATCCTTATTATGAGAATTTTCAAAAGGTATTAATAGTAGAAGTCCGCCTGCTAGCGTAGGATTGGGAACGTCTAATTTTCTATCTTGTTTCGGAAAAAAGACCGGCATGGTCTTGCTAGTATGTCATTATCAATTGGTTTTCTTGTGAAAAGACCATTAGCTTCTCATTGTTCTTCATTTTGAGAACTTCTTCTATGATGTAATGTGTTCCAAATCAGATTAATAAACAGTGTTAAAAAAAAAAAAAAGATGACTAAGTTGAACTACTAAATAACATATATAGTTTAATCCATCAAAAACATAGATAAAACTCAAATACCCAAAAAAAAAGAAATTTAAAACCAACAACGCAAAAGGAAAATTACTTAGTTTTAGACTTTAACACCATGATCATGATGAATGTTGTTATTGGGACTTAGTGATAGAAAATATACATAATTACTACAGCTTAGACAACCTAAAGGTTGCATTGTCTCAATAAATAAACTCTGGAGGTTGCATCGAACTCTCAAATATAGAAAATATATATTATTTGTCAAAATTCTCCTCAAGTAATTTCCAATTCTTCATTACCAAATTCATAATTGATTACCTTCCTAGTGATGTTCTTTCAAAAATTCTTCTTGACGTCATTGGCAATGAACAAGAAATACACTATTTTATAATGGTGAAGACAACATGATAGGCGTGCATGGCCATAAAGGCCGTCTGCTATGTTCTTTGAGAAGGAAGTGAGTGTAGATATAAATGGGATTTATAGCTGCATGTGTGCTCCGATAACAACTTGGAAGGGTTGGTAAGACTTTGGTTTCAAGGGTTCAAACATGTGTGATAGAATCTTTTAGACCATAGTTACTATTTTACTTCAGACTCATCATGAATAATTTCAGGATTTGACCTTGTTTAGGTTCTTGAATATCCTTTATATTCTAAATATTGTTTAGCTTTGGTATGTAAATATGAACATCAAGATGCAGTTATAGTCTCTGTATACAACTTCTTATTACTTCTTTTCAATTAGTGCATGTATTTTGCAAAGAAGCGAGATGATTAAACTGATAGGCCATTTACCTAATTTATTTTTCAACAACCGATGCAAGTAACAACGCGTTTTTAATAAATATTGAACTGCAATAAATAATGACTCGACATTTACCAAGCAAAATAGATTCATCATGTACATATAATTATTCCAGCCGAAGATGCATGCCAACAGATGCATATTAGTTAATAAATAACACTAACATAAATATTATTTAAATTTTGTGGTTGCCTTGAAAACAATATCCATCTCAAATATTGTACAATATTATTTGTTAAAATTCTCATTTGCATATTTCCATCTTTTCTTACCAAAATCATAATGGATTACCTTCCTAGTATATCCTAAAAAAATCATTCTTGACGTCATTGACGATGACCAAGGTATACACTATTTGGCTCGGGCTAAGGCAACATGCAGGGCGCTGCAAAACGTCGGAGAAAGCTCAAATTTATGTAAGTCGATCGATCTATACTTCTCCAACATTACTGAAATTATATGGTGCCCACCTAGGGTTATAACTAAATTCGTCAACAAATGTCTGCAATCCGAAAACATTTATGCTCTTCTCCTAAGAGGTATGTGTTTTTGTGTATATTGCGACTGTTGGGTCAATGGATCGTCGACCTCCAGCGATCAAATGGTTAAAGGAGAGGCTATGATCAAGAGATCAACATATAGTCGATGGGAGACAAGGATATACGCGTACTCCATGTTCTTGTGGGTTTTTTATGGAGATGGAGAAGTTTTTGAACCGTAGGTACATAATCGAGCGCGAATTTTCAACTCGAATACGTGTTAAGATAACTTTGAGACATAGGTATGGAAGGTCAGACAGACGGTGTGCACTGTTCTATGAGAAGCGAGGAAGTGTAAATAACAACGGGCTTTATAAATGTATATGTGCTTCGATAAAGACTTGATTGGCTTGGTAGAACTATGGTTTCAAAGGTACAAACATGTGTGATACATGCTTTTGGACCCTTGAGTCACTATTCTTCTTCTCAATCATGAGAGATAATTTCAGAATTTGGCCCTCTTATCTTCATGAAGATCCTTAATTAATATATGTGGTTTGTTATATGTAGCATATTATGTAACACTCGACTTTTCAAGTATTGTATACAGTATTGTTTTCATGTACTTAATGAAATTAGTTATATTTTCAAAGCGACAGTGTGATTATTAATCTAATTAAAACGGTTGTAGTGGTGGCATGGAACTCAAGTCTATAAATTAAAGCAACCTTTAATGAAAAAAAAGAGAAAGTAAACCAAGCATCGTAACTCTCATTTCCAGGATATTAAACCATGATTAGTGTTGATTTGATGGGGGTCTCGAAGAGAAACACTCCTTAAGTGCTAGCAGTTTGTGTACTATTTACGCTCTTTTTATATTACAAAGACACGTGTGGCGTGTAACAACTCGTCTCTCCCTCTCTCTCTCTCTCTCTCTCTCTCTCTCTCTCTCTCTCTCTCTCTCTCTCTCTCTCTCTCTCTCTCTCTCTCTCTCTCTCTCTCTCTCTCTCTCTCTCTCTCTCTCTCTCTCTCTCTCTCTCTCTCTCTCTCTCTCTCTCTCTCTCTCTCTCTCTCTCTCTCTGTGTGTGTGTGTGTGTGTGTGTATATGTTTTGATGCGTCACTTGAGACATAAACATATTCATTGAGACACAAACATATATATTTTAATAAAAAAAAAAACAGAAGGCAAAATTGTAGAATATATCGTAGGTCGCGACTTTTAGTCTCCTTCCCTAAACGGTTTGTTTTCTCTACTGCGAGTATAAGTAAGCTTTTGCTTCTCTAGATTTCCGACCAAGAAAGCGAGATTCTCTCAAACGAGTTTGGATGTGCAGATTTTCAGGCGAGTATCTCAGATCAATGACCGTTTTCCATATCTTTGGGATTTAAGGGTGTTTCTCATTCGTGTATGGATGTGTGTTTCTTCAAATGGTGATCCGAATATCTCCATGATCTTGTGCGATGAAGAGGTAATCACGTTTTCTCTTCCAAAATTTTAGACGCTTTTGGTTTTTGATTGTCACATGTTTCTAACGCGGAGAATAACGATTTCGAGTTAGGATATCTGAATCGAGGCAATTGTGCACGCTCATTATTTCAAACTATTATGGTATTCGCTATGGTTTGAGAATTTTTTGTTTCGCCTTGAAGATGCTCAAGTCGTGGTTGCACCAGATTTTATTGCTTTAACTCCTCACAAGTTTAAGCTCATATTTGAATCAAATACGTCGTTATGTACTACTGATGATGATAATCTCCCGCGAGGTCATTTCATGGTGTTTCCATCGATCTCGGATATATTGGATGGGTTGGTTAGTGATCCTTATCCTAGGGGTTTATATTTTGCACTAAACAGAGCATTTTTGTGCTTCGGATTATAATGATATGCATGTTATTTGGATCTGTGGTCCACAGTAAATTATAATCTTTCCTTTATAGATTCCTTGGTGTTGTAACACATGTTGGAAAGGTCCAGTATCGTTCGGCATGACCTAAGTTAATGTTTACCCTTCGTGACACAAGGTGAGATACTATTTGGCTTTTTGAAGATATTTTGTTATATTAGAATTTGATTATAGCTTTTAAAAAAATTATATCATATATAGCCTCCGGAGTATCCATTGTTTATTTGTTGGGCGAGACTGGAAAGAATTGGCCAAAAGGTTTAGGTACGATGCATATAAGTATGTTTTCGTAATTCTCAAATGCTTCTTCATCAAACGACAGTCAAGTAAGATGTACAAAGCCTTATTATATATAGATGAGAATGATTGCATTGGGTAGTAATTAAGTTTAGTTGTCATTGTTTATATATTAGACTATACTTGTCTAAAAAGACAAGAAAGACTTTCAACGATCATATATGACCAGTATGAGAATTTTGACTGGGTTGAATACGTCAACATGTTGTGTTAATTTCCTTAACCATTTCATTAATTTATTATGTTTATCTGCACATACACACACACACACACACACACATATATTTCCTATAATTAATACATTGTCTTTGCTTTCTCTTTAGGTTTCCCAAACTAATACCATAAGAATACGATCCGTTCGAAAATATGATGCCGTGGTTCTATTAACTAATTCGTCTATCTCAAGTTGTTGGTTAATTATTGAAAACTTTATCTTTTGTGTATTGTGGATAAAGTGATCTATATGAACTAGACTTGTAGCTTTAATTTGATACTTTTACTTTCGGATTTTAAGCAACTATGTAATATATGTTTGTTTTTTTATCTCAAATGCAAACTATATTTGGTTAGTGTACTTTAGAAAGAAAATGTTAGTAAAGAAGAATTAATTATATTAAAGATTTATTTTACCAAACAAATATTATATTAAAGATTTTGAAAATTTACATTTAATTTAAGAAAATATTAGCTTTGATATGCAATCGACAAATTATTAGAATATAACCAAACTATCTTATATTATTATTACCAAATCAAAAACGTACTATATGATACGACAAATTACAGACTTTGTCACTACAATACATGGATATCATTACTATCAAGATTGATTTATAAAAGATGGATTTGGTAAATATTCTAGAAAACCTAAAACGAGTAAGTGGACTTTAATGGAAAGTCGCAATTGATTCCTATCAATTTAAAATATTTACCAATTAATTAATTCAAAAAACCTACAAAAAACTATTCACTTTCTTCTTCTACTTCTTCGCGTTCATTCTCTGATATTGAAAGAGATATCCACAAAATGAATCCATTTATAACATGAGATTCTGAAAAACTCACAATTTCACAAAATTATTTGTATTAGTTTGAGGTAGGGCTGGGCGTTCGGGTATCCATTCGGGTTCGGTTCGGGTTCGGGTATTACCCAATATCCGAAATACTCTAACTTAAGCCCATTCGGGTATTTCTAAATATCGGGTCGGGTTCGGTTCGGGACATATCGGGTTCGGATCGGGTTCGGATACCCGAAATCACCATAAACTGAAAACTCGTAAAATTACTCTGAAATATTAAAAAATATTTGAATTATCCAATTATCAAAGTATTAGAAATTACTCAAAAATATATATATTACCCAAAATATAAAAACATAAACTACACAAACTACTAAAAAATGCTCGAAAGTATTATAACTAACCGAAACTAGATTAAACTTTAAGTTACTTCGGATACCCATTCGGGTTCGGTTCGGGTTCGGGTATTACCCGATACCCGAAATACTTTAACTTAAGCCCCATTCGAATATTTTTAAAAAATCGGTTCGGATCGGATCGTATTTTTTAGATCGGGTTCGGATTCGGGTTCGGGTTTCGGGTAAAATGCCCAGCCCTAGTTTGAGGGATACTCAATGGAATGTTAGAGCGAAGGTTTTGAGGGCATGGTATTTTATTCACTATGATGCCTCCCTTGGAATTAATTTTATCCGATAAAGAGGTATTCTTCTTATAATTAATTAACACATATGTCTTTCTTTATAACCCACAAATATGAGGAAGTTTTTATTTGGTACTTCTTTTTGTAACATTTGGTTATTCAAAATTCATATTAACTTTTTATAATCAACAGGGAAGTCGGATTCAGGCCGTCGCGTATGGAGACAATGCCCGAAAGTTTCTTTTTTTATAAAATAAAGGTTTCTAGTTTAATTTTCTGATTTTAGGATTTCGTTAATGCCAAAGTATTACAGAGTATGTCCAACTTTTAAGGACATTGTTATCAATGCCAAAAAAACAATCACTCATAACTTCGATTCTCCAACTTTGGATGACCTCTTGAGCATCAAACCAATCCAAGGACTTAATGATGGGACGGTTTCGGATAAATATTCAATTGGTAAGTGTTGTTTACAGTTCATTATTATTAGAATATGAGGAAAAATCTATCAACAGATATTGTAAAAATTGTGGTTTTTGCTTTCAGGTTAACTTAGATTTAAATGATTTTTTCCTATAGATGTTGTTGGAGCTATAACATGGGTTGGAAAGCTTGAATAGAAAGATGACTCTTCATAGATCTGTTCATATTCACGTACCCTTGCTAACTCTCGCTAAGAGATTCCGAGTAAGTTATTCACATGATTTAAGTCTTAGAGCTTTATAATCACCTTATAAACTTTATTAAATAACGTTGTTGGAATTTAATGAATAGGGATATAGAATGTGTTGCATATGGCCCAATTGCTAAGGAGTTGTTCATGCGTTTTCAACAAGTTCCTGACAAGCATTTGTTTGTTTTTCTCCGATTTTTCTGGATCGAAAGATTTTGCGATATGTTGACATGTTTTCAATAAAATATGAGAAATACATTAATATAGAATAAAATTATGAGAATATATATTTTATCTGTTTAGGGAATACATGGCTTGGAAGTAAAGATGAACATTCATCTATTGACTATCATCGTTTAAATTTGGATGAATTGAACAATTTGATGAACATGTATGAATTTGTTGAAATTTTCATTTTGAAAATTTATGATCATATAAATTATTAACAACATCTAACATACTTACATATTTGACTTTGTGTAGTTACCCTACCCTTATCCTCTTTCGGTTTGATCTTGATCTTTTGATGGTACTCAAACAAGCATCAGTTTGATCTCGATCTTTTCTAACTCTCTTTCACTTTTATTCTAAAACTATTAAGAACTTATGAAGTTTTAAGTTTTGATTTCTTAAACCATTGTAATGATTTCTAACCGTGTGGTTCCTATTTTAAGGGTTAACTTCGGTTTAAAATTTAGTTTACATATAATATTGCAACTTTTACATGTTTATTAGAAGTTGAAAAAAAGAGACTATACACATTAAATATTGCAAGCATAGATAACAAAATTATCTTATATTATTATTACTAAATTTAAACATACTATATGATACGACTCATATCCGACTACTTTGCAACACGAATAACGAGTCGCATATTAGCCGTATAAATAGTGACTTATTTGCGACTTTTAAAAGACTCTTCACAACAGACGCAGCGTTGTTGCCAAATTACCGACTACGTTGCGACTAATATTTCTGGTCTCGGCAATAGTCGTTAATCAGTCGTAAATAGACAATTATTTTTGGTCATATATTAGCGACTAATAGACAATCATACATATGTAGTCGCAAAGTAGTCCCAATTTTGTTTTTAAATAGTCGCAAAATGTTATGACTATAAGTATAATTGCAAATTACAGTCGCAAAAACGCTGTTTTTTTGTAGTGTACTAAGCGATGAATTCCGGCCATCACATGCTCTGTCTCTTTTGCTAGTTCCGAAATGCTTTGAGTTTTAAAATTCCGTTTGTTTTAGTTTAGATTTTGGTATTTTTGTTTTCTAGTTATATTTTGTAATCTTCTTTGAAAACAAAAACTTGTTATAACATTTAACATTTTACTACAAAAAAAACGAGATGTGTCAATAATTTACTAAATTCTAGTATGGGTCTGACATTTTCGATTTGTTTTCATTTTTTATTTTTCTACTTTGTATAAAAAATATACATGTGAAAGCCAAAAATTAAAATGTTTTGATAATTTTATTTTGGTGTAGATGATAGTATTATATAATTGTATTATTTTATGTTATTAGTATGATTAAATATTGTACATTTTATTTTATATAATATTTTTATAAAGTTTTTGAGTTTAATAAGTGCTAGTTAATATTTATGAAAAAAAAGCTAACATTCCAATTAAATCTGCTTTATATCAAAATATTTTATAAACCCAGACAACCCACAAAAAAGTCTAGCTATAACTATGAGTCAAACACGCCAAAATCAGTGTTAACAGTTGGAACGATCCATCACAAGTAATTAACTCATGTTCAATCAAGTTCATTCACCAAGACGGTATAAATCAAGACCAACAGTTAGAACTCATGAACATATATATAGAGCAAGTAGATGCTTATAAACTTTAGACTTATCGACTTCTCTTCCCTTAACCTTCTTCCTTTTCCTTCTTTGTGGCCAAGTTCGAGAAACAAGTACTTAAAAAAAACCAACAAAACACCAAAACCTTTGCGCTACCCCCAAGACGGCATTAGTTTGGATACATGTCCCAAGGATGTAAAATTTCAATCAGAGTGCATAAATCTCCAGAGAAAGTTTGTCTTCTGATTCAGATTCGTAAAACATTTTCTTAATATTATGGTTTTGCAAATCTGTGATGCTTCTAGTTTAGAAACAAGGAATAATAAGACAAAACAGAATGTATTTATAAATGCTTAAAGCCATAGAAAAAAAAAAAAAAGTATAGAGAAGAAGGAAGAAACAATCAAGCTCAAACCAAAATAAATAAATGAAAATAGAAGAACAGAATGTGAAGCTTGAAATAAATAATGCAGAAAACTAAAAGATGCAAGACATGATCCTAAGAAACATAGACGAGTCCAAGATTCTTCAGTTTGTGTTTTTTTATGGCGTTCAAGTTTCTGACTTTGGTTTCTTCACGAGCAAAGGACGAAACCAAAGAAGCTCTGAGAATGCTGATGAGCTGTAATGGTAGAAAGATGAATGAGATTTAAAACAGTTATCACTGCGATAATAGCAAAAGAATATTCACCTCTGCTCTTGAAATGCTGATCTCATGCTCCTCGAGATCACTAATGTTTACATGCATCTTCTTCACTAAGCCAATGGTCGAAGATGAATTTATGGGAGTAATAATCAGATCATTAGACACGATGAACTTTGTGTTTTTCTTCATAAAGCCATTATTACCACATCCTGATGGAGTTCCAGGATTTCCTTTTGGATTATTTGGAACCAATTTCACCATTTAGTAAGAGCATATCCATAGACCATTGAATCTGCCTGGCAAATTGGCAAATCGAGAAACAGCGACAATTTTTTAGGAATTAAACATTCATACACTAGTGATGGGGAAGTGAGAAATCCAAACAGATTGTTATTACTGCAGCTGTAATAATCAGGAATTTGATTAAAACTGGAAGCTGACTGATAAGCAACTAAGTAGTAAATTGGTTGATTATCTATCCGATTACAATCTCAAGACCTCAAACGAGTTCTTGAGCCCCAAACACAAGAGATACCTCTCTCTGTGCTCCCAAACAATTTCCCAGAAAATAGTCTATCCCCCAGAACAACAAGAACAGTCGTATATAAGTGCTAGCACTTCACATCCTTCCCACCAACTCATCAACCACCAGCCACGACAGCTTACTATTTAGTATCTATCAAACATGGGCTTCTGCACAAATTTCCGACACATCCCAAAATGGTTTTATCGTTGGACAATGAGAAGACCAATTCAAGAGGGAAGATCAGAAAACTGAGAAGAGAATCAACTAAGTCTTCATTGCATTCGATATAAAGAATCTCCCTGTCAAACTTTCTAACAAAAACTTTCACAGAATACACATTGCTTGGCTCTTCAGTCTCCGTTCTTTGAACAGGAGGGCCAGAACCTATATTTAGACAAATATTAAATGTAAGTGCTTTATCAACGATGATGATGCAAAATAACAGAGACAAGAAGTCGAAATACCTCTTCGAACCCTACGTCAAGTAGGGTTTCTTGCAGATCACTAAAATCAAGGTACCCTAGATCATTAAGAACTTTCGTGATAACACCAATAGAGTTCACTGACACGTTCAGATCATCAGTCAAAATGAATGAAGATCTGCAATTGACAAACACTCCATCTGCACTGCACTGCTTATCACTTCTCCAACTTGTTCCTCTTGTGGGATCCAAATCGGACTGCTCATGGTATCTCCACAACTACATCTTGAAGTGTTAAAATTGTTGTATTCCTCGCTGCAACATACATCATAATCAAAGAAATTTGGACACATGAAGAATTTTGTGGCATCAGAATCATCCATGTTCAGCTTGAGACTTCTACAATGAATCTCCTTACAACTCTTCGGAGATAGTAACATACTCTTGCAAGCTTCAGTCTCAAAATGTTCGATGCCCATATCTGCAACACTTTTGTTAAGGTTTTGATAACAACCTAGGACTGTCTGCAAATCTTTATGATTCTCCAGCAATCTAGCAATTTTTCCCATCGGGAGAGTCAAAAGGCTGATGAGCACGTCAACAAAACCCTGATCTGACTCAGCCAAAACAACTTTGTTTCTCTTCTCATCAATGAGAAGTTTCAAGCTAAACTTAGCACTTTTAGCCATAGGAGCCTTAGGATAAACGAATAAAATAAGTAAAAAAAAAATATCAACTAAGGCTTTAGAAAGTACTAATATCGATTTGCCCTCTATATGTATATATATAGAAGAACCAGTGGTTATGAAACTGGAAAGGTTTAGAAACAGTAAATCAATATAATGAACCCTTTAAGCTTCCTCCTGAATTTGAATAGAAATTCCCGAGAAGATAAATCCTTTGATATTCCCTAGTGTAAACTGTAGAGTCTCCGACTTGTAAATACAACTCACGGAAAATATCAAAGGTTTTATTTTCGAGTAATAAATTTTCAGGGCCATTTCATATATGGTTTTTGTCTCTGCAAGATTTAAGACACCTTTCCCTTGAGGTTTTAAGGTCGGTCTTGTGGCAACTACGATAAAGACTTTGGGTCTTATTGTATAACCATAATACAAGGAAGGGAGAGAGAGTACTTTTTGTAGGACAGTAAATACGGAAACTCTGCGTATGTTGAATGAATCGCGTAATGTAAAATGTTAAGGAAAGGAAAACGGAGTCGAGACTATGAAGTCTCTTTCCTTAATTCGAATTATCACCTGCAGTGAGACGATTCTGTTGTGATAATTGAATCCCAGGATAAAACCGATATCGAAACATTTTCGCTATCATTCGAAAAGGTTCCCAACGAACGAAAGCACTACGTATACTCTCGAGACTTGATAAAAGAAAGAGATGAAGGAACAGATCATTACATTTGTTTGTGATTGTATGAGAAGTTAATGCGTTAAAGCATGAAATAATAACTCGAGCTTGAGTTCGGTTTTATAGAGGAACGAGAAGTGATCTCGTTTGAAATGGAGAGGAGATCGCGAGTGGCTCAATGTGCGTCCGCAAAGGAAGGGAAGTTGGCGGTTCTCGCAAGACGTGGGAAGGTGGTTACGAGGGATAATGGATCAGCATATTCTCTTATCCCTTTCGAACAATGAAACCAAACCAATAAGGTTTAGTTAAACCACAAAACCATTAAACCAACAAATCAAGTTGATTTTGGTTTAACAAAACTTTTCCCAAAAAATAAGACCCATGCCCAACCCGGCCCGGCCCGGCGGCGGTGCGCGCGTGTGTGGTCTTTCTAACCTCGCTCTCACACTCCATAGTGTAGCCCAAGCTATTTGAACAATGACATGAAAATGTCCTTATATATACAAGTGATAAATTTCCCATCTAAGCAATGTGTGACATTTTATACACTTCATTCCTCATTAAAATATGCCAATAACTTATGGCTTATGAGCCCATGCCCAACTTATTTCTCATTCACACTTACACATATTTTATAAAGCCCAAATTTTATTATATGTCAAAAATATGTTCCAACAATCCCCCACATGAATAGAAATTACTCTAAACATACGAGGACTCGACAGACTCGAAAGACCTATACTAGACATTGACTTTACTTGACTAGACTAGACACTGACTTGACTAGACTAGACAGACTTTCGAGAGTATATGCGAAAATGTAACTGTGTCTGATAGGTAGTATTTTTCAGCTTTGAACCAATCATTTTTAATATATGTCGGGTTTACTGGCCGGGAGGTGAACATGATGTCTTGAACCAACCAGAGTTTTATGTAAACCGAGACAACAGGTATCGCGCAGCGACATTTTCTCGTAGAACTTTGTTCTCTGTTTTTGTTCATTTTGGCCTTGTACATTCCTGGTTTTCATGAGTGAACTTGGAGAATATAGCCTATCTTTCATTCTCCTAGAAACGGCCCCATTTCACACTCACTAGGTGATCTGCCATTAGTTTCTTTTCAGAAGTATCCTGTCATACTCCACTATTGTGAAACTATGGAATCATTAAAAGCCAATGCTTATCCTTATTCTCATATAGGTAGCACTATTTATCATTCAAGGAACTAGGTAAAGACATAAGTCTTGCAGTGCTCGATTTCATTTGAATTAGTTTTCCCTTTGAACATACATCTTGGGATCTCCAGTCACGTAAGTAGGGTTTCCATCAAATTTCCTCTTAATTCGTAGGCTTCAAACCCATTCCTCTTGATGATTTTAGAACTTTATCTCACGGCAACCCGTTGGTGAAAGGATCCGCTAAGTTGTCAATCGTTCTGATATAATCTACATGGATTATACCAGTGTTTATAAAGTTCCTAATGGATTTATGACGTCTTCTAATGTGACGGTTCTTACCATTATACAAGGTAATCTTTGACCGCAATATCGCAGATTGACTATCACAATGCATACGAATAGCGGACACAGGTTTATCCCATTCTGGGATATCTTCCAGCCAATTCCGAAGCCATTCTACTTCAGCTGCCGCTGTGTCTAGAGCTACTAGCTCTGACTCCATCGTGGATCTGGCTTGAATTGTTTGCTTGGAAGATCTCCAAGACACTGTTGCACCCGCAAGTGTAAAGACATATCCACTCGTGGATTTTGAGTTTTGAGAGTCAGATATCCAATTTGCATCGCTATATCCCTCCAAAAATAGCCGGTTCTTTACCATAGTGCAGACCATAGTTTTTGGTATGACGTAAGTAATTCAATACTCTAGTTATACCTTTCCAATGTTTATGTCCTGGATTACTGGTATAGCGACTTAGTACATTTACTGCGTGTGCTAAATCGGGTCTAGTACAATTTGTTAAGTACATCAGACTCCCGATCACCCTTGCGTACTCCAATTGTGAAACTGATCACCCTTGCGTACTCCAATTGTGAAACTGCTTCACCTGAGTTTTTCTTCAAGTGAAGTTGAGTATCAACATGAGTTTTTGATGTCCCTTTTGAGTAAGCCTTAAACCTCTCAAGTATATTTTCAGCATAATGTGCTTGGGATAAGGTTATACCTTCAGTAGTTTTAATGATCTTAATCTGTAAAACTACATCCGCAAGTCCCATATCTTTCATATCAAATCTCTGGCTAAGCATGTTCTTAGTCTGATTGATCATATCTTTGGTACTGCCAATGATGAGCATGTCATCTACGTATAAACATAGCAAGACATATCCATGTGGAGTACTTTTTACATAGATACACTTATCACACTCGTTTATGCTGAAACCGTTCGACATCATTACGTTGTCAAAATTTTCGTGCCATTTTTTTGGAGCTTGCTTAAGTCCATACAATGATTTCACAAGTCTACATACCTTTTGTTTTTGTCCAGGGACAACAAACCCTTCGGGTTGCTTCATGTAAATCTCCTCTTTTAATTCTCCATTTAGAAAAGCAGTTTTAACATCCATTTGATGGATTTCTAGGTCTCTTAATGCTGCTATGCCGATCAGCATTCTTATTGAGGTTATTCTCGTTACCGGAGAATATGTGTCAAAGAAATCCAAACCTTCTTTTTGGCAAAATCCTTGAACCACAAGCCTAGCCTTGTACTTATCTACCGAGCCATCGGTTTTCAACTTTGTTTTGAAAATCCATTTACACCCTAGTGGTTTAAACCCTTGAGGTAGATCGGTTATCTCCCAAGTGTGATTCTGCATAATAGAATCAATCTCACTATTAACGGCTTCCTTCCAAAAAGGTGCGTTAGGTGTAGTCATGGCTTCTGTGAACGTCTTTGGTTCATTCTCTAAAAGAAAGACCATCATGAAATCCTCGCCAAAGTCTTTTTCCTTACGAGCTCTTTTGCTGCGTCTAGGTTCATCTTGTACAACTTCAGGAGCTGAAGTACCCGAGGTACTAGCTTCACTTTCATCTCTTTGCTCACGTGTCCGCTTAAGATTAGACTTATATTTACACGGAAACAACATTTCAAAGAAGGATGCATTGCAAGATTCCATTACAGTATTTACATGGATATCCGGTATGTCTGATTTATGAACCAAAAACCGATAAGCACTACTGTTGTGCGCATATCCGATAAAAATACAGTCCACATATTTCGGTCCTATCGTGACCTTTTTCGGAGGCGGCACTGCCACTTTTGCTAGGCACCCTCACACTTTAAGGTATTTATACGAAGGTACAACACATTTCCAAAGTTCATAGGATGTCTTGTCGGTGACCTTGTGCGGAATTTTGTTAAGGATATAATTCGATGTAAGCAAAGCTTCCCCCCACATGTTCTGGGCTAACCCAGATTCTTGAAGCATTGCGTTCATCATCTCTTTTAGAGTTCGATTCTTACGTTTCGCAACTCTGTTAGATTCCGGTGAGTAAGGAGCGGTCGTTTGATGAATAATTCCATGTTCCACACAGAAGGCATTGAATCGGCCATCATATTCCCCTCCTCTATCACTTCTGACTATTTTAATAGTCTTACTAAGTTGATTTTCAACTTACATTTTATATTCCTTAAACTTATCCAGTGCCTCATCTTTGCTATGTAATAGATATACATAACAATATTTCGTATGATCATCGATGAAAGTTACGAAATACTTTTTCCGTCTCTAGTAGGAGCATATTTTAAGTCACATAAATCAGTGTGAATTAAATCTAGAGGTGCATTAGTCCTTTCGACTTGAGGCGATGGAGTTTTTGTGAGCTTTGCCTGTACGCATACTTCACATTTTTCTTTACTCATTTTGCATTTTGGGGTTAGGTTTGAATTCATTAATCGGTTTATTGATTTATAATTCACATGTCCTAATCTTTCATGCCAAATATTAAAAGACTCAAGCAAGTAAGCAACGGACTTATTCTCATTCATTTCAGAATCGGTTACAACAGTGGAGACATTTGCAACATTATTCTTAGAAATAACAATCTTATTCTTGTTCTTGGAGGTACTTGCTTCTTCTTTCCTAAGGACAGCCATGACACACATCTTGACCAGTCCATTCTTCATGAATCCTCTTCCCAGGTACATGCCCCACTTCTTGAGGGTGAGGGTATCAGCCTCGAAAATCACCGAGAAACCGGCCTTGCTCAGCAGCGTACCGGAAATCAGATTCTTCCTCATGTATTTCACATGTTTCACGTTCTTCAACGTGATCTCCTGTCTTGAGGTCATCTTCAACACCACCGAACCCTTTCCTTCGATCTTGGAGACAGCCTTGTTTCCCATGAAGAGTGCCTCCTTCGACTTGTTCTTCTGATAGGTACTGAACATGGACTTGTCATTGCAGGTGTGAGTTGTAGCACCAGTATCATACCACCACTCATTGGTATTCTCATTCACCATGTTAACCTCTGTTACCACAACACAAAGGTCCCCTCGGTCAGATTTGCCTGCTACTTTGTCGCTTTATCCTTGGAGCGGCACTCACTGGACTTGTGACCAATCTTTCCACAAGCGTGGCATTTGCCTTTGAAGAACTTCTGCTTGTCCTCATTGGGGGCTGGGGCAGACGAAGATCCATTCTTCTTGAAGTTCTTCCCATTAGGCTTCAAGGGCGACTTAGCAACTGCCTTGCCCTTTCCCTTGTCCACATTTTCTTTCTCCTTGTTGTGGGTAGCCACATTCACACTGTGTTCACGGACTGGAACTCCATTTGCTTGACGGTTCCGATCCTCCGTGTTTAGCCTCTGGATCAAATCCTCCAGTGCGATAGCCTTTCTCTTATGCTTGAGGTAGTTCTTGAAAGTCAGCCAACTTGGAGGAAGCTTCTCGATGAAACTGTTCACCGTTAAAATCTCATCGATGGACATTCCCTCCGTAGCAACTTCCTGACAGATTCGCTGGAACGCCTCCACTTGTTCCATAATGGGTTTGTCTTCCACCATCTGGAACTCCAAGAACTTTGCCGTTGCGTGCTTTTGGCATCCAGCATCCTCGACCTTGTACTTCTTCACCAAAGCGGCCCACAAGGATTTGGCGGTCTTTTGCTCGTAGTAGATTGCATACAGCGGCTCCACAAGACGGCCAAGAATCCATCCTTTCATCATGTAATCTCCTTGGTTCCATGCATCCAAAGTTCCGACGTTGTAAACATCACCGGATCCTTCTCCAATCTCGGGTTGATCCTCCTCGAGGTACCGCGAGAGATGCATCGCATGGAGATAGAACTTCATCTGGTTCGACCACATCTTCCAGCTTTTGTCGTTGAACTTGTCAGGCAATAAGCCTTGGCACGAGGCTTGAAGAGAAGCAAACGCTAGTGGAGAGGGAGGAACGTGAAACACCACGTTTTTCTCAGCTTTCTCTTTTTCAGCCTTTGCCTTTTCAGCTTTCTCTCTCTCCACACTTTCAGAATCAACCTGAAACAGAGCTCTGCGAGCTGTTTCTTCGGTGCTCACCTCCGGAGAGTTTGGTGTCAAACCAATCACATTGTCAGTTTCGTTTGCCATTTCCTGACACAAATAAACAAAATGTATCAGTTTTCTCCTTTAATAAACGATTTCAGGATGAAAAACGAAACGATAACGTAAATGCCAATGTATCGCTATTTAAGGTCTTGAAACCGCAAACGCAATCGCAGAAAGCGTATCGCAAACGCAGTCGCGATTTTGTTTTGTTTCAACCGAACCATATTGTAAACGCAGAACCAGAAACGTTTTAAAAAATGTTAGAAAACGTTTCTAAACCGCTTAAGCATAATCGCATGAAGGAGAACGCCAAACGCAGTCGCAAAAAATGCAAACGCGACCATAAAACGCTATAAAGCGAACGCGATCGTGAAGCTATTCGCGTAGAAATGATTTTTTTAAGCACTATACGATTCGCTTAACAAATCCGTAAAACGTTTAAAGAATCATTGAGATGATTAGCGTTTGAAGCGCGGTGAAGCGGAAACGCTAATCTCGGATCCGAAAACGTTTTGTATGTAGCGGTACACAATCGCGTATATGCTTAGTAGCAAATCGCGAATGACCGTCAACTCATGTAATCGTATAAACGATTCGCGAGTTCATCCCTTAAACCGAGAAACATAAACGCAATTCACCAAAATCATTTCAATGTTATGAAACAAAGAACGGATTTTGTAATTCGAGTTAAGACTGTAAGACCGTAAATACGGAAACTCTGCGTATGGTGAATGAATCGCGTAATGTAAAACGTTAAGGAAAGGAAAACGGAGTCGAGACTATGAAGTCTCTTTCCTTAACTCGAATTATCACCCGTAGTGAGGCGGTTCTGTTGTGATAATCGAATCCCAGGATAAAACCGATATCGAAACGTTTTCGCTATCACTCGAAAACGTTCCCAACGAACGAAAGCACTACGTATACTCTCGAGACTTGGTAAAAGAAAGAGATGAAGGAACAGAACATTACGTTTGTTTGTGATCGTATGAGAAAGTTAATGCGTTAAAGCATGAAATAATAACTCGAGCTTGAGCTCAGTTTTATAGAGGAACGAGAAGTGATCTCGTTTGAAATGGAGAGGAGATCGCGAGTGGCTCAGCGTGCGTCCGCAAAGGAAGGGAAGTTGGTGATTCTCGCAAAACGTGGGAAGGTAGTTACGAGGGATAATGGATCAGACCCAAGGCCCAAGCCCGGCCCGGCGGCGGCGCTCGCGCGTGTGGTCTTTATAACCTCTCTCTCACACTCCATAGTGTAGTCTAAGCTATTTGAACAATGACATGAAAATGTCCTTATATATACAAGTGATAAATTTCCCATCTAAGCAATGTGGGACATTTTGTACACTTCATTCCTCATTAAAATATGCCAACAACTTATGGCTTATGAGCCCATGACCCAACTTATTTCTCATTCACACTTACACATATTTTATAAAGCCCAAACTTTATTATATGTCAAAAATATGTTTCAACACTTTGTTCCTTTTGTCAGGTTTTCACCAATCAACATGGATGTCAAGGGAAAAAAATCACGCTTGATCCCATCATTTTTCTCCCTCCCACTCCAATTTATCTTTTTCCTCTTTCCCATTTTACTTTTACCAATCATACCCTCTAATTCTTTTGAATTGTGGAAAATATGGGATAATCAGGCCCGGCCCAATGTCAACTCACGCCTAAAGCAAAAAAAAAATATATATGTCCTTAAGGGTTAAACTCAGCACCTCACGAATTCAATACTCAGTATTTTACCACTACACTAAAGAAACACATTTGTATTTGCTACCTTTAAATAACCTATAACATTTGGCGTCTAAAGCCCTTGTTTCATGGGCTTTAGGCACGGGCCGGCCCTAGGGATAATCTGCCTTGACACATGTGATTGCTGTTTTTTTGCTTTGTATAATTGGATCTTAATTTTTTTTTTTTAAGAAAAAGAAAAGTATCAGATCCTAAATTTTAATATCTATAATTTCATCCTAGAGTCTTTTGTTTATTCTGTTGTCTCTTCAGCATTTGTTTAGCTTTGTAGTTTGTAGTTTTCTCGATGTGTTATCTTTGATATATTTTTATAATTTTTGTCACAATTTAAAAAATGATATACAATTTAACATCTCATCAACAAAAAAAGTAAATGCATGCACAACACACCAAAATTATATATTAAACAATTAAAAGTTTTGTCGATTTGGCTATTTTATTCCTTAGACTCACTAGGTGATTGTCAATCCCTGCACACGCGCGGAGATCCTGTTGCATCTCTATGTTTTTTAAATTTATATTTGTAGTCAAATTTGTGTTGACTCCTGCTTACTCTGTGAACGTTCTCCATCTCGATGTATTCAATTTCTTTGGTATTTTTTTTTGGGGTCTAACTTTTGTAGGAATGTTGTTAGTTCGTTACCACATATATTAACATGTTTATTTACGTTGCCGCTAGAATTATATGCTAATAGTTTGTACAACATAGATTTGTGTGTCCAAACCCCAAAAATCAATGTCTTTGTTTATTGGAGTTATCATTTTAACGATGGTAATAAGAAATGTTTGCTCAAATAAAAATTCATCTATAATATTTATCATATGTTGTACGAAGTAATATCAATATATAAGGGATGTAAATATATATATATATATATATATATAGAAAATGATAACCATGCGTTACTGGACCGTCTTTCTTGCAAACTTTCCAGTTCTCGAAAAATGTCCTACACGATGTCCCAGCAATTGAATTTAATAATTTGTTGAGAACGATTGTACATGAAAAGCTTCGGAGTGTTTGGAATAATTTGTTTGGATGTTTGTTTTATAAATCCTTGTTATAAAGCAAAAAACATTGTACTTTCTCGGCTATGGTACTTTTTCATGGGGGATAAATCCTTAAAAGCTTCTTTGTAGATTATGTTACACACATTTGATTTTTCTTTTTCTGTTTTAGATGTGTCCAGGATTGTCAGACCTTTAAGTGACGTGACGCGTGACAAAGCAACATATAGTTGCACGTGGGTGAAAACTGGGTTGGAGAGATACAATGGAACCTTCTTTAAGATTTGGCCCTGCATAAGAAAGTCTAATCGGGAATCGTCGACGTCTTAGAGTGAAAGAGTGATATGTTTCTTTCGGAGAGAGTGATACATGGGATTAAAATTTTCCTACGTTGTTCATCGTGAGATAGAAATTCTGTTTCAATAAATTTATCTCCCATGTGTGTGACAATAAATCTCGTCCCATTACACAACCCTTTTCTCGGTTCAAATTCTTTATCAACATGATTGAGACCCCAATATTTAGGCACAATTTATGGGCTGGTATTCCCGGGAACTCAAGGCTATTTAGAAACTCTAATGGGTAAGACATGTCAAGTCCATCTTCTATTGATTCATATAGACTGATGCTATCACCATATACTTCTCGAGTCCTTGAACTTTTGAGAGGATAAAATTGTTGGTTTCGTCGACAATCTCGCTCCTTGGTGTTAATATCACATACTCCCTTAGTGTTTCTCTATCCAAAAATGTATGTT
This sequence comes from Orychophragmus violaceus, assembly GCA_030180135.1. Lineage (NCBI taxonomy): Eukaryota > Viridiplantae > Streptophyta > Magnoliopsida > Brassicales > Brassicaceae > Orychophragmus > Orychophragmus violaceus. Next base: position 48,316,610 of record CM058235.1, on the reverse strand, counting down.
CTAGATCTGGATAGATCGAGATTTCCAAAACTTCTAGTGGTTTTTTCCGTTATTGACCACTGTTCTATTTATAGTATTTTTTATCGACTTAGTTTGTAGGTTTTTTATCATTTTTTATTTTTTGTAACGTGTATTTTTAAAATTTTTATCCCTTTCTTTCCTTATAGGTTTTTCTTGTTTTTATATATTCAAATATATTGTTGTTTTTCTAAGATGGTGTTATATCCTAATTTTATTGTCATTCATTGATTATCTAGTTTGTTGTGCCTAATGAATTTCATAGGCTTTTTTAATTGAAATGTATAAAAATAATGTTGTAAGAGAGAAAATATTTATATTATATAAACAAACAAAATCATACATAAATCAATGTATTTTCTATAATGGCTATTGCCTTTTTTCAATAACTATAAGCATGTCCCTGGGCGTCTGTTTTCCCCATCATCCTTAGGCTTGCTCTTCTTGAACTGGTTTTTGAAACCCATAATGATAATGACACTGTAAAAACCAGTGTTTTCTTTATCGTTCTATTTAATTTGTTTGTAATATTAAGTCTCCTAGTTGTAGGCTTGTAGCTATGCGGTCTATTTTAGTATATACGCAGCCTGTTTTAGCGTCTGAATAAACGTAAAATATTTTTTATCATCTAGAACTAAAACACAATTTATTGAAAGCTAAAGTTTTTTCCAGGAATCAAAGAGAGTATGTTACAATTTTAAGAGAGACTTCTGATCACTTTTTCTGATTCTATCAAAACTTATAACATGGTAGCATCTCAATGATTTAGAATCAACTAATAAAACTCCATTTGTGGTTAAGTACCTTGTTGCCGAAGGCATGCCGCACCATTTCTCACAACCTTATGGTTATGGTGTTAAGACAGGTATTTATGCCAAATAGGTCTTCTCCCGAGGCATAATACTTCTTCCTTTCTTTTTACTATGTTCCCAGTCTAGACGTGTAGATCTGCAAGTGATACATACCCAATCAGAGGTGACTTGTATTGTTTCGGTTCAGAGGATTCAAATTTGCTATACAGAAGAAAACACCAACACGTTGAAAAAAAAAGAAAAAAGGTTATTATCATACCACCATACCATCAAAGCATATTATCATTTTTTTTTTTTTTTGGTCTAAATGTTAAAGATTTATACCAGATTTTTAGTTTACAAGTGTTGCCCAAACAACTTATTACAACAAGACAAAAGAAAGAAGCAGAAGAAAAAACTCACCCGAGGCTAACTTACCGAGCTCATGAATCGAAAGTACAACTCTAAGAGAGAGGGTGATCTACCCGAATAAGATAAGGAAATCAGTCTATCTCTCAAAGCTCGATCCACCACTGAGTAGAAGGTTGCTGAAGACGCAGTCACGTCCCTGAAGATCCTGTAGTTCCTTTCCCGCCAAAGGTTGTAGACGATGGCCTGCAAAATCAGCTTGAGAACAGATGACAGTTGCTCGTTTTGAGAGAAGGGAGGCTGACTTAGCCAAGTAGTCACGCAAGGGAGATCATTCGGAACAGCCGTTAGATAGCGTCCGACAAACTTCGACCAGATATCCACAGCAAATGAACATTCAAAAAATAGATGCTTGTGTGATTCAATACCGTTAGAGCATAAGACACACACATCAGGAACCATGACACCCCACGATCGTAAGTGATCCCTCGTAGGTAGTCTTGATAACATGCTCATCCAAACCACAAATGAGAACCTAGGGACCTCCTCCTTAAACCATACCGTTCCATGCCACTCAACATATGGCTGCTGAGCTCTTAAGTTTTCCCATGTCTTTTTAGAGGAGAAGACAGGAAGGAATGAATCGCCTGAGCCTCGCCACAAATAAGAATCAGTACCTCTGGCCGCAGAAGGCGGGTCAATAGCCGTGAGAGCAATAAGCAGGGTCTGAGCTTCATTCGATCTTGCATTCGGGAGATGCCAATCACCACTAGCAGTGGCTGTAATCACTCGCGAGTCCAGCGGCAGACGGAGTTGCCTTGGACCCAAAACACCAACAAACCGATACAGTGGACTTAATTCCATCCAAGAGTCATACCAGAACGAAGCAGTTAATCCGTCACCAATGTTGCATCGCAGGAAATTGTGGAGATGGTCTTTCAACTGGAGCATACTTCTAACAACAGGAGAAAATCGTTGAGAGTCGTCTGTTAGCCAGAAGCTACGCCTGTGAAAGATTTGATTTTTTAGCCAAGCAACCCAAAGGGATCCTGCTTTGGTGAAGAAGTTCCAAACCAGTTTCAATCTGAAAACAAGCTCAAAATTCTCCAGCTTCCTTAGCCCCAGTCCTCCCTCTAATTTAGGCCGACAGATGTTATCCCATGAGACTCTAGCTCCAACTGCATTTCCGGTTTTGTTTTTCCACAAGAAAGCTGAACATAGAGAGTCTACTTTCTCATAGAAACTTTTTGGCAACACAAAAACAGAACTCCATAAGTTTACCATTCCATACACCACCGAGGAAATCATCTTTACCTTCCCAGCAAATGACAGGAACTTAATCGTCCAAGCGTGCAACTTGCTCGTGATCTTCTCAATGAAGGGCTGTAGCGTTGCAAGAGAGATCTTTTTAGGGTCCAAAGGCAGGCCCAAGTATCTCGTGGGGAACGTGCCCAACTTGATGCCCGAGAGGAGAGTGATATCCGTTACATCTGCTTCACTGTAACCACCAAAGAAGATTTCAGATTTGCTTGCATTCATGTCGAGACCACACAAGCTCTTGAATGTAGCCATGACTTCCTTCATTCCACTAACCGACTGTCTAGATCCATCAGAGAAAACAAGTAGATCATCCGCAAAGAGTAAGTGTGTAACTCTCGGGTTGGCACAATGCGGATGAACACCTAGTCGCCCCTGCGAGCTTTCGATCTCAAGTAGCTTGGATAAAACCTCCATCACCATTATAAATAGGTATGGAGAAATCGAGTCACCCTGCCGCAATCCTTTCTTTCCTTCGAAGAAGCCAGCTAGCTCACCATTAATGTTTATTGAGAACCGAGGTGTGGATATGCATTCCTTAATCCATGTTACAAACAGAGCAGGAAAATCTTGGGCTTGTAGTACTTTGATGACAAAGTCCCATGAAACAGTGTCGAAGGCTTTTCTGATGTCTACCTTGAGCATACAACTCTTAGCACAAGAGGCTTTGTTGTAGTTGCGGATTAATTCCGAGGCAAGTAGTACGTTCTCCCCAAGGCTTCTGCCTTTAAGAAAGGCGGCTTGATTCGGGCTTATACACTCCTTAAGGATCGGTTTCAGACGATTGGCAATGATCTTGGTTATTACCTTATACACAATATTGCAACAACTTATCGGTCTATAGTCGCCTAGCTTATCAGCCTCCGTAGTCTTGGGTATAAGAGTGATTGCAGTCGTGTTTAAGTCCTTTAACAGCCTTCCGTTAGCAAAGAATTCACGCACAGCCGCACAAACATCAGGCCCCACTTTAGTCCAAGAAGCTCTAATGAACTCAATTGAATATCCATTCGGGCCCGGACTTTTATTCAATGGCATAGCAAAAATGGTTGCTTTGATTTCCACATCAGAGACTGACCTCTTCAGCGCTTCCTTGTGTAAGTCAGAACATCGAAAGGGAAGGAGCCCTTGCAAGTAAGCAACCGAAGCCGGGGAGGATTCCAATTCTGCCACTCCAAGAATCTGTTGGAAATAATCTGCGGCATGACTCTTAATATCCTCGGTAGTGCCAAAAAAATTGTCATCTTCATCCTTTAAGAAGTGTATGTTATTCCTCGTTACTCTCTGGGAGACTGTTTTGAAGTAGAATGAAGTGAGCTTATCTCCCACGTCAGCCCATCTCACCCGCGACCTTTGTCTGTAGTATTTCTCCTCTGCGGTTAACAGGTGCTGCCATTTTTCCCTCTCACGGTGCTCTTCCACAGCAGCTTGAGGGCTTGGATCCGTTAATAGTGCCCGTTGTAGCAGCTCAACCTTAGCAGCCTGCTCACGCACTCGCTCAGTTATTCCACTATACATCCTCTTATTTAACTGTCGAAGGGGTTTTTTAAGCAGTTTCATAGATCGCACCAGCTTGTATTGAGCTGTTCCCACAATCTCATCACTTTTCCAAGCATTACCCACTGTATCCGCATAATGTGGGCTGTCAATTAAGTGATGGAAGAACTTGAACGGTTTACATACCCTGCGATTGGTAGATGGAAGTCTGAAGATGCAAGGAGCATGATCAGACTGTTGTGGGTCTAAGAACTCGGCGTATGAGTCTGGATATCTCGTAGACCATGTTTGATTGATGAGAGCATGATCTATCTTCTTTGAAATGGGGTTATCTTCTTGGTTATTCCACCAAGAGAAGGGTAATCCCTTTGCTTGTGCCTCAAAGAGTTCAGCATCCTGCAAAGCTAGATTAAAAATCATCCAGATCAGATGTGTCTACAGATGAAGTCAGATGATTCGAGTGCTGGTTGAGCCTGAGAATCTGGTTGAAGTCTCCTAAAACGGCCCAAGGAGATCGAGAAGCCGGCGTAGTATCATTCAACTGATTCAATTCATCCCACAGCGGTTGTCTGTCCTCCACCAAATTAAAACCGTAAACAAAAGTTAATGTGAGAGTAATATTCTCGGACAAAATGAATATACCACACGTAACTGATTGAGCCGAAACATGGTAAATAAAAACCGATACTTTCGGATCCCACACCACCACAATCCGAGCAGATTCATGATGATCAAAATTGCCAAAAAATTTCCATCCCCTCGGGATACTCCGCAAGATCCTATCCGAGTTGTTTTCTTGAATTTTCGTTTCTACAAAAGCACCAAAAAGCGGTCTTTGGATATTAATCCAAGCCTTGGTCATCCTGTGGCGTCTAGTACTGTTGAGTCCTCTAACGTTCCACACAAAAAACATATCTAATGATTTTATTGTTTGTACGCGGCCTTACGGCCACTCTTCCTGTGATTTACCAGAAAGAAGGGATCTTCCACATCCACCGCACTGTGCTGATCAGTAGCACTATCTGAAGTAGACTTCTCTGATTCAGAATTGTGATGATCAGTAGCACTGTCTGAAGTAGACTTCTCTGGTTCAGAACCGGAGGAGTCTGGACCTGGTGTCTCTATATCCTTTGAGCTTATAGAGGAATCCTTGTCGGCATTCTCCGGAAGAGGAGTTTGCGTCGCAATAGCCATCAAATCAGTAGTAGTTGCAGACGAATGTTGTACTTCAGATTCATTTTTTCCTTGACTGAAGTCCCCAATTATTTCCTGGGCAACAACAGCCTCTTTAATGGCCACAACATCCTCGTTACTGGCATCCTGCAAGGTCTCCACCGGTCTCTGCTTAACTTCCCTCGCACGACTAGGCCGAGAACGTGAACGCCGACGGTCCTTATTTACAGAAGGAGATCTTAACTGGCGATATTGATGCCCTCCAGCCATGCCGACCTGGCATTTACTCTGATCATGCCCATATTTCCCGCAGGATTGGCATTTCACAGGTAGCCAAGGATAAGCTACTGAGACCATAACTTCCCGTCCACTAGAGAAGCCTGTTACTATCTTCGTAGGCAGTTTCTTAGTAAGGTCCACTCGAACGAAGAGTTTAGCTACTTGGAAGTTCTCCTTTCTTTCAGTTTCGGGAGCTAGCGAGATAGGCTTACCAATTGCCGTCCCTAGCCTGCTCAAGCTCTCTTTGTTGAAGAGAAGATAGGGTACATCTCTTAATTCGACTGGTACAACAGCAGAAGTAATAGGCGCAATTTCAGGAGTGAAATCGGGGGACCATGGCCCAACAAACATGGGGAACCCAGCAACATTCCAGAAGGATCGCGAAAGTAACAGCTCTCTTGTCCGACTGTTTACAACCCGCAAAAGAAAAGTCCCCTGCCCTAAGCTATGAACAAAGATCCTTGGTCCCGTTTTAGCCCAAAGGGCATTAACCACACCAATAATCCTCCCCATTGGAGGGGTACCGCCATGAAACTGAGCAAACAGGAAGTCTTTGAACTCATCCTTAGCAGAGGCGATGTTCTCGTCGGGTATGAATACAAAGGGGACGCCTGAGATATGTTCTGAAGGAGCTCCGATTTCCTCCAGCTTACCTGAATCTTTTAACAGACTCGCATAATCACGCCGTGGAGTGGGAGAATCAGTACCAGGCCGAAGGATAACGTTTCCGGAGTCATCCACCTGTGCAGAATTTTGTAACTTTTCCTCATCCGCAGAGTGAGTAGATGTGTTTCCAGCCAGCTCCTCCGTCGAGGTGACTAAAGGAGAGACGGGCTCATTAATCACAGCCTCTTTGGGCTGAGAGATACCTGAAGCAAAAACCGCTAGATTGACCATCTGGGCAGTCTCATCGACTGTTGATACACCAGAGGACAAATCCCCGGCGAGAGAAGACGGTGCAGATTTAGCAGATCCGAAGGTCGGAGAGGAAAGGACGCCCATAGCCCGAGAGAGCTTAGACGACGCCGCAAGGGTTTTTTGGAGCTTTTTCTTCTTGCGATTCATGGACCATGAGCAGCAGAGAGTAAACGAAGAAGGGGGAAGGTCGGAGTTCTCGTCGGAGGCGTGAGGCCAGCCGGCGGCGGGGGTTTGGAAGAGAAACCCTAATCCCCTAGATAATCGTCTGAGGAGAGAGAAAATCGACTTAATTATATATCTTTTAATATAGAGCTATATTGTTTTTAAAGCATATTATCATTACCAGACCATACCATCATGATCTTATGTTTTTGTTTTTGTTTTTTGCTACAATACAAAGCTTATAAAACAACAAAAACTGAAGTCAACCAAAAAAAAACACACCTTCATAATCATATATACACAAATTCTATTCCAGAGAGAAGTGTAGTCAAGAGAGGTATGGCCTTCCTGCGTCGAATTGGATCAGTTTCATATTCCTAGTGGTGTGAGAGAGGTCACACAACAAAAATTGTGATTTGAGGCATTTTGATGTCTACACTTCTTGTTTTGGCTCTCTTCATACCGAGGCTATCGTAAGGAGAAACAGAACCTGACATTGGAGACACTTTCTTCACGAAGATTTCCATTGAGCAATGCTAGCTCTCGCAGCTGCTGTTTCTTGTAGAAATAATTGGTTTCCTCCTTAAAACAGAAAACCAAGTGTGAAAACTTTCATATAAATGATACTATATCATTAGAGATGGTTTTGAAATGAAAGGGGAAGGAGCTTAAAACAAACCATAGGAGTAAGAAGTTAATCCAATATTTCGCGAGCTTGCATGAGACGTGCATCGACTATTCCAATCGGTAATTCTGCTTTTACTAAGATATGAAGTGGCTCATTAAAGTGCTCAAATTCCGGATTGCCTCTCATCATTTCCTCCTACAAGAAGAAAAATATTAACGCATTGAACAAAACATTGGAATATAAGATACAAACTGTGTGGGAAAATAACAAATACCTTGACTGGATCTTTTATACCGCCTCTTCCTCTTATAAGAACACGGCAATCAGTACTTGCTTCAACTCGCTTCAGAGAGTTTCCTCTAGGACCCAGGAGCCGACCAACGAAATTGTTGACTGGAATATCAACCCTGATTGTTCCCTTGGCGATCAGACCGGATGGACTACCAGGTGAGTTAAGACAATTTGGTCCCGGAGGCAGAGACGATGGAACAGATCCCTAGAAACGATCAACCAACACAGATTAGAAGCCACATAAACCATAAGCACATGGTAAACGACATATAGTTGCAGTATCAATAGCATATGAATATCAGAAACTTCCTTTCCCATGGAAATTGCGCCCTGTAACTGCTATACCTTAATATTTTGCATAGATTGGTTACATTTATATGAGAACATTCTAGCAATTACAACATCATTTAAATCCTGCTCGCCAGGATAGGGGAGTATCTAATTAGTGTTGATATAATTTAGATGATCCTGTACGACATCACATACATTAGTGTTAGCCAAAGCTGCATGTCATGATAAACCTTGACTAACAACAAATGTTATGTCACCAAAACTTAAGTCAGTAAATCTTGTATTGTAGTGGAATGAATAAGATGAAGAGTTATGTTAATGGTTAGTAGTCATGCTTCTGATGGAAACTGTGAGGCCCATCCGCTCAAGTCAGCTCTTGCTTTCTGATATATCCCTCCATTAGCTAGAGGGTTAGGGTGTTGAAGCCCTCTCTGACTTAAAACTGTGGCATTCTCCAAAAGTGTGGTTGCACGCAAAATCTTTGTTCCAAAAATGTCAAATTCCACGAGCAAGACACAACAGTTAGAATTAGCCAACAAACAGTCAACGGTACACCGAATAGTATTTTTTTTTTTTGCTTTCAGTCAAGTTAAACAGAATGAAAGAAGTCACTATAAAGATGTCAAATTCTAAGTCAAACACTAACATATTCTACGTTTGCACGGGGGATAAACGCAAACTTAGTGTATGCATTACCTGAGGCACCAAATCGCAACATGTTTCTTTGGGTCAATCAACAACGCCTCTTCAAGCTTAGTGATGGCCTCTACACACACAAAATTATCGAATCCCAGATCATATTCAGTTATTTTTTTTCAAATTTTAACAGCAAACTTTTAAATAATTAGATGCATGAGCATCCTAAACTAATTGATATTAATGTACCGAACCCGATTATAGGTTAGTGTGAAGAATTCTGAGATTAGCCTCTTCGACAATTTGAACTAAGGACTAAGCACTAAGTGAACGAATCGACACTGTCATTACCAATCTAACCCAATTCAATCATATTAGCACACCAAAAAAAAGTAGAAAAAAACACCTTGAAAAGATTTCTTCGAATCTTCGTTATGAAACTGAGATAGATTCAATAGAGCTCTTCCCCATCTCGTCAGATTCTATAAGAAAATTTTGAGAACAAATAAAATCAAATGAATCGTTTAAATTGCCGCCGTATCACAACACATATATCACTTACTTTCACATACGGCGCTGTTGCAAGGATGGCGGCGAGATCAATTTGAGCCATGGCAGGGATGGCGGCGAGATCGATTAGGGCCATGGCGGGGATTTTTTTTCTTGGAGAATAGGGCGTGGAGGTCTGCGGATTGCGTTGATTATTTATTAGTAAGAGAAGTGGCGGAGCTGAAACGGGTGTAGATGATACGTTCGTTAATTGAATGATATGTAGGGGTTTTAGCATGAGATAAACAGAAACTGAAGGGAGGTGAGCGGTTATTGGGGATTTAATTGCTCGAAACAGAAGGTCATGCGACATGAGTGAATTGATGCATGAAACTAAAAAAGCATGAGCAAGAAGGCAAAAATGGGGAAGAAAATGGAAGTTGTACCGATGATTAGGTTGAAGATGATAATTTGGGTCTGAATAGTCACTGGGCTTTAAATATTGTAAGAGAAGTTAGAGATGCCACTAAAAATCTAAGCAAAACGTAAAAAGGCCATAACACAAAAGTGAAAGCCCAATTGTTTTTATAAAAAGGACACGTGGCTCAAGGAATGGAGAGATAAGAGCAAGTGCATTGAGGGTTCATGCACAAGTTCATCCACAGGTTCCAAGACAAATTAATAATATAAAAATGAAAAGGTGAGAGAGAAGGATGAACCGACTCTTAAATAAGAGCTTCCAAGAACTTGGTTCTTCACTGTAGCAATGGTGTGTCAACAGCTGGTTGGTTCTTTTTTTTTTTTTTGCTTTTTAATTTTTTTTTTTGTTCACCTGCAAAAAAAAAAAAAAAATTTAATATTAAAAAATACTTAAGAACCCCCAAAAGGGGGTTCACTAATGCACATGCTCTAATCTTGTAATTATATAATAGATTTGGTGATCATAAAGTGTCCCAAATCATGATTGTACAGTATTCGATCTTCCTAACGACCGACCTCATTTTACATTTGAAGTTACTTTTTACCAATATTAGACCAGACATCGGATTAAACCGTGTACCGAGGACTTTCCCAAATTGTTTTTCCATAAAATCCATACATATTTAAAACCAGGTTAGAACGTCAAAAACTGGAAACCATCAATCCGTTAAAACATATTGAACTAGTTTTGATTAAAAAATATATCATTTATATTTGTAGTTAATTTTAATTAAATTTAAATTTTAATATTTTAGGCTTCCTTTTTCATATGTTTATATTTTTAAAAGAAAAAGTATTTGTTTCTCAATTTTCGTATTTATTTTCTATACTAGTGATTTTGTTATTATATTTTTTTGGAAAGAAAATCTAACTGTATTTCTGAAAAATAAAAATAAAATAAAAAATTCTAACTCTACTTTGTTATTAAGATCTTTCCGTTCTGAAACCAAATATTTTTTTTTTTTTTAAATTAATTATTTGTACAATTTTTATTTATGGTAATTATTAAATATTTTCAAATTAGTAACATTTTAATATATATATATATATATATATATATATATTATAAATTATCATCAAATCTAATCATATCATATTGACCAAACCCATGATGGAGGAGTTTTTTTCTATTAAGATTTTACTTTTGATTATTTTTATTTTTTTGTCAATAACAAAAGATGCTGCCACTTCACAGCTAGAGAGCCAAGGTGGAGAATCTGAATTAATATAAATAAAATAAGATGGTTGAATCCGTTCACCGCGTGCTAGTTTGTCCGTCTTTGTGTTGCTTGCTCGAGGGGTGTGAGTGATAACGAACCTTGTGAAGAATCTCTTGCGACTCTCATACTCATCTAGGTGGATCCTGAAGGCAGGCCATTCTGTGGGTGTAGACACAATCTTCACTAGCTCTGAACAGTCTGTTGCAAAAGTTACATCTTGTTGGTTCCATCTCTTCATACTTCCCATTGCCCAAATAAGAGCTTTGAATTCTGCATGAAGAGGTGATAAGCTACATCTGATATTTCTTGCTCCCATCATGACATCTCTTCCTCCTTCGTAGGTACTATACCAGCCTTGTCCTGAAAAACTATCTCCTTCTTTCCATGATCCATCCACAAAACACCATCGTCCGCAAATGTTCACCCGTGTCGGCAATGCCGGAATTCCAAATTGTTGCCTATGTGAATCCGTATTGACCGCTGAATCCAAAGAATCCGAATATTGTGCCTCTCCCCATGCAAGGGCCTCACTTTCCGCTAGTCGTAAGATCTCGCGTGGTTATTTTATTCAACATTCACTTTTCTATTTTTAATAATTCTTCATGTCATTTTATCTCTTAGCCACATCATCGTCTCTTTCTTCTACTTAATAATTCAAGACACACTCAATTTTTACATTATACAGTGATTTGTTTAATAAAATTCAATATCTTACTCTACTATTTTATTTTCTTTGTGTATATTTGTGATTACGTATTTGGTAGAATTTAAATTAAACTAATTAATAGTAAATAATTTTATAAAATATTTTTGATTATTTATTATATTTTAGATATTGTTTTTTAAATTGCAATTGAGAAGGACGAAAAATAGAGATAATCATTATTGATACACATACACAAAAAAACCAAAAATGCAATACAATAAGATAATAAGCACACGACACAACTAATAAAACACACATTTAACTTAATTAGTACAATAGACTCAACTTACAAATTTTAAAATCTCTTAACCACAAAACATTTCAAATTTTGCACATATGTGTTTGACCAAATCTGCTTACAGTTCATGATGTACATTTGAATCATGCAACTTAGATCTAGCACGCACATGATTTGCAAATGCTGGTAGCACCTCCGTCGAGAATTGTGGTGTACAAGATCCACTTGCCTCAGAGTGATTATAATCGTCTGAATGTTGAGCATGTGTACCTCATTCATCCTCAACAATCATATTATGTAATATGATACATGACCTCATGGTGACGGCTAAATCAAATATGTCCCACATACGAGCTGGTTCGCGATGATTTTAAATCGAGCTTGAAACACTCCAAAAGCATGTTCGATGTCCTTTTGACATCCCTCCTGAACTTGTGAAAATAACTTGTCTGGTTCACTTTAAGGAAGTCAAATCAATTTAACGAAAGTAGGATAAGAAGGATAGATACCGTCAACAAGATAGTATGTCATATTATATAGACGTTGGTTCACAAAGAAGTTTACTCGGGAACTATTTCCCCATTCAACATCATCAAACACTGGTGAACGGCCTAGAACATTTATATCGTTCAATGTTTTCAGACATCCAAAAAATCCATGTCAAATCCATAGTTCATGAGATGCAACCGCTTCAAGAATAACAATAGTGGTTCCCTTATCTCCCCAAGTAAATTGATCTTCCCACGCTGCAGGACAATTTTCCATTCCCAATTCATGCAATTAATACTCTCAATCATTCATGGGAACCCCCAAATTTCACTGACGTGTAATATCTTTTGTAAGTCATCTTGATATGGGGCTCTGAGATACACTTGCTCATACAATTGTATGATTCCTTCACAGAAATCTACACAAGCACTCCAGTGCTGTAGATTCTCCGATTTTAATGTACTCACCGACTGCATCGGCCGCCACACCATATGCTAATATTTGCATGGCCGTGGTACATTTTGCTAATGAAAATTTACCTTCCTTATTGGTTGCGTCAAATCTTGGGTGAAGTAGTTGTCGCTATTTGATAGGTCATGAACGATCCGAATGAAAACATGTTTTTGTATCTGGAATTGCCGACGAAACATGACATCATCATATGTTGGTTGATTGGAAAAGTAGTCGTCAATTAGTCTTTGATTTTCCGCTATATAATCTCTCTTAAAATATTTTCTCTTGCTACGAGATGCATAATTTTCCCCTGTTTTGCTTCAACACTCCTTAAATCGGTTGAGGATGTACTTATCTTCAATTTTAGATTACTTTTTGTAAGCTTCAAAGTCAAAAGGAAACTCGGATGGATCCATTGATAATTTTTAGTAAGATGAGATTTTTGATATTGATACATCAATGAAAGAATGAATCCTCGTTTATAAAAGCCAAAAGTCATGAACTACATTGACAAAAAAGTCACGGGTTGATGAAAAACAAACATTATTGCATGAAGTGACAAAATACATACACATATTTGACAAACACTGGAACAGAAAATGACAAATAGCGGAATGTGACAAAGTGAAGATATACACTTAACAACAATTAATTTCCAAATAAATCATAGTTCAACTTCTCTAACAGCTCTTTACTCTGGTCATCAAGATGCTCCTTTTCACTTAGCTTCAGAAACATCTTCATCTTCTTAGTTTGTGTATTTTCTTTCATTAATTGGTTTGCCTTATATTGTCTCATGGCTATTTTTCCAATCATTCCAACTCTTGCTGCTTGAATTGTTTGAATTCATTCCACTCTTCGTTAACCACTTCCAAAGCTACATCCTTACTTGTTTTTTACTCTTCTTTTAGATGCATCTCTCCTCATTGGACGAACACTATATCCTATAGAGTTATACTCACTTGCATCACTCTCATGGGCTCTCTTAGATCCACTGTTTCCAGAGCCAGTATTTCCTCCTACTTGACTACCAAAACGTGGTTGATCACGGAAAACAAGCCATTCTGACATTAAATTAAAATCTCCATTCTTACCAGTTGAGTATAGTTCATGCTCTTTCGCCAATACATCATTCTCCGACCACCCGCTTTGTTGCATACGCTTAGCGTTATCGTAAGCGCCAATCCATTTGTCAAGTAGTTTGTTCATGTAATTGTAATGATTTCTGCACAAAGCTCCATCACGCGGAAGATCAAATGAGTAGTGCTCATTACAATACTCAACAATTTTACTCCAATATGATTCACTTTTCTGTTTTCTACCAACAACATTGTATGTTCCATATTTAATCCACCTACCAATAACACTAAAATTTTGCTCAATGGTCCTTTTGGGACTTTTTCGGCGAACTGAGTTGAATCATCTGCATTTGGAGTGGCTTTATTTTTACCGCTCATCCCTCCAAGAGCTGTCGGTGTAGACAATCCGAGAAACTCAATTGTTTCAACACTCGAAATATTTTCATTACCCTCTCGGAGTATTCTAATAATGGAGTGGTTGAAAAAAATATGACATCATTGAACCATAATATGGACGATAGTTTAGATGACATGGGAAAATTTGGTGGAAAATCATGATTTAGTAATTCTGGAGTTGGTTAAAAGATTGATTTTGAAATTAGAAATTATTAGAATTTGAGTAGTTAAAAGGATAATTAGTGGAATTTTGGGTGTGATGAGGGTTATTATCAGGATACATTTCACTAAAAATGTTTAAGGTATAAATACAAGTTTTCTAAAATGAATAGATATTTATAATAAAATGACATTTTTATGTGTTCAAATGAAATGAATCAAGTCTCTATTTATAAAACCCATACAATTATGAATTTTGATATAAAATTTTTAAAAACAAAATTATTTTACGATTAAATATTTGATTTTAAACTATTAGGATAAGAAAAATATCTTAAAAATTTTAATAACCAACAGAAAAAGACATGTGTTTAATTTTATCAGTTTGTTTTTCGAATTAATTTATGTTCTTTCACGTGTGGGAAAAAAAATATTTATCTACTTTTTGGTGATGTTTTTTTAAGGAATAATATTTGGGTTACCCGTAGAGGTGAATCCATTTGTTCACCTCCTATTTTTTAACCAATCAAATAATTTCACATAATCTAGTATTTAAAATAACTAAAAATTATTTTTAAAAAATGCAAAAATGAAAATAAAAGAAATTATGTTTTATTTTAGACAAAATATTAAAAATTAAAAATAAACAAATTTATAAAAAAAAACTAAAACTTAAATCTTAATTTCTAAAAACTAAATTCCAAACCTAAACCCTTAAACCCTAAACCCTAAACCATAATTTGAACACCTAAAAAATAAAAATGAAAACTAAACCCTAATTCCTAAACTCAACATGTAAATCTTAAGAAATAAAACCTAAACCCTAATTTCTAAACCCTTAAACCCTAAACCCTAAATCCTAATTTAAAAACCTAAAAAAGATTAAAATAAAAACTAAACCCTAATCCCTAAATCCTAATATGTAAACCTTAAAAAAACAAAATAAAAATAAAACCTAAATGCTAAGCCCTAAACTTAAACCCTAAACCCAAATGACTTAAACCATAAACTCTAAACCCTAATCTCTAAACCCTAATCCCTAAACTTTAAAAGACTTAAACCATAAACCCTAATCCCGAAACCCTAAACTCCATTTTACAAACTCTAAAAAATATATAAATATTGATAGATATTATTATCTATTTTTATAAAATATTAGAATGTGTTTAATTTTTTAATTTTAATTTTATAATTTTATTTAAAAGTAATATTACATAGCATATTTTTATAAGTTAAAAAAGAAGGTGAACAAATTAGTTCATGCCTAGAGGTGATAGATATTATTATCTATTTTTATAAAATATTAGAATGTGTTTAATTTAGACCCAAAAAAAAAAAAAAAACCTAGAGGTGAATCGGATCCACTTTTTCTTCTTTGGGTTGAATTCTTTCAACTGGAACCTTTTAATTTATTTAACATGTTGATTGGAGTCGTTCAGCTTTTGAATTTGAATTTGAATTTGAATTTGAATTAATTGTGGATAGTCTTAAGATCTTTAAAGACTTGAGTTTCTCTTTACCTCGAAATGTACGAGAATGAAATCACTACGGCACAACCAAAAGTACGAAACAGAAGACTTATTATATAACATAATGTATCAGAAGTTGAACACCAACTTCCACATAACCACAAAGTTTAAAACATTTCGGACAACGTTCATATTTCTTATTCGAAACGTTTTTATTCCTGATAGAAGCAAATCACAAATGGATGTGTACTCTTTTAAGCAGAAGTCGTTGCAGCTGTTGCAGCGATAGCTCCAGCTTCAGTTAACAGAGTAACCAACTTACCGTCTCTGTGCAAGTTGGTTGTTGCTACAAAACAATGCAAAATCACAACATCTGGTTTAGATAAAACCGATAGGAAAATCCCAAAATTTCGAAATGGAATCGTTCTAGATTTTGCTTACCATCGCAGCCACCGATGTGTTTTCCTCCTATAAACACATTAGGAACGGTGCGTTGTCCTGTCCATTCTGCAAGAGCGGATTGAACTTGGCTACCGTCACCTGTATTATACATTCAAGTAATGAACAAAGCTTGAGTCTGGATTTCTCTGGTGAACATAACGAATCTTATCAATGTAAATACACTCATTGAATGTAATGATCCGAGAAAGAAACCTATACTTGAATCAAAACCCTAACTCGGATCTTTAGAGAAAACAGAGAAGATTTTCGTTGATGGGCTCATGAACAGAACATATATAAGGATAATCAAAAACATAGACTTGAAACTCCAGAGAAAGCAGGTAAATTTTCTAGAATGAGTTCATGGATTGAACAATAACCTATACACGAATCTCTTCTAGGAAAAACAGAGAAACTCTCCATGAAGGGCTCAAAACCGAAACTTGGATCACTAACCTAAACATGAATCTCTTGTAGGGAAAACCACGAACTTTAGATGATAGACTCGTGAACAAAACCTATATTAGGATCAACCAAAAACCTAAACTCTAAGAGAAAGCAGAGAAGCTTTCGATAGTGGGTTAATGAACCAAAACCTATACTTGGATTGAAACAATAACTAAACATGAATCTCTTCTATGGAAAACAGAGAAACAAGGTTTGTGAAAGGAACGTAACAACGATCAAACAAGAACCTAAACTTGGATGTAATAGAAAGCATAGAAAACTTCTTTATAGTGGGTTTGTGGACAAAGCCATACTTGAATCGATAACCTAAACTCCAATCAGTAGGAAAAACAGGCAAGAGAAAGAATCATCATTTTCTGAAAACGATAAAACAGAGGAATCTTCGATTATGAGATCATGACCAAAACAAAAACCAAAACTCGAATCACGGTATATATATATATATATATCAGAATAAAAACATTAAAAGACGATAAATAAAATGAAATTATGATGAAGATTGGTGATCATACTTTCTTTGTCCAGCTCAATGGCCATGAATTTGGCTCCCAATTGTTGCAAAAGCTCCTTCACTCTCACACAGTATGGACAAAACGACTTGCTGCAATTCCAGAGAGAAAACACAAGCGCAAAATAAACCAATCAGATCACATAAAGTACTAACATATGCACAACCACCAAAACAAAGACTCTCCCTTGGTACATAAAACCGTCTAGATACATCCAACGATGCTTAATCGTAAAATTTTCATGGAAACATACACACAATCAAAGCCATATACAGAAGCATGAAGATAACATGTTCACACACACAAAAAAGAAGAAACAACCATACAAATCGAGAGAAATATGAGAAAATGGAGAGTCGAGAAGAGAGACGGACCTGAAAACAACGACGGCATTGCCGGAAACGATCTCTTTAGCCTTCTGCATCGCCATCTTCTTCGAGATTAGAAAACCCTAAATTCGCTTTGTTGGTATCGATCCGGTTTTTAGGAGAGAAGAAAAAACGAATTTTGTGAGGAAGAAGCGAATGAATCCGTCCGCAAGTGGGGAATTTCGTTCAGTCAAAGAAATGAAACGTTTGTTAAATAACAGCCGTCGATTTTGAAAGAGATTTTTTTGTTCAATATTTTATTGGACTTTTTTGGGCCGTCTTTTTTTTATTCCGTCGTCGTCAGGTTGGTGAATGATCTGGCACGTGTAGAATGAATACCTGAATTATTGCAATTATCCCTTAAAAAAAACGATATCAAATATATACTTTTAGTACAATCAATATCAAATATTTATATAATAAATATAATAAAAAATAATAAATATAATAAAAGGACAAAAAATATATATACATGAGATGCTAAAGAAAATAGGACACGAGGTTGGACTAATATCACTGGACTTCCTTTCAATTTCTGGTAACCACAGATGCTGAAGAAAATAGGACACGAGGTTGGACTGCTACACGGCTTTGAACTCAGTCCATCAGCTGCTCGGATCCATGTCACTATCAATGGGCTTCAACCATTAACAATGGACTACATAGTAGACTTAGAATGGAGATGAAGTTTTGGTGTCGCTTGATTATGAATCACTAGACAAAAAGTGTAACATCTGCGACAGACTTACACATGACTCCTTAGATTGCCCCAACTCTGCCATTCCCAGGGACCGTGATGTACACTCCACTAACTGCCAACCTCTCATCGTTCCAGAGCCATCTCGCAAGGCCCAGAAGTCCATGCTTTGGCAGTGAACCAAGCTAGAGACTTCCCTCTGCGTATTGATCGTCATGATAGACCATTTGGACCCAGAGTATTTGGTAAAACCTTGGAAAGAGTCTCTGAAACAGGCTCAAGACCAGGGAAGCATCAATCTGAGAGACCACGACCCCTTAAGACCCAGGAGAATCGTAGCCTTACTAGAAAAGCCACAGGAACAGAGTCTCAGAACACCATCCAAGATCTGCCTAGCTTGTATTCAGATGAACAACACAATGACCACCATATCACCACCTCTCATCAACCTTTGTCCCGAGAACATGCCACACACTCGGAAGCTTCTCATCACACTGGAAATCAGCCATCATTTATCCAATCTCGGCAACCCCCTGGAGAGAAACCTCTACGTTTCAGACTATCCTCCCCCTCCCCAGATTCCAACTATGGAGGAGATCATGGAGGACCTAAAGATTGCTACTTACAACTATATAAATGGAGCTGATCCAGTGGAAAGAGCAGCGAGACAACAAAGAGCAAACTCGGATCAGGAAACTAGAATCATTGAGGAAACAACAGCTCAAATCATGGAAGCTGAAAAACAAAAAGTGGCACTCTACTACCAAACTCTGGAGAGGTTCAGGAATCAGGGAACTCTTGAGTTGGGAACATTGGACAATGCTAACGTGGAGTCAACTCTCCGAACCACACTACTTGCGATTGTTACAAATGCTAATCCGCAAGACAACTCTACTCATCTCCACCAGGAAACCACTGTCTTTACCTCTCCGACGCGAGTGCACAGTACCAACTTGCTAATCAATATGCACAATGCTGAACAAGACGCTCTTCTTCACACTATTCCTGAAGTATCTCAGCCTGAATTAGCACTCATGGACCTTAATCAACCTCCAACTCAATCTCACAGAGAAGCCATCGCCCACCAATCCCGAATCAAGGTGGTAAAAGGAGAACTCCAAGATAGGATAACCGGAGACGTACACCAAGAAGAGACAATGTCCTCGGCCCTAACTTACAAAGAAGGAACCCATCCCATAACTTAGTGTCACATAGCAGACGCCGAAACATGGGTAGAGCTGATGAAGGAACAAGCAATGTAGGACCGACTCTGAATGGCAACACTGTGGAGGTTCAGAGGAACATACGAAACTCACGCTCTAACCGCAACTCGGAGGATTTTCGGCTTCCCGAAGGTCCGCTCCCTTAGCTGTTGTGGCATGGAACTGTCAAGGCATTGGGAGTAGCCTTACAGTTCATAGACTACAAGAGATTCAGAGAAATATTTTGCCAGACATTCTCTTTCTCTCAGAAACAAAAAACACCAATGAGACGGTTGAGGAATCGCTTCGCTGCTTAAACTACTCCCATCACTTCTATGTCCCACCGATTGGCCTTAGTGGTGGCCTCAGCCTCTCATGGAATGACGATGTCTCTCTGGATATTCTCACAAGCACAAAAAACTTCATCGACACAAGAGTTCAGTTCAAAAACCACCGCTCATTCATCACGTTCGTATATGGAGCCCCACAACAAACGAATACAGCCCTCTTTTGGGATGCATTATCTGTCATTGGCGTTGACATAGAGGAAGCGTGGCTACTAACTAGCGATTTCAACGACCTTCTGGAAAACTCGAAAAAAGTGGGAGGGAAACCGAGATGGGAAGGTTCTTTTACGAACTTTCTCACCTATGTATCACGGAATGGCTTATGGAATGTTCACCACCTGGGAAATGCGCTCTCCTGGCGAGGAACGCGTTATCAGCATTTCATCCGAGCCCGTCTAGACAGATCACTCGCCAATTGTTCATGGAATGAAACCTTCCCAGCTGGACGCTGCAAATACCTTCGCTACGAAGGCTCAGACCACAGGCCAGTAGTAACCTTTTTCGATGACACGCACATGAAAAGGAAAGGCCTATTCCGCTTTGATAGGAGACTTAGAGAGGAGCCAGAGATCAGACACATCATAGAAGAGGTCTGGTCCCAAAACCAGTCGCTCTCTGCTGTCTAAGATTAATTATGTTCGACGAGGTATAATACAGTGGCTCAAGGCCAAAAACGAGGAGAATGCCAAAGTTTTAAAGCAGATCCAAGAGGCCTATGAGAAAGCTCTATCAGATGACAGTCCAAACCAACTCCTTATTGACAGTCTCAAGGATAAGCTGGAACAATTATACAAAGCAGAAGAACTCTTCTGGAGGCAAAGGAGTCGAATCCAGTGGCTTTGTGCAGGAGATCACAACTCAAAGTTCTTCCATGCTGCGACAAGAGCACGACGATCACGAAACAAAATTTCTACCCTTGAGACTGAGGACGGACGTGAAGTGTTTGAAGGGAAAGACATCGCAAGGGAGTTTGAGCTTTTTTACCAGAGTATTTTCACCTCAAATAATGTTGTTAACTTTGATGTGGTTAATGAAGCTATTTCACCTTGCATTACTGGTCCTATGAATGATAGTCTCACTTCTATCCCGAGCCAAGCGGAAATCAAGGAGGCTGCCAAGTCGATTAACGCAGATAAAGCCCCGGGACCAGATGGCTTTTCATCTGGATTCTATCACTCATTCTAGGATATCATAGGTGAGGATGTTATCTCGGAAGTACAACTCTTCTTCAGCTCCGGTACCCTACACCAGCGCCAGAATGAGACACACATATGCTTTGTTCCTAAAGTGACAAGCCCAAAAAAGGTCTCGGACTATCGACCCATCGCCTTATGCTCCGTCCACTATAAGATTATAGCAAAAATCTTAACCAAACGTCTCCAACCATTGCTGCCTCAGTTGATCTCGCCATCACATTCAGCCTTCGTACCTGGAAGAGCGATTTTAGACAATATCCTTATCACGCACGAAAGTCTTCACTTCCTCCGGACTTCTAAAGCTATGGTTCGATGTTCTATGGCCGTCAAGACGGATATGAGCAAGGCTTATGACCGCATCGAATGGGGCTTTCTCCGAGCGGTTTTGGAAAGATTTGGCTTTAGCATCACTTGGATCACTTGGATCATGGAGTGTGTGGGCTCGGTTTCTTATACTTTCTTTTTAAATAGCGCTCCTAAGGGTAAAGTTTATCCTTCCCGAGGACTTCGTCAAGGAGATCCCCTCTCACCCTACCTTTTCAAACTATGATCGGAAGTTCTCTCGGGCCTTTGTAGGAAAGCACAAGAGGATGGTACGTTGAAAGGGATTCGAGTGGCAAGAAACAGTCCGTATGTCAAGCACCTCCTCTTTGCGGATGATACAATGTTTTTCTGTAAAACATCAGTGGCTACTTGTAACAAACTGACTTCAATCTTACGAAGATACGAGGAGGCTTCAGGACAAATGATCAATATTGGGAATTCGGCCATTACCTTCTCCTCCAAGACGCCTAGAGACATCAAATCTAGAGTGAAGGACTCTCTAAAAATTACGAGTGAGGGCGGTACTGGGAAGTATTTGGGCTAGCCCGAACACTTTGGTCGTAAAAAAAGAGACATTTTTGCGGGGTTAATTGATCGAATCCGTCAGAAGTCACAAAATTGGACTACACATTTCCTATCTGGAGCAGGAAAGCAAGTCTTACTGAAATCAGTTCTCTCCGCTATGCCGTCACATACCATGTCATGCTTCAAGCTTCTGCGATCACTTTGTAAACAAAATCAGCCGATCTTTACACGGTTCTGGTGGGACAACAAACCGGGGAAGCGGAACATGTGATGGGTCTCATGGAAAAAGCTCACTCTCCATTTCTCAGATGGTGGCTTGGGTTTCCGAGATGTCGAAGCCTTTAATGATGCGCTCTTAGCAAAGCTAGCATGGCGAATCATCCAACAACCTGACTCGCTTCTCAGCCGTATCTTGATTGGCAAATACTGCCACTCTTCCTCCTTCTTAGAGACTACTTTGAAGGGTCAATACTCACATGGCTGGCATGGAATCATGGCTGGTCTAGAAAGTCATAAAAAGGGCATGGGTTGGAAATTAGGCAACGGGGAATCCATACCACTGTGGCAGGAACCGTGGCTAAGTTCATCCTCACCAGAAGCCCCTATAGGAACACCTACGGAGGAACAACAAAAACTGAAAGTCAGTGACCTCATTCTACCCAACTCACGAGACTGGAACATTGATGCTGTCCGATACCATCTACCACAATACGAACAGATAATCAGGAAGTTGGTTCCTAGCTTGAGTGAAGTCACAGACGCTCGTACTTGGCTATTCTCGAAGACAGGGGAATACACATCGAAATCTGGGTATGCGTTATTGAGAACTTAAGCTGCTCCTCAAGGTATGACAGACTGGAACTGGACGAAATTTATTTGGAAGGTCCCAATACCACCAAAAATCAGACACTTTCTTTGGAGACTGGCCTCAAAAGCCCAAGCGGTTGAATCGAATATAGTCTCTCGTCGGATGCTACCATTGTCCAGATGCAAGCAGTGTGGAGGTGAGGAAAATGAGCTGCATGTATTTCTTCTCTGCCCGCTTGCAACTGAGGTCTGGATCCAGGCTCCAATCCACACAAACCATCAGCTCCAAATTCCCCCACAGTCCAGAAGCTACTCGAGACTACAACCAGAGAATCGCCCAATGCTACCACTGGCTTGGAAGGCTCGGTGCTCAACCCATGGCTTCTCTGGCACTTGTGGAAAGCAAGGAACAATCTGGTTTTCGAAAACAGACTCATATCCGCCCAGGAAATCATCCAAAGAGCTCTGAAGGATGCAAGACAATGGAAAGAAGCTTCAACACGACCTGTACTTGATCGTCGGCCTCCATGCCCGACTACATCACCTCAGACCTCCCACCCTCCAACGGATCTTTCCTGCCAGGTCGACGGGGCGTGGAATAACTCAACGGGATATGGAGGATTGGGTTGGATCTTTAGAGACAGAGACAACCTCACTCTTGGGACGGGTTCTTCGCACCGTAAACACATCAACTCTGCAATTCTTTGCGAAGCACTTGGCCTCTACTCAGCTATGAAGGCAGCTATCGACTCTAACATCAGAAGCATCTGCTTCTTCTCGGATTCACAAGGTTTGATCAACATGATCAACTCGCACACTACCAACAACGATCTGTATGGGATCCTTAATGACATTTGGTTCCTAAGCCTACAGTTCGAGTCTATCTTCTTCTCCTTTATCCCAAGAGCTTCCAATGTAGAAGCTGATCGGTTAGCAAAGGACGCTCTCTTTCGTTTTAGTTCCTTTCCTTGTAACACCTAAGACTCTTTCTCCTTATTAATGAGAAATTTGCTGGTTCGACCAAAAAAAAAACATGATGTATACTACATCCAGAGATTCGAGAAAAAGAATTATACTTCCTCCATATTTCAAAAGATTTATATTTTAGTTTTTCGATTTATTTTTAAAAATTTATGTTTTAGACGTTAATAATATATTTTATTTGAAATTATAAATAAAATTTAATATATAAAAATATGAGTGATAAATATTTATTGAAAAACCAAAATAAATCAAAAAGTAAACAAAAAAACAAATATTTATTGTTTTTTTTAATATGTGTGAGATATTCAAAATATCATGGAGGACTTGATTAAAATGTCCCAAATTTTGATTTTAAAGATGAAACTACCTCTTAAATTGAAAGAAATACAAAATTGCCCATTCGCGATAAAGAAATTTCATTACTCCCTTGTGACCAAACAAAAAACTGAAACCGTAATTACCATTATAACATTCGTGATGTGTCAGACTTCTATAGAGGTCTGATGCGTTAGACTCTAATAGAAGTATAAATGATTTTCTTCTATCAGAATTTTAGGAGAAGTTTGATATAGAATAAATTAGTATATTTAAATTTTAAAACTATAAAAGTATTTTATTAAAACTTTTATATACATGAATTAAATATAGACAATTTAGTAGTATATATATATTAAAATTTGGTAAAATTAAGTCAAATTAAACAATATGTAAGGGAGTAAGTTATAAACCTCAAAACATGTTTTGTAAGGAACATTTACATATAACTTACATATAATTTTAAGATTAGATTCATGGTTTGTCAAATTTTTATTTGAAATTTTAAATTTGCACATATGTATTATAATGTGCATATACTTAATGAACTTGATGTTTTCTAGGTGTTTTGTTTAAATATTTTTACTTATAAGTGATAAATATTAGATTTAGGGTTTCTCAGACTTTCCGTCAAAGTCTGGATTTTGAGGTTTATCAGACTTCTCGTATTTAAGTTGAAATTTGAAATTTAAAAAATTATAAAAATTAATTTGATATAAATTTTTGATACATAAATTACACATAAGCATATTTTAACGTATATAAATTAAAATTCCATAAACTTTAGTCAAATTTAACCATTGAAGGTAAATTTGGTTCTAAACACTATGTATTTTGCTCTATGATTGACATATGAAGTTGAATATCATATTTTTATATGTAGGGTTAGAATGAGAGTTTGTGAAATTTTCATTCATAATGTTACATTTACATAAACTGGTTAGTTTGTGACTATGTTAAACGAGTTTGATATTTGTTATAAGTTTTCTATATAATATGATGGTATTTAAGTAGTAATTATTAAATTTAGATTTTCTTAGACTTCCATGTAAATTTGGTTCAAGTATTTAGACTTTTATAAAGTCTTATTTCGGACTGCATATAAAGTTGAAATATGAAAGTTTTTAAAAAATTTCACATGAAAACTTTAAAAAAGCGGGGAATTTCCGCCTGGAAATTTCAGAATTCCCGCTCAGTTCAAAAGTTCCTTCTCAGGCTGCACATGAAGTATGATCCTGGATATTTTACAATTTTTAATTGTTAAAAATCCGGGTCCGGCAAAATTTCCATCCAATTTCTCTCCACATATCTAAACATAATCTTGTAAAACAAGATCAGCTACACTCACATATAACAACCTCAAAAATCTTCACATTCTTTCTTCTCTCACAACCTCTTTTTTCTATCTTTTGTAGAACCTATTTCGAATTTCTGACCCAAGAAGGTTCTCAAGCTTATTCTCTCATCCGAGTTCTTTTGTGTATGATTCATCGCCGATTCTCTTTGAGTTGCGAAATCGGTGATTGGGCTTGTTCTGATTTATGGTTTTCAAAGGTTTATTTTAACTGAACTAATTGGGTTTTTTTTAATTTCACTTGATAGGGAAATTAGATTGTGATTTTGTGAGGTGAAGTCTGCTTTTATAAATTTGAATCGGAATATGGGTTTGAAAATAAAATAGATTCATTTCTTTACTCTCTTGACATGAACTTTTGATTATACAATTTGATTTGCTCATTCTTTTCAAGTGCTTGATTTAAGGCTGAGCAAGATGACTCTCCAATGAGGCTGGAATTTGGGCTTCTTATGCTGCTAATGGCTCCTAACACCTCATTGAAGTACGAGGAACGCGAAGTCTGAAAGTCAAATAGCAGACTACAACCGAAGTCTAAGAGTGAAATTTAAAACTTTAAGGTTTCTCAGACTTCCACGTAAATCTGGTTCAAGTATTTGGACTTTTCATGAAGTCTTATTTCAGACTGCATATGAAGTCTCAGAATTCCCGCTCAATTCAAAAATTCCATCCCAGATTGCATATGAAGTCTGATACCAGAGATTTTACAACCCTAAAATTTTCCAATTGTTAAAAACCTGACAAAATTTCCCTCGAATTTTGTCCACCTATCTAAACCTCATCTTGTAAAAAAGTCATTTTTCACACATGCAACATCCAAAAAAATCATCTCTTTTTGTTGAACAAAACCCTTAGAATCTAATTTATTTATTTTTGTTTGATTCAACAACTTCCTATTCTTTCTTTGTATTGAGTTATATTTCTTCGTAATCCGTCATGGAGCTCAACGAGCTCTATTTATTTAATTATCTAATAAAGAAATGAATCTTCTCTCGATTTTGCAGCTCGTAATCTTACTGATGAAGAGAGAAGAGGATTCAAGGAGATTAGGTGGGTTGATAGAGAGGTCTATGCATTATGTATGGTTCGATTTTGTCCTCGTGATCTTTGTCTCTCTTTCAAGGAACGTGAAATCTGAGAGTGAAATATTAGACTACAACCGAAGTCTGAGAGTGAAACTTCAATATGAAGTCTGTTATTAGACTGCTTTTAAAGTATGAAGTCTGATACTAGATTAGATGTTTTCTCATTTTTGTAGATTTTTTACTGGTTATTAGTCTTTTTATTGAACACATTGTATTGTATTAGATTATTAGTAACAAAGTTGTATAAATTTACTTTTGTCTACTAAAATCAACAAGGAATTTTGTTCATTGAAAGTATACAACATCAGAATAACTGGTCACCTTAACCTTGGAGAAAATTTGGTTAGAAAATCTATGAGTTAAGAAATTTGGTTAGAAAACATTACTCCTTAGATTGCATAAACCAACACATGACAAAATAAAATAACCTTAAGTGGTGATGAATTTTCTTACACTTAGGAAAAATGGGTCACCTTAACTTTGGAGAAAAATGCGTCACTTTAACCATCGAAAATTTTCTTAGACTTGGGAAAAATGGATCATTTGTAATATCCAGATTTCCAAAGAAGTCTGATGATATGGTCGTCAGACCTCTACTACTATCTGATTCTTATGAGCTAAAAGTTTATAAACTTAACAAGTCCAAATGCCAAGTCTATTCTCTCATCATCACATTAGTGATTTTATTGGAAAAATCAGCATGTATACGCGAAAAGTAATACAAAACACAAGCCATAAACATGGTAACCAAGAATGCAAAAAAAATTAAGTCACAACACAACAAAGTCAAAACCTAATATCAAACAATTTTTGAAGGAAATAAACAAATTACAATGAAACATTATAATGTTGATGTTGTAATTTATAAAATCTTGCCAAAATCTTGTTAACTACTCAGACTTCAAACGAAGTCTGATTCTTATAGTTAAAAGCTTATAAACTTAGTTACATTTCCAATAACTTAAGAAACTTGATTATCATATAAATATAACACATCATCTTGTAAAATGAAAGAGACACAACATAATATAACACATGTGAAAGCAAAAAATATTTTAAATACATTATATGTAATGTACAAATAGATTTGTTTTTTTAAATAACAGTCTTCAGATTGCACACGAAGTTTGATTCTATTAGCTACATTGCCAATATTCTTCAAAAATTGATTAAAAATAATTACTAAACATAAGAATGTAAACTCATGCATGAGGGACATATACAACTAACACACATTTATAAAAATTAAAATCAACGAAATTCATCACAAATATACAAAAATTTGCGTTTTTAAAAATTTATCATTTCAGACTTCCAAAAAAAGTCTTAAAGTACTTTTATCAGACCTCTATTGCAGTCTGAAAAAGAGGGTATATTTGCAATTAGAATGTTACAAAGCATACTCAGGATGCAGTCTGACAACCATTCCGACAGTGTACACAGTCTGCTTTGTAATTTTTGACATTTTTGTTAGACAACTTATGAAGTATGAGAACTAAAAAGGTAGTTTTGCAATTGACTTTTAAATTTGACTTTTTTATTAGACTTCTTCTCCAAGAAGTCTGAAGATTTTCAGACTTCTACTGCAGCCTGACAAAAATAGAGGGTAATTTTGGGGTTGATTTTTTAGAACAAACTTCTATTGCAGTATGAGAAGATATTCAGACAGCGAGGGAAGTCTAATAAAAAACTTCACATTTTTGGGATATTTTTTGGCGTTGACCAAAATTTGGTGTTTCAGATTTCTATAGTCGTCTCACAAAAGTTTTGCATTTTAGACTTATAGAGTTGTCTGATATTTTTTTCCTTGTTTTCAGACTGCTTTAGAAGTCTGAAAATTTTTCTCTTATTTTGGTCAACATTTGAAACTTTCGGTCAACTACTCTTCCTACCCCCTTTGTATTTTCAGACTTCAGATTCTGTCTGAGAAAAAGTCAAGATTCGGTCAAATTCACTCAGTTTTATTGTTAGACTACATAAGAAGTCTGAATAAAAAAATCAAATTTCGATCAATTGCAAAACTACCATCTGCTTATTTAGACTTCTTGGTGAAGTCCGATAATTTTTTTTTGTTTTCAAAGGAATTTCTCAGACTTCAATGGAGGTCTGTTAACTTAAAATCAGTTGCAAAACTACATTCTCGTTGACCATCAGACACCATCAAACTTCATGAGAAGTCTGAAAATCGCGAAACAGATCTGAAAATCGGCGGATCTTGTGAAAAATCACAGAAATCTGGTTTTGAGCTCGTTTTTACCTTCACCAAGTGTCCAAAACTTCTAGTTACACAAATACCCAACAAACGGAACCATTTTTATGCAAGAATAACCAAAAACGCAAGAGATCCCAAATTTTAAAATTTTAAAACGTGAATTAAAGAGTTTTTCTGGATGAAATTGGAGAGGAAAGATGAGAATAGACTTTTTTAGCTCTAATATAGAGCTTTAATGGCTCAAAATTGGTTGTGTGAGGTTTTAGGAGCTTAAATTTGGTTGTTAATGGTGGTTGGGTGAATTAGAGAAGATGGCAGTTTCGTAATTAAGTTAGATCTGAAATATTTTTTTTTGTCTTTTGGTAAAAACATCAAACTTCACAAGAAGTATGATGATGGCATGATCGTGAATATCCAACTTATTAAAGAGATATATTAACAAATGAGAAGAAGGATAAGGATGAGGGCATTTTAGGGTTGACTTCAATTTAAGGGGCAATTTTGCAATTAGCCTATACATCATTTTATCAAATAGAGAGGGAATATATGTCCACATGAATGAGGGTTTTAACCAGGAGAGAAAAGGCACTACTACACAAGAAAGAGAAGAAAACAAAAAAAGTCGAGTCTCCACCCATGAAAGTGTCTCCCATTGAAGGAACTTCTTGAAGATCTTTGCACTTGACTAGATTTATTTTGAATGTCCCCGAAGAAGATATCAATAGTCATTCAAAGGATTTTGTTTCTGATGGAGATTGCTTATTGCTATTATGAAGATAATGTTGTAGAGAACAATCCAAGTTTATTTCCCTTATTCAAAAGATGTGATGTGTTAAGACCTTAGGCTGCTCACATTGATGACAAATTCAGAAACTTCAATTCTTACAAGAGTAAAGTTCCGGTGGCTGGTGCGATTATCTCGACGAGACATATAAATGTTGCTTGTTGCTAAAGGGATGGAAAAAATCATCAAGCTGGAGATTTCCACGTGGGAAGGAGAGTAAATATGAAGAAGACTATGCTTGTACTATACGAGAGTTCTTAGAGGAATCAGGCTTTGATGTCTCCAAGCTGCTTAAGAAAGAAGAATATATTGAGTTTACATTTAGAGGACATAAAAGAGTGCGTCTTTACATTGTTGCTGGTTTGAAAAATGATACCGATTTTGCACCACTAACGAAGAAGGAAATCAACCAGCGTTGTTAGTCTTGTTGGTAAAGGTTGGCTAGTAGTCTTCCACCAACTTGGGTTTCCCGTGGATGTATTTAGTGGCAAGAAAACCCAGTTTTCTATAGACTTCATGGGATTAGTCTTTGAACCTAGACAATCTTTTGGATTCTCACGGTTATAAAAAAAAATAAAAAACAAAGAAGGAAATCAGACAAATCGCATGACATCGCCTTGATCATGGAGTTGTTGGTCTCAATTTGTACATGGTGGCACATTTACAACATCGTTGAAGTCGTGGTTATCAAAACATCCGGCTACTGTAGCTGGAGACCTGACAAGCTCCTTAAAGCACCATGTGTGTGGAATGAAAAAACAACGACAACGACAAACAACAACGAAAAAAAACTACAGTAAAAAAGCCTGGAAACAGTGTCAGAGGTTAATACATGATTTTTAAAACAGTTAAAAATAGTAATCATTGTATAATAAATAATTCATTGAGCGTACCAGATAACTGCATATATTTAATCCAATTGGTAGATTTGATTTATTCTTCCACTGGATATAAATTTAGTTTGAACGGATCCTAAGACTTAAGGAATAATTCAGAGCTCTCACCTTTTGCCCTATCCACCAAGAGCCGATATCTACCGCTTGCGGCGAGCCATCATCTTCACCGGGCTTCTCTACCGGTGTAGTGTGTGATGGCTCGCCGTCTCTCTGTTTTCTTTGCTTCGTTTTCATCTCTCTTTTGATTTTAATATTATTTTCTTCCTTCTCTTCCGGGTTCACTCGATGTCAGCGTGTCATTCCTTTCGCTGGTGGTTCTGTGATGGTGCTTGGTGGGTGATGGCGTTTGGTAAATTGTTGAGCCGACGGTCTCATGTTCTCCACTGGATTTTGCAGTCTTCGTGTTTTGATTCTTTCAGTTTCGTTGTTTGGCATTTGTTCTTGATGTGGTGTTGTTGCTCTCCGGAACGGTTCACCTGCAAGAGATCGCAGTTTATCTTTTTCTCAAGCTCGGATTTTGGAAGTTTGTCAATCCTAATTATCAATCTGATTTGTTTATTGATGTTCAAATTTGTTCAATGGTAGCTTCAGAGAAGCTCTCTCCGGAAGATTTGACAAAGCAATTGAAGAAGAAGATCTATCTTTTTATGAGAATTATCAAAAGGTATTAAAAGTAGAAGTCCGTCTGTTAGTTTAGGATTGGAAACATCTGATTTTCTATCTTGTTCCAGAAAAATATCGGTATGGTCTTGCTAGTGTGTCATTATCAATTGGTTTCCTTGTGGAAAGACCATTAGCTTCTCATTGTTCTTCATTTTGAGAACTTCTTCTATGATGTAATGTGTTCCAATTCAGATTAATAAACAGTGTAAAAAAAAAGACAAGAAATAATCAATTCAGTTTTTTTTAAGCAATGACCTAAGCAAAATTAAAATATTTTTTTTTGTCAACGAATTCAAATTATTTTGACATAAGCAGGACCGTCGGATTGGGAGTGTCTAGCAACCGGTTCGGTTTTGGTGTGATTGTAATTAGGTATGAATATATATATATATATATATATATATATATCCGTTAGGAAACGATTGACTAACAATATAAATATACAATTCTTCACTCTTTTCTCCAGAGTGCTTTTCTCCCAATTTTTCTTTTTCCTCTCTCTGTGTCTCTCGATCTTATTTTCTTGACGAATTCTCTCTTCTTGGACGAATTGTTTTTGTTCGTTCTTAGATTAGTAAGTTTTCTTCGACTTTTCTAAGTCTTTAGTTGGTGAATTTGTTTTTGTTCGTTCTTATCGTGTTTAGGGTTCGCGTGAAACTGATGCAATCGGGTTTAGGGTTTCGTCCTCCTCTTTGGGATTTTGTTTTAGAGTTTCGATTTTCTTAATCGTTCATTATTGAATTTTTTGGTAGTGATATTGAATCTTCCTGGAAGCGCTTGACTCTGCATGAAACCGTCGTTGAGTTTCCCGTTTTTTTAATGTTCTTTGATCTTTACGAAGACGAACGCATCGGTGAGTTTATTTTTTATTTTTTAGCAATTGACATCTACCATTTTTTTTGGGATTTTGGAATCAGTATATAAAGTTTGATCGTGTTTTAGATTTGGGATATTTCACTGATTTAGTCTGGTTTGTTTTCTTGATTTCAAGGTGTATTTTGCTTTGCTTTTGGTTTTGGTCTCTCACTTTAGCATCTCTCTGTTTTTGTTTCTTTTTTTTCTGCAGTATATTAGTGTGGAGAATCATTGACAGATTCCATTACGTCATAACTCTGGATTGAAACACTGTAGCAATTGAAGATAAGCTCTTTTACTTTCTCTTTCACTGGTTTAGTCATTATACTTTTGGTTTGTTTTCTTGATTCTGTCTTTTAAAAGATTTCAGGTTTTGGTTTTATCAAACTCAGTTGTCACTCTTCTACTGGAGTTTCTTACTTTTGTTTTTGTTTTATCAAACCCAAAAAAGATCACATGATAGACACTAATGTAATAGTGTTCTGTCAGATCCTTATTTGGGGACATTGCCCCGTTGCGTGAAGCCTAGACCCATATGAAACTGAAACCATCGCCCTAGCAACTATTGGTTGGGTAAGCAAAAGATGTTAGGGGATGGAAAGTATGACATACTTTAGTACCACCGGCTTTAAAAAAAACAACGTCTTTAGATAAAGACTATGGATCCGTTGGATGGATCAAACGACCAACGGCTAACCAAAAAGTCTTGAGACAGATAAAGACTACGAATGTGTTGGATGGATAAAACGACCAACTGAGGAAAAAACGATCAAGGGCTTTAAAAATGTCTTGGAGGCAATGGCATATTTTAGTACCCACGGCTTATACAAAACGACCACCGGCTTATAAACTGTCTCTAGACAGCTTACAAAAAGCTACGAATGCGTTGGATGGACCAAACGACTAACATCTTACAAAAAAGTCTTTAGATAAGGCAAAGCCTTGTTGAATATGTTGGATATATAAAACAACCAACAACTTACAAAAAGTCTTTGACGACAGAAGGCATGAAAAAGTCATCGAGGCAATGACTTTAATAGCGGATTCATTACCTCTGTCGGATGTATTGTCGTTTTGATCATCCGGTCAAGAGATGGGCTTAAGCTGATTTGGGCCAGCTACCTTAAGCAAGCGTTTTAGTGGTTAAAGCCCAAAGCTCAGGTGAATCCGCTAAGTGTTCGAGCTCAGTTAACAAAAGTGGGAGAGTTCGTTATACAGAAGGTAGAGTCGTTACAACAAGAAAACAGAGAGAGAGAGAAACAGAGGAGAGAGCGGTCAAGTCTTCTTCTCAAGCGAGGTCTCCGGAGCTGTTTTCTTGGGTTCACCGGCATCGGGTTCTGCATCTGAGCAAGCGAGAAGGTCGTCTTCATCATCTTCAGAAGGCGACGGAGGTATCTCGCATCCCAAGCTCTGCAGTCGGTTTTTCATGTACCTGCGCATGTGTAAAGCACCATTGTTAATCTTGAGTCAAGCTTTAAGCTGAGATTAATGGAAGCATGGAAGTTTTGTTCTTCCCCCAGACAGTAGCTTGGATAGTGAAGTCTGGGTAAACAATTTCGTGTGTTCTTTAAGCTTTTAGTTCATACAAATCAATCAAAGAAACGATCGTGAAATCAATCCGAGTTAAAGAATCGACCTGTTATACCTAACAACCTCGCTACCTTCGGCTTAGAAAATGTCTCAAGACAGACTATGAGTTAAAAATGGCTCCTTACTTTACTATACTACCCACGGCTTATGAAGAGTCTTTAGACAAAGACTATGAATTGAAAAAGATTCCTTGCTTTACAGTAACACAAGGCGTATAAAAGGTCAAAGACCATGACTTACAAAATGTGTATGTGATTGAAAACAGATGCAACACTTCACACACGGCTTATAAAAGGTCGGATTTCATTACTTTACTAAGTAAGTTCTCATTGAATATGTTGGATGGATAAAACGACCAACAACTTACGAGAAAAAATCTTTTGATAAAGGCTATGCATGTGTTGGATGGATAAACGAGAGAAAGCTTAAAAAAGGTCTTTGAGGCAATGACTGTGATTCATTACCTCGCTACTCACGGCTTAGAAAATGTCTTAAGACAAAGACTATGAATTGGTTTTCAACTTGTTGGATGGAATAAAACACCAACGGCTTAAAAAGTAAGTCTCAGGGCAAAGACTATGAATTGGAACTGGCTCCTTATGAAAAGTCTTTAGATAATATTGCTAGTTGCTACCCACGGCTTATGAAGCGTCTTTAGACAAAGACTGAATCTAGACTATACTACTACACATGGCTTTTTGAAGTGTCGAAATTCTGATAAAGACTGAATCTAGACAATACTACTACCCACGGCTTATGAAAAGTCTGTAGACAAAGACAAAATTGATACCCACGGCTTATGAAAAGTCTGTGAATTGGAAACGTACCCACGGCTTATGAAGAGTGTAGTGTAGACAAATACCGTGCATTGAAAACGTATTCATTGATTTAGTACCCACGGCTAAACAATGTGTCTACTCTCGGCCTACCAAGATTGTTAATTGAAAATCGTTACAATATCCACAAGGCTTAAAAATCCATTAGACAAAGACTCTGAATCAGAAACAGACTCCTTACTTCACGACAAGACTTAGACAAAGACCACATGTCGGTTTTTGGCTTGTTGGATGGGATAAAGCACAGAGACTATGAGCCGACAGATTTTTTCTTGTTGGATGGGAAAAACGACCAACAACTTAAACCAAGTATTAAGACATGATGGACTATGAACCGAAAAATGAGTATTTTGGCTTATCGGCTTAAACCAAGTCTCAACACAAACTATGAACTGAAAATTGAGTCGGTTTTGCCTTGTTGGATGGCAAAAACGACCAACTGCTTAAACCAAATCTTAACACAGACTATGAACTGAAAATTGAGTCGTTTTGGCTTGTTGGATGGATCAAAACGAACAAGGGCTTAGAAAAGTCTTTGAGGCAAATGAATGTGATAGCGGATTCATTACCTCACTACCCACAGCTTAGACAAAGACTATGAATTGGTTTTCAACTTGTTGGATGGAAAGAAAAAACACCAACGGCTTATGAAAAGTCTTTAGACAAAGACTGAACTGAAAACGGCTTATGAAAAGTCTTTAGACAATATTGTTACCCACGGCTTAAAAAGGTCTTAGGAAAACATGTTCTTACTTGGTGGATGGAAAAAATAAACTAAATCACGGCTTAGAAAATCTTAGAAAAAGACTGCTAGTTATTGCACGGTAAACCTGTCCAGCTGCATAAAAAGTCTTCAAGACAGAGACTATGAACCAAAAATAGACTCCTTACGGCTTAAACCAAGTCATAAGACAGAGAATATGAACCCAAAATGAGTCGGTTTTTTTTTTGCTTGTTGGATGGTAATAGATAAGACTAACTAATTCTGATTTCTTTAGGTATGTAGGTGCTTCAAAAGGTGCTCAAATTGTTAGAGTGGAGATTTCTTTGACAGATATGTGCTTTTCAAACTTGTTTTGTAATTTATTTAGTTGACACAATTATATGAAAATCACACAGACATGAAGTAAAGACTAATTTCATTTCAGGTTTGTGCTCCAAAAACTGTTCATATCCTCATTGACGCCAAGGCTATGTTCAGGTATATGCTTTTCTTGACTTTTTCTCTTATAAATATATATACGTGAAGTAAATAAATTGGGAATGAATATCTAAGCTTCATCAAGAATTAAAAATGCGTTTTTAAGCTGTCTTGACAACATTTGTTTCATTGATCTGGCACCGTCAGATTCTAGAAACTGACGGAATGTTTCTGTTTTGTATTATGCTCCTCCTAACCTTTCTAAACAGTGTTAGTAATAACTATGTGTTGGAATTATGTCCAGTAATCTCCGTACTGTCTCTAGAAAGTAAGAGTATGTCAATGATCAGACATAAGTCATATAATACTGGGGGTCATGATGGCTTGCTAGAGTCCGCTCATGATCTATAAGTCTTGGACTTATTGCCTTTATTATATGATCCCATATGGGTCACACGCCTAAGCTAACAGGAAACTATGAAGGAACGGTTCAGCAGAAGTACGGTAAAAGTGCTAGGCATTTACTGTGCTTAGAGAGATAAAAGGGCCTGATTAAATCTAAGGGATTTAATCAGACTGAGACTTGGGCCCAAAAGCCCATGAGAACTAAAAGGGGTTTTAATGAATAAAACTTGACCTAGCTCTCTAATTATTCTCAGCCTTCTGCGCCTCCTCTCTCTCTGCTCTGCGCCTCCCTCCCTGTGGTCTAGCAGCCAACTTCCTGAAGTGTGCGTGTGTGAACCTTTGGAGGAGCTGTCTCTTGGCGGTTCTGCTGATCTCTGACTCGTACCTCTCAATTCCGCTGCATAACAAGGTATTAGGTGAGATCCTTTATGATTCAGCAAGAGAACCTAGATCCAATCTGTTTAGTAGGAATCAATCAATGAGAAATTGAATCAGGATAAACACTAAACAATCCTTCAGTGGTATCAGAGCTATTGGTTCTATTAGGATTTCTTGTTTAGAATCATGTTTAGGTTGTTTAGAAGTGTTTGAATCAATCTGTGCTTGAATTTGATAAGAAAACACTTAAGAAACAAATCTAAAACCCTAAACTAAAATTGCATCGACCGATGCATCGGAATGACGCACGAACCGATCGTGGATCGTGTTGCGTGGTCATACCGGTCAGACGTGAGGCGCGAGAGCATCGATCGATTCGATGGGCTGATCCGCAAGGCGGATCGCATGGACACGATCGCGTCATGCTCTCGTCCCGTCGCCTCTCGTCCCGATCGCACGACCCAAGCTGTTCCGATCGATCGCGTGAGAGCATCGATCGATTCCGGATCGATGGTAAGAGCATCGATCGTTGCGGTTTGGTTTGTGGCTCGGTTTAAGATAATTAAAACTTAATCGTCACGGTTTAATAATTACAGATTTAATAAAATTTATTAGATCTGGTTAAACCGTGATAAGAAATCCAAAGTCGTAAAATTGGATTTAGTGCCTAAACCAGTGGTTTTCTAATTTGATTTGGTTGGACCAAATAAATTGAGAAAATCCGGTTTAGTAAATAACCGATTGACAATTGTGGTCATCGTAGTAATTAATTTTGGTTAGACCAATTTTAATGAACCAAACCGGTTATGTCATTTAATTGGACAATTGGGTTATGTCTTGGACATAGACCAATTCTTGGGCCATGGGCCAAGAAGTTAAAACAATTTGGCCAGTTATTTGAGTCTTTTCTTCAGATTTATTTTAAAATTCATTTAATAATTAAAATTTGATTTTAAAATTAATCAGTTTCCAAAATTTCAAATTAGAAAGTTTCTTAGAATAGAAGTTTATAGATTTGCATGTTTTGGATATTTAGGAAATTTCTATAGTTAGAAAGTTTCCATTTTAGGAAGTTTCCAATTATAAAAGTTTCCAAAACAGTAGGTTTCCAAAAATGGAAAGTTTCCAAAAATAGTAATCTTCTATTTTGGAATGAAATTTTAAGAAAACCTATAAACCTCAAATAACATCAAGCGTTGGATGTCTTGTCCAGTCTATGTCAGCTGTTGAAACCCATTCAATCGTACACATGGCCTTACAGTGTGAGGGTGTCTATCTTTTGCGTGGGTAAGACAGTTTGTGATTCATTAATGTCATTGGGAGTCCCAGACATTAGTGATTACATGACTGTATAGTCTGGTTTTTCTTGACTAGGCCATCGGGAGTCCCGGGCCTTGAGACATCAGAGTGGATTGGGCCTCGGGCCCAGATTCACAACCAAGAGTTATATCACAGATATAATTAGCCGAAAAAGGGCTTACCGATATAAGCTAAGGTTGGGTGACGGCCAGTGGCCCACTTTGATCTTAGTTATATGTGGATCTTGGAATCATTATATTCTTTTGAGGATAACTGATGTTATTGAATATAATGCGAGATTAATCATATTGAACATATTAACTAAAATCCTTTTATCTTATATTTCAGCTATGACTACAACAAGCACACAAAACACATTCTCAATCCGGTCTGTTCTCGACAAGGAGAAGCTGACTGGAACGAACTTCCTGACGTGGTCAAGGAACTTGAGGCTGGTCCTCAAGCAGGAGAAGAAGGAATATGTCCTTCGTGATCCCCTCCCCGAGAGGCCTCCTAACAATGCCGCCAGGAATCTGCATAATGCTTGGGAAAAGCATTCGTCAGATGAAAATGATGTCTATTTCCTGATGTTGGCGACCATGACTCCTGAGCTGCAAATGCAGTTCGAGAGTGTGCTGTCACCCATCGAGATAATGGCAAGCCTGAAATCGCTTTTTCAGGAGCAGGCAAGGACTGAGAGGTTCCAGACAGTTAAGAACCTCTTGGACTGTAAGATGGCTGCAAATGCGGCAGTGAGTCCTCATGTCTTGAAGATGATGGGTTATCTCGATCATCTTCAGAAACTCGACTGCCCTATCAGCCAGGAACTTGCCTGCGACATTGTTCTGCAGTCTTTACCTGCAAGCTATGATCAGTTCATCCTGAACTTCAATATGCATGGCTTGAGTAAGACATTGCCTGAGCTTCACGGAATGCTCAAGACTGCAGAGCCCAACTTGAGGAAAGCCAAGGACCCCAATGTGCTTATGGTGCAAAAGGGCAAGGGCTTTAAGAAATCCTCTGCCAAGGACAAGGGAAAGGCTAAGGCTGTTCAAGTCTCGGACAAGGACACGCCAAAGCCCAAGCCCAAGTCCAAGGCTGGGCCTACTGACATCTGCAGGTTCTGTAAAGAACCAGGGCATTGGAGGAGAGAATGTAAGAAATTCCTGGAAGGTCTAAAGGAATTGAAGAAGAAGACTCTGGAGACTTCTTCATCAGGTATTTTTGTTATAGAAGTTAATACAACTACTTCTGATAATACCTCATGGGTTATGGATACTGGTTGTGGGGCTCATATTTGTACTAATATGCAGGCACTCAGCAACAGTAGGAGGCTGAAGCAAGGACAAGTGGAGCTACGAGTTGGGAATGGAGCGAAAGTTCCTGCACTAGCTGTAGGCACATACTTGTTGTCTTTACCTTCGGGATTGGTTTTAGAACTCAATAATTGTTATTTTGTACCTGCGATAAGCAGAAATATTATTTCAATTTCTTTGTTGGATTTGGAAGGTTATGATTTTTCAGTTAAGAATAAATTATGTTCCTTCAATCGCAACAATTTGTTCTATGGTTGTGCCCCTCTTACGAATGGGCTTTATATACTTGATCAATCCGCGCCAATTTATAACATTAATACCAAACGGTTCAAACCTAATGAGGAGAACCGAACGTTTCTATGGCATTGTCGTTTAGGGCACATCAGTGAGAAACGCATTAAGAGGCTCCATTCGAATGGACTTCTTGGCTCATTTGACTTTGAGTCATGTGAGAAATGCGAATCCTGTCTGATGGGCAAAATGACGCGGGCCCCCTTTAATAAACCTAACGAGAGGGCCAGTGACTTATTGGGCCTGATACACACAGATGTGTGTGGCCCAATGTCCACAAATGCAAGAGGAAACTATCAGTACTTCATTACCTTCACTGATGATTTCAGTAGGTATGGATATGTTTATTTAATGAAACATAAGTCTGAATCGTTTGAGAGATTCAGAGAATTCCAAAATGAAGTACAGAACCAACTTGGCAAAAGAATTAAAGCTCTTCGGTCCGACCGAGGAGGAGAATACTTGAGCCAAGAGTTCAGTGATCATCTAAGAGAGTGTGGGATAGTTTCCCAACTCACTCCTCCTGGAACACCTCAATGGAATGGTGTGTCTGAGAGGAGGAATCGGACCTTATTGGATATGGTTCGGTCTATGATGAGTCACACAGACCTTCCAATATCCCTTTGGGGATATGCTCTGCTAACAGCAGTGTTCACTCTAAATAGAGCGCCATCAAAAGCAGTAGCTAAGACACCATATGAATTATGGACTGGGGAAGCTCCAGTGCTGTCTTATCTTAGAATTTGGGGTTGTGAAGCCTATGTCAAGAGATTGATCTCTGACAAGCTTACACCAAAGTCTGATAAATGCTACTTCATTGGTTATCCGAAGGAGACCAAGGCTTATTACTTCTACCTACGATCCGAGAACAAGATCTTTGTTGCCCGGGATTGTAATTTTCTTGAGAGGGAGTTTCTCTCTAAGAAAAACAGTGGGAGTAAGGTACTGCTTGAAGAAATTCAAGATGAACAGGATACTGCTCAACCTAATGAGGAAGAGCAGCAGGAGGACCTACAAGAAATTGTAGAGCCTGAACCTGTGGTACCTGAAGTTCGAAGATCCGGGAGGATCCGTCACGAACCCGAGAGATATCAAGGATTCCTCGTGACTAACTGTCATGATCTTCTG
Source organism: Orychophragmus violaceus (assembly GCA_030180135.1). Taxonomy (NCBI): domain Eukaryota; kingdom Viridiplantae; phylum Streptophyta; class Magnoliopsida; order Brassicales; family Brassicaceae; genus Orychophragmus; species Orychophragmus violaceus. The sequence goes on along the minus strand of CM058235.1, from coordinate 48,276,649 downwards.
ATCATTGATGGTGATGAACCATCGAACTTCAATCAAGCCATGATGGGCCCAGATTCCTCTAAGTGGCGTAAGGCCACTGATTCCGAAATGGACTCCATGTCGGTCAACCAAGTGTTTTCGTTGGTTGACTTACCCGCTGGTGTAAAAGCCATCGAGTGCAAATGGATCTTCAAGAAGAAGATTGACGTGGATGGAAATGTCCAGATTTATAAAGCCAGGTTGGTGGCAAAAGGTTTCAGACAAGTTCACGGAGTGGATTATGATGAAACCTATTCCCCAGTGGCTATGATGAAATCTATTCGGATTCTACTAGCAACTGCAGCTTTTCATGATTATGAAATTTGGCAGATGGACGTGAAAACCGCCTTCCTGAATGGAATTCTGGAAGAGGATGTGTATATGACACAACCTGACGGTTACATAAATCCAAAGAATGTTGGGAAAGTATGCAAGCTTCATAAATCCATTTATGGATTGAAGCAAGCATCGAGGAGCTGGAATCTTCGTTTTGATGAAGCGATCAAGCAATTTGACTTCATCAGAAACGAAGAAGAACAATGCGTGTATAAGAAGACTAGTGGGAGCAAGATAGTATTTCTTATTTTGTATGTCGATGACATACTGCTTCTCGGAAACGACGTACCAATGCTGAGGTCGGTAAAGGACTGGCTTGGAAGTTGTTTTTCCATGAAAGACATGGGTGAAGCCGCATACGTTCTTGGAATCCGGATCTACAGGGATAGATCTAAAAGGCTGATAGGCTTGTGTCAAGATTCATACATTTACAAAGTCCTGCATAGATTCAGCATGGCAGATTCCAAGAAGGGCTTCACGCCAATGGTACATGGCACAACGCTAAGCAAGAAGCAGAGCCCAACGATGGCTGCTGAGCTTGAGCGCATGAAGAATATTCCTTATGCATCTGCAATAGGATCTGTCATGTATGCCATGATCTGTACTCGTCCTGATGTTGCTTATGCATTGAGCATGACGAGTAGATACCAGTCAAATCCAGGTGAAAACCACTGGATTGCCGTCAAGAATATCTTGAAGTATCTGAGACATACTAAGGATAAGTTCTTAGTGTACGGCGGAAGTGATGTGCTTGAAGTCAGTGGATTCACGGACGCAAGTTTCCAGACAGACCAAGATGATTTCCGGTCACAGTCCGGTTATATCTTTTGTCTGAATGGCGGTGCAATCAGTTGGAGAAGCTCCAAGCAAGACACCGTTGCTGATTTCACTACAGAAGCTGAATATATCGCCGCTTCAGAAGCAGCGAAGGAAGCTGTTTGGATACGAAAGTTCATTATTGAACTAGGTGTGATACCAAATGCGGCTGAGCCTCTGGCACTGTTTTGTGATAACAATGGTGCTATTGCTCAGGCAAAGGAACCAAGATCACACCAGAAATCCAAGCATGTACTAAGAAGATTTCACTTGATACGTGACATCATTAATAGAAAGGAAGTCAAGATCAGCCGAGTTCAGACAGATGATAACGTCGCTGATCCATTGACAAAGCCACTCCCAAGACCTAAGCTCGAGTTCCTGAAATGTAATCTAAATTTGAGTGGGAGTTTGAGGGCTTTATTTAGTTATTGATATGTTCTTGTAAAACATTTTAAGATGTTTAATAAAATTGTTTTTCAAGATTATTTTAACTGTGATGAAATAATCGTTCCAAAATGATATGAACCATTTTATAGGTCATCGAAGTAAGTGACTTGATCTTGAGTCATCAAAGTCATTTAGCTTGATCATGAGACCCTATATTTGATAGATGGCTTATATCATCCTGTCCCTAGTCGAAGGTTGTTGAAATTGGAACACCAACAACCGCGTGAGACTAGATTGGTATGTGACTTATGACAAAGTCTCAGGATGTCATAGATGCACGGCATCAAAGTCAGTACATAGGTGTATGTTGGGGTACATACGACCGGACAAGACCCGCTTATAAGAACTCTTCAGGATATTTATATCTGTGTCATAAGAGATTCTTACTACGACTATAGAGTATAGTCCTTAGACCTGAGTTCGCATGCATGTGACTGCACATCAACTAATGCGCTTTGATCATTGTCTAACGCTGTCGTTAAGCGATAGTTATAAGGACCTTGTTTGGGTGTATTATGAAATGAGTAGTTTACAGTGATGGAACAAGACGGGATTTGTCCCTCCAATATAAATGGAGTGAATATCTCTAGGCCAATCGGAGATTTGAATACTGGAAAATGCATGGCCATGCTCAAACGGACTGTCCCGAGTTGTTTGGATTGTCAGTATCAAATCAGAGTCCGATGAACATGATTAGGCTTTATAAGGATGACACTCATCTTGCCTTATGACTAATCGAGATATTGAGACAAAAGGATTATGAATACAGAGATTCCAGTACAAGTGGGAGATTGTTGGAATTATGTCCAGTAATCTCTGTACTGTCTCTAGAAAGTAAGAGTATGTCAATGATCAGACATAAGTCATATAATACTGGGGGTCATGATGGCTTGCTAGAGTCCGCTTATGATCTATAAGTCTTGGACTTATTGCCTTTATTATATGATCCCATATGGGTCACACGCCTAAGCTAACAGGAAACTATGAAGGAACGGTTCAGCAGAAGTACGGTAAAAGTGCTAGGCATTTACTGTGCTTAGAGAGATAAAAGGGCCTGATTAAATCTAAGGGATTTAATCAGACTGAGACTTGGGCCCAAAAGCCCATGAGAACTAAAAGGGGTTTTAATGAATAAAACTTGACCTAGCTCTCTAATTATTCTCAGCCTTCTGCGCCTCCTCTCTCTCTGCTCTGCGCCTCCCTCCCTGTGGTCTAGCAGCCAACTTCCTGAAGTGTGCGTGTGTGAACCTTTGGAGGGGCTGTCTCTTGGCGGTTCTGCTGATCTCTGACTCGTACCTCTCAATTCCGCTGCATAACAAGGTATTAGGTGAGATCCTTTATGATTCAGCAAGAGAACCTAGATCCAATCTATTTAGTAGGAATCAATCAATGAGAAATTGAATCAGGATAAACACTAAACATTCCTTCACTATGTTGATTAGAAAAATATTTATTATTTTTAGTTCAGTGCTTGTATGTTGTATTATAATCTTTTATTTTAATAAAATGCATGTATCTTGGAGTACATCAACGTAGCCTAGGTGAGAGACTCCTGCAGATTGTGCTAGTATTTCTTGAGTGTTTCTCTTTGGTGATATGCTCCTAACCCTCAATGATCATTCTAAACATGTGAAATTACATCTTCACAATTCTGCATTATTAAATGATGATTAATTACTGTGTTAGAATTGTATCTGTCGACTTGAGTTTATACAATAAGTGATTGAAAATTTCTCTGTTTTGGTCATCAACACCTTGGTCTCATCGATGTAGTATCCGTGAGATTGTAGAAACTTATTGCTTAACCATCTCTCTATCTTATTTGGTGCTTGTATGTATCATAAGGTCTCTTATTTTTGTGAAATGGATGCATTTTTGTATCGTGGAGATCAACGTAGGTGAGAAACAACTGCAGCTTGTTTCCTTAATTCTTGAATGTTTATATATTTTGTGTTATATTCTAAACCCTCGGTGACCATTCGTTCTTAAACATGTGAAATTACATATGGAATTCTGCATCATATGTTAATGTGTGCTACATTCTATAAATTGTACTTGTTGAATTTACAGAGCTTGGAAATCTACTGAATGTGTGTTAGTTGTTTAAGCAGTTGGTCGTTTTTACTATTTGGTTTAAGCAGTTGGTCGTTGTTAGAATGTGCAATTGATCTTTCTTGATTTTCTATGATTGATTTCAAATTTTCAAAGAAATTAGCAGTATCTAAAAGTTCAGTTGTAGGCATGTGGAGTAGGTGCTCTGATCTTCTTTTCTATTTAGGTCGACTAAACGGTGTATGTTAGATACTCTAATAGATGGTAAAGTCGGAAGCTCTTGACTCTAGTTTATGTATAACATCATCCAGTTTTTTTTTGTTTATTGATAGGCAAAATAGCACGGTGAGTTAATTATGAGAAATTCTGAATCGTATAAATTGTTTCTTATTATTCAATCAAAGCCGAGGTTCCTTTATATAGGAGTTACATTAGGTTAAACCTATTAGGAATAGGAAACTTAACGATATATCTAAATGTTAAAGATATACATGAATAAGGAAATATTCTTGTTATCTCAATACCCCCCTTCAAGTTGGAGCGTAAAGATTTCGAACGCCCAACTTGTCAAGAAAAACATCAAATTCCTTTCTCTCCAAAGCTTTAGTAAGTATATCCGCTAGTTGTTCTTTGGTAGTGACATGTTTTGGTTTGATCAGTCCTCGTAGAATGTCATCTCGAATAAAATGACAATCTACTTCCACATGTTTTGTCCTCTCATGAAAAACCGGATTATCGCTGATATGTAAAGCTGGTTTGCTATCACATATCAGAGTCATCGGTTGGTCGTGCTGAATGCCAAACTCTTGTAACAATCCTTTGAGCCATTGCAATTCAGAAGTCACTTCCGTCATGGCCCTGTACTCGGCCTCAGCCGAAGAGCAAGATATTGTGACTTGTTTCTTGGTTTTCCATGAGATTGGAGAGTCGCCCAGCTGAACTATCCATCCAGTAAGGGAACGTCGAGTTAATGGATAGGCGGCCCAGTCCGAGTCACACCATCCACTTAGGTGAAAAGAAGACTCAGCTCGAAGAAGAATGCCTTTCCCAATGGTGCCTTTAAGGTATCGTACTGTCTTCAACGCTGCCAACCAGTGCTCGGCCCGTGGAGCGTGCATGAATTGGGATAAGACGTGGATGGCGTAGGTTAGGTCTGGTCGGGTAGCTGCTAAAGAAATAAGTCGTCCGACTAGCCTCCGATAGCGCTCTGGATCTGCTAACAAGGCGGAGTCCGACTGAGCTAATTTATGGTTTTGATCAAGAGGCGATCCGGCTGGTTTGCAGTTGAGAAGTCCCATCTCTTCGACAATGTCTGAAGCATATTTTCTTTGACAGAGGTATAGATGCCGGAGGGCTGCGAGCTACTTCTAATCCAAGAAAATATTTCACAGCTCCTAAATCTTTCATGTGAAAACATGTTGCGAGATAAGTTTTGAAGCTTTGGATCGCGTCTGGGCTGTTGCCGGAGATAATTAAGTCATCAACATAGATCAAGATCCGCAATGTGATGCCGTGTTTGTTATATACGAAGAATGAGTAGTCGGATCGTGTTTGTCGGAATCCATATGTTCGTAAAGAGTCAGCAAGCTTGGCGAACCAGCATCGAGGGGCCTGTTTTAACCCATAGAGTGATTTGAGTAAGCGACGGACTCGTTTTTCGCCCGGTGGTTGAAATCCTTGTGGGAGTATCATATAAACTTCCTCGTGTAAATCTCCATGAAGAAACGCGTTGTGAACGTCCATTTGATGAACCTCATGATTTTGTTTTGCTGCAAAATCCAGAAATAAACGAACCGTAGTCATTTTAGCAACTGGTGCAAAAGTTTCATCGTAATCGATTCCTTTTTTTCTAATGATTGCCAAGAACCACCAGCCTTGCTTTATGTCGTTCAATCACACCATCGGATCGATATTTAATCGTAAAACCATTTGCATCCAAGTGCTCGTTTATTTGGAGGTAAGTTTTCGAGTCGCCAAGTATGATTTGCTTCCAGAGAGTCATACTCTGCTAGCACAGCCTTAGCCCATTCTGGTTTTCGAACTGCTTCCGTGAATGTACGAGGTTCGATATTCGTAGAAAGGGCCGTTAAGTAACTGCGATGGTTAGCAGAGAAACGATCACAAGAAACAAAATTGCATATGGGATAGAGCGAACCTGAGGGTGGCTGTGGAGCAAGTGAAAATGGAACGAGAGAGAGAGAGGACCAGAGGTGTCTGCTGTAGCTGATCCGACAATGTAATCTTTGAGTCGGGTTGAGGGTTGTTTTGGTAGAAGACCTCTCCCTAATAATTCGGTAGATGGTGATTCACTACCATCTGAATTCGTTGTAGTAGATACAACTACCACATCTTCCACATTAACTGTCGAATCCACTTCATTTTTTTTCATCGAGTCAACTACTGTGTCATTCGTTACAATCGGTTCGGTAGTTGGAATGATTTCGGCTTCATCATCCGGATCCGAGCTGGTCGTCATAGGTAGGATAGCTGGTCTCGGTTGTGGATATGTACCTTGGAGGTCGAAGGGAAAGCAATCCTCTTGGAAGATAACATCTCTAGAAACAAATATCTTTTCCTTGTCCAAATCATATAGTTTCCATCCTTTTTCCATAAGGATAACCAAGGAAAACACATCTTGTGCTTCGTGAAACAAACTTGTCGCCTCTATGGTCCAGCTTGTGTGCATAGGCAAGACAACCAAACACACGCAGATGTTTATAGTTCGGAGGATGTCCATGCAGTACTTCGAACGGTGTTTTGTTCTTGAGTAAAACTGAGGGAGTGCGGTTTATTAAGTATCCGACAGTGAGCACACATTCTCCCCAGTGTTCGATTGGTAGATGAGCCTGGAAACGTAATGCCCTTGCGACATTGAGGATATGACGGTGTTTCCGTTCGACTCGCCCGTTCCGCTGCGGAGTATAAACACAAGATGTCTCGTGTAATATTCCATTCTCTTGAAAAAATCGAGAGAGACAAAGAAATTCGGTTCCATTGTTACTCCTTATCTTTTTCACCTTTTTCGAGAATTGGCGCTCGATCATGAGCAGGAATTCTCGAATCTTGTTGGCCACGACAGCTTTATCTGGCAAGAGATACAACCAAATAGCTCGAGAGTAGTCATCAACAATGGTCAAGAAGTATTTGGATCCACAAAAGGACGTTGTGCGATAAGGTCCCCAAAGATCACAATGTATTAAATCAAAAATAGCTTTTGCTTTATTTAAACTATCCGGAAAAAGGTTGTCGAGTCTGTTTGGCTCGAAAACATACATCGCAATTGTGAAGAAAAGACTCAGAACTAATAGTAGAATTCCTAACATTTGGGATCAATCCGGTTACTTGAGGAGACAGATGTCCGAGACGATTATGCCATAAAACCGAATCGTTTTTAACTCTTGACTGAAGGGATGTCATTGTCCTTATCCCATGAAACCGGTACAACCCCCCTCTCTCTCTTTCACCCGCTCCAATCAGCGTCCTCGTAGTTCGGTCCTGCAAAATTATTACTTATCAGTGACTTGTCCAATCAAGTAGTTATCAGATACAAGTTGGCCAAAAGAAATTAGATTCATATGAAATTCTTCAACAAGGAAAACATTCTGTAGTTTTATCTGAGGAGATAGTTGACCTGTCCCCTGCTTGGTGAAAAACACATCATTGCCGGCCGCGAGAGAAACTGATATGGGAGGAATGTCATGGATTTCGTCCATTAATTCTACACAACCAGTCATGTGGTGTGTTGCGTCTGTCTCAAGAATCCAAAGTTCGTGCTTACCGCTTTGTGGAGTTGATTTTCCAGCATGGATGAGTCGTTGAACAACATTCCATTGGTCGTCCGTGAGGCCGCATAAGCCTTGTCTATCACTTTCCGTTAATGTTGTTGATGAGGATGTTGTTGAAGCTGCAGCACCAATAGTAGTTATGTTTTTTTTGGGTGTGAATCCTCGTTCTCTACCTGATACCATGTTAAGTTTCCTGGGCTTCCAACCTAAAACCAATTGGTGATAAGTGGATTGGCTCAAGTCCCTTATATATTAGTCATTATCATTCCCAACTTCCAATGTGGGACAATTACCACACACTCTCTAGAGATTAAGACCTTATGGCCCATTAATCCCTACAATATCTCAATACCTCCCCTCGAGATAATGGCCCTTCTATCCATTAATCTCGACAGACCATCAATCCTAGGGTCCGAAGGCACGGACCACTTTCGGGCCGGGTTACGAGAGTGTGTGAGTTAGGTTCTGATACCATGTTAAGTTTCCTGGGCTTCCAACCTAAAACCGATTGGTGATAAGTGGATTGGCCCAAGTCCCTTATATATTAGTCATATCATTTCCATCTTCCAATGTGGGATAATTACTACACACTCTCTATAGATTAAGGCCTTATGGCCCATTAATCTCTACAATATCTCAATAAATTACTACTACAGTAAATTATACGAGTCTGATATGTTATGTGTTTCTAAGAGTCACATTGTAACTTGTAGGTCCATGTTATTTGTCATTGTAGGTAGATTCAGCTGTAATCTTTATAACAAACAAAATATTACTTTTTTTTAAATAAATAATTTGAATTTGGATGTTATTGTATACATAAAAATATTACTAGTTGTTTGTATTCAAATTTGTTGTATAATATACTATTTTATTGTGTATTAGCTGTATTTTGATTTTGAATCGTATTTAACTTTTTTTATTGTTTGTTTTCCAAGTGTCATAAAGTTTTGCATGTAAAACCCTTAATTGTGGTAAATAAGTTTTGTTTTGAATTCTACTTTTTTCGCTGCAAATATAGAAAATATATATATATATTTTTTTTGATAGATTGGGGATTTTAGGTACTTGCAGTCAAACTATGAAAGCTCTAGAAGGCATGATTTCAATAGGGTTTTCTATACCTTTTCATCATGGAGAAATAGTAATTGTAATTTATTTATTTTGTGTCCCTCTATTTCTTGTTTCCCCTTTTCATATTTTTCTCTAAGCTTATTTAGAGACTCATTTGCGAGAAACCATCTTTTAATCTCATATTCTCATTATGTTAGCAGGATAAATCAAGTAAGATTTCTTCTTAACTCATGTATCCAAAAACAAAAAACAAATGACCATAATTCTTTTTGTTGATAAGTGTGGTTTATTGTTCCATATCTGTATATTTAATCTTGTTCATGTGTTTTTTTTTGTTGATGTTGAACGTTTAGTTTTCTATTTTAAAATTTTGCTTTTTAATTTTTGTTTACATAATAAACATTTTTAGTTATATTTTATCATCTATTTGTAAATTTTAATGTATTTGTAATTTAATTTTTAGTTAGTATTATATTATACTATGTATTGTTTGTTATCGAAGCACAGCTTTAAATATAAATTTTATTAGCAATTTATTTCATAACGATTGGATTGGTCTTTATACTTCTCTCTTTTGTATTTAATTTCTTTTTTTTTTTGCTTCACATTTTTGAGCTATCCTTTACATATTTTATTTTCTTCTTGACAATGTTGTCTCTGCTATTTTATGCTTATTTGTTTCAATATATTGTCTAAATATCTTCTCATGTTTACGTAATTGGCCACATTCCACTTTGGTGGGAATATTGTGGTTTGTTAGTTTTTCACATAATCTCTTTAGCCATTTTCTAAGACATTTTTTTTTTGTTTCTTGGCAATTTACTGTTGGATATAGAGATGCCTTCAATAAGTTAGGTTTCGTCTAATCGTTGTTGTACTTGCAAGAATTTTCTCTCTTTGACCTAATGGTCTTTTTAAAGTAGCTTATAGTGTTATACATTATTGGATTATCTTGGTTGTAAAGTAGTGTTTGAGGTGATGAGTTAGTTCCCATTGCTTCATTTTAAAATCTGGTTAATTTTATCAAATAGATCTAAAGCTTAGACACCATATTCTTAATTTTTAATTTATTAGTCATTGTTTTTATTTAATTTTTTTTGGTAAAACTAAGTAATGTGGATTGTAATAGTTAAATGAAATATATTTGATCATGCTATAATTGTGTGTATTATTTTTGCATGTAAATATTTTCTAGGTTATATTATTACAATATATATTTTCACATATATTTTATTAAAAGTTTGAATAAAATTCTGTGTAGGATAATGAATAAATTAGGTATTGGTCTGCGCTACGCAACGGGGTTTTTTCATAAAATTTTTTTTTATGATTAAATGTTGTAATGTAATGTAATACTTTAATATGAAAATAAAGAGCTAAAGGATTTTCGAAGACCATATGTTTTTGCTTATTTGGAAAAATAAGAATAAAAGTTAAATCCAAAATATATGCAATGGATATATTCGGTTGTCATGCTTTTTTTGTGTTCCACTGCCACATTTATATCATTTGTCGGTTTCTGTCTTCCTTATTTGCCCTACATCTTTTGTCTAATTAATTTAAGACTCTCACAGTTATTTAGACATACCTGGTTTTGCAACTTGAAGATTATTGAATATCTCTTTATAGATAACATTTTCTTATTGTTGGCATTGCTGTCTTCTTTCTGATTCACTCTAAATATGTAGTTATTTTTTGAGGTGATTCTGGATAAAGCAACATACAGTTGTCCATGACTGAAGACTGATTTTGGCAGATAAATCCCTATATTTTGCAAGTTTTGTCCTTGAAGAGTGGTGTGTATTATTGTTGGTGTGTCAGATATGTTTTGTACTTTATTTTCTTAAAGACCCATTTTACCAACCGTGCTATTTCATATGATATATTTTTGGAAAGTTTTTAAATATTATAGCTTCCGTCAAATTGTCCAGTATTTTGTAGCATCACTTTCACTATTTGTTTTTCTTGTGTGTCTTGTCCTCGTCATCATAATAATTTTTGATGTTGTCTTAATTTTTACTCGAAACACCATTTATGTGGTTTATTTCAATATTTCCTACTTTTCGCCTGAAATATTATCAACATGATTGTTTCCAACTTTTGTTTGGCTGTGATCTTTCATATCTTAATGCCAGTTAGACCTTCTCTAGGTAATTGCTTATTTAACTTGAGGATTAGTGGCAACATAATCTCATATCAATTTATGTTTATGAGTAAAGCATGTTCACTTTCTAGAGCTATATTATCCTCAACTTCTCATTTACTTTCCATTTCGAATCAAATCTTCTTGTTTAAGTGCAGTGGTGCATACCCAAGTACAAATTTAGTATATTTTGACATCTTTGTTATCTTAAATATGTATACGTATATGTGATTATCTTCTTTGTAATTTTTTTTCAATAACAAAATTATATATAACGTATTTTACTATAAAAAATTATCTTTATTATAACATTTTATAAAAAAAATTATTTATTATATTATGCTATATTAGAAATGAATTTGAATCTGCTTCTCTTGGATTGGTGTATCAAATAACTATATATATTTACATTTTAGAAGGCGTCAATATTCGTAACTTTTATTAAAATACAATAGTTTAAGACGTAAATTATTTTATTTTGGTTGGTACACTTGTAAAGTATAGCTTTCGATAAAGAAGCAAATAATAATTTATAAATATCTATGGTGATTGTTGAGAGTATTTCTGCAAATTCATTAAGATTTTTACAAGCATTTATGCGAAATATTGTATTGACATTTAGTGATCGCTTTATTCAAAATAACATTTAATTAACAACCTTTTTAAAAAAATATGTTTTGGCTTATAATATTTTTGCTTTATAGTTAAAATATCAGGATTATAGTTAATGCAAATTAGAGATAAATTACTTTAACATTGCTAGTAAAAAAATTATGGCTAAGTCGTCAGTCTCATCAGGCCATCTCCTTATCTGCTCTATTTTCACTTGCTTATAAGTCATCTTTGCAATCTAAAGTCGCTAAATACATGCTGACTTCGTTATTTGTAAAAGCAACTCAGATTACTTCAAAAGTAAAACATCTTATGCAAAATGAGAAAACTACGGTACATGATGAGCCTTGGAAGGTCAATGTCCTTACCAGTTTTGGACCAAGCGGTAAGCCGTGACGAGTAAAGTAAGCTTTTTATCGATGCAGAGCTTCTTTGTAAGTCAGGTCTAATTAGGAGAGCATGCTAATGTCAGCCCCAATTCTACCAAACACAAACATTGATACATATGGTTCTATAATTTTCCTTTTGAGGCTCCAATAATAGAGCCTCATCTGTCACCTCGTGTCCATCAGATCACAAGAGGTCTTGTCCTGGAGATTCCATATTGCTGCAAGGCCACATAAACAAACAGCCAAATCAATAGCGGTCAGTTCCAAAAGTAAATTATGGAGGAACTTGAAGTCTTTAGTCCAAAAAAAAAAAAAAAAAGGAGGAACTTGAAGTCTTGAATGACAATAATGTACGTTGTCATGGAGTTAATCAAATGCGAATATTACGCATTGTGTGTTAAATCTGTAGGCAACTTTGAGACATGATGCATCTCAACATAGAAAAATCCGAGAGTCCATACCGGGTGGCGTATCGGGTGGCAGGCCGATACGACCCTTCCCAGAAAAATCCGAGAGTCCGTATCGGTTGGCGTATCGGTTGGCCAACCGGTACGCTCCTTCAACAGAAAATCCGAGAACTCGTATCGGTCGGCGTATCGGGTGGCCAACCGATACGTGTCCCAGAAATTGCCTTGGATCCGGGTTGACCCGGCTCGCACCCTATTGACTATTTAAGCCAAAAACCTATTTCTTATTGGGATCTTAAGCTTTATTTTATGTTCTAAACACTTGTAAGAACAAAGATCGGATTCTTGATTTTATCTAAGTATTTCTTTGAGATTCCTTGTTCAATCTTGCTAGTTTTTCACCAATCTCTTATGATTAACATCATCTATATGGATTTTGTTAGTTACATGATGATTAATGAGTAGTTCTTCATAGGGCTTATGGGTTAGGTAGGATTAGGTTGATTAGGGGTGATCAATGGATTTCTAGTGCTTGATTGTTTAAAATCTCATCTGTCAAAGTGTGTTTAATGTCTAATTAGCCTTGATCAAGTTGATTAGAATGCTTAAGATTTCTTGTTCACAACATGTTCGATGAAATTCCTGTTCATAGCTTTGATAGAACTTTCACATTCTAGCGCATGAGAATGTATGTTTAGTGTGATTGTTAGTTGTTTGGAACTTGTTTGATTGCTTGCTTGATTCTAATTCACAAATGAGAATTTGTTCTTGGATTATGATTAAGTAAAGAGATTAGTATTAAGAGATTAAACTGATCGTATCGTTGTGTTCCTTGCTAGGAGGTTAGCTTGTTTGAAGTTTGAATTAGGATCCTTGATCATCCCGAGTCACCTGTCCGTTGACCTTAACCCTTGGGCCTTATTCTTGTCATTGATTGAATCGTTTGTTTATTTGCTTTTGTTTACTTCGGTTTGAATTGTTCTCGTTAGGATTGTTAGAAACCAAAAACTTAATTGAGTGATTTGACTCTAGAGGTTTAGTGTGTGCTTATTGGTTTTATCCATCCCGAAAAGGTTCGATACCTCAAGACTACACGATAAGCTTGAGGAATTGGTACCTCAAAGGATTGCAAAACTCCTTGTTATCAATTTGGCGCCGTTGCCATTTTGGGATTCTGGATATATCAATTCGTTTTCTATTCCTTTTTAGTTCAAGTTATTGTTACTAATTTGCTACTTTCTCTCTTTTTGATGTTAGGTGTATGAACTTGCGCAGCAAAGGGACTACAAACTTAGTTGCGAGAGTTTACGACATCAAAGCACACGAGAGGAGATTAGCAAGGGAACGACGAGCACAAGAACGAGCTGTTAACGTTGAGAGACTTGGGTTAGAACCAACTGTTGAAGATATACAGGACTTTGAGATTGTTGAGCAACAAGTTATGGATAATCATCAAGATCAACAACAGCAGCAGCAAGAGAGGCCAGCTAGGGCCATTGGTGATGGAGACACACCGGATACAAATGCGATCCGGCATGGGATCATTCCACCACCGGTGAACAACAACAACTTTGAAATCCGGGCTATGGTGATGAACATGGTGCAGAACAATCAATTTCATGGGCTAGCATCTGAAGACCCGTTGCAACACTTGGACACTTTTGACAAGATATGCGCTACTACAAGGTTGAATGGTGTGACTGACGATGGTTTGAAGATGCGTCTCTTTGTCTTCTCTTTGGCAGATAGAGCCAAAGATTGGGAAAGCACCATCCCACCAGGATCCATCACTACTTGGGGAGACCTCAAGAAAGCTTTCCTGAAGAAGTTCTTCTCAACCACCAGGACCGCCCGTTTTCGCAGTGAGCTATCCGGGTTTGTGCAACGCAACAATGAGAGCTTTGCTGAAGCTTGGGAGAGGTTCAATAAGCTCACTACTCAGTGCCCCCACCATGGTTTCACCAAGGAAACATTACTCAGCAACCTCTACCGTGAAGTGTGATATATCATGGTTTTTACTAGTTTTAGGCCATGATATAGTTGTGTTTTTAGTGTATTTTGTGTTCTTTTAGAGTCTTTTACAGGTATAATCAGGTTTGGAGCTAAATTGGAGATAATGGAGCTTTTTGGAGATTTTTGGAGTGATTGGCCGAGAGATAGAGTTCACTGTCCGAAACAGAGAAAGGCGTCGATCGTTGCACACCTGCATCGGTCAATGCACCAGCGAGATGGGCCGAAACTCGGCGGTTTAGAAGAATCAAGATATTGCACTTTGATCCAGAAGTTCCTGATATTTACAAAGAAGCCCTTGGCCGAGATTAGACCTATATAATAGAGTTTTTAGTGTTTTAATTAGATACGCTTTACATTACACTTTGATAATTAAGAGCAGAGGATTTTTAGAGCTTTTGGGGCTGATCTGAACCTGTTACATCATCTGTATTTGGAGAAGATTTCGAACCCCTTTTTACTCTTATTCTTTTATGCAATTTATTCATCATATGATTATGTTTTCATTATCTATGTCTGAGTAGATTCCTTGTTAGGTTTAGGGTTTCTCACATAGGATTTCATGACTTGCTAGACTTGTTCAAATTCAGTTAAGGATTCAAACTATATTTGTTCTTCAATTTAATTTTGCTTAAAGCTAGTTCTAACCTGATCAATTAGAATCTAGATCTTAGGTTGCTAAATACGTCACAGAAGTGGGGTTTAGGGATCTGAACTAATTAAATTGGGCAATTAAACTTTGCGCAAACGGAAGTTTGGTTTAGGATAATTGTGAACATATCAAACTTGGAATTAATGCTAGTTTAATCTGTTAGTTCTCGCAAACGAAAGTTTGGTTTGCTGCACTTAGACTTAGAGAATTATCGCAAAGGAATTTGGTTAGTTCTATATCTGTGTTTTGAGTTCTAGAACTGTGCTTAATTAGATCCTTACTGAATGAACTGTCTGCTTGTCTGATTTCCTGAGAACGCCCTAGACTTAGCGCTTTTAATTACTTGCTTTCACAACCGTTAATCTCTGCTACTGATTTACTTTCTCGCACCGCTTTTAATTCAATTACATTGCTTTCTTCCTAGTTAAATTCCTGTTCTTGAGCTATTGAACACCGGAGTCTCTGTGGATTTCGATACCCTATATACTACATTGATATTGCTGTGCACTTGCAGTTTAGTATAGGGATTAATTCTTGACCTATCAAGTTTTTGGCGCCGTTGCCGGGGACTCTTTGAGTCTTCGATAGCTTCGAGCCTAGGGTTTCACTAGGATTTTTCGTTTTCTTTTCGTTTTTATTTTTGTTTTTTTTAGTTACTGACTTTCTCGGTTTTTCTCTCTGTCGCAGGTACTAATATCGCACTGCGTCGATCGTTGCACCCTTTGCATCGTTCGTCACTAGGCGATTTGAGATTGAACCGATCGTTGCACTGATAGCATCGATCGTTGCTGGACGATTACAGACAGTTTATGCCAACGCAGAAAACTAGAAGTAATCCGAACTCGAGCTTGGTTAATCTCGATCTAGAGGAACTTGGACGTCTAGAAAGGACTATCAGAAGAGAAAAGAGAGAGAGAATGGTACGAGAACGTCTGATCTTGATACGAGATGCTGAAGGTGTCCTGAGGGATCCGGAAAACAATCCTTACAATGCTGCTGGGCAGAGGATTGATGCTGATGGACAAGTGATCCCTGACCCTCCTGAGCAACAACAACAGGAGCAGAATCAAAACCAGGGTCAGGAACGGGCCCAAGGTAGAGAGATGGTAGTTCATGAGAGGACACTAGCTGACTACAACAGACCTGATGAGTTTCATGCAAACCGAGCAGCTCTAGTGCTTCCTGCTTTTGAGAGGAATGATTTTGAGGTCAAGACCATCTACTACCAGCTGATGAGGCAGATTGCTTTTCATGGTCTTCAAGCAGAGCAGCCTATGGATCACATTGACAAGTTTGAGGACATAGTCACTGGCATGAAGTATGAAGGAGTATGCCCGGACTATCTGTTCCTTAAGCTATTTCCGCACAGTCTTGCTGGAGACGCTAGTGTATGGCTGAGACAACTGGCACCTGGTCAGTATACTACTTGGGCAGCCTTAAAGAGTGAGTTCCTGCGTCACTTTTATGATGATGCGCGCTCGGATCAGTCCAGACAGGACATACTCACTTTTTCCCAAGGAGCTGTGGAGCCCTTGAAGACTGCCTGGATGAGATTTAAGCAGTATCAGCGTGACTGTCCACACCATGGATTCACAGAAGTACAGCTGATTGGTATCTTCTTCAGAGGCATAGATCTCCCTTATCAGACTGCGCTGGATAATTCCAGTAATGCTAATTTCAACACCAGGACTCCTACACAAGCTAAGCAGTTAATTGAGAACCTGATTGGCAGCAACAGTTGCAAGACAATGGATGAAAGGAGGAAGAAATCTGGTGGAACTGTAGAGAATTCTGATATAGCTAATATAAGATCCAGATTGGACACAGTTTACAATCTCCTGACAAGTAAGAAAGCTGTCCACTTTGCCCAAGATGTAGAGGTGATTCAGACTGAGGAGGACACTCAGGAAGAAGATGTGAATTTCATAGGAGGTTCTGGTTTCCAAGGTAATAGATTTAGTAATCAACAGGGGAACATATTATCCAATGGAGGACAGACTGGTGGTTATCAGAAGACCTATGGACAAGGTACTCAGAGAACCTATGGATCTACATCCTATCAGACTCCTCCTGCACCTACAGCCCATGAGAGCAAAATGGAGGCTATGATGGAACAACTGATTGAGAGTCAGACCAAGATTTCTGTGGACTGCAACAAGAAGTTGGACGCTGTCTATGAAGACCTCAATGGGAAGTTTGAGTCTCTGAGCACTCACATGAAGCAGTTGGACACTCAGGTGAACTAGATGTCCAGCTCACTGAAGGGAAAAGGAGTGGCAGACACTCATGTTAAGGCCTGGTCTGTGTACATTAATGATGGATCTCACCTAAGTGAAAGATTTGAGCTAAGTACAGCTGAGTTGGTGACAGAACAAGAATTTTCGGATATTTGTGAAAAACTCTCGAGTGAAATCTGCTGCAGTGCGTCGATCGATGCAACATCTGTGCCGATCGATACACCAGTCGGGATGGCAACGATCGACACACCCTTAGTGTCGGTCGTTGCAGGGCGTGAACAGACAAATCTGTCGGATGGTGATGGCATAGATGCTGAATTGGAGCTTGATCGCCTATTCAATGGAGCCTCTGAGATTACTCAACAGGAGATCTACGAACAGATTGTTAGACAACACTCCTCAGTGTCTGAAGTGATTAGGCAAGAGATTGAAGAGCTGAAGAAATTAGAAGGGATTGGTGAAGAATTGGAAGAAATTCCAACTTCTGATGATCCACCTTATCATCCATGTGTGCAGAGGTACTTAAACAAGATGTTGCCCCTGGATGATGATCTGAAAGACTGGGTGATAATAGTTCCTCAGCATATTAGTGATGTTCTGCTAACTAAGATCCCGAAGAAGCTGTCTGATCCTGGAGTCTTTGTGTTGGATTGTTCTATCTTTGAGGATAGCTTTAGACGTTCTCTGTGTGATTTAGGAGCTGCTGGAAGTTTGATGCCATACTCTGTGGCGGAAAAGCTGGGTATGTTGGATTTTACTCCTACTAGGACTTCTCTTGTCCTAGCTGATCAGTCCATACGAGTTCCTGAAGGACTCCTTATGGACATTCCGGTGAGAGTTGGAAACTACTTAGTTCCAACGGACTTCCTTGTGCTGAGATATGACTGTGATCCGGATGAAGCATTATTGCTTGGGAGACCCTTTTTGGCTACAGCAGGAGCGTTGATTGATGTTAGGAACAACTTGATAGACCTCCATCTGGGAGATGAACCACTGCACTATGAGATGGATAAGCTGCGAAAGCCACTGATAGATGGGCAGACATTCACCATAAGGGACGCAGATTTTGAGCAGCCGGATAATACTGTGGTTATAGATCCTGGAGCACATTTCACTCCATCTTTTCTTGGACATGAGCATTCCGCAACAGCCTACTCACCACCTTGAATGAGGAGACTTGAACAGAGACAGAAAAAGTCTCTGTCAGGACCTCCTGGTACCTGAAAATTCCCATCAAACCGGTCAAGCTATTGACCTTAAACAAGCGCTGGGTGGGAGGCAACCCACCATTAGGTACTGGTGTTTTTCTACTTAATTTTTGGTGTTTTTGTTAGGATTTTACGTTTGTTTTTGTTTTTGGTGCAGTTATGTTTGCAGGTCTCGGACAAATTCGCAGTGCAACGATCGACTCACTTCTGTGTCGATCGTCACAACACGAAAGGAATCGCATTGCAGCGATCGTTGTGCTCTTGAGCAACGATCGACCATACACGAAAATCGCCAAGTAACGGTCGATGCACTTAGTGCAACGATCGATGCCTGAGCGACAGAGGTAACCCGACAACATAATTTCATCTTTTCAATTTTTATTTTTCTTTTTACCGATCCTTCGCTGGACACTACTGGGGACAGTGTGTCTTAAGTGTGGGGGAGGTGCTACTGACTTTTGTTTTCTATTTTCTTAAGAGTCAGTCCGTTTTTCAAAAAGATTTGTTTTATTGAGGCAAAATTGTTTAAGTAAGAAACTATGATTTTCTGAGAAGATTTACAAGACTTGCAGGAACTTAAGTAACCATTGGGATGAAGTTGCAGGATCTATCTCTGACTATTAGAAAACCCCATCACAGATCAACCTACTGGGAACACCCACATCACTTCAGGTATCAGAGGATCCTTTTACTGACTTCAATTTAATACTGACTTAGATTTCTCACCTAAGGGCTTGGTATACTTTGTGTCGGATTCCCTTGTTAGTTCTGACACAGCCTGTCAACCTATCCTATTTAGTTCCCTTCTCCCCTTCTATAAAGTAAAAAAAAGAAGATAATAAACTGAGGATGAGTTGGTAACTCCGAAGTGGTCATGGGAATGGTAGCAAACACTATTTTCTCTCATGTGATCCATGGAATGTGTCCAAAGTACACCCCATAACGGGAAGAACACTGATAAAAAAAATAAAATGATACCCAGTGGGGAAAAATCAGTTGTTAAAGAAGGGAAAGAGAAGAAAGGGACTAGAGAAAGATAGTATGGTGGTCTAGAGCTGATAAGGTAAGAATCCATGTGCCCTTTGATCGATACTCCTTAGGTGAGACCGCACTTAAATACTTGCAGAAGTCAGTAGGGAGAATTTGAATGCTTGAATGTGATTGTGGAGTTTACCTAGGACAGTTGCTAAGTGTGGGGGAAGTACATGTTGGTCTTGATATCCTGTGATTGATTCTTTCAGTGGTTTACTAAGGGGAATCTGAGTATTGTAGCTTCTAGGATGAAATGAGTTTCTGAAGAGTTTTCAAACCTCTTCACCATGTTTTAGTTCTCTGTTTTGCTTGAGGGAAGCAAAGGCTAAGTGTGGGGGAGTTGATATATCATGGTTTTTACTAGTTTTAGGCCATGATATAGTTGTGTTTTTAGTATCTTTTGTGTTCTTTTAGAGTCTTTTACAGGTATAATCTGGTTTGGAGCTAAATTGGAGATAATGGAGCTTTTTGGAGATTTTTGGAGTGATTGGCCGAGAGATAGAGTTCACTGTCCGAAACAGAGAAAGGCGTCGATCGTTGCACACCTGCATCGGTCGATGCACCAGCGAGATGGGCCGAAACTCGGCGGTTTAGAAGAATCAAGATATTGCACTTTGATCCAGAAGTTCCTGATATTTACAAAGAAGCCCTTGGCCGAGATTAGACCTATATAATAGAGTTTTTAGTGTTTTAATTAGATACGCTTTACATTACACTTTGATAATTAAGAGCAGAGGATTTTTAGAGCTTTTGGGGCTGATATGAACCTGTTACATCATCTGTATTTGGAGAAGATTTCGAACCCCTTTTTACTCTTATTCTTTTATGCAATTTATTCATCATATGATTATGTTTTCATTATCTATGTCTGAGTAGATTCCTTGTTAGGTTTAGGGTTTCTCACATAGGATTTCATGACTTGCTAGACTTGTTCAAATTCAGTTAAGGATTCAAACTATATCTGTTCTTCAATTTAATTGTGCTTAAAGCTAGTTCTAACCTGATCAATTAGAATCTAGATCTTAGGTTGCTAAATACGTCACGGAAGTGGGGTTTAGGGATCTGAACTAATTAAATTGGGCAATTAAACTTTGCGCAAACGGAAGTTTGGTTTAGGATAATTGTGAACATATCAAACTTGGAATTAATGCTAGTTTAATCTGTTAGTTCTCGCAAACGAAAGTTTGGTTTGCTGCACTTAGACTTAGAGAATTATCGCAAAGGAATTTGGTTAGTTCTATATCTGTGTTTTGAGTTCTAGAACTGTGCTTAATTAGATCCTTACTGAATGAACTGTCTGCTTGTCTGATTTCCTGAGAACGCCCTAGACTTAGCGCTTTTAATTACTTGCTTTCACAACCGTTAATCTCTGCTACTGATTTACTTTCTCGCACCGCTTTTAATTCAATTACATTGCTTTCTTCCTAGTTAAATTCCTGTTCTTGAGCTATTGAACACCGGAGTCTCTGTGGATTTCGATACCCTATATACTACATTGATATTGCTGTGCACTTGCAGTTTAGTATAGGGATTAATTCTTGACCTATCAAAGTGATTCCTAGAATGAGGGCAATGCTAGATTCTTGCAGCAATGGACACTTCCTAGGCAAGGGAGTAGATGCAGCTACGGAGCTGATTGAAAATCTTGCAACGAGTGATGGTAACTACAATGAGGACTATGAGCGCACCAATAGAGGATCATCTTCCACGGATGAGAAGTATGAAAAGGAAATCAAAGCTTTGAATGAGAAGTTAGACAAGATGATCTCCATTGGCCAAAAGAACATCAGCTTTGTGGGACACTATGAGGATTCTAAGCCACAACTTTATGATGATGATGAGGATTTGACACAAGAAGAGATTAACTTCATTGCTGGACAAGGTGGTTTCAATAAGGGCTTCAACCAAAACTATAGAAACCACCCAAACTTCTCATACCGCAACCCCAATGTAGCCAATCCTCAAGACCAAGTCTATTCTCAAGCTCCATCTGAAGGACAAGCTCCACAACAAAAGCCTTTTGTCTCCTACATCAACCAACAAGGGTTTGTCTCTCAGCCTCAACCTCAAGGACAACATGGCTATGTTCCCAAGCAGCAATACCCTCCACCCGGTTTTGGGCAACAACAGCCACAAGCTTCTTCCTCTTCGGGTTTGGGTAATGAGTTAAAAGGCATGATGCAACAACTCATCTAAGGACAAGCTAGTGGGGCATTGGAAGTGAAGAACTTAAAGAATGAGTTGCAGCATTTGACCTCTCGCTTGATCAATGTTGAAAACATGCACGCTTCCACTTCTAGACCTACCGGTACCTTGCCCGGAAACCCAGAGAAGAACCCAAAAGACTACTGCAATGCAATCTTCTCTACTGTTGGTCATGAGAAATCAGACTATGAGCGAGAGGTTGATGAGATAGAAGCACTTCTCTATGGTTATGAACTCCCTCCGGCTGCACCTGTTCCTCTCAAGGAGATGAAGGCCACTGTCGTTAAGCCTCCCTATGTTGCACCAGCTAAGGTGATGAGTGCTACTGATATTTTAGCTGAAGATATTGTGCCTACTGTCCACACAACACCAAGGGCATTTCCCAAGCTTGGTAATCCGGGTAAATTTACCATCAGCTGTACTTTGGGAGACTTAGAGATTACGGATGCATTGTGTGATTCCGGCTCTACTGTGAGTGTGATATCTCTTGACATGGTGGAATCTCTTGGGATTAAGAGCATGGAAAGGTACCCATCGTCTATTACATTTGGAGACTCTTACTCAAAA
This sequence comes from Orychophragmus violaceus, assembly GCA_030180135.1. NCBI lineage: Eukaryota > Viridiplantae > Streptophyta > Magnoliopsida > Brassicales > Brassicaceae > Orychophragmus > Orychophragmus violaceus. The sequence goes on along the minus strand of CM058235.1, from coordinate 48,254,656 downwards.
ACTCCAATGGGAATGATCAAGGACTATCCACTGAAGATTGGTGAGTGCACTATCCCAACTGACTTTATTGTCATGAAGATGAAGAAGAGTACCCAACTACCTCTCTTACTTGGTACCTCTTTCCTCAACACCACTGGAGCTTGTCTGGACTTCAAAAAGAGACGTGCTGTGCTAAATAACGTTGATACCAAAGCTTACTATCCTCTAAGGAGCACATCTCTTCACACTTGTGGTGTCATCCTCTCTTCAAATGAGGATGATGTGTTAGAGGAAGCAAGGCTATTTGCCAATGCGGGCAAGGAAGTTTGGCCTAAACCCACTACTCATGGATCATTGAGTAAGCACATGGGACGTGCTCAAAAGAAGGGGGTGGATAGAGCTATTGGAACTCCTCTCATGACCATAAGGACTGAGTTTGTTGGATCCATCTCTTTGAAGAAGCTGAGCATCGATGAGGAAAAAGCTCCCAAAGAGAAGGCTGTGGATATGGTGAGAAAGATGTCTCCAAAGGTTGTAAAGGCTTCGATCAGTCCAAGGTTCCAAGGTGACTCAGTCAATCTCAGTGAGCTGACTTCTCAGGTCCTAGCCATCACTCTCGAGGGAAGTCCACACTCTTCAACCTCCTAAATCTCGGTTTGCGAATGTCGAGCTTAACGACTTTAAACAAAAGCGCACTTGGGAGACATTCCCATGTTTATCCTTGTACATATTGATCTTTCGCTAGTCAGGTTTTGGTTGATAGGTGAAGCTATGGACTCATTGGCGTTAAGAAAGGGCCGAAACATCTTAGACGAGGTGGTCGAAAGGAAAACAGTGAAGCAGTATCGGCCACGATATCGGCTGGTCAGACCGATACGTGCCTCCCAGAAATAATCCGAGACATCATATCGGCTGGCGTATCGGTTGGCCAGGCCGATACGCTCTAACTGCCCAGGTTCACTCGACCGATACGCCTTCTCTTGGACCAGGTAACACTCCAACTTGTACATACTTGCATTTTAGCTTCTTTTCTTTCTTTTTCTCCTTTTGTTGAGTCTCTCTCTCGAGCTTGCTTTCCCACCGAGACGGTGTGAAGTAAGTTTGGGGGAGAGGCTAGTTGCTAATCATGTTTTCTTTGTTCTTATTTTCGATTTCCTCACTTTGAGTCTCATGCATTTCACTTAAGGCATAGAAAATCCAAAAAAAATTTCAAAAATTTCAAAAAAAATTTTTCAAAAGAAAGCATGTAGTTGCACTTGCATCATAGGATCGAGTCTAGTTGCATCATATAGGACGCATGCATAGGGAGCAATGATGAAATTCCTTGTAAGACTGATTGAGTGATGACGTGTTCTTTATGCTAGTTGTTTGAGCTAGTTGATTGTCCTAAGATTGCAATTCAAGAAAGGCTAGAAAGTTAAGACGAACCATGCTAGGATTGCTTGCTTTGAAATTTGATTTGAAACTGAAATAGGCTTTGAATGACACTAGCTCTACCTAAGTGAGAACTTTAATGATGACATCTAATTATCTTACTGATGCTCTGTGTGCTAAACTCGTGGATACCCTAAAATATTTGAGCATTCTTATCCTTTCTACCCCTCTCTACTTGCTCAAATAGACTTTCATACCTTTCACCACCCTTCTTTCAAGCCACAAATACTATCTTGAGTGGTAGGCCTATTTGGAATGAGCTAGGTAAAAAGTGTTGAGTATGAGGCGACTAGGAGAAATTTCCATATAGTGCAAGCTCAGCACCTTTAGCTTTGCAATAGGCTAGAATCCAAGTTTGGGGGAGGAATTGGGAAAGGAGAAAGAGAGTAAAGAAAAGGAAGAATGAAAGGGATTTTGGTTAGGATCTTATGTTTGTTGGCAAAGTGTTTTAAAAGAAGAAAAGCTCTTATATGTTTAAAGAAAAGAAAAGTGTCTCATATTTTGAAATGAAAAGAAGCCAAAAGCTCACCTTAAAGAAAGAAAAGAGACCATTGCTAAAGAAAGATTTGAACTAAGTTAAAAAGAAAAGATTTGCCACTGTTTTGAAAAGTCTTTATTGATCCTTGGGGAGTTTGATTGGAAGGTATCTGATTGAGAAAAGGGGATGAGGCAAAAATAGCCTTGGTCAAGGGTAGTATCCATTTAGGTGGGCTAGATTAGGAGAAGAAGTAATTGGGGCATGGGTATATGGAAATCAACCTAGTATGCACCAATTGCCTCTAACTCTTAGCATTTTACTATAGCTCATTCACTTCTTTATGAGAGAACCTTCATGCTTTTGGAATAAACCCCTCTTTTGATTGAGATCACTTTAATCTCAAAACCTTGTCCCTTTGCCAAATGAGTTTGATCACCTTGCATTGAGTAAGATCCACTTGAAAACCTAATGAATGTTAAAGAGCTAGTTGATAGGAATGCTTGTCTAGGTTGAGAATTGAGCTAAGAGTTTTGTCTTGATGAGCATGGCTAAATTTTTGGAGTAAGCCTAACTTGGTTGCATCTTGGTGACGTTGACTCGAATTGGAACTTGTTGATCTCAGTTTTGTCTTTGGATATGAGCTCCCGCCTTCAAACCTTTCTCCCAACTTGCTTTGATAATCTTATGCTTGCTTGTGGACAAGCAAGGTTTAAGTTTGGGGGAATTGATATACTTGTATTTTCATGCATTTAGGCTATTGTTAGGATCATGTTTTACTTCTTTTTAGTTTCCTTTAGCTTCATTTCTTTGGTCATTGGTGTGTTTAGAGTATAGGATCATCTAGAGCTAGGTTTAGGCATTCTAGGCTTGCATTTGGAGTGTTTCTTATGTTTTGTAGGTTCTTGGAGTTGCTAAAGAGGTTTGGAAGAGTTTGGAGGCCAAAGGAGTGATTGCAAGTGAAATGGTGATGAAGGACCAAACCGATGAGCTTGAAAGATTGAGTCATATGAAGATATTACGTTGACTTTTAGCTCTGGGATTCTGAATAAAAATCATGGGAAATTGAGTTAGCTTTCTAATGGAGGTGGTTTGAAGTCATTCGAAGCTATATGGAAAGAGTTATGCCTGATTTACGGGATGCATCTCAACATAGAAAAATCCGAGAGTCCATACCGGGTGGCGTATCGGGTGGCAGGCCGATACGACCCTTCCCAGAAAAATCCGAGAGTCCGTATCGGTTGGCGTATCGGTTGGCCAACCGATACGCTCCTTCAACAGAAAATCCGAGAGCTCGTATCGGTCGGCGTATCGGGTGGCCAACCGATACGCGTCCCACAAATTGCCTTGGATCCGGGTCAACACCCGGTTTGTTCCGGGTTGACCCGGCTCGCACCCTATTGACTATTTAAGCCAAAAACCTATTTCTTATTGGGATCTTAAGCTTTATTTTATGTTCTAAACACTTGTAAGAACAAAGATCGGATTCTTGATTTTATCTAAGTATTTCTTTGAGATTCCTTGTTCAATCTTGCTAGTTTTTCACCAATCTCTTATGATTAACATCATCTATATGGATTTTGTTAGTTACATGATGATTAGTGAGTAGTTCTTCATAGGGCTTATGGGTTAGGTAGGATTAGGTTGATTAGGGGTGATCAATGGATTTCTAGTGCTTGATTGTTTAAAATCTCATCTGTCAAAGTGTGTTTAATGTCTAATTAGCCTTGATCAAGTTGATTAGAATGCTTAAGATTTCTTGTTCACAACATGTTCGATGAAATTCCTGTTCATAGCTTTGATAGAACTTTCACATTCTAGCGCATGAGAATGTATGTTTAGAGTGATTGTTAGTTGTTTGGAACTTGTTTGATTGCTTGCTTGATTCTAATTCACAAATGAGAATTTGTTCTTGGATTAGGATTAAGTAAAGAGATTAGTATTAGGAGATTAAACTGATCGTATCGTTGTGTTCCTTGCTAGGAGGTTAGCTTGTTTGAAGTTTGAATTAGGATCCTTGATCATCCCGAGTCACCTGTCCGTTGACCTTAATCCTTGGGCCTTATTCTTGTCATTGATTGAATCATTTGTTTATTTGCTTTTGTTTACTTCGGTTTGAATTGTTCTCGTTAGGATTGTTAGAAACCAAAACTTAATTGAGTGATTTGACTCTAGAGGTTTAGTGTGTGCTTATTGGTTTTATCCATCCCGAAAAGGTTCGATACCTCAAGACTACACGATAAGCTTGAGGAATTGGTACCTCAAAGGATTGCAAAATCCTAGTTATCAGCCATTTCCCAAGGACGAAAGGAAAGCCTCCGATCTTACATCACCCGCTTCAAAAATATCCTGGCCAAGATCACGATCACCGATAGCGAAGGTCTGCCCGCACTCCGAAACGGCTTCTGGTATGAATCGAGCTTCCGAGAGGAATTGAAGAAAAACAGACCAAGCTCACTGGAAGACGCTCTCCACCTAGCATCGATCTTCATTGACCTCGAGGAAGAAAAGGAAACCCTAGCCAAGAAGTTCGGACCCAAAAGTTTGACTTCAAAGGACAAAGCCGAGAAGAGTGCCGAGCAATACGAACCTCGGCAACACTACAATCAGGATTATAAGAAGGCTAACGAGAAAGAAACTGCGAGAAAGGAGAAATCGTCGTATTACGTCAGCGACCAGTTACAGGACCACCAACAGGACGAGGAACGCTCCCACCAGGGTCATCGACAAAATCATCCCGACCGTTCCCAAATTCATCAGCACGATCGACCCACCCAAGGCTACCAAGGCCAAAATCAAAGCAAGTCATGGAATAAATTCGTCCGAGGGGCCGACAAAAGCAAGCTATTTTGTGAGTATCATCAGCGACCAGGTCACAACACCGAGGAATGCAGAAATCTTCAAGCCCTCCTCTACGCCGACTACCAAAAAGACGGGAAGAAACTAGTACTAGATCGCAACAAACCTCACCCGAAGCAAATCAACCAGGTGAAACAACCAAAGAACGAAGACGAGCGCTTCAGGATCGTCCAAGAAGAACGAAGGAAACAGGTTGCTTTCGCCGAGGAAATTGAGCAAATCAACGCAGCGACAACTGCGGATAAAAGAGCTCGTGACGAAGAAGACGAAGAGGGAGCACGTCCACCGAGGAGACGTATAAATATGATTATGGGAGGACTACCTATGGTAAACGACTCAGTGCGATCGATCAAGGGGTACGAGCGACGGGCCATGGCAGCCCAGCACTACCGACGAAACGCCACTGACGAGCTCAGAATCGGCGATGAAATAAGTTTCACCGAGCAATACGCCGATGGAGTGGACCGACCGCACAACGACCCACTCGTCGTCGCCATGTGAATCGGCGACTGTCAAGTCGAGAAGATTCTAATCGACACCGGCAGCTCGGTGGACCTCATCTTCAGAGAGACGTTACAACGGATGGAACTCAGCGATTACCGTATCAAGCCATCGGCAAGACCACTAACCGGCTTCTCGGGCGATTCAATCAACACAATTGGAACAATCAAACTTCCCGTCTATGTTGGCCGACTCACCAAACTGATCAAGTTCGTGGTCGTTGACCGACCGGCTATCTACAATGTCATCCTCGGCACCCCTTGGATCCACAAAATGAGGGCAGTCCCGTCCACCTATCACCAATGCGTAAAATTTCCAACCCCGTTCGGCGTATTCACGTTACGAGGAGATCAGAAGATATCCCGAACGTGCTTCCGCATCGAGCACAAAATGCGTCGCAAATCACAGGCATACCTAGTCGCAGAGCATCGAATCGAGCTACCACCGCCCGATAGGCCGCAGAGAGACACGGTGATACAAGTCAATATCGACATAAGGGATCCTGAGCGATGCGTCGGGATAGGGGCCGACCTTTGCGATGATCTGCGAGATAAGCTCGTAGAATTTCTCAAGGAAAATGCCACGACCATTGCGTGTCATGAACTGCACGTTGATCCGATTTTCAAACCAGTCAAGCAAAAAAGAAGGAAGCTCGGTCCCGAACGCGCTAAAGCTGTCAACGACGAGGTGGAACGGCTTTCAAAGGCAGGTTCAATCACCGAGGTGAAATACCCCGACTGGTTGGCAAATCCCGTGGTGGTAAAAAAGAAGAACGGAAAATGGAGAGTGTGTGTAGATTTCACCGATCTCAACAAAGCGTGCCCAAAGGATAGCTTCCCACTGCCACATATCGACCGGCTCGTAGAAGCAACCACCGGCCACGAGCTGCTTGTTGGGATTATGTCCTGAAATCACATTGTACTTACTCTAGAGATAGTTGTATTGTCGAGATCGGACAATTCATGTGATACTAGGTAATCATAATGTTTTGCTAGAAACCGCTTATGACAAATGAGTTGTAACTCATTGCTAGTATCATGTGAACCTACAGGGTCACACACCTAAGCAAGTTGGATATACTTTGTATGGGATTGATCATTGGCATATGATCTGGTCGATGTGTATTGAATACACATTGAATATGAGGTTTTAATGAGGTGTGTCGATCGACACCATTGGGTGCGTCGGTCGATACAAGATGTGTGTCGATCGACACCAATGGGTGTGTCGGTCGACACAAGGGCGAAACCGAAATTGATGATTCGGTTTACGTCGAGGTCAGTATATATAAGTTCATATGTATTTCGACCTAGAGACATGTGTGCGACGCCCAAAGAGAGTTTTTCAGAGAGAAAAACTCAGCCACCTCAAGAAAACTTAGATCCCAGGAGATCCGATTCCCGGAACTAGCATCCCGGCGGATTCCAGCTTGTGTGCGTGTGGACTGCAGTAGAGGCGCAGCATCTGAGGCGCTCCAGAGATCTCGTTTACCTGATTCATCTTCCGCTGCCAATCTCCAGGTAATCACGAGGTCACTTCTTGGATTCAATTACTCGAACCCAGATCCTAGGCAACAGGAACAAGATGCAATTCTGAATCTGTTAGAATTGGCCGAGTTCCATCAGTGGTATCAGAGCCTTAGGGTTTAATCATTGAATCTGTGGCATTTAAATCGAATAATAATGAATTTGATTAGTTTAATGCTTTGAAAATTGTGTTTTTGAGAATTGAATCTCGGATTATTTCTCTGTTGAAAAACGATGAAACTGCTGTATTCGCACAGAATCGGCGGCTAGGGTTTTTCGCGAAGAAAAACAGAAAGCCTACTGTGTCGATCGACACAAGTTGAGTGTCGGTCGACACAGAACAGATTCGGTCGAGTGTCGATCGACACAGGTTGAGTGTCCGTCGACACGGATCAAATTCGGCGGCTAGGGTTTTCTCGTAGAAAACCTAAAAGCCTACTGTGTCGATCGACACAGGTTGAGTGTCGGTCGACACAGACCTTGCGAATGGTTAATCGGTTCAATTGGATTGGACCGGTTATCATGCTTGGTTAAGTTCAAATAGATCTGGTTAAAACGGTTTAAATTGGATAAATTGATTCAATTGGATTGAACTGATTATCCCAATTAATATAAACCGATTTGATCGGTTGAGATCAATTGGATCTGACAAGTTGGTTCAATTGGATTGGACCAGTTATCAAAATTGTCTCCGGTTTAGGTCTATGTCGACCAACACACATTGGTTGTGTCGATCGACATGACCGGTTCAATGAACCGGGTTAATTGGAATAACTGGTTATTGAAGTCCGGTTTTGTTTGGTGGTGTCGATCGACAGACATAGTCTGCGTCAATCGACACAGTGCTCGCAGTTCTGGTTATTGAACCTTGAATTTGCAGAAACCAAACTCGACTTAAACATTGATCAAAGATTAGCTTCAATATGGTCAACTGTCAAGACTCATTTCGTTGTGTGATGGTCTAGCCAAGAGCTTGGTATCCACAATTAAGAGAGTAAGGCAGGTAATTATGTTGATAGACTTGCAGTGCTTGACATCAACAATTACATGACCTAGGAGATTGATTTGCTAACCTTTCAGAGTTTAGTTTCCTCAACTAAATATCAAGTAACCTTGATGTCTTGCCCAAATCTTGTCTACTGTCAAGACTTGTGTCGTTTGTTGGATAGCCCTGGAGTCCTTGGTATCCACTACTACATGAGTAAGGCAGGTGATCATTGATAGACTTGCAGTGCGACTGTCAATGATCACAAGACTAAAGAGATTGGTTTACTTGACTGGGCTATCAGAAGTTCTGGGCCCAGAGACGTCAGAGTAGATGAGACATGGATTATCTTATCTGCGACCTAGAGTTGTACTGGGTACAATTAGCAATGATTTACTTACCTAGATAACTGAATTTTGGGTGATGGCGAGTCGTCCACTCAGACTTTAGTGAAGTATGGATCTTGGATCATTATATTCACAGAGGAAACATTGTTTGAATATAATGCGAGTTTTCTTATTAGATAAGATTTCTAATGGAATGCATAACTAAATCTTGATTTTTCTTGGATTTCAGATTATGTCTAACACTACTTTCTCGTTGCGATCCGTCCTTGAGAAGGACAAGTTAAATGGATCCAACTTCCTGGATTGGTATCGGAATTTGAGATTAATCCTCAAGCAGGAGAGCAAGGACTATGTCCTTGAGAAAGCTCTTCCAGAAAGGCTTGGGACCAATCGCTCGCATGCAGTATATGATGCTTGGAATAAGCATTATATTGATGTGGTAGATGTGCGTGGTCTAATGTTGGCTACCATGAACTCAGACTTGAAAAGTCAATACGAAAACATGGAGTCGCCAATAGAGATGATCACCAGCCTGAAACTGAAGTTTCAGGATCTGGCACGAGTTGAGAGATTCCAGATGGTGAAGTCTCTCACTGGGTGCAAGCTACCAGAGGATTCTCAAGTAAGTCCTCATGTCATTAAATTGATGGGTTACATTGATAATCTGGGGAAACTGGAATATCCTGTCAGCTTAGAGTTGGCCACTGACATCATTCTGCAGTCAGTGCCGTCTAGTTATGATAAGTTTATCAAAAGCTATATCAAAAATAACTTGACGAAGACGTTGACTGAGCTGCATGGTATGATCAAAACAGCAGAGCAAGACATTATAAAGGGCAAGAGATTTGAGAAATCTTGTGTTGACAAGGGTAGAGGCAGGGCCGTCCAGATTTGGAATCAGGATAAGCATGTGTCATCTCATAAGCCCAAGTCTAGCCCATCTGGTGTTAGAAAGTGCTTCTACTGTGATGAGTCAGGGCATTGGAAGAGAGATTGCATTAAATTCTTGGAAGATTCACTAGAGATGAAGGAGATGTACGGTACTTCTTCTTCAGGTATTGTGTTATTATTTCAAGTTCTACGTGAGTATTGGATACTAGTTGTGGTACTGATATTTTTGAAATATGCAGGGCCTAAACAAAAGTAGAACGTTGAAGAAAGGACAAGTGGAACTGCGTGTCTGGTATGGAGGAATGGTTGCTGCATGAGCCGTAGAGATTCTTCACCTGTAGGAGCCTTTCATACTTGGTTTTAGAAATTAAGTAATTGCTACTATGTATCTGCCTTGTGCAGAGATGTCTTTCATTTTCTTGTAAGAATTTGGATGTTTTTCATTTTGATAAAAGACAAATTTTGTTCTTTAGATCTTAATGAAATATCATATGGTAGCACCCCGTTTGGAATGGGTTTTGTATCTTAAACCAGCATGAGTTTGAAAATAACACAAATACTAAAGGTTTAAGTCTGATGACTCGAACTCGACTTTTCCTTGGCATAGTCATTTAAACCACACAGAGTGAAGCGGATATAGAAATTCCATAGTTTTGGACTCATTTGATTATTAATCATTTGAGATATGAATTCTGCTTGTTGGGCCAAATGACCAAGGCCCTTTTAGCAGAGCTAAAAGAAAATGGGCCAGAGGCTTATTGGGTCTTACACATACTGATGTATGCGGTCCGATGAACATTAGTGCCCAAGGAAATCCTCAGTAATTCATTACCTTTATTGATGACTTCAGTAAGTATGGATGTGAATGAAGTGTAGATTCGATTTGACAGAAGTATTGAGATCCACGATTAGATCACGGAGGAAAATGCTTGAGTCAAGAATTGGGTGATCATCTAAGTGAGTGTGAAGTCATATCACAGCTCCTTTTCTCCTGGAAAACCTGAATGGTGTTTCTGAGAGAACGAATCGGATCTTATTAGATATGCTCCGATTAATGATGAGTCACGAGAATCTTCCATGATCCTTTAAGAATACACTCTAGAAATGTCTGTGTTTGCGCAGAAAAGGGTTTCAATCAGAATCAATTGAAAGACACCACATTGGATGTGGACTGGAAGTTTTTCAAGTAAGTTGTTTCTGATAATTTGGGATGATAGCTAAAAGGCTTGAACCCAAATCTGATAAGTTCTACTTCGCTGGTTGTCCTAGGAAAACCAAGGCTTGATACTTTTATAACCAATCCGAGGACAAAGTTTTGTTGTTCGGAACTGTGTCTTTTGAGAAAGATCGTACTTTCAAAAGGAACAGTGGGAGTAAAAGTACACATCGAAGAAATTCGATAAACAAAGGAGGCTGCTCAACCTGTTGAGGGAGAACAGCGGTGAGATCTACAAAGTGCTGTAGAATCTACACCTGTGAAGCCTGAAATTCGCAGATCCGAAAGGATCCGTCACTAACTGGAGAGTGATTTCTCGTAGCCGATTGCCGTGATCTGTTGATCATTGAAGAGTGACGAGCCTGCGAAATTCAAAGAAGCGATGGTGAGCCCCAACTCCGAATTTTTTTGCTAGATATGCATGTTAGCTTCACAGATACGTTTCTGGATTGAAGCAGACATCTTGGAGTTGGAATCAACATTCTGATAAAGTGGTCAAAAGTTTTGACTTGATCAGAAAAGGAAATAAAACCATGCGTTTACAAGAAGACTAGTGGGAGCGTAGCTTCATTTCTCACACTGTATGTAGATAACATGCTTAATCTCATAAACGACGTTCCAACGCTAAAGTCTTGTCAAGATTTGGGTCGGAAGTCAAAATTAACGATGGACATGGGAGAAGGCCGTGAAAGTTCTTGGAATAAGGATCCATTGGAATGGATCGGGAAGGCGAATTGGATCGTGTCAAAGTCCTTATGTCGATAAGGTATTGGACAGTTCTAATGTGCTTGATTCCAAGAATGGCTTCATACCAAAGGTCTTATAACAATATTATCAAGAAGAAGTGCTTTTGAACACTGTCTGAACTAGTATTAATGAGTGTGATTGCTTATGCTGCTGCAATAGAACCCATCATAAATGCCATATTTTGCGCTCGTCTAAATGCAGCTTACGCATAAAACATGACGAGAAAATACCAATATGTTCCGGTAATAGTCAATGAACAGTTGCCAGAAATATCCCAAGTGTTTGAGGAACACTAAGGATAGGTTCGTGGTGAACTGATAAAGTGACGAACCAGTTGAAAGTAGTTAGACGGACAAAGACGATTCCCAGGTCCCACCTGGTTATGTCTCTTTGTCTGAAGAGCGGTGCTAACTGTTGGAAAAACTCCAAGCAATGGACCGTAGAATAGTGCTTTTATCTGAATGGCGGTGTGGTTTGTTGGAATTGTTTCAAACAATAACACCGCAGTCTCTCCCACAACCTAAGCAGGAAATTTATTCTGATTGCTGTAGGTATAAGATACCTGAAGAGATGATCTTGATTCTAGTGGGAGTTATTTTAGTTATGTTGTAATCTTTACATAGACATGCTATGGTAGTGTTTGTGTAAGTTAAAACTGACATCAGTATTATTTAATTATTGGATAATTAAATAATGGTCCCAAAGTATTTTATGTTCATCTTATAGGTCATCAAGTTGAGGACTTGGTCAGGAAACCCTATAAGTAAAAGATGACAAAAAATTATGTTTGTCCCTAGTCGAGATTGTTAAAATGGGACACAAACAACCGCGCGAGACTAGCATGTGAGGTGACTGTTGGACTAAGTTTCATGGAGTCAATGATATGATTATCACAGTCAATCACATAGACATATGTTGGTGAACATATGATCGGACATGACCCGCTAATTAGAACTCCACAGGATAGTTATATCAGTGTCATGGGAGGTTCTCATTACGACTATAGAGTATAGTCCTTAGACCTGAGTTCATCATGCTTTCTAGCATATGAATTGGTGCGCTTTGACCTTGTCAAACGTCGTTTCGTAACTGGCGGCTATAACGGCATTGCTTATGCGTATCATGAGGTATGTGTAGAAACGGGGATGGAACAAGATGGGATTTGTCCCTCCCATGTAACGGGAGATAAATATCTCAGGGCCCATCGAAGTTTTGATACTGAGAAAATGCATGGCCGTGCTCAAACGAGGTGATTGTCAGTCGTTTGTTTTATCAGTATAGATCAGGAGTTCGATGAACATGATATTGGCTATAATAAGGATGACACAGTCTCTTGCCTTATGCCATATCGAGATATAGAGACGAAGGGATTATAGGAATAGGTGATTCCAGTACAAGTGAGAGATTGTTGGGATTATGTCCTGAAATCACATTGTACTCACTCTAGAGATAGTTGTATTGTCGAGATCGGACAATTCATGTGATACTAGGTAATCATAATGTTTTGCTAGAAACCGCTTGTAACTCATTGCTAGTATCATGTGAACCTACAAGGTCACACACCTAAGCAAGTTGGATATACTTTGTATGGGATTGATCATTGGCATATGATCTGGTCGATGTGTATTGAATACACATTGAATATGAGGTTTTAATGAGGTGTGTCGATCGACACCATTGGGTGCGTCGGTCGATACAAGATGTGTGTCGATCAACACCAATGGGTGTGTCGGTCGACACAAGGGCGAAACCGAAACTGATGATTCGGTTTACGTCGAGGTCAGTATATATAAGTTCATATGTATTTCGACCTAGAGACATGTGTGCGACGCCCAAAGAGAGTTTTTCAGAGAGAAAAACTCAGCCACCTCAAGAAAACTTAGATCCCAGGAGATCCGATTCCCGGCACTAGCATCCCGGCGGATTCCAGCTTGTGTGCGTGTGGACTGCAGTAGAGGCGCAGCATCTGAGGCGCTCCAGAGATCTCGTTTACCTGATTCATCTTCCGCTGCCAATCTCCAGGTAATCACGAGGTCAGTTCTTGGATTCAATTACTCAAACCCAGATCCTAGGCAACAGGAACAAGATGCAATTCTGAATCTGTTAGAATTGGCCGAGTTCCATCACTGCTATCTTTTATGGACGCCTTTGCAGGATATAATCAGATCATGATGCACCCAGACGATCGGGAAAAGACTTCCTTCATCACCGACCGCGGCACATATTGCTACAAGGTTATGCCGTTCGGGCTCAAGAATGCAGGAGCGACATACCAACGCCTCGTAAATTGCATGTTTGCTGACCAGCTCGGTAACACAATGGAGGTTTACATTGACGATATGCTCGTTAAATCCGCCTTGGCAGATGACCACATCAATCACCTCACAACGTGTTTTGCGAGTTTAAACAAGTACGGAATGAAACTGAATCCGGCGAAATGCACTTTCGCGGTCACGTCGGGAGAATTCCTCGGCTACATTGTTACGAGGAGAGGAATTGAAGCAAACCCGAAGAAAATAACGGCGATCACCGAGCTTCCATCTCCGAGGAACACCAGAGAAGTCCAACGTCTAACGGGGCGCGTCACGGCCTTGAATAGATTTATCTCACGATCGACGGACAAGTGTCTCCCTTTCTACAATCTCCTTCGAGGGAATAAGAAATTCGAGTGGGACGCTAAATGTGAAGACGCGTTCCAACAGTTAAAAACTTACCTCTCCACCCCACCAATACTGGCCAAACCCGAGGAAGGAGAAACGATGTACTTATACATCTCGGTATCATCCTCGGCAGTCAGCAGTGTACTCGTTCACGACGACCGAGGGGACCAAAGACCGATCTTCTACACAAGTAAGATCTTCGATGACGCAGAGACACGCTACAACACACTTGAGAAACTCGCATTGGCAGTCGTCGTCTCAGCTCGGAAGCTCCGCCCTTATTTTCAATCACACTCGGTGGTTGTACTCACAAATCAACCAATCAGAACCATACTGCATAGCCCGAGCCAGTCAGGAAGAATCGCTAAATGGGCCGTCGAGCTAAGCGAATACGACATCGAGTACAAGCCTAGGACCAGCGCCAAGTCCCAAGTCCTCGCAGATTTCATCATCGAACTACCAGCCGAGCTCACCATAGCCGAAGGACAAAGCTCAAACGAGAAATGGATTCTATTCGTGGATGGTTCATCATCAAGAAATGGTTCAGGAGTAGGAGTCAAACTGACATCCCCGACCGGTGAGCTGATCGAACAATCCTTCCGCCTAGGATTCCCAGCCTCAAATAACGAAGCCGAATATGAAGCACTGCTCGCTGGACTGCGACTAGCCGAGGTGGTAGGGGCCAAGCAGTTGGACGCGTTCGCCGACTCCCAGCTCGTGGTGAACCAATTCAACGGAGAATACGAAGCAAAAAACGAACGCATGGACGCGTACCTAAAGCTCGTCCAAGAAATCGTCGCAAGAATCGGGTCGGTTACGCTAACAAAGATTCCTAGAAGCGACAACTCCTCCGCAGACGCTTTGGCCGCCCTAGCTTCGACCTCAGATCCCGACCTCCGCCGAGTCATCCCAGTCGAATGCATAGCCCGACTGAGCATAGCACCAGAAGAAGATGTACTGCTCATTACCGAGGAAGACGAGGGACTGGATGATGCCCATAAAAGCAACGAGGAAGTCGTAAATACGCAGACCCCGAGCATACCGACATTATCGATTGGAGGGACGAGATCAAGGACTATATACTAACCGGAAAGGTTCCCGAGGATCGTTGGGCAGCTCGCCGACTGAAAGCCCGCTTCGCGCAATACGTAATGATGAAGGACGAGCTCTTTCGTTGGAGTGCATCCAAGGCTCTCTTGCGCTGCATCAACGAGCAAGAGATCCAATGGGTCACCGAATAAACACACGAAGGAGCTGGCGGAAATCACACAAGCGGCCGAGCATTAGCCGCAAAGATAAAATGACACGGCCACTTCTGGCCGACCATGATCGCCGACTGCGAAAAATATGTTGCCTGATGCGAGAAATGCCAAAGGCACGCACCGAGCATACACCAGCCAGCCGAGCTCCTCGCCACTGCAGCCACGCCCTACCCATTCATGCGGTGGGCGATGGACATCGTCGGACCTCTCCCGGCCTCGCATCGAAAGAATTTCATCCTGATTATGACTGATTACTTCACCAAGTGGGTCGAAGCTGAATCCTACTCGGAAATCAAAAACCTCGACGTTCAGAAGTTTGTTTGGAAATACATAATCTGTCGCCACGGTGTCCCCTACGAGATCGTAACCGACAATGGCTCCCAGTTTATCTCCAATTTATTCGAAGGATTTTGCGCGAGGTGGAAAATACGTTTGAGCAAATCTACCCCGAGATACCCACAAGGAAATGGGCAGGCCGAGGCGACCAACAAAACGATCATAGATGGTCTAAAAAAACGAATGGAAAGTAAAAAAGGCCTCTGAGCCGACGAGCTCGATGGCGTCCTCTGCTCTCATCGGACCACCCCGAGAACGTCAGCTGGCCAGACACCTTTTTCACTCTCTCACGGAATGGAGGCAATGTCCCCGGCCGAGATGTGCGTCCCGACAATACGCCTAAGCATAGCGCCCGAGCATGAGGAGCTTAACAACAACATGATCATCGATCTCCTTGATCAAGCAGAAGAATTACGGGACCGAGCGCTCCTACGTCTCCAAAACTATCAACAGCAGATCACCCGACACTACAACAAAAAGTCAAGGGTCGATGCTTCATAGAAGGAGACCTCGTCCTCAGAAAGGTGTTCGAAAACACGCAGGAATACCGAACAGGTAAACTCGGCGCAAATTGGGAAGGTCCGTACATCGTTTCGAAAATAGTAAAGCCCGACGTGTACGAGCTAGTGACGATGAAGGGAGAAGCCATTCCACGCTCATGGAACGCAAACAAGCTCAAGAGGTACTACTATTAAGCCGAGCATCTCTCGCTCACGAAAAAGCCGAGCATCGCGCTCCAAGAAAAAAAAAGAAAAAAAAAGCCGAGCATCTCCCGCTCACGGAAAAGCCGAGCATCGCGCTCAAAAAAAAAAAAGAGCATTTTGCTCCACACCGAGCTCGCTATACACGAGTTCGAGTAATATGTAAAGTGAACTACGATCGGCTTGATCCCCTTTCGGGGTACGTAGGCAACCTCTCATGAGGCTCAACTATATCAATAATAGAATTTTATTAAGTTAAAATTCTTGTTTCAGTCACACCGAACAAATCGACATCCTGGCCAGATGCTCGATACATTGTAAGCCGGGCCAAGTTCCCGCACAAGGCTGATCGACAATAAATAAGCCGAGCATAGCTTTCGCATAATGTCCCGATCAGACCTTAGGGTTAAGCCGAGCACTTACTCGCACCCGACCTGTGGTACAACGAGCACAGTCTCGAACCCAACAACTAAGTAAGCCGGGCCCAGTTCCCGCACAAGGACGACTGACAGAAAAAAATAAGCCGAACACAGTTTCGCATAACTGTCCCGGTCGGTCCTACGGGATAAGCCGAGCACTTTTGCTCGCTCCTTGCTAAACTCGCCTATCTAACTTAAACCGAGCACCTTCTTCCGTTGTTTGTTCCGACTTAGGCATATATATATATAAAAAGAAGGGGAAGAGAAGGAAAAACAAAATTCATAAAAAGTGCACAAAGGCACGAATCCGATTACATCAGAGCATTACAAAAAGAAGGAAGAAAAACAACAACTAAAAATCTAAGAAGCCTCGGGAGCTCGATCTTCGCTCCCGGTCAGACCAGCCGCCCGAAGATTGTCTACCACCGAGGAAGACATGAGCGCGCGGTTCGAACCTTGCGGATCCGGAACAGGCACCGAGGAGTCTCCAGCGGCCCGACCTGGACTACCTGGCGGAGTCATAGTAAAGTCCTCATCAACCAGGTCGGTGAACTGAATCGAGACAAGCTCTTCCTTGAAACGAGCAAAATCGGAATGAGCCTTGGCTATCTTATCAGCGGGGATTGCGAATCCTTCTTTGATAAGCGCCTCCAACATAGACGCAACCGCAGCAGCCTGATTCATCAGTATCTGGGTCCTCCTCCCGAGCTCCTTCTCTTCGTTGGCTTTCTTGATCTTAGAGAGCCGAGCTCGCGCCTTATCCGAAACTCGCTCCCGCTCTTTCAGGACTTCGCGCGTACAAGAGGACCTCAGCCGAGCACACTCGGATTCAAGCTTACCCTGCAGGTCGGAGACCTGAACTATCAACTCATCAGCCTCCGCCCGAGCGTTCGAGCAGTCAGCCAGACACTGTCTGTTTTCAGCGTCCAACCGAGCATTCTCGGTGGAGAGATCAGCAATCTTTGCCTCCAAAGCCGACACCTTCTCCTCTTCGACCTTGAGAGAGCAACGGAGCGCCTCCGTAGCAGCCGCCGCTTCGCGGTATCCTTCAAGCTCGGTAATGGATCTTCCGGCTTTACCGAGCTCCCTCTTTAAGCCACTGATCATTCTCTCGAGATCAACCTGCCTCTGCTCATACTCGTCAAAGAGGAGATTGTAAATGGCGAAACCCTGAAATAAGAAATCAGGTCAAAACTGATACACCGACAGGAAGAAAACAAGCAAAACTCACCCGAATAAAATCCCTAGCCGCTGCTCCCTTGCGCTCGGGAAAATGGGTGTGACCAACATGAGGCAACGGCCTCAGGGGACTATCTTTCAGCAACCGAAGCAAGTCGGCACAGGCCTCCCCATCGCGAAGGAGCGGCTTGGAACCTTCATACCTCACGGAGAAGCCATAATCCGAGAACGCCCCTTCACCCGGTCCACCTAGAAAAGTGAGCCCGGCAATGTCCTCCAAGTTTGGAATAGACCGTTCGTGTTGAGGATCAAAATCTTCATTCTCCTCCCGACCATCCATTTCACCACGGTCAACGGCCAGATCGTCATCTGGGCGCTCCAAAAGAGTCGCCCCACCAACACCCGGACCCTCAGTATCCCCAACCTGGATACCCGCAACATCGGGAAGAACCGCCAGATCCATCCCACCAATATCCGTATGCTCGGAGGCATCAATCGTTTGATCCTCCGTAGCAACAGTCTTCTTTCTCTTCTTCTTCCTCACTAAGGAAGGAACATCGGTGGTCTCCTCGGTCTCCCGACCATCTTCAGGGACAAAAGGAGTCCCCGGCTCAGCAGTAGCCGTGTCCTCGGTTCGCGATCTCTTCTTCTTCTTCTTTTTCTTCTTCTGAGCCTCGACCGCCTCAACCGCCTCGCACAACTGACGAAACAAATCTCGGTGATATTCGTTCACAAAAACCATTCCACGGGGGACCTCCCCAACCCATGGCGAAAATGGTCGGTTTGGATCCAGGGCAACAAGATTTACCTGTGGTTCAGAAGGATTCTCCGGCTCCATAACAGGATTCTCCTGCTGACTGGTGAGATTCTCCTCAACGTAGTTCACAATCTCCAGATCCATACGACCCATTTCCTTCTTCCTGCTCTTCTTCTGGACAACGGGAACGAGAGGCCTATTGTTGTACTCGGTTAGCGACTCAATCGAACGAAGATGACAACCTGCAAAACTCAATATTTTTAGAAACCCGAGCAAAAAAAAAAGGAGGAAGTGGAAGGGCGTACCTTCGTCCAAACACTCTACGGCTCGCCTAACTTGATTAGCGTGCACGTCCGGCCACTTCTGAATACTCCGAGCAACGAGCTTATGAAGATCCGATAAGAATTTATCCGGTGCCGGGAGATCAAAGGAATGACGATCTGCAAGAAGGGAGAACGAGGATGAGTTAGTCTATTTAGAGGAACAAGCAAAGCAGAAAAGATTACCATGGAGATGATTCCAAAGCGTCCTGTACGGCCTCTCGGGGTCGGGAACCGAGGCCGAATTGACCCGAACATAAAAGTAACGATCATGCCAATCGTCAACTTTCGACGGTTTCCCTATGACGACCTTCTCTCCAAAGCGAGTCCTCATGCAAACATAGCGAGTCCCAACAGTAGTGGGGTTCGTCGAAATTGTCGTTATCTCCTTGAAAAACCGAAGAGTCATATTTATGCCACACTCGGAGGCCAAAATCATAGAACCGACCAGGTTCTGAACAGCAGCCGGACACAGTTGGGACAGGGCGATCCCCCTTTCCTCACAATAGGCCACGAGCAACTTCGGCAAAGGAAACCTCAGATGGATATCCTTAAACCAAAAGTCGTACAGGCATATCCATCCCTCCGGACAGTCCCAAGGCCTCTCATGCGGCTCGGGTTTACGGAGCTCGAGCCGACCAGTGTCCCCAGAAGCACAATTATCCCTTACCCAATTCAAATCGTCGTCCGAGCACTTCGTTGGAAGAACAGGACGAACGGGATGCGTCTTCTTCTCCGAGCCATCCACAGCCCCTCGCTGTGTTTTTCGAGCCTTCTTAGGCCTCCTCGGTTCTAGCAGCATCCTGTCACACCGCGCCTGATCCACTATGGCCACAGCCTCCGCTTTCACCGGGAGAGAACCTAAATTCTTCACCAGTGGGGGGAGCCAAGGCCGAGCACCGTCGTCCTCCGAGTCTATCAGGTACGGCACTCGAAAGCTCTGCACGCTACCCGAAGCTGAAGGAGTCCGAGCTCGATTATCCTCGGGATTTTGGGAAATGACCTCTGTTCGCCCCGAGCTGGATGAAGAACCCTACTGCGCAACAGACGAACTAGGTTGAGAAGAATTACCCTCAGATAACCTTACCGAGTAAAGGTCCCGACCCGAAGACGACGCTGAACTGGAGTCAATTCTCATGACTTACTGACACAACAACAAAACTAGAGAGAGAAAGTAAATTCTAGAGAGAAAGGAGAGCAAAGTACCTGCGAAAGGAGAGAAATGAAATCGGAGAAGAGCGGAGCGCGATATATATAGGCCAAGTGGGGGAATTTCGAGACAAGAGCAATGATGACCCCTACGCAACCCTTCAGCTTCCAGCGTTTTTAGGTACCATCATTACAAACGGTGCGACTCTTCAGTATCCAGCTGCTTCCCAAGAAACCTTTTGAGCTCCCTGAGAAAGAAGCGACGAAGCGAGCGGATCCAGCCGACCAGACCTATACCGAGTAAGTATCGGCCCAACTAAAACATTAACCAAATCCGTCGACTTCGAGAACTACGAAGATCAACGAACTGGGGGGGGGGGGGGGTTTAGCACCCCATCCACTTAGAAGGCCCGATACTTATTCTCTGAACAAGGGTCGGCCCAACATAAACAGAACGGCCCAACAAGCAATAAAGGCCCGAACATATACGCCCGAACCAAGCTTATCACCATCGGCTCGACTCGGCTCAAACCCAAGCAGAACGACAACAAGCCGGCTCGGCTACGCTAACAGCCAAAATAACGTACGGCTCAGCCCATCTCGTCACCAAGTACGGCCCAATACGCACGAGCTCGACAAGCGGTCAACGGCCTGTAAAAAGTACGACTGTATTTTATTATAAATAGGAGTCCCCACTGTACATTAATGTAACTTTTTGGGATCTGTGCACTTCTTACTACTTTCTCTCTCTAGAGTTAATTTCCTGAATTGTAAACCGAGCACGTCTTTCGGCCTGGTCGGGAATCTGAATACAAAATACGCTCGTTACCGAGCACGTCACTCTCTTCAAACCATCCGAACGTGATTTTCCAATCGTTCGTCCCGAACATTCTTCCTCTCCTTTCTCTATCTCTGAATCTAGTCAGTTCTCTCCTAAGAATAACTTAACCCCCTCGGACCGAGCACGTCAACTCTCGAGCAAGACGCGCATTCCGATCTCGTGACCATATCGGTTATCACAATTATGCAGAAGACTAATTGCAGATAAAAAGAGAGAAAAATGAGGGCTCTTTGGAACTGCAAGCGTTGATACACAAACCATCATACATTAACGTTTCACAAAATTACATCTTTGATATGTCAGATACTACAAGAGTTTCTTTCACCAACATGCATTGCTTGCTACCAATGTACCATTCGACCGCTTTCTCAATATCTTCTGCGGAGACTTCAACCCATGTTCCAAAACGATAATGAAGATCTCATCTCCAAATCCACAGAAAACACAGGGTTATAAAAACTCCAAGCACAATTTTAATAAAGAAAAACAGAAACCCTATACACTTCGGTTTCTCAAGCTCCATTTGCATCTCCATCAACATATTCATTCGTTGTAACTCAAGCTCTTTGACAGCTTCCATTCTCTGTTTCGCCAATTCAATCATCGTCTGCTGCTTCTCACCTTCGATTCTCTCGTACACTTCTCTTAACTTGAGTAGCACTCTTGCAATCTCCTTGCGGAACAATCCTTCATTTGGTTCTACATCTTCCACTCGTTGATGCTTCTTAACTACAAACCCCCCAATCACCCATGTTGGCCTCATCGTCGTCATCACCATCGTCTAAAGAGCTTCCAATCGATTTAGTTCCCGTCGGATTCGAATTAGGGTTCATTAACAAAGATTTGACAACGCCAAAGCTGACAGATTTCTTCGCAACAGGAGAGATTAAGAAATCGAGTCTCTCAAAGAAGCACCATGTCGAAGAAGGCGTCCTCCGTTTTGTACTTTTACTTCAGTGTGTTGATCCGGTACATCGCACGTCTGTCTTTGGCTTGCCGTTCCCGTGGCGCGAATTGACGGAATCGGCGACTTCCGTCCATATCGCTATGCCGGTTCCACGGTTTAGCTGGATATAACGTCTCCCTAAGCTTCGATCAACGTCTTCCTCGCCACCTCTTAAACTGTGAGGAAATGGAATCGGCGAAGCTACATGTGGAAGACTATTAGGTTCGATACACTCAATCAAAAACAAATAGATTCATATGTGGACGAACCTTTTAATATGATTGGTTTAAAGAATGTTTCGATTAAGGTGAGATGTCAACACCTCAAGCAGTACTAGTGCTGAGATGTCAACACTATAAGTTGCACTTCACTTATTATAGTATTGACTATGATTTATCCAGCGCTACGCACGGAGGTTTTGTATTCAAATTGGTTTTAATTATATTGTGTATGTTAATGTATTAACTGTATTTTGTTTTTAATGTATTAAGTGACTAATTTGTGCTATTTTTAAAAATCCTCAGTTGTTTGCTAAATAAGTTTTAATTTTTTTTTTACTTCCGACTAAAATTTATTTCTTTCTTTGTATTTCTATAATTATAGTAGTTTAAGTTTAATAAGATTCTAATTCAACCTAGGTTGACAAAATGAAGTGTTAATTGTTATATTTTCCGAAGCAATGATCTGGATCCGATTAATGCATTGGGGAGTAATAGATTGATTAATGCATTGGGGAGTAATGTGTAATGTGAAGCCGGTCCAATATTTTTGGATGCCCTATTCAAAACTAAAATATTATTTATTATAATTTTTATTCAATATTTTATTTAAATATCTTAACAAAAAATTATATTTTAAAATGTCTATATTATGAAAAATATATTTAGAAATGCCCTTTTAATTTTGTTTTTAATATATACTAATGAAGAAAATATATAGAAAAATGTCATTTTTAGTCGGATGCCCTAATCCATCGCTTATGTGGCTTATGCTCGAGGCCAGCTCTGATAATGTGAATTTGTAAGAGTAATTTTATTTGGTAGTTTAAATTCCATTCATGGACACACAAGTCATCGCTGGCAAACAAATATAATTGAATGAAAATTTGTTGAGTCTTCCATTGTTGACTTCCCAATCAAACACGTTTTAGTTGTATATATACAACGTTAAAAAGATACGTACAGGAAAAAGAAAACAAAACAAAACAGTTTTTAAAAAACTAAAAGATGTTTAATTAAAGACTTTAATCGGGATAAACCACTGGTGGAAATTAAACAGGAGTCTCTAAACAGAATGAGACTGAAAAAATAGGAGCTAACACTTGATTTTCTAATCTTTCCTTGTCTTTGGTCTCTCTCTCTTGGCATTCTTTCTTTCTTTCTACAACTCTGCTCTAGCTTTTTCTTCAGCCAACTGAAGCTGCTCAGATGTAATCTCTTGTTTTGCGTTTTCGTAGTTGTGCCAATGGAGTTCCACTTTACCATTTCTTCATTTCCTTGCAGCTTCTGCAATGTATTCTGACCCCAATGACGTGAACTTCTCCTTCAAACTTTTTGGCCTTCGCCTTTCTGCCCAAATTTGTTTCACTAAACTCGTAACCTATTCTTGGTTTCATCACTGTAAGAGATAAACTCACATTTTGTATGCTTCTGGCTTCATTATGGTGTAATTACACGTAAAACAGTTCACTATACGTAAACAATGAAGCTACTTGTGTGCTTGTTGATGGTCAGACATCTTATTCCAAACCTGAGAAGATGGTAAAGACAAAATTAAAGTTCAATTTATTTCAACTTTCCATATGGTTATCTCATCTTAACATGTAGAAACTGATGTGACTGAATTGCATGAATCTTATTTGACTTCACCTTGGAATTTATCAAAAGCTTCAATACTTCTTTGCTTGATTTGTCTCCGGGTGTCTGTCAAGAAGTTGGTTTGTGTTATATATAACTTTTCATGGTTTGTCAAATTTTCATTTGAAATTTTAAATTTGCACATATGTATTATAATGTGTATATACTTAACGAATTTGATGTTTTATAGGTGTTTTGTTTAAATATTTTTATTTATAAGTGATAAATATTAGGTTTAGGGTTTCTCAGACTTTCCGCCGAAGTCTGGATTTTGAGGTTTATCAGACTTCTCGTATTTAAGTTGACAATTTAAAATTAAAAATTTATAAAAACTAATTTGATATAATTTTTTTTGATACATAAATTACACATAAGCATATTTTGACGTATATAAATTAAAATTCCATAAACTTTAGTCAAATTTAACCATTGAAGGTAAATTTGGTTCTAAACACTATGTACTTTGCTCTATGTTTGACATATGAAGTTGAATATCATATTTTATATGTAGGGTTAGAATGAGAGTTTGTGAAATTTTCATTCATAATGTTACATTTACATAAATTGGTTAGTTTGTGACTATGTTAAACGAGTTTGATATTTGTTATAAGTTTTCTATATAATATGATGGTATTTAAGTAGTAATTATTAGATGGGAAAATTACTTATCTATTTAGAGTAGGATTAATCTTTTGGCCTTTTTTAAAGATTTTATTGCCTAAAGTACCCCTATCATCATTTGGAAGGAAAAAAAAATTACAGAAATGCCATTAATTTTTTTTCCATGTCAGCGAAAAAATCAAATATTTACGAAAATGCCACCTTTCCTGCGAAATTAAATCTGCAGTCACGTGTTGCAGATTTTTGTGGTTGCGGATTTGTTTATGTAATTACGGAAGTGATGTTACAGATTTAAGTCGCAGATTTGTTAATTTGTTACGGATTTAAAATAAATCCGCGACAAAGGAAATGTACTTTTTTTTAATTACTACAGTAGTACGTAGTGTAACAGATTTGTTCCATGCGTTGCAGTTTTTTTCTTATATTTACGGATTTGTTCTTTTTTGGAAAATTGAGTTCGAAGATTTGTTTGCTAGTGTTGAAGATTTTATTGGATTTTTGCAAATTTTTCATGATTTTGCGGATTGTTTACGCAGATTTTATTCCTAGTGTCACATATTTTTTGTAAGTGTTGCAGATTTCGAAAAACTCTGTAACACATGCAAAAGGCTTTAAAAAATTACAAAACTAGTATTCTAGTGTTACAGATTTAGTTGATGTGTTGCAGATTTAATTTTAGTGTGTATATATTTTTTTTAAATTGATGACGTGTCATTTTTACTCATCTTTTTTTCTTGCGGATTTGTTAGTCAATTTCCTTAAATAGTTTTACAAATTAATTCATAATTGAAAATTAAATTTATCTTGCAAATAATGACTTTTTAAGATTTAAAATATTATATTGTATGCATCTATGTAGGGGAAAAAAATTCATTTTAGGTTGAAATATTTTAATATAGTTTTTAATATAAAAAAAAATAAATTTAGTTTTTAAGCATAATATGTTTACAAAATAAATTTATAAGTTCCAAATTTGTTTGATGTGTTAAATAAATTTGTAATATTAAGAAAATATAAACTTAATATCTTTGAAATTTTGAAATATATTCAGATATGATTTTATTTATTTTTAAATTTAATATTATTTTTAAAACCTTTCCTTTTACGAACCACCAATTATTTTGGTAAGTCCATATACTAATATGGAAAACAATTTATGGCCGAATTTATGGTTTTGTATTACAGAATTAATGGGTTTTTTTTGGAAAATATGAAGAAAATCGCCATCTTAAACCCTATAAAGAACGACCTACACAACAGTAGCCTCCATCTCTGAACGAGCTCGATTGGTACGTATTAGTGATCGTTTCTGCTCGTCAATAATGACAATTGATCATGGTTCCGATTGTTCTACTGTGTTGTGACTGGAAATTTGATGAAACAAGATGGATATTTGATGTGGATGATAGAGGAACAAGAACAGTAGGAATCGGTGATAATATTTCTTTCAGCAAATTCATAGAAACGGTTTACAAGGATTATGGAGTTGACAATAAGACTTACATCGATGAGTTTAGTTATATGCTACCAAAGGAGGTTTTGGTTGGCTTAGCGAAGAGCAGACCTCCTGCACCTGTTGGTGATGATAGACAAATGAAATCTTTCTTAGATCAGTTCAAAGATAAGACATGCAGGTTATGTGTTACATTTAAGAAGAGGACGTCAGCTTCTGAAAATTCTGAGTGTAACACGGAAGAGGCTGTGGAAGATGACGACATCGATGAAGAAGTATTGATATTTGATTGCTGTGAAGATTCAGATGGTGCTAGTTTAGGTGACGAGGATTATGATTTGTCTGGGAAATTTCCGAGAGAGGTTGAGGAACCTTGTCTGCCAAAGAAGAAAAAATCTTTTGGGAAAGCTGTCCAAGAAGGTGTTGATGATGAGAACTACAGGAAAATAGAGTTACAAGCCTTGGATATTGCTGTTGGGCAAAGGTACGATATCAAAGATGAATTGGTTAATAGGTTGCAGCTTCTATCACTAGCGAGAAAGTTTGACTTTAACCGTGTAGAGTCAAGGCCGGACTTGTTGATTGTTCAATGCTGGGTAGAAGGATGCACATGGAGAGTTCGTGCCGGGACAATTGGAGATTCTGTTGGAATGTTTAGATGAATCCTGATTCAATTCTCTGATTCAGATTATCCTAAACATGCGGATCTAGGTTCTCTTGAATAGAAACAATAGATGATCTCACCTTATACCTGATTTGCAGCGGAAAGGGACAGTATGTATGAGATCAGAGAGCCACCGAGAGATAACTCCTCCAGAGGTTCACACACGCACACCGAGCAGGAAGAGGCTGCTAGGCCAGTAGGGAATCGGCGCAGAGAGAGAGAGGAGGCTCGCGGCTAGGGCTTGTTTTCGACCTGAACTCGTCTTACGTTTATATAACTCGTTCAGTTCGTTTTGGGCCATTTGGCCCAAAGGCCAATTAACTCCGAGGCGTTCGCGCACTGTGTCGATCGACACTCCTTGTGTATCGATCGACACACAGCGGCCAAACCCAATTATTCTCTCTAAGTACAGTAAATGCCTAGCACTTTTACCGTACTTCTGCTAAACCATTCCTACACGTTTTCCTGTTAGCTTAGGCGTGTGACCCATATGGGATCATATAATAAAGGCAATAAGTCCAAGACTTATAGATCATGAGCGGACTCTAGCAAGCCATCATGACCCCCAGTATTATATGACTTATGTCTGATCATTGACATACTCTTACTTTCTAGAGACAGTACCGAGATTACTGGACACAATTCCAACAATCTCCCACTTGTACTGGAATCTCTGTATTCATAATCCTTTTGTCACAATATCTCGATTAGTCATAAGGCAAGATTGGTGTCATCCTTATAAAGGCTAATCTTGTTCATCGGACTCTGATTCGATACTGACAATCCAAACGACTCGGGACAGTCCGTTTGAGCATGGCCATGCATTTTCCAGTATTCAAATCTCCGATTGGCCTAGAGATATTCACTCCACTTATATTGGAGGGACAAATCCCGTCTTGTTCCATCACTGTAAACTACTCATTTCACAATGTACCCAAACAAGGTCCTTATAACTATCGCAGAACGATAGCGTTAGACAATGATCAAAGTACATCAGTCCATGTGCAGTCACATGCATGCGAACTCAGGTCTAAGGACTATACTCTATAGTCGTAGTAAGAATCTCTTATGACACAGATATAAATATCCTGAAGAGTTCTTATAAGCGGGTCTTGTCCGGTCGTATGTTCCCAAACATACACCTATGTACTGACTTTGATGCCGCGCATCTATGACACACTGAGACTTTGTCATAAGTCACGTACCAATCCAGTCTCACACGGTTGTTGGTGTTCCAATTTCAACAACCTTCGACTAGGGACAGGATGATATAAAACATTTATCAAATATAGGGTCTCATGATCAAGCTAAATGACTTCGATGACTCAAGATCAAGTCATTTACTTCGATGACCTATAAAATGGTTTATATCACTTTGGAAAGATTATTTCATCACAGTTAAAATAATCTTGAAATAATAATTTCATTAAACATCTTAAATGTTATTTCAAGAACATATCCAATAACTAAATAAAGCCCTTTAATAACTCCCACTGAAATTAAGACTACATCTTAATTTCACTTATCCTACAGCAACAGTCCGCGACTCGTGCTTAGGCCTAAGGAGTGGCTTCGTTAATAGATTAGCAACGTTCTCATTCGTTGAAACTTGCTGATCTACTTAACATCTCTGTCATTTATCTTACGGAATAGGTTATACCTATCCTCATGGTGTTTGGACCTCTGATGTGCAGCTAGTCTCATCTATGCTGTAAATCACATCAAGTTCAGTGACGAACTCTTCTTTCCAAACAACCTCTTTCGCCACTTCCCAAGTAGCGAAATGTTCAGCTTAAGTCATGGAGTCAGCAACAGTGCCTTGCACCGCCAGATAGACACAAGATATAACCGGACTGTGATCGGAAATCATCTTTGTCTATTGGAAACTTGCCTTTCAGACTCTATCGACTTATAGCACCTCACTTTCTCCGTAAATCAAGAACTTATCCTTAGTATTCCTCAAATACTTTAGGACATACTTTAGGAAACTTGATTCTCTGCTGGATTTGACTGGTCTTTATTTGTCTTGCTTAACATTAAAGCAACATCAAACAAGTATGTTTCATGGCATACATGATAGATCCAATTGCCGACGCATATGGAATCTCATCCATGCATTTAAGCTCAGCAGTTATCGTAGGATACTGTATCTTGCTTAACTTAATGCCATGTGACATTGGCATAAAACCCTTCTTGGATTGCTCAAAATGTGTAGGACTTTGTCAATTTAAGAATCCTGACTTTGTCCTACCAGCTCTTTTGGATCTCTATCTTTAGATCCAAAATCCAAGAACTACGTGGCTTTACCCATGTCAATTATTAAACCAACTCCCAAGCTAGTCCTTTACCGACTACAGCGTTGGGACGTTATATCCGAGAATCAGTATGTCATCGACATACACTTTGAGAAATGCAATATCGCTCCCACTAATTTATTAGTAAACACACAGTTCCGCTTCGTTCCTGTTCAAGTCAAAACCTTGACTACTTCAACAGAACGAAGATTCCAACTCCGATATGTTTGCTTCCATCCATGAATGGATCGATGAAGCCAACTTACACAAAATGTAATTCTTCGGAGTCTGGGCTCACTTTCGCTTCCTAGGATTTCGCAGATTCGTCGCTTTCAATGATCATCAGATCATGCGAACATTCAATGATCATCAGGCTGAACTAATGACGAGAATTCACTCTCGGATTAGTGACTGATTCTTTCATATCTGCGAACTTCAGGCTCCACAGGTGTAGATTCTACAGAAATCTGTAAATCCTTCCGCTGCTCTCCCTCAATAGGTTAAGCAGCCTCCTGTATTTCTCGAATTTCTTCGAGTTGTACTTTTACTCCCACTGTTCTTCTTGGAAAGTAACTTCCCTTCTTAGAAAACAGAATGGTCGTAACAGTACCGAGCCTTGGTTTCCCTAAGAAAACTTCGAGTTATACTTTTACTCCCACTGTTCTTCTTGGAAAATAACTTCCTTTCTTAGAAAACAGATTGGACGTAAAAGTAACAAGCCTTAGTTTCTCTAGGACAACCAGCGAAGTAGCACAACTACAAATACTCAGTAAAGACAAATTTGGATCGATTCCAATCCACATTAACGTGGTGTCTTTCAACTGATATTTGTGGAACTATTTCAGCGTAAACTTAGATATTTTAGAGCGTTATTCTTAAATAATATCATGGAAGATTCGTGTGACTCATCTTTAATCATTTCTAATAAGATCTTATTCTTTCTCACAGAAACACCTTCAGGTTTTCAGGAGAAATGAGCTGTGAAACGATTTCACACTCATTAAGATGATCACACAATCAATGACTTAAGTATTCTCACTCGTGATTTAATCCAGAGTCTTAATACTTTTGTCACTCAGATCCTATACTTCATTCTGGAACTCTTTCGACCATGTCAAAGAATTCCGACTTGTGTCTCATCAAATGAACACAGTCACACTCACTGAAGTAATCAGTAGAGACAATGAAGTACAGGAAATTTTCTCTGGCATTACTGCTCATTGGGCCACATACATCAGTATGTTCCAGGTCCAATAAGCCTTTGGGCCTTTCTCTAGCTCGGCTAAGATAGGCCCTTTTCCTTTTGGTCCAGTAAACAGAATTCAAGTCTCATAAGATATCTTATCAAATGAGCCCAACAGTCCATAACTATGGGATTTCTGAATCCGACTTACTCTATGTGACCAAGACTTTTATGCCAAGAAAAATCAGGTTTAATTCATTAGATTTAAACCAATTCGGTATTTATTTTACATTTAGGCACTCTTTGGTTTAAGATATAAAACCCATTCCATGAATAGGGTGCTACAATTAATATTTCATTAAGATCAAAAGAACAAAACTTGTCTTTTATCAAAATGAAAAACATTCAAATTCTTACAAGAAAATGAAAGACAATTCTGCTTAAAGCAGGTACATTGTAGCAATTACTTAATACAAAACCAAGCCTAAAAGGGATCTATAAGTGAAAACCCTACGGCTGAGGCAGCATCCCAAGCTCCTTCCAGACATGTAGTTTCACTTGCCCTTCCTTCAACGTTCTACTGTTGCTTAGGCTCTGATACCACTGTTGGAATGTTTAGATGAATCCTGATTCAATTCTCTGATTCAGATTATCCTAAACATGCGGATCTAGGTTCTCTTGAATAGAAACAATAGATGATCTCACCTTATACCTGATTTGCAGCGGAAAGGGACAGTATGTATGAGATCAGAGAGCCACCGAGAGATAACTCCTCCAGAGGTTCACACACGCACACCGAGCAGGAAGAGGCTGCTAGGCCAGTAGGGAATCGGCGCAGAGAGAGAGAGAGGAGGCTCGCGGCTAGGGCTTGTTTTCGACCTGAACTCGTCTTACGTTTATATAACTCGTTCAGTTCGTTTTGGGCCATTTGGCCCAAAGGCCAATTAACTCCGAGGCGTTCGCGCACTGTGTCGATCGACACTCCTTGTGTATCGATCGACACACAGCGGCCAAACCCAATTATTCTCTCTAAGTACAGTAAATGCCTAGCACTTTTACCGTACTTCTGCTAAACCATTCCTACACGTTTTCCTGTTAGCTTAGGCGTGTGACCCATATGGGATCATATAATAAAGGCAATAAGTCCAAGACTTATAGATCATGAGCGGACTCTAGCAAGCCATCATGACCCCCAGTATTATATGACTTATGTCTGATCATTGACATACTCTTACTTTCTAGAGACAGTACCGAGATTACTGGACACAATTCCAACAGATTCGCCTTGTTTTCATATCAAATTTTACATTAAAGATCATACTTGTTCTGTCACAGAACGAGGTGGGCGTAGTCGTCAAGCCACAAAAAATATCTTGGGGCAGCTGTACTATGATTCGGTTGGTAGCGTTGGGCCAAAAGTGATACCAGATCATGTTGATGTGGCTTTGAACTTTAAATTTGGTATAAAGGTATCTTCTAATGTCGTTATACTGGTTGCAGATTTTTTTCAATAATTCGTTTGTTACAGATTTGTTTCTAGTTATTACAACTTGTTGCGGATTTTTTTACGTTAAACATATTTAATATAAGTTGAATATATGGCAGATTGATTACTGGAAAGCTCATCGGGCTCTTGCATACGCACGTTTGTTGGCTAATGGTAGCCATGAGAGTGGATATGCGGAACTTCCTTCGTATTTGTACTTGATTAGAAAGGTTAATCCGGGGACTTTTACACGTTTAGCGGTGGACGAGGAAGGCCGATTCAAGTACTGTTTTATCTCTTTCGGTGCAAGTGTCAATGGCTTACAATACATGAGAAAGGTGATTGTTGTCGATGGGACATATCTGAAAGGGAGATATAAAGGGACACTCTTGGTCGCAACATGTCAAGATGGTAACTTCCAAATATTCCCTATAGCATTTGCGGTTGTTGACACAGAGAACGATGAATCATGGGAATGGTTCTTCAGACAACTGAACCGTGTATTTCCAGACGAGGCTGGTCTATCCATCAATTCTGACAGACATAGATCGATAGCTACAGCCATTGGAAAAGTCTATCCACTGGCTACTAGGGGTATATGCACTTATCATATGTACAAAAACATACTAGTGTGATTTAAAGGTAGTGACGCATTCCGGCTGGTGAAGAAGGCAGCAAACGCATATAGGATATCTGATTTTAATGTCATATTCAGTGAGATCCAAAACCTCAGACCGGGCCTCCATGCTTATCTCGAGAAAGCTGATGTTAAGGTGTGGAGTCGTTCTCACTTTCCAGGTCAGAGATACAATATTTTAACTTCCAATATAGCCGAGTCGATCAATAGGGTCTTATCAGATGCGAGAACTCTGCCAATTACCAGGCTCTTAGACGCCATTCGGTCCATGTTAACAAGATGGTTCTCCGCTAGGAGGCGGGCTGCAGAACAAATGTGTACTAGGTTGACGGATGCTGCAGAAAAACTGATAGAGGTTAGTGGTTATAAATTTCAAATGTTTTCTCCAAAATATAAGCGTATTGAATATTGTTTGTTTGCAGCCCCGTGTTACTGCAGCTAGACTGTTGGCAGTGCAGGAAATAGATGCTGATCAAGTACATGTTACTACCGGAAGGCATTCACATGTTGTCAATGTATGTGAACGACAATGTTCATGTAAAAGGTTCGATGTTCATCAATTACCTTGTGTTCATGCTATCGCCGCTGGAGTACCTAAGAATATTAATGCGCTTGGTCTTTCGTCTCCGTATTATTTCAAGAGCTACCTTATCAACGCTTACGCTATGTTTATAATGCCAAGAGATGTAGCTCAGCCTGTTCTTGAACTCGTTGTAGCGCAACAATGTCTACCTCCTATACCTCGTCAGCCTCCTGGAAGACCTAAGAATAGTCGATACAAGTCTGCTTTGGAGAAGTCTTTGTTAAAAAAACGTCCCAGGAAGACACACATTTGCTTGATGTGCAACCAAAGTGGGCATAACAGTCGTACTTGTAAGCGTCATCCAAAATAAACATTTTTTATTTTTATTTAGTGTTATCTTTTACTCTATTAAAAATTTTGAGGAAACGTGCGAGTGAAACAAATTTTTATTTATAATTTTTTTTGTTTTCATTTTTGGTGTTAAAATGGAAAAAAATATCAAAACAAGCAATCTTAAAGTTCTGTGTATGCCGTCTTTTAAGGCTTAGTTAGTTTTGGGTTTAGGGTTTAAGAAATTACTATGTTTAAAATCAAACTATGAACTTAGGGTTTAGGGTTTAGGAAATCTAGGGTTAGTTTTGGGTTTAGGGTTTAAGAAATTAGTATGTTTCTTTGGAAATTTCTAAGTTTATAAATTAATCGATAGAGAAATTTCTATGTTTATTAGGAAATTTCTAAGTTTAATTTACACATATTTTTAAAATCAAACTATGAACTTAGGGTTTAGGGTTTAGGAAATCTAAGGTTAGTTTTGGATTTTATGTGAGGATATCTAAGTTATTTGGATTGTTGTTTAGGTCCTCTAGGGTTAATTTATTATCCTCTACTTTTGTCTTAGTTATCTTGTATATAGGGTTTAGGGTGTTGGGGTTAGGGTTATAGGGTTTAGGGTTGTTATTTTATTTTTTTGGTTTAGGGTTTAGGAAATTAGTATGTTTATCAGAAGTATATTCGTTTAATTTACACATATTTTTTAAAATCAAACTATGAACTTAGGGTTTAGGGTTTAGGAAATCTAGGGTTAGTTTTGGATTTTATGTGAGGATATCTAAGTATTTTGGATTGTTGTTTAGGTCCTCTAGGGTTAATTTATTATCTTCTACTTCTATCTTAGTTATTTTGTAAATAGGGTTTAGGGTGTTGGGGTTAGGGTTATAGGGTTTAGGGTTGTTATTTTATTTTTTGGTTTAGGGTTTAGGAAATTAGTATGTTTCTTATAAGTATATTCGTTTAATTTACACATATTTTTAAAAATCAAACTATGAACTTAGGGTTTAGGGTTTAGGAAATCTAGGGTTAGTTTTGGGTTTAGGGTTTAAGAAATTAATATGTTTCTTAGGAAATTTCTTAAGTTTATAAATTAATCGGTAGAGAAATTTCTATGTTTATTAGGAAATTATTGAAATGGAGATCACATAGTGAGCTATATTGAATATAGTGAACTATACTGGACGTGAGCTATATTGAGTAGAGATCATATAGTGAACTATATTCAGAAGAAGACAAAAACAGTCACACTTTTATGACCGTTGAAACTCACTTGTCTTTAATTCCTTGTAAACCCTAGAGTAACTAGTATATATATTTGTTGTAACCTGTTTAATAATACACAGAGAATTATTCTTCTCTTACGGCCGCTCTTTTACTCTCTTTCTCTCTAGTGCACAAGAACCTTAATTTGGTTCTTTGTGTGTTCTTCACAATTTTACTTCATTCTACCTTATTCTCTCAATCTCAATCTCATATTCTTACATGGTATCAGAGCTTTAAGCTTCTGTACCTCATTTACTTCCGCTGAATCTTATAAAATCCTGTTCTTGAGCTCTTAAGCTGTTAAGTTTATTTCTCAGTTCTTATAAGCTCTTCTAAGGTTTAAGCTCATTTCTTTTGCTTCCTGTGTTCTCTGTAAGTTGAGAAATCTCTATTTCATCTTGAATACTCCCTCCTTGCTTCATATCAGTTTCAGCAATGGAGAACTCAAGAGTTGTGATTCCTGTGATTTTGAAAGGCTCAAACTACATTGTTTGGGCTAGGATGGTAAAATCTGCACTTGGAGGCAGAGGTCTGTGGAAGTATATCCTGAGTGAAACTGCTCCACAGAAGGTGTTTAAGGCCAGGTCCGAAGCTGAAGCCAAGAAAGGAGCTGAGGCAGAGACTAAAGGCATTGATGAGTCTCTTGAAGAGGCGGCTGAAGCAGAAGAAGAGGCGTGGATGCAAGGGGACCAGAATGTGCTTTCTATACTCCAAAGCTCACTGGACCAGCACCTATTGGAAGCCTACTCTTACTGTGTGACTTCTAAGCAGCTGTGGGATACTCTTGAGAAGGTTTATGGGAATAAATCAAATTTAACAAGAGTCTTTGAAGTAAAGCTGGCCATTAACAATCTCCAGCAAGAAGATATGGAGTTTAAAGCTCATTTTGGGAAGTTTAGCTCACTGTGGTCAGAGTTG
Source organism: Orychophragmus violaceus (assembly GCA_030180135.1). NCBI lineage: Eukaryota > Viridiplantae > Streptophyta > Magnoliopsida > Brassicales > Brassicaceae > Orychophragmus > Orychophragmus violaceus. Next base: position 48,219,898 of record CM058235.1, on the reverse strand, counting down.
GAGATGCTGAGGCCACCAAGCAGTGATCCTTTGGTATTGCAAGAAAGGAGAGAGCAAGATAAAGTCTTTGCTCTTCTACTCACATTGAACTCATCCTATAATTCCTTGATCAAGCATATCCTAAGGGCAGAGACTCTACCTGATATTGATGATGTGTGTGGGCAAATTCAGAAGGAACAAGGCTCATTTGGGTTGTTCAAAGGAAAAGGAGAGCTGGTAACCGCAAACAAGGGACTGTACAAGGCTGATGAGAGGAAAAACTATGGAGGTGACCAGAGAGGAGTCGTGATGTGTGATTTTTGCAAGAAGAGTGGGCATTTGAAGGACAGATGCTGGCGCCTTCACCCTAACCTCAGACTCTCTTTTCACAACAATAGGTTCAAAGATCAAAGGGCAAACTACTCATATGGTGCAGCTGGGCCAGGTTCTTCTTCAATGCAGCAATGTGATGAAGGAAGAGCAATGATGGTTCATCAAGCACCAGCTGTGACTACTCAGAATGATGTGGTAAGGAGGTCAGACCTTGAGGCTCTCATCAAAGCTCTCAAGGAGAACTCTGGTATGACCCTTGGTACTTCTCTTTTTGCATCAAACAAACTGAAACCTTTGATTATTGATTCTGGAGCCTCTCATCATATGATAAGTGATTCTAAGTTGATAAACAATGTTGAACCTGCCTTAGGAAGTGTAGTGATTGCAAATGGTGATAAAATTCCAATACAAGGCATAGGAAATCTGAAAATGTTTAACAAAGAATCTAAAGCCTTCTTTATGCCCAGTTTCACATCAAATTTAGTTTCTGTAAAAAGGATAGCCACTGACTTGAATTGCAATGTTATTTTCAGTCCTAATGATGTTGTGTTTCAGGATATTAAAACCAGTAAGTTGATTGGGAAAGGTGTGACAAAGGATGAGCTCTACATGGTTGAAGACACCAATCCCTCTTCTGAACTATCTGCTGCTTTATCTACTGCTTTATCTGCTTGTGTAGGTGTGGATGATTCTATTTGGCATGCTAGATTAGGACATCCACACTCTAGGGCTTTAGGACTCTTATTACCCTCTGTTTCTTTTAAAAATGATGATTGTGAGGCTTGTATCCTTGGTAAACATTGCAAATCTGTTTTTCCAGCTTCTAAAACTACTTATGAAAATTGCTTTGACCTTGTTCACTCTGATGTATGGACTGCTCCTTGTGTGTCTAGAGAAAATCATAAGTACTTTGTCACATTCATTGATGAAAAATCTAAATATACTTGGATAACACTGATGCAAACTAAGGATAGGGTGCTAGAAGCTTTTATGAACTTCCAAAGTCATGTTACTAACCATTTCAATGCTAAGATCAAAATTTTTAGATCAGACAACGGTGGTGAGTACACAAGTAATGCCTTCAAACAACATTTGTCAAAGTATGGAATTCTTCATCAAACTAGCTGCCCTTATACTCCACAACAAAATGGGGTGGCTGAGAGAAAGAATAGACATTTAATGGAGGTCGCAAGGTCCATGATGTTCTACAAGAATGTTCCTAAGAAGTTTTGGGGAGATGCAGTCATGACGGCTTGTTATTTGATCAACAGAACTCCCACAAGAGTTCTTAAGGATCAATCTCCATTTCAGGTACTAAACAAGACCAATCCATTAGTTAACCACTTACGTGTGTTTGGGTGTATTTGCTTTGTGTTAATACCAGGGGAACAGAGAGATAAGTTGGATGCTAAGAGTACCAAAGCTATGTTCATTGGTTACTCCACAACACAAAGAGGATACAAGTGTTATGTACCTGAAACAAGGAAGGTTTTAATCTCCAGAGATGTGAAATTCATGGAGACAAAGAACTTCTATGATGATGAGAATTGGGACAGCTTGAAGGATCTTCCTACTTCCCAATCAGATAGAGCTGCTAACTTAAGAAGAATCATGGAGAGTCTTGGCATTAGTGTACCACAAGAACCGGTTAAAGCAAGCACACAACCTACTCCAGTCTCGGATGCACCTGTGGAAGACTCACAACAACCCCATCTTGATCATGAGGGGGACACATCAGAATCAGAATCAGGGCAAGAAGAACCGCAGCAAACTGATTCAGAATCAGAATCAGGGCAAGAAGAACCGCAGCAAACTGATTCTGCTACACACAATCAAGCTGGTGTTGAAGAGCATGAAGAACATGAGTTAGAACTTGAGGGAGTGGGTGATCAGAATGAGGAGATTGTGCAGCCAATGAACCAACAGATTCAAGCACTAAGGAGGAGTACAAGGGAGAAAAAGGATCCATCAGAATGGATGAAGACTAGAGTGTTCTTCAACAGCAATGCAGTAGCTCATCCCATTCAAGCCGTTTGCAGTTTAGCTCAAGTACCTTTGGAGCATCAAGTGTTCATTGGAAAGCTGGATCAAGAAGAAGTACCAACAACCTATGAAGAAGCAAAGGGAGATAAGAGATGGATGCAGGCTGTGGATGAAGAGATCAAAGCAATGGAGAACAATGAGACTTGGTATGAATCTGAACTCCCTAGAGGAAAGAAGGCAGTAACTTCTAAATGGGTTTTCACTATCAAGTATAGAAGTGATGGAGAAGTGGAGAGATACAAAGCAAGGCTGGTTGCAAGAGGCTTTACTCAAACCTATGGAAAAGATTACTTGGACACTTTTGCACCAGTGGCTAAGCTTCACACGGTTAGGATCATCTTGTCTTTAGCAACAAACCTTGATTGGGAACTTTGGCAAATGGATGTCAAGAATGCATTCCTTCAAGGAGAGCTTGAAGATGAGGTATACATGAGACCACCTTCTGGTCTTGAGAGCATTGTGAAACCAGGGAAGGTTCTAAGGCTCAAGAAAGCTATCTATGGACTCAAGCAATCACCTAGAGCGTGGTACCATAAGTTGAGCTCAACCCTTATGCAAAGAGGATTTAAGAGGTCTGAAGGAGATCATACTTTGTTCACTCTACAAGATCAGGAAGGTATCATTGTTATCCTTGTTTATGTGGATGACATTATCATTTCAGGGAGTAACAAGTCAGGTATTCAAGAAACTAAAGCCTATCTTAAATCTGTGTTTGACATTAAGGATCTCGGTACTCTAAAGTACTTCCTTGGGATAGAAGTTTGTCGGTCTGATGAAGGACTCTTCTTATCTCAAAGGAAGTACACACTTGATTTGTTGTCTGAAGCAGGAAAGATTGGATCAAAACCAGCTAAGACACCATTGGAAGAAGGCTACAAAGTCATAAGAGAGGGGGAGCTTGAAGACAGACCATTTGAGGATATCACTCACTATAGAAGGATTGTTGGTAAGCTAATCTACTTAACCATAACCAGACCTGATTTGTGCTTTGCTGTGAATCAGATAAGTCAACATATGCAAGCACCAAAGATGCACCATTGGAACATGGTTGAAAGGATACTCAGATATCTAAGTGGCACTCCGGGTCAAGGTATTTGGATGGGCTGCAATCAAAGCACAGAGATAGTTGGGTATTGTGATGCAGATTGGGCAGGAGATAGAGTGGACAGAAGGTCAACGACTGGATATTGCACATTCATTGGAGGAAATCTAGTTACTTGGAAGAGTAAGAAGCAGAAGATAGTCTCTTGTTCAAGTGCTGAAGCTGAGTATAGAGCAATGAGGAAGTTGGTGACCGAGTTAGCATGGATAAAAGGCCTTCTTGCAGATTTGGGGATTGTAACAGCCAAGCCTATCACCATGCATTGTGATAATCAAGCAGCCATTCATATTGCATCAAATTCAGTCTTCCATGAAAGGACCAAGCACATAGAAGTGGATTGTCACAAAGTGAGGCAGATGATTGAGCAAGGAGTGGTGTTACCATGCTATACAAGAAGTGAAGAACAATTAGCTGATGTGTTTACCAAGGCAGCTAGTTTAAAGGTGTGTGAGTCCATTCACACCAAGCTCGGACTTGTGGAGCTGCCGGAATCCTCTAAAGCCTTGGAGACTACACTCTTTTTCCCTTCATGAAGTTTTATCCCAAGTGGTTTTTCTTCATGAAGGTTTTTAATGAGGTAGATCTCCTTTGCTGTTCCAAGCTTGATTCATCTCTTGAATTCAAGCTTGAGGGGGAGTATTGAAATGGAGATCACATAGTGAGCTATATTGAATATAGTGAACTATACTGGACGTGAGCTATATTGAGTAGAGATCATATAGTGAACTATATTCAGAAGAAGACAAAAACAGTCACACTTTTATGACCGTTGAAACTCACTTGTCTTTAATTCCTTGTAAACCCTAGAGTAACTAGTATATATATTTGTTGTAACCTGTTTAATAATACACAGAGAATTATTCTTCTCTTACAGCCGCTCTTTTACTCTCTTTCTCTCTAGTGCACAAGAACCTTAATTTGGTTCTTTGTGTGTTCTTCACAATTTTACTTCATTCTACCTTATTCTCTCAATCTCAATCTCATATTCTTACAGAAATTTCTAAGTTTAATTTACACAGATTTTTTAAAATCAAACTATGAACTTAGGGTTTAGGATTTAGCAAATCTAGGGTTAGTTTTGGATTTAGGGTTTAAGAAATTAGTATGTTTATTAGGAAATTTCTAAGTTTTTAAATTATTCGGTAGAGAAATTTCTATGTTTATTAGGAAATTTCTAAGTTTAATTGGTAGATAAAACTCCACAAAAAAACTAATAATCCGCATCATATAGATAAATCCGCAACAGATTTATAAATCCGCAACAAAGCAAGAAATTCGCCAAAAACAACATAACGTTACTATGTTTACCAAACTGACACTAACACACAACAAGTACCCGTTAAAAATCATTCAAAATGAAACATAAACAAGTCAAACAAGCATGCATAAGATTGAGGCTAAACTTGTGTGGCTGGCCGAGATTCATGGCCTACATCGGCACCTCGGACCGGGTCAGACATCTGTTGTTTCTTCTCTGGGCATTCGTCAAATATTTCGGCTGCGAGCTTCAAACGCATGTCGCCAATGATCTCATCGCTCAGGTCATCCATCTGTACACCAAGAGCAAGGCACTCGACAAACTTCAATGCATAAACTCCACAATCACCCACTTGGGTATTCTGTGGTATGTTCTTAATGTAGTTAACTTTGAATGGATGCCAATTCCATTTGCCACCTTCACCTAGAAAATGTAAAGAGACTAGAGGATTAACGAGTACATATCATAAGAAAAATTTGATAAAAAATAAAGGATCATAAGTACCTTTTGCAGTCTCTGTCTTGATCCAATATGGTAGAATTTTTGCATACTTCTTCACCTGCTTAGTAACCAACTGCTCGATGTCATCGCTGATAATGCTGTCATAGATGTCAATCTTCGTACTAGGAAAATCAAGTTCACATGCCACCCAATGGCTGTTGTTGGATTTGTGGCAAAAGTACACAACATCCACTTCGTATATCCATCTCTTGTTAGTACTGATATCATCGCCGATAACAACACCAGAGTACACATCGTTGTTGCCGGACTTGAATATGAATTTCGCCTTATTCTTCTCAAATTCCTTGATCTCCTGATACCAAAAATTGATAAACATTTGGTCGATGAACGCAACACGGTCAGTCCGGTAAGGATTTTCATCCTGTAGCAACCGCTTGCAGAACATTCGCATGGCTGCCGTAATATGCTGAAAGTGAAAACGAGTCACAGTAAGTAGCAAATATATCCCCAACTATAACAAATAATTCCGTAACAAACAATCCTCAAACCCACTCAAAGAAAAAATAAATCCGTAACAAGGACAGTGAATTAGAGTTTACCTGGTCGCCTAACCAACCATATTCAGCTTCTGTCCATTCTTCCTTCTTTGTCATTAGCCTGTTGTAGAAGTTAACTTCAGCGTTGAATGTGCTAATTGGCTCCTCCCTTTTAAAGACATGTACTTACTCATCCTGTTGTATCAAGTCTCTGAGATTTTGAAGTTTCTTCTCTTCCACTTTTTCAAATGGATCATAAGCATAGTCGCTTGGGAATTTTCCAAATGCTGCCCTGGTTGACATGATCCTTTTCACAACTGAGATTGGGATATATGGTTCTTGTTGTGACTGAGCCAAAAGTTTGATCCGGACACCATCTGCATCTCATTTGTTTTTGCGCAGCTGTGCAGCCAGCATGTCCAAATGATTACCAAAATCTGTGTTATCCTCATCCCCTACATCTTCAACTACAAGTTTCACACCTTTCTTCTTCTTCTTTCTCTGCTTCTTTGGTGTCACAAACTTTTCAGTTGGCTCAACTTTAACCTTCACTACTTTCTCTGAATTTCCAGTCTTTTTCCCAACAGCTGGTTTGACTGCTTTCTTCACTTTTGGCTTCTTTTTCACTTGAGTAGGTCTTTCTAACCATGACTACAATCATAGAAACATATGAACACAAATGAAGATATGTTGAAAAAAATAGAAACTCTGAAACAAAAAAGAAACACATCATTCTCTTACCAGATTTTCTGATGCACTGTCTTTCCTGTCCTTTTCTCCATTTAATTCTGTTAGAACCTACATAATAAGACATCAAAGTATTGTGTACTATTGTAAGAAAGTATTAACGAACAAGTTCATTACCAACATTTAACATTTTGCTTACGGGAGTGTCTGGTGTACTGTTTTCAACATCAATGTCTTCATGTACATCATCTCTAGCCTACTTCTACAGAAGGACACTTAACGAATTAATTCGCAATTTCAATGTAAATCCGCACCAAAAGGAAATATAGCAAATAAAATCCGCAAGATGTTGGGAGTTCAGAAATTACCAAGTTTTTTGAAGAACTTGTATCTTCCACTACTTCCTCCTGGATTACCGGTTTCTTCCCTTCAGCCTTGGCATCATTTTGTAAGCTACGTATAGCTCCTTTCATTAGACCCATTTGGTCCTCGACTTCTACAAACCTTGTACCTATTGCAGAAAACTGCTGTCGATTATGGCTGTCCATCTCACCCAATTTCTCAAAGACAGATTTCAGAAGATTGACTACTTCCGCATTGGAACTCGTCTCACCAGTGTGCTCACAACCACCCTTCACCTTCACTGTCTTATTTTTCTTACTTGATGGACCCGCGATCTCGTCTTTTGAATTCTGCTCACTACTCGCACGCTTCTTATTACCCGGGCCTTTGAGTTTCTTACCATCTAAAACTCTTCCATGCCATTCCCAAGTCCACTCCTTCTTCTGCAATCTCTGGTTGATGATGTCTTCTAGCAATGTATCCACTCTATCGTCATCAGGTTCATCCCTCCAGTCGGGATAAATATCTTCCTTCGGTTTCATTACCATATTGCGAACCTGAAATGCATATTCATTGTTAGACCAACCCAAACATACTAATATGCAAACAACACAGTAATTAAGTCCCTGTAGAACAGATAAAAAATCCGCAAACTATAAACAATTCCATAAAATGTAAACACCAATGACATGTTAGAAATCGAGGCGTACCTCATAGTTCTCACTTTTAGCTGCGAAAATCACATCATCAACATCGTAATGAGCGCGTGATCCACCCCACCGAAGTATAGGAAGCGCATCATCAATCTTTCTACCACCATGCATTTCTCCCAACTTCGGATATGATTCATAAGCCCAAACATTAACTGTGTGAACGAATCCATTTAGTGTAACCGAGGATGCAGCAAGGTTTGCTTTTCTGATGGAAGAGATCAGAACATCAAATGCAAGACGGCTCCACTGAAAACTATTAAAAACCTTCTTATCTAAGGCCTTCTTCTCGTACTTCAACTCGATCCTAGAACCTCTTTGAAATCCAAAAACTCCAACATGGAGGAGGCATAAGAAACCAACACTCATCCTCTCAGTTGGTGTCCAGCCGCCGCATATTTTCAGCACCCGTAGCATGTCTGTCCAATGTGGTCCATCTCCAATAGCCAATCCCATTTTAGCCCATAACTCCGTGTGATCGAGATCAACTCCACCATACTCACCATATTGATCACAGTCAAGACCGGTTATCTTAGCAAATTCGTAGAGTGAAAACCTCAGATGATCATCGCCAATCAAACTCCACATTTCCATCTGCTTCTTAGTATCCAATTGCCGTGTAAGAAAGTAGAAAAGTGTGCTCCCGCAGAAAATGAATTTCTTCTCAGCTAGCTTAGCAACACACCCAAGTTTAGACTCTATCATATCCTTCCATGCATCATCACCAAGATGTTTTTTCGCTCCTCGCAAATGCTCTAAGCTACTGCCGTGATTCAGACTTCGCGGCAGAGTAGGATAATTGCCGTCTTGAAACAAGCGCTGCGGATTTTTACTCTTATTTGCTTCCTCCATGTCTACACTAACAACATTGAACGATATCAGTAACAATAGTACAATCTACAGAGAAGAGATAAAAGATCAAGCTACAAAGAACACACCTAGATAAAGAAGCTAAAATCAGTACTACGCTCAGTATTGGCAAGACAATCATCACGCTAGACGTTAAATCAAACAAATAGCAACACAATCTAGTAAACGAGAGAAAAGCTACAATCAAAGGGACAAGAGTACTAAAATTTACAGATTAAATCGAAAGAACCACCTAATTAACAAGGCATTACACAGTCAATGCGAAGCAGAGAAGTAAAAGACCGAGAAGAATCGAACAATTCTGAGAATTCGGCGAAAGAACCACCTAATTAACACGGACCGAACCACCGATTTAAAATTTTGCGAAATCAGTTCACATAGCAAAAGACTCAGAAGAATCGAAAAAGACCGAGAAGTTGGCGAACGAACCTGCGGATTCCGACTAGGCGGAGCCGGCGAGAGAGGAAGGAGACGCCGGCGAGAAAGGCTAGAGCTGGAATGGAGATGCAACGAGAGAAGGTTGAGCTGATTTTAAGTAAGAAATCGAACAAGTCCGAGAAGTCGACGAACGAACCTGCGGATTCCGACTAGGCGGAGGGGGCAAGGAGATGACGGCGAGAGAGGAAGGAGATGACGGCGAGAGAGGAAGGAGACGACGGCGAGAGAGGAATTGAGTTGTGGCGAGAGAGATTGAGCTGGTGCTTAGTAAAAAAATTAGTTAACCTAGGTTATATCGTAAAGGTAAAACATTTACTTATCTACTTTTAAAAAAAAATTATTTTACATATAGTTGTGTTTTTTTAATTGTTTTTTTAATATTATGTTTAGTGAAAAAATAACTTTATTTTTTCTTAAAATAATTTGTTTATAAAAAAAGGTAACTATCTTGCTATGGGTAATTAGGTCATTTTACTAATTCATAACACTAACTTAGTAAAACTAGTGTAATAGATACTAAGATAGTAATTTATCTAAAGATTAATACCAATTTGAGCAAATTTCACTTATTGGATTTAGAGTTTCTTAGACTTCCATGTAAATTTGGTTCAAGTATTTAGACTTTTCATGAAGTCTTATTTCTGACTGCATATAAAGTAGAAATTTGAAAGTTTTTAAAAAATTTCACATGAAAACTTTTAAAAAGGCGGGAAATTTCCGCCTGAAAATTTCAGAATTCCCGCTCAATTCAGAAGTTTCTTCTTTGACTGCATATGAACTCTGATCTCGGATATTTTACAATTTTTAATTGTTAAAAATCTGGGCCAGGCAAAATTTCTCTCCAATTTCTCTCCACATATCTAAACATAATCTTGTAAAACAAGATCAGCCACACACACATATAACAACCTCAAAAATCTTCACATTATTTCTTCTCTCACAACCTCTCTTTTTCTATTTTTTGTAAAACCTATTTCGAATTTCTGATCCAAGAAGGTTCTCAAGCTTATTCTCTCATCCGAGTTCTTTTGTGTGTGATTCATCGCCGATTCTCTTTGAGTTGCGAAATCAGTGAGCGGACTTGTTCTGATTTAGGGTTTTCAAAGGTTTTTTTTAGCTGAACTAATTGATTTTTTTTTTAATTTCACTTGATAAGGAATTTAGATTGTGATTTGGTGAAGTGAAGTCTGCTTTTATAAATTTGAATCGGAATCTGGGTTTGAAAATAAAATAGATTCATTTCTTTACTCTCTTGACATGAACTTTTGATTATACAATTTGATTTGCTCATTCTTTTTCAGGTGCTTGGTTTAAGGTTGAGCAAGATGACTCTCCAATGAGGCTGAAATTTGGGATTCTTATACTGCTAATGGCTCCCAACACCTCATTGAAGTACGAGGAACGCGAAGTCTGAAAGTCTAATAGCAGACTACAACAGAAGTCTAAGAGTGAAATTTAAAACTTTAAAGTTTCTCAGACTTCCATATAAATCTGGTTCAAGTATTTGGACTTCTCATGAAGTCTTATTTCAGACTGCATATGAAGTCTGAAATTTGTAAGTTTTTTTAAAAAATTCACATGAAAACTTTTAAAAAGTGCAGAAAATTTTACCGCCTGGAAATTTCAGAATTCTTGCTCAATTCAAAAATTCCATTCCAGATTGCATATGAAGTCTGATACCAGAGATTTTACAACCCTAAAATTTTCCAATTGTTAAAAACCCGATAAAATTTCCCTCGAATTTTCTCCACCTATTTAAACCTCATCTTGTAAAAAAAGTCATTTTTCACACAAGCAACATCCAAAAAAAAATCATCTCTTTTTGGTGAACAAAACCCTTAGGATCTAATTTATTTATTTTTGTTTGATTCAACAACTTCCTATTCTTTCTTTGTATTGAGTTATATTTCTTCGTAATCCGTCATGGATGCTCAACGAGATCTATTTATTTAATTATCTAATAAAGAAATGAATCTTCTCTCAATTTTGCAGCTCGTAATCTTACCGATGAAGAGAGAGAAGAGGATTCAAGGAGATTAGGTGGGTTGATAGAGAGGTCTATGCATTCAGTATGGTTCGATTTTGTCCTCGTGATTTTTGTCTCTCTTTCAAGGAACGTGAAATCTGAGAGTGAAATATTAGACTACAACCGAAGTATGAGAGTGAAACTTCAATATGAAGTCTGTTATTAGACTGCTTTTGAAGTCTGAAGTCTGATACTAGATTAGATGTTTTCTCATTTTTGTAGATTTTTTTACTGGTTATTAGTCTTTTTATTGAACACATTGTATTATATTAGATTATTGGTAACAAAGTTGTATAAATTTACTTTTGTCTACTAAAATCAACAAGGAAGTTTGTTCATTGAAAGTATACAACATCAAAATAACTAGTCACCTTAACCTTGGAGAAAATTTGGTTAGAAAATCTATGAGTTAAGAAATTTAGTTAGAAAACATTACCCCTTAGATTGCATAAACCAACACAAGACAAAATAAAATAACCTTAAGTGGTGGTGAATTTTCTTACACTTAGGAAAAAGGGGTCACCTTAACCTTGGAGAAAAACGTGTCACTTTAACCTTCGAAAATTTTCTTAGACTTGTGAAAAATGGATCATTTGTAATATCCAGATTTCCAAAGAAGTCTGATGATATGGTCGTCAGACCTCTACTGCTGTCTGATTTTTATAAGCTAAAAACTTATAAACTTAACAAGTCCAAATGCCAAGTCTGTTCTCTCATCATCACATTAGTGATTTTATTGGAAAAATCAGCATGTATACGCGAAAAGTAATACAAAACACAAGCCATAAACATGGTAACCAAGAATACAAAACAATTAAGTCACAACACAACAAAGTCAAAACCTAATATCAAACAATTTTTGAAGGAAATAAACAAATTACAATGAAACATTATAATGTTGATGTTGTAATTTATAAAATCTTGCCAAAATCTTGTTAACTACTCAGACTTCAAACGAAGTCTGATTCTTATAGTTAAAAGCTTATAAACTTAGTTACATTTCCAATAACTTAAGAAATTTAATTGTCATATAAATATAACACATCATCTTGTAAAAATGAAAGAGACGCAATATAATATAACACATGTGAAAGCTAAAAATATTTTAAATACATTATATGTGAGGTACAAATGGATTTTATTTTTTAAATAACAGTCTTCAGATTGCACACGAAGTCTGATTCAATTAACTACATTGCCAATATTCTTCAAAAATTGATTAAAAATAATTACCAAACATAATAATGTAAACTCACGCAGGAGGAACATATACAACTAACACACATTTATAAAATTTAAAATTAACGAAATTCATCATAAATATACAAAAATTTGTGTTTTTAAAAATTTATCATTTCAGACTTCCAAAAAAGTCTTAAAGTACTTTTACTATACCTCTATTGCAGTCTGAAAAAGAGGGTATATTTACAATTAGAATGTTACAAAGCAGACTCAGGATGCAGTCTGACAACCATTCCGACAGTGTACGCAGTCTGCTTTGTAATTTTTGACATTTTTGTCAGACAACTTATGAGTCTGAGAACTAAAAAGGTAGTTTTGCAATTGACTTTTAAATTTGAATTTTTTATTAGACTTCTTCTCCAAGAAGTCGGAAGATTTTCATACTTCTACTGCAGCCTGACAAAAATAGAGGGTATTTTTGGGGTTGATTTTTTAGAACAAACTTCTATTGCAGTATGAGAAGATATTCAGACAGCGAAGAAAGTCTAATAAAAAACTTCACATTTTAGGGGTATTTATTGGCGTTGACCAAAATTTGGTGTTTCAGATTTCTATAGCCGTCTCACAAAAGTTTTGCATTTTAGACTTATAGAGTTGTTTGATATTTTTTTCCATGTTTTCAGACTGCTTTAGAAGTCTGAAATTTTTTCCCTTATTTTGGTCAACATTTGAAACTTTTGGTCAACTATTCTTTCTACCCTTTTGTATTTTCAGACTTCGGATTCTGTCTGAGAAAAAGTCAAGATTCGGTCAAATTCACTCAATTTTATTGTTAGACTACATAAGAAGTCTGAATAAAAAAAATCAAATTTCGATCAATTGCAAAACTACCATCTGCTTATTTAGACTTCTTGGTGAAGTTCGATAATTTTTTTTTTCAAAGGAATTTCTCAGACTTCAATGTAGGTCTGTTAACTTAAAATCAATTGCAAAACTACATTCTCGTTGACCATCAGACACCATCAAACTTCATGAGAAGTCTGAAAATCGCGAAACATATCTGAAAATCGGCGGATCTTGTGAAAAATCACAGAAATCTGGTTTTGAGCTCGTTTTTACCTTCACCAAGCGCCCAAAACTTCTAGTTACACAAATACCCAACAAACCGAACCATTTTTATTCAAGAATCTTATATATAATAAGAAACCATTCTCTCTATCATGCTGCCACGTGTCCAGTTTTTTAAAAAATTCAGGCCTCAAAAATCTGTTGAATTTGTTCAATCCAAAGCTATTGTCTAATTGGACCTTTACATGTTGAACATATCAACCAAGCGTAAGCCCACAAAGTTTCCCCTCCTCTCCCGTACCCTTCCTCCTCCCTCTACGATGTGCAGATCCACGGCGGCTCCTCGACCTTCCAATGACGTGAAACTGTTACAGGGACTTCCAGCTTCGTCAGGGTTTTTAAAACCCCATCAATTTCTGTTAATGTGACTTCTAGCTCTATATCTAACTTTCCAGCTACCCTGACCTAATAAACCCAGCCGTTTCAAGTACGAACCCCTTTCTACTATAAATACTCCCATCTTCACCACAAATTGTCACTCGCTGATTACATGCATCGAAATCCCTAGAATCTCTAACAATTCAATGTCGGAAAATCGAATTAGTAGCCATCCCCGCCTCCGCCATTTACGCAAAGTTTGACGATTTGCATCTCGGTGGCTCATCCCATTAGGTGAACGCTATAGGACGATAAAGGTCTCTGCCCCATCCCTTAAACTTATCATGTCTCTTGATGTAACGGGAAAGCTCCAAAAGCTTGATTGATATGTGAACTTTTCCTTTCAGTCCAAGGAAGCTGATCTTCTAATGCAAAACATTCACCCATCTATTCAGTTTTCTGCAAAATATCTCTAAACTGCCAATTTGTAGCATGAGAAATCCAAACATCGTCTGGTAGTCGAATATGATTGTCTGTTTGAATTAGTTACACACCTCTCTAGCTTAGCCAATTTAACAACACAAAGGGACTAATTTTGCTGGCCTTATAGATTTCAGATGATGATTATTCACATGCGGAAGAGCCTGATTTCAACAGAAAGCAATGTGAAAGAGAAGATGAATCTGCTCTTTCCCCTGAAAGTGCTAGCAGCTCAGCAACACCCCTCATTCAGGTTGTATTACATGAAACGATTCTCCATACTCTGCTTTTGGGAATCGAAATATAGTTTCTTTGAGTTTGAAACTTCTGCTCCACGATGTCAACTCATCATGTTTTTTCTTGGTCTTTGAACGACATTCATGATTTAGAGAGCTGTTTGAGAAACGTGGTCCATAAGTATCCGTTATGTTTAGTATTCCAAAGCTACAACGCGTCTGAATTTTGAGCTAAAGATTGAACTTCTTTCTACCTGTTATATGATGTAGAGGCTGCTTTGGAAAGCTGCAAACCTAATGAGTTCTGGAGAACGCATTAACGTCAATTTGTGGCGGAGCCTCCGACGTCGTAAGCGGCATCGAGTGGCTTGAAGCGGCCTTCGGCAGAGGTGTGGTTATCATCAGAGGAGTGGAGGCTGTGGCGACCAAGAGAGGATGGTAAGTATTATCAGGACACCAGTCTTTCCCCCCCCCCCCCCCCCCAAACTTCTCTCGACCTGCAGCTACAAGGTATAGCTTTATATTATTCTCAGAATCACATGTAGTTACTTGCTAGGATCTGGTTTGGTTTGGTATCTATTACTCGACACATCTAAATTACAGATGGAATTTAGCATATCCAATTCACGCCACTTCTCTATGAATCTGAAATGAAATTTGCTGATGAGACCATAGAGATAATACTCGATAAGGATTGAGGTCTATTCTAATAATAAAAGGTTTTTCTTTCTAGCAATTATACGTTGGAGCTAAAAGTTTTAATGTGGAGTCTTTCGTTCTTTTGATTAATGAACAGACATTTGAGGATGCAGACGTGAATCAGGATGGAAAGATTGGAGCGACTTCGTGAACAAAAACCCATCACTGCTTAAGATCATGACACTCCCATATCTCAAGTATATTTTACAAACTGGCTTTTATGGGAACCTAAACTCAGAAAAATAATTGAAAATATTATAAATGAAATGACCAATAAGTTTTCTTAACGTATACTTAGTAAATCTATGCAGGGGTATAACAACAACATTTCCGAGTTTTGTCTTTAATTCGGAGGTCGATGAGATTGCCACATGAAGAAACAAAAATGTTTACAAGGTTGGACGAACAACAAGACCAATTTTGAGTTGATCGGTGTAATCGGCGTCTGTTTGTAAACACAGTAGAACATATTTTTTTCTTTATATTCGTTTCTTTTACCTGGAATTTTCATTTTCTGGTTTCCTATATTCTTCTCAGAACAATTTTGAAATCCTCACGGTCTGAGAAATTGCTGGAGGACGAGTTGGAGAAGTTCAATAATTTATTTGTTGAGTAGGAGGAAGAGCACATCACCAGATCGAAGGTAAACATTTCCAAATCAATCTCGCTGACTTGATTAATTACCTTCCCCACTAAATGATCTGATCTTTTGACCCAAGATTTTTATCCGAGTCATAGTCGTTTATTAACTCATGGAGCCAAATGTTGAGATGGGTTTTGCTTTGTTTTTTTAAACTATACATGATTGGTTAAGATACTAAAGAAGTATGACAAATGAACTGGTGATCTCATATGCTTACCTTACATCCAGAAGTTCTTCACCAACCTTTCTGCACTACAGACGTATTTTGTTCTACCTCATAAAGGAATCTTAGGCAATGCTTGATCGGTCCCCCCCCCCCATGAATCTGATGATCCTCCTACGGTCTCTGATGTAAAAGAGTCGGAGAATATCCAAGAAGAGCTCTCAGAGTACAAGTTCATGGAAAGCCTCCACATGAAAAGTACAATCGCTATGTTGCGTGTTTTGAAGGAAATCAGGAGCGGAGGCTCTACCGTGAGCATTTTCTCGCTGCCGTCACTCCAATTAAACGGATTAGACGTGACATTGAATAAGATTCAGTTGTTGGATCAAGAAGCCAAATAGAGAGAGATAGGGAGAGGGACGCACTTCTTATCCATACGACATTATCAATATACACATAAAAACAGGCAAAACGTTGGATCTTATATGGACGTCGTTGGTCGTTCTTATCAAGTACTTTAGAGCTGTAACTTTGTTTCTGTGTTGGGTGTACTAATTGATATAATATCTTTGAGTTTGATCTCTGCGGCTAATATCTTTTAATTACCATGAACACGATCTTGGCCTTTCACCCTGTTACCATTGAGTTTGAGAAGGCACAATGCAAACATGTGCTTTGAATGTTTTGACGTATGTAACTGATTATATTAAGGGTCAACTAGCAAAAATAGAATTGAACAAACAAGTTCCATAACCGAACCCCCGCGCGTGCGCGGGGGTGGTAAATCACCTAGTAACAAAAATCGCAAAAGATCCAAAATTTTAACATTTTAAAACGTGAATTAGAGAGTTTTTTGGATGAAATTGGAGAGAAAATATGAGAATATATTTTTTGAGCTCTAATATAGAGCTTTAATGGCTCAAAATTGGTATGTGAGGCATTAGGAGCTTAAATTTGATTGTTAATGGTGGTTGGGTGACTTAGAAAAGATGATAGTTTCGTAATTAAGTTAGATCTAAAATGTTTTTTTGTCTTTTGGTAAAAACATCAAACTTCACAAGAAGTCTGATGATGGCATGATCGTGAATACCCAACTTATTAAGGAGATATATTAACAAATGAGAAGAAGGATGAGGGCATTTTAGGGTTGACTTCAATTTAACGGGCATTTTTGCAATTAGCCTAAACATCATTTTATCAAATAGAGAGGGAATATATGTCCACATGAATGAGGGTTTTAACCAGGAGAGAAAAAGCACTACTACACAAGAAAGAGAATAAAACAAAAAATGTTGAGTCTCCACCGATGAAAGTGTCTCCCATTGAAGGAACTTCTTGAAGATCTTTGCACTTGACTAGATTTATTTTGAATGTCCCCGAAGAAGATCAATAGTCATTCAAAGGATTTTGTTTCTGGTGGAGAGTGTTTATTGCTATTATGAAGATAATGTTGTAGAGAACAATCCAAGTTTATTTCCCTTATTCAAAAGATGTGATGTGTTAAGACCTTACGTTGCTCACATTGATGACAAATTCAGAAACTTCAATTCTTACAAGAGTCAAGTTCCGGTGGCTGGTGCGATTATCTTGACGAGACATATGAATGTTGCTTGTTGGTAAAGGGATGGAAAAAATCATCAAGCTGGAGATTTCCAAGTGGGAAGGATAGTAAATATGAAGAAGACTATGCTTGTGCTATACGAGAGGTCTTAGAGGAATCAGGCTTTGATGTCTCCAAGCTGCTTAAGAAAGAAGAATATATTGAGTTTACATTTAGAGGACAAAAAAGAGTGCGTCTTTACATTGTTGCTGGTTTGAAAAATGATACAGATTTTGCACCACTAACGAAGAAGGAAATCAACCAGCATTGTTAGTCTTGTTGGTAAAGGTTGGCTAGTAGCCTTCCACCAACTTGGGTTTGATTCGCGCTGGCCACTCGTAGATGTCTTTAGTGGCAAGAAAACCCGGTTTTCTATGGACTTCGTGGGATTAGTCTTTGAACCTATACAACCTTTTGGCGTCTCACGGTTATAAAAAAACAAAAACAAAGAAGGAAATCAGACAAATCGCATGACATCGCCTTGATCATGGAGTTGTTGGTCTCAATTTGTACATGGTGGCAAATTTACCACATCGTTGAAGTCGTGGTTATCAAAACATCCGGCTCCTATAGCCGGAGACCCGACAATCCCCTTAAAGCACCATGTGTGTGGAATGCAAAAACAACGACAACGACAAACAACAACAAAAAAACTACAATAAAAAAGCCTGGAAACAGTGTCAGAGGTTGAACACATCAGCACTCTTGTCGGCGTCATGTTCTTTAGCTTGACTAGAGTAAAGGTGGTCAATATTAGGAGCTATCTAGCGGTTTGGAATGGTGGGTTTGTGTATAGAAAAACCCATTTGATATATGTTCATAATTTATGTGCTCTTTAGTTTATGCCTCTCGTTTCTTTAAGAAAGAAAGTGTTAGTTGTTGTACACATGGCCGGTCGTGGGTTAAAGCTCATGAAGCAATGGATTTAGACATTAAATTTATATGATTTTTAAAGGCATCAATTTCAAAAATATATTTTTGGTACAATAATAGATTCAATTCATATCAAGGAAATCATTTTTTATTTTGCTTGTGTCCAATTTTACAAGGCCGATGATACAGTGTAATGTTATGGGGACTGAGCTGAGTGAAGTGATTACGTGGACGGTCCAGACTAAATAAGAGGATGAACGGCTGAGATGGTTTGAGGAGCATAAAAAACTGTACGAGCTGAATAAAAGTTGTAATTGGGAGTGAGAGTGATTCATTCAATTTGTTTTCTGAGAATTATTTCTCTAGTTGTCTCTCTAACTCTCCGATAAGAACTTGTAATTCATCCTCTCTAGAAATCTTTCTTACTCTTGACATTTCTTGAAGGTGAGTTGGAGATTCGTTGTTTGATATGAACATTGGATTTTCATTTCTATCATAAACATCATATTGATTCAGACATGTTCTTGTTGTATCAAAGGTATCAGACTCGGACGATTCTCTCGACAATGCCGAAGACGAGACTATCGACAATCCGTCAATAATCGGAAGAAGATATGCAATCAAAGTTACAATCCATCGATTCGTAGTTTGAGAAGATGAACAAGCGATTTGAGGTTAAGGAAGATACGATCAGGAATCGTTTTGCTTCGAGTGAGGAGATGTTTGCGGAGCTGCAGAATCAGAAATCTAGTTCGGATAACAATATATCAAGCCGTCAAAATACTTCTGATTCTTCTTCACCCTCTTCGCGGCAAGGTGTTACGAGGTTAGCTAAAATCGATTTTCCTCGTTTCAATGGTGATAAGTTGAAGGAATGGCTAGTCAAGGTAGAACATTTTTTCAAATCGATCATACACCGGATGATGTGAAAGTCAATATGGTATCGATCCATATGGAAGATCTAGCAGCTAATTGGCATCAGTCGCTAGTCAGTTCGGAATATGGTTATGTAGTTTTTGAAGGATTATGTGTGTTCATTGGTGTAATTATCAGGTTACAACCTAGCACATAATCAACTAGGATCTAGGTGATTTGCAGTTGAATCATAAACAGATCAGGATCATTACCTTATGATTGCAGCGGATTGATCAAAGGAATATTGAGATCTGCAAGAGCTGATGATTACCGGCTCCTCCTAGGTATCCACACGCTTACAAGCTACTGGATCAGGCTGCTAGACCAAAGTTGGAATCAACCGAGAGAGAGAGAGGACGGCTGCTCCTAGAAATCGCAGATGGGGTGTTGTGATAGCCTAGGCTGCGCCTCCCTCTGCCTTATATGGGCCCAAGTTATTAAACTAATGGCCTATTAGGCTTTTGGGCCCAAGACACAAATCATACAAAAGCCTGTATTTTGTCTGGCCCAATTCTCTGTTCAAATACGGAAAATGCCTTGCATCTTTCCGTATTAATTCCATTTTAACTTTCCCGTTAACTATGGTGTGTGACCCTTTGGGATCATACAATACTGGCAATAAGTACTAAACTTATAGATCAAGAGCGGGCTCTAGCAAGTCATCATGATCACCCAGTATTTATGACTTATGTCTGATCTCGACACTTATCATACTTTCTAGAGATAGTACGGTAGATTTCAGGACATTCCCAACAATCTCCCACTTGTACTGGAATCCTACATTCCCTAATCCTTTTGTTTCAATATCTCGATCTGGCATAAGGCAAGATGCGTGTCATCCTTATATAGCCAGACCATGTTCATCGGACCAGATTTGATACTGACAATGCAAACGACTTGGGCAAGTCCGTTTGGGAGTGGCCACTCTCTTACCAGCTATCAAGTCTCCGATTGGCCTAGAGATATTACCTCCGTTAAACGGCAGGGACAAATCCCATCTTGTTCCATCACTATGAACTACACACTTTATAATACACCCAACCAAGGTCCTTATAGCTCCCAGTTATGAAACAGCGTTAGACAATGATCAAAGCGCATCACTCCATGTGCAGCCACATGCATGCGAACTCAGGTCTAAGGACTATACTCTATAGTCGTATATGAGAACCTCTTATGACACAGATATTAATATCTTGTAGAGTTCTCATCAGCGGGCCATGTCCGGTCATATGCTCCCCTACATATACCTATGTGTCGACTTTGATGCCGCGCATCTATGACCCCTCGAAACTTGGTCATAAGTCTCAACACAATCTAGTCTCAAGTGGTTGTTGGTGTTCCAATTTCAACAACCTTCGACTATGGACACTATGATTTATGTCATTTCGTTAAATATGGGGTTTCAGGATCAAGTCTACTCATGTACTTTGATGGCCCATATATAATGACATGAATCATTTTGGAACGATTATTTATATCACAGTTAAAATAATCCAGAAATCATAAATTTCATAAACATAAAATATTATGTTTACATGAACCTTTCAAAACAACTAAATAAAGCCCTTTACAAACTCCCACTGAAATTAAGACTACATCTTAATTTCACTTATCCTACAGCTACAGTCCGCGACTCGTGCTTAGGCCTAAGGAGTGGCTTCGTTAATAGATTTAGCAACGTTCTCATTCGTTGAAACTTGCTGATCTACTTAACACCTCTGTCATTTATCTCACGGAATAGGTTATACCTACCCTCAAGGTGTTTGGACCTCTGATGTGCAGCTAGCCTCATCTATGCTGGGAATCACATCAAGTTCAGTGATGAACTCTTCTTTCCAAACAACCTCTTTCGCCGCTTCCCAAGCTGCGAAATGTTCAGCTTAAGTCATGGAGTCAGCAACAGTGCCTTGCACCGCCAGACAGACACAAGATATAACCGGACTGTGACCGGAAATCATCTTTGTCTGTTGGTAACTTGCCTTTCAGACTCTACCGACTTGTAGCACCTCACTTTCTCCGTAAATCAAGAACTTATCCTAAGTATTTTCCAAATACTTAAGGATATTCATTACGTCTATCCAGTGATTCTTTACTGGATTTGACTGGTCTTTACTTGTCTTGCTTAACATTAAAGCAACATCAAAACAAGTACGTGTCATGGCATACATGATAGATCCAATTTCCGACGCATATGGAATCTCATCCATGCATTCAAGCTCAGCAGTTATCGTAGGACACTGTTTCTTGCTTAACGTAATGCCATGTGACATTGGCATAAAACCCTTCTTGGAATGCTGAAAACGTGTAGGACTTTGTCAATATAAGAATCCTGACTTTGTCCTATCAGCTCTTTTGGATCTCTATCTTTAGATCCAAAATCCAAGAACATACGTGGCTTTACCCATGTCAATCATAAAACCAACTCCCAAGCCAGTCCTTTACCGACTGCAGCATTGGAATGTTATTTCCGAGAATCAGTATGTCATTGACATACACTATGAGAAATGCAACATCGCTCCCACTTATCTATTAGTAAACGCACAGTTCCACTTCGTTCCTGTTCAAGTCAAAACCTTGACTACTTCAACAGAACGAAGATTCCAACTCCGATATGCTTGCTTCCATCCATGAATGGATCGATGAAGCTAACTTACACACAGTATAATTTTTCGGAGTCCGTGCTCACTTTCGCTTCTGTGAATTTCGCAGGTTCATCACTTTCAATGATCATCAGATCATGACAACTAATCACGAGAAATCACTCTCGGATTAGTGACGGATTCATTCAGATCTGCGAACTTCAGGCTCTACAGGTGTAGATTCTACAGAAATCTGTAAATCCATCCGCTGCTCTCCCTCAACAGGTTGAGCAGCCTTCTGTATTTCTCGAATTTCTTCGAGTTATACTTTTACTCCCACTGTTCTTCTTGGAAAGCAACTTTCCTTTTAGAAAACAGAATTCCGAACAACCTAACTTCGTTTTCGGAATGGACGTAAAAAGTAACAAGCCTTGGTTTCCCTAGGACAACCAGCGAAGTAGCACAACTACAAATACTCAGTAAAGACGAATTTGGATCTTTTCCAGTCCACATTTATGTGGTGTCTTTCAACTGATATTGGTGGAACTATTTCAGCGTAAACTTAGATATTTCTAGAGCGTTATTCTTAAAGAATATCATGGAAGATTCGTGTGACTCATCTTTAATCATTTCTAATAAAATCTGATTCTTTCTCACAGAAACACCTCCAGGTTTTCAGGAGAAATGAGCTGTGAAACGACTTCACACTCATTTAGATGATCACACCATCAATGACTTAAGTATTCTTACTCGTGATCTAATCCAGAGTGTCAATACTTCTGTCATTCAGATTCTATACCTCATTCTGGAACTCTTTCGACCATTTCAAAGAATTCCGACTCGTGTCTCATCAAATGAACACAGTCATACTCACTGAAGTAATCAGTAGAGACAATGAAGTACAGGAAATTTTCTCTGGCATTACTGCTCATCGGGCCACATACATGAGTATGTTCAATGTCCAATAAGCCTTTGGGCCTTTCTCTAGCTCGGCTAAGATAGGCCCTTTGTCTTTTGGTCCAGTAAGCAGAATTCAAGTCTCATAAGATATCCGATCAAATGAGCCCAAAAGTCCATAACTATGGGATTTCTGAATCAGACTTACTCTATGTGACCAAAACTTTTATGCCAGGAAAAATCAGGTTTAATTCATCAGATTTAAACCAATTCGGTATTTATGTTACATTTAGGCACTCTTTGGTTTAAGATATAAAACCCATTCCTTGAATAGGGTGCTACAATCAATATTTCATTGAGATCAAAAGAACAAAACTTGTCTTTTATCAAAATGAAAAACATTAAAATTCTTACAAGAAAATGAAAGACAACTCTGCTTAAAGCAGGTACATTGTAGCAATTACTTAATACAAAACCAAGCCTCAAAGGCATCTACAAGTGAAAACCCTACTGCTGAGGCAGCATCCATAGCTCCTTCCAGACATGCAGTTCCACTTGTCCTTCCTTCAACGTTCTACTGTTGCTTAGGCTCTGCATATTATAACAAATATCAGTGCCACAACCAGTATCCAATACCTATAAGGTAGAACTTGAAGTAATAACATGAATACCTGAGGAAGTAGTCTCATACATCAACTTCAACTCCTCATAATCTTCCATGAATTTAATGCAATCTCTCTTCCAATGCCCATTCTCTTTACAGTAGCAGCACTTACCAACGTAAGAGGTATCTGACTCGGGCTCAGAAGACACACGCTTGCCATGATTCAAAATCTGGACAACTTTGTCTTCACCCTTGTCAGCATTAGGTTTAGAAAACCTTCCCTTCTCCTTTATGAGATTATACAGGGTACTCTTCACGTTTGGCTCAACTGTCTTGAGCATATCATGCAGTTCAGTCAGCGTCTTCGTTAAGCCTTTCTTGATATAGTTCCTTCTGAACTTATCATAGCTTGACGGCAGTGACTGCAGAATGATCTCAGTTGCCAATTCTTGGCTAACTGGATAATCCAGTTTCCTCAGGTTATCAATGTAACCCATCATTTTACTGACATGAGGACTTACTGGATGATCATTTGGTAGCTTGCAGCTAGTGAGAGACTTAACCAACTGGTATCTCTCCACTCTTACCTGCTCCTGAAATTTCAATTTCAGGCTGCTGATCATCTCTATTGGCGACTCCATGTTCTCATATTGCTTCAGCAAATCTGAGTCCATGGTAGCCAATATCAGACCACGCACATCTACCGCATCATTATAATGTTTATTCCAAGCATCATATACTGCATGAGAGGCATTGGACCTGATCCTCTCGGGGAGAGCTCTCTCAAGGACATAGTCCTTTCTCTCCTGCCTGAGGACTAGCCTCAGGTTCCGCGACCAAGTCAAGAAATTTGATCCGTTCAGTTTGTCCATCTCAAGGACAGACCGGATCGAGAAAGTGTTTTGATTGTTTGTGCTAGTCATAACTGAAATTTAGAGATAAATAGAGTTTTAGTTATTTAGTTCATAAAAGAGTAATCTTAATAACTTATAAGAAAAACTCGCACTGCATTCAAAATTTCTTTGTTTAACCTCATAAGAATGCAATGATTCCGAGACCCATGTTCAACCAAAACCAAAGTGGGTCACTGGCCGTCACCCGGAATTAGCTTTACTTGGTAAGCATACACACAGCTAGTTATATCCATATAACTCTCGGTTGTGGATTGGGCCCAAGGCCCAATTCACCAGATGTCTAAAGGCCCGGGACTCCCGATGGCCCAGTCAAGGAAACCAATCTCTTACAGCCAAATAATCACTAAAGTCTGGGACTCCCAATGAAATTAGTGACTATATACTACTTTACTTACGCAAAAACAGACACCTCACACTGTAAGCCATATCTGTAATTGAATAAGCGTTAAGTAGCTGACAAGATTGGGCAAGACATCCAAGCTTGATATTGTTTTTGAGGATTTTAGGTTTTCTTTCCAAAAATAGAAGATTACTATTTTGGGAAACTTTCCAATTCAAGTAACTTACTAAATATGGAAACTTTCTATTTTAGGAAACCCACTTATTTTAGAAACTTTCTAAATTCAGAAACTTACTATATTTAGAAATTTCTTAACATGCCAAAATTAGAAACTTCTAATCAAAGAAACTTTCTAATTTAATGTTTTATTAAAGTTTTCGGTTGGGTCACAAATTATAGGCCCAATTCTTGGCCCAAGACCACAGAATTCCAATTGGCCCAATAATTTGACATAACCGAGTCGGTTCATTAATTCTGGTCCAAGACCAAATTAACTACTAAATCCAACTGGTTATTTACTAAACCAGACCAGCTCTAAATTATTTGGTCCAACCAAATCAAACTTAGACCAGCCTTCGGTTTAGGTTAAAATTCAATTTTTGAATTTAAATCCGGTTTAACCAGAAATTAAATAATACCAATTGTATTAAATAATTTCCAGAAAACCGCGATTTGGTTAACCGCTTGAACCACCAATTAAATTGGATCGGTTCGGTTAAGTCCAAAATCAGGAAGAAATAGATTGGTCTAACCAATCAATTTTAGCTGATTTTGACCTAACTTGCGGGATTAGGCATTGCAAACAACGAATCATGATCGGTTTGACTTGTCAAAATCGTTATCCCATTAATCATTACCAATCCAACAATGGACTTTATGCCAACGATTTCAATAGCATGATTTTGTTGAAAAGTAAAATCGTTTGATATAATTCACTTAAAGTCAACATTCGATTTAGACTTTTCCAATTCGTTTCATAATTAATTCAATCAATGTGTGAATGCTTACGATCATAACAAATCCGATCGCTAACCAATTGATACTTAATTAAACAAAGTCAACAGCGATTGTTTTATCAACAATTCCTTCTATCGATTAAAAGCAAAGTCAACAGCAACTATCGTTTGATAATTAATTCAACTATCAACAGCAAAGTTATCGATTCATGACATAAACGATCGCTTGTGATTTCTTATTCACACGATCCAAAAGTCAACAGCAATTGAAACAAAGTGACTTTAAACATTAAGCTTTTCTTATTTCTAGGTTTTCAAAGTTTCAATCAATTTTACTTATTAAAATCGATTCATCAAACTAATAAACAACCTAGTATGATTCAAAAGGCAAAAACCTAACAACCTGGCTCTGATACCACTGAAGGATTATGTGTGTTCATTGGTGTAATTATCAGGTTACAACCTAGCACATAATCAACTAGGATCTAGGTGATTTGCAGTTGAATCATAAACAGATCAGGATCATTACCTTATGATTGCAGCGGATTGATCAAAGGAATATCGAGATCTGCAAGAGCTGATGATTACCGGCTCCTCCTAGGTATCCACACGCTTACAAGCTACTGGATCAGGCTGCTAGACCAAAGTTGGAATCAACCGAGAGAGAGAGAGGACGGCTGCTCCTAGAATCGCAGATGGGGTGTTGTGATACCCTAGGCTGCGCCTCCCTCTGCCTTATATGGGCCCAAGTTATTAAACTAATGGCCTATTAGGCTTTTGGGCCCAAGACACAAATCAGACAAAAGCCTGTATTTTGTCTGGCCCAATTCTCTGTTCAAATACGGAAAATGCCTTGCATCTTTCCGTATTAATTCCATTTTAACTTTCCCGTTAGCTATGGTGTGTGACCCTTTGGGATCATACAATACTGGCAATAAGTACTAAACTTATAGATCAAGAGCGGGCTCTAGCAAGTCATCATGATCACCCAGTATTTATGACTTATGTCAGATCTCGACACTTATCATACTTTCTAGAGATAGTACGGTAGATTTCAGGACATTCCCAACAGTTTTTAAGTATTGGAAAACGTATAAGGAAGTGTTTATTGAAATATTTGAAGATCTGTTGGATGATCATGTGGCGGAAATGAAAATTTTACATGAAACTGATGGAATCATGGCTTATCACAATAAATTTGAGAATATTAGGAACCGTGTGTATTTAACAGAAGATGTTTTGGTGCGAAATTATTTGGCGGGATTGCGCATTGAAACTCAGATGTAAGTTAAGATGTTCAAGCCAAAGATGATTAAAGATTTCTTTTCTTTGGGACGTTTATATGAATCTGCACATCCACGGAAGAAACAGTCGTATTATTTGAATGGTTACAAGCCACAGTCGCCAGCTAAAGGCATTCTCACAGTCAAGAAGGATAATGGCTGGTATTTGAAGAAGGAAAAGACTCATATAAGAGATAACAATGGTCTAGTTCAACCTCGAAAGTTTTTGACGAGTGAAGGAATTATTGTCTGCTGGCATCATTCAACCAAGAAACAGTCCTTTTGCATCTCAAGTGGTTTTAGTGAAGAAAAATGATGGTTCGTGGAGGTTGTGTGTGGATTATAGAGGTTTGAATAGGCTTACTGTGAAGGAAAAATTCCCTATACCTCTTATTGAAGACTTAGTGGATGAGTTGGGTGGCTCTAATATCTATTCAAAGATAGACTTACGTGCAGGTTACCATCAAGTCAGAATGTCACTTGAGGATATTCATCAAACTGCTTTTAAAACACATAGTGGCCATTTTGAAAATCTTGTTGTGCCATTCGGATTAACAAACGCCCCTGCAACGTTTCAAGGGTTAATGAATGTTGTGTTTCAAAAGTTTCTGAGAAAATTTGTACTCATTTTCTTCGATGATATTCTCATATATAGTCATTCAGTGGAGGATCATTTAAGTCATATGCGCAGTGTCTTTCATACTATGCGACAACATAAACTATTTTCTAAACAAAAAAAATGTGCCTTTGCAGCTGATCGTGTGGAGTATTTGGGACATTTTGTTGAAGCTAAGGGTATCTCCACAGATCCAGCCAAGATAAGAGTAGTGGCTGAGTGGCCTGTTCCAAAGAATGTGAAGCAATTAAGGAGTTTTTTTGGGACTCACAGGCTAGTATCGTCGCTTTGTGCAGAATTTTGGTTCTATAGCAAACCTTTAACTCTGCTTACTAAGAAGGATTCTTTTCAATGGATGGATGAACTCAGAAGGCATTTGATTGTTTGAAGCAGGCTTTGTGCACAACTCATGTCCTTGCATTTCCTCTGTTTGATAGACTATTTATTGTCGAAACAGATGCTTGTGGTGATGAAATTGGTGTTGTCTTGATATAAGACAATCACCTTATTGCTTACATAAGTCGTCATTTGAAGGGAAAACAACATCACCTTTTCATTTATGAAAAGGAATTATTATCAGTGGTATTTGCAGTACAAAAGTGGCGTCATTATCTTTTGACCTACCATTTCATAATCAAGACTGATCAGAGGAGTCTCAAATATATGTTGGAACAACGAATCAACACGCCAATTCAACAACAATGGCTTCCCAAACTTCTGGAATTTGATTATGAGATACAATATAAAGAAGGAAAGGATAATCTAATAGTTGATGCTTTTTCACGAGTGGAAGGATCCCAGATATCATTCATGGCCTTGTATGTGTTGGATTGTGACTTTATGAAAAGGATTCAACAAGGTTATGACAGTGATCAGGGAGTAAAGACTATCATCACAGAATTACAGGCTAATCCGCATAACAACAAATCATTTGTTTGGTCCAGAGATATATTACGAAGAAGAAGCAAATTAGTGGTGATTGCTGTTGATTCTTTAAGATTAGATATCTTGGAGTGGCTTCACAGCTCGAGTGTGGGAGGTCATTTTGGAAGGGATGCTACACAACAACAAGTTAAAAGCCTCTTTTACTGGAAAGGGATGACAAAGGACATACAACAGTGTATTCGCAGTTGATATATCTGTCAACAATGTAAGTATGATAACTCACCATCACCAGTTCTGTTGCAACCACTTCCTATTCTGACAGCTATATGGAGTGATATTTCCATGGACTTTATTGAGGGCTTACCATTGTCGTTCTAGAAATCTGTGATTATGGTGGTTGTTGACAGATTAACAAAGGCAGCTCACTTTCTCGCTATAAGCCATCCTTACTCAGCTTTGATCGTTGTGGGAAAGTGGCTTATAAGGTAGAATTTCCAGCAACTTCTCGTATACACCTTGTTTTCCATGTCTCTCAATTGAAGCAGCATGTGGGAAATCATTTGAGGAGTTCTATCTTACCAATTGTGGTTCATGACGCATTGATTAAAGAACCAGAGAGGATCCTTGAAAGGAAGATGGTCCAAAGACAGGGTCGTGCAGCTACTAAAGTACTTGTGAAGTGGTGTAATGAAGATGAAGCAGAGGCTACGTGGGAGTATTTGTTTGACATTATGAAGAAATACCCAAAGTTCAACCATGAGCACATGGTTGTTTAGAGGGGAAGGATCTGATACAGTGTAGTGTTATGGGACTGAGCTGAGTGAAGTGATGACATGGACGATCCAAATTAAATAAGAGGATGAACGGTTGAGATGGTTTGAGGAGCATAACAAACTGTACAAGCTGAATAAAAGTTGTAATTGGGAGTGAGAGTGACATTCGATTTGTTTTCTGAGAAATGTTTCTCTAGTCTCTCTCTAATTCTCTGGTAAGAACTTGTAATTAATCTTCTCTAGAAATCTTTCTTACTCTTGAGATTTTTTGAAGGTGAGTTGGAGATTCGTTGTTTGATATGAACATTGGATTTCCATTTCTATCATAAAGATCATATTGATTCAGAACCTGTTCTTGTTGTATCAGCCGACACTGGTTGTACATGATGATGGTTCATGGAGAGCGGTGCGAATTCTTTTGATGATGGATTTAGATAAGAATGGCTGATGATCCTCTATAGGTTAAAAAAACTATATATGTTTTCTATGATGGATGGTAATGAAACAAAGCTATATTCTTTTTTTATTAAACATTTTCTTGTTAATTTTAGAACAAGTAACAAGGTAAACCTAACATGGAGACCTGTCGATGTAATAGCTAGAGAGTGCATCTGTAAATTGTCTCTCTCGGAAAAGAAAAAAACCCATCTATATCCATTGCACCATATTTGTTAGATACGTAAGTGATTACGTAAGGTAAGTCCATAGACGGTGGAAAAGGAGTCAACAAAGGAGGCATGTGGTTTCAACAATTGCATGTCTCACTAATTCTCATTTTTTTATCAAGAAAATTGTCTCACCAAACATGAAGCTTCTCCTATAAATAGATGATGGTTTTCATTCTTTGAAATCATCCCAAAACAAGAACAAGAAGAGAGAAAGAGAGAAGAAAGAAAGAAAGAAAAAAAAATATTTTTTCTTTGTAAAAAAAAGTATAATTTTCTTGAGTGTATTTGGGTTTTGGGTGTGAGTTGAGAGAGTTGTAATTTCCCAGTGATTAATATAAAGATCTGTAGCAGGTCCGAAGACGTAGGCACGATTGGCCGAACTTCGTTAAAAATTTCGTGTGCATTTTCTTCGGTCTCATATTTCTGGTTTTCGAGAAAATTCGAGTTTATTTTCTAACAACTGGTATCAGAGCACGGATTTGCGGTAATCTCGGTCAAGTTTTTTTTGCGGGGTTACTATTCACGTGAATAGTTTAATCGTGAATAGTAAAATTTTGTCGGCGATATCGGTTTGTCGACGGAGGTGTTTTAATACACGGTGATTCGCAAAAGATAATCAGAAACGATGGGAGGCGAAGATGGTTCGGCGCATGGTATCGGGAAATTTGACGGTACAGATTAGAATGCAAATTGAAGATTATCTGTACGGAAGAAAGCTTCATCAACCATTGAGCAAGAAACCTGAGAAGATGGATCAGGATGAGTGGGAACTCCTTGACAGACAAGTTCTTGCTGTTATCAGGTTAACACTATCAAAGAATGTCGCTCACAACGTTGCGAAGGAGAAGACCACAGAAGGGCTCATGAAAGTTCTCTCGGATATGTATGAGAAACCTTCAGCAAATAACAAGGTATTTCTCATGAAGAAACTTTTTCATTTAAAGATGGAAGAAGGTGGCCATGTTGCAGCACACGTGAATGAATTCAACATGATTGTCAACCAATTATCGTCTGTTGAAATCGAGTTTGAAGATGAAGTGCGGGCATTGATTTTGTGGGAGCCAATGAGGGCAGCGGTTAGTAATTCTGTGGGAAATCATAAACTTAAGTTTAATGATGTTCGAGATCGTATCCTTTCTAAAGAAGTTCGTAGGATCGACTCTGGTGAAGCTTCAACGAGCTCTGCTTTCTACGTGGAAAACAGAGGCAGAAGCAAAGCCAGAACAACCGAAACAACGGCGGAGCGAAGTCAAGAAATGGAAGAAGTCAGTCCAAATTCAAGCAGCCTGTTGAATGTTGGAATTGTGGAAAGACGGGCCACATAAGAAAGAATTGCTGGGCAATTTCAAAGAAGGAATGCAACAAGGGAGCCGGAGCCAATGCAGTCACACATGAAATTGGTGATGCATTGGTAGTATCTGCTGATTCTCCAAGAAAAGGTGAAACTCATGATGCAGCTGTAATAACCAATGAAGCGTCGATCTCCTATGTTGATAGCCCGATCGAGTCTTGGGTTCTAGACTCTGGAGCATCATTTCACACGACACCACACCACAACATAATGGAGAACTATGTTGCTGGAAATTATGGGAAGGTATATCTAGCTGGTGGTTTACCTTTGGACATAGTTGGTATTGGAGATATCAACTTGAAGATGTCAGATGGTCGTGTATGGAAGATCACAAACGTTAGGCATGTGCCAAAGTTGATGAGAAATCTTATCTCAGTAGGTCAACTTTGTTGGATTCCCTAGTATCCAGGGTCTAGGTGATTGAATCTAACAACTGACCTCGTGTTTACCTGTAGATTGGCAGCGGAAATTGGAGCAGGTAAACGAGATCTAGAGCGCCTCAATCGCTGCGCCTCTATCGTAGTCCACACGCACACAAGCTGGAATCCGCCGGGATGCTAGTACCGGTGATCGGATCTCCTAGGATTCTCTGTATGTTTTTTAGAGGAAGAGGGTCCGTTTTTCTGTCAAGAAAAACTGTCTGCAACGGCTCGCACTTAGGTCGTGTAACCTGGCCCCTTATAAATAGGCCCATGGTGTACAAACCGTAACATCAGTTACGGTATCGACCTTGTGTCGATCGTTGCACCCAATGGTAACGATCGACACACCTCTTGCATCGATCGACGCACCAATGGTATCGATCGACACCCCTCTTAACACACGAATTCAATGTGTATCCAATACACATTGATCAGACCATTTGCCAATGATCAATTCCCTACAGAAGCGTATCCAACTTGCTTAGGTGTGTGACCCTTTAGGTTCACACGATACTAGAAATGAGTTACAACTCATTTGTCATAAGAGGTTTCTAGCAAAACATTATGACTACCCAGTATCACATGAATTGTCCGATCTCGACAATACAACTATCTCTAGAGTGCGTACAATGTGATTTCAGGACATAATCCCAACAATCTCCCACTTGTACGTGAATCACATATTCCTATAATCCCTTCGTCTCTATATCTCGATATGGCATAAGGCAAGAGATTGTGTCATCCTTATTATAGCCAATATCATGTTCATCGAATTCATGATCTATACTGATAAGACAAACGACTGACAATCACCTCGTTTGAGCACGGCCATGCATTTTCTCAATATCAAATCTTCGATGGGCCTTGAGATATTTATCTCCCGTTATATGGGAGGGACAAATCCCATCTTATTCCATCCTTGTTTCTACACATACTTCATGATACGCCTAAACAATGCCGTTATAGCCGCCAGTTACGGAACGACGTTTGACAAGGTCAAAACGCACCAATTCATATGCTAGAAAGCATGATGAACTCAGGTCTAAGGACTATACTCTATAGTCGTAATGAGAACTTCTCATGACACTAATATAACTATCCTGTGAAGTTCTCATTAGCGGGTCATGTCCGATCATATGTTCACCAACATATATCTATGTGATTGACTGTGATAATCATATCGTTGACTCCATGAAACTTAGTCCAACAGTCACCTCACATGCTAGTCTCGCGCGGTTGTTAGTGTCCCATTTTTAACAACCTTGACTAGGGACAAACATAATTTTATGTCATCTTTTACTTATAGGGTTTCATGATCAAGTCCTCAACTTGATGACCTATAAGATGAGCATAAAATACTTTGGGACCATTATTTAATTATCCAATAATTAAATAATACCGATGTCAGTATGACTTACATAAACACTACCATAGCATGTCTATGTAAAGATTACATCATAACTAAAGTTACTCCCACTAGAGTCAATATCATCTCTTTAGACATCTTATACCTACAGCAATAGAATAAATCTGGTGCTTAGGTTGTGGGAGAGACCGCGGTGTTTTGCTTGAAACATTTCCAACAAACCACACCGCCATTCAGATAAAAGCACTATTCTACGGTCCACTGCTTGGAGCCTTTCCAACAGATAGCACCGCTATTTAGACAAAGAGACATAACCGGGTGGGAACCGGGAATCATCTTTGTCCGACTAACTACTTTCAACTGGTTCGTCACTTCCTCAGTTCACCACGAAACTATCCTCAGAGTTCTTCAAACACTTGGGATATTTCTGGCAACTGATCAGTGACTCTTACCGGAATATATTGGTATTTTCTCGTCATGTTTTATGCGTAAGTTGCAACTAGACGAGCGCAAAATATGGCATTTATGATGGATTCTATTGCAGCAGCATTAGCAATCACACTCATTAATAATAGCTCAGTTAGTGTTCAAAAACACTTCATCTTGCTAATATTGTTACTAGCTCAGCCAGTGTCCAAGACACTGTATCTCGCTTAGATTATTGCCATAAGACCTTTGGTATGAAGCCATTCTTGGAATTGAGCACATATGCACTGTCCAATACCTTATCAACATAAGGATTTTGGCATGATCCAATTGGCCCTTTTGATCCATTCCAATGGATCCTTATTCCAAGAACTTTTACGGCCTTCTCCCATGTCCATCGTTAAACTTGACTTCTGACCCAAATCTTGACAAGACTTTAGCGTCGGAACGTCGTTTATGAGATTAAGTATGTTATTTACATACAGTGTGAGAATTGCAATTACGCTCCCACTAGTCTTCTTGTAAACGCATGGTTTCTTTTCTTTCTGATCAAGTCAAAACTATTGACCACTTTATCAGAATGTTGATTCCAACTCCAAGACGTCTGCTTCAATCCAGAAATGGATCAGTGAAGCTAACATGCATACCTAGCAAGTTTTCGGAGTTGGGGCTCACCATCGCTTCTTTGAATCTCGCATGTTCGTCACCTTTCAATGATCAACAGATCACGACAATTGGTTGCGAGAAATCACTCTCAAGTTTGTGACGGATCCTTTCGGATCTGCGATTTTCAGGCTCCACATTTGTAGATACTACAATACTTTGTAGATCTTGCCGCTGCTCTTCCTCAACAGGTTGAGCAGCCTCCTGTGTTTATCGAATTTCTTCGAAGTGTACTTTTACTCCCACTGTTCCTTTTGAAAGTACGATCTTTCACAAAAGACACAGTTCCGAATAACAAAAATTTGTTCCTCAGATTGGTTATAAAAGCACCAAGCCTAGGTTTCCTTAGGACAACCAGCGAGGTAGAACTTATCAGAAATGGATTCAAGTTTGTTTGTTGACTACTGTCTTACACAAACCTTGCAATCCCAATTAATCAGAAAAACAAATTTGGAAATCACCCAGTCCACATCCAATGTGGTGTTTTTCACTGATTCTGATAGAAACTTATTTAGCGTAAAGACAGACATTTTAGAACGTATTCTTAAATGATCATGGAAGATTCCTGTGACTCATCATTAATCGGAGCATATCTAATAAGATCCGATTTATTCTGTCAGATGATCACCCAATTCTTGACTCAAGTATTTTCCTCTGCGATCTAATCGAGGATCTGAATACTCCTGTCAAATTGGTTCTACACTTCATCTTGGAACTCCTCAAGGGATTCCTGCTCGTGTCTCATCAAATGAACACAGCCATACTTATTGATGCCATCAATAAGGTAATGAAGTACAGAAGATTTCCTCTGGCACTAATGCTCGTTGGGCCGCATACATCAGTATGTGTAAGGCCCAATAAGCCTCTGGCCTGTTTCTTTTAGCTCTGCTAAAAGGGCCTCAGTCATTTGATCTAGTGAACAGAATTCATATCTCAAATGATTAATAATCAAATGAGTCCAAAACTATGGAACTTCTGAATCCGATTCACTCTAAGTGGTCAAACGACTATGCCAAGGAAAAGTCGAGTTCGAGTCATCAGACTTGAACCTTTAGTATTTGTGTTATATTCAAACTTTCGCTGGTTTAAGATATAAAACCCATTCCAAACGGGGTGCTACCATATGATATTTCATTAAGATCTAAAGAACAAAACTTGTCTTTTATCAAAATAAAAGACATCCAAATTCTTTACAAGAAGATGAAAGACATTTCTGCACAAAGCAGATACATAGTAGCAATTACTTAATTTCTAAAACCAAGTATGAAAGGCTCCTATAAGTGGAGAATCTCTACGGCTCATGCAGCAACCATTGCTTCATACCAGACACGCAGTTCCACTTGTCCTTTCTTCAACGTTCTACTGTCGCTTAGGTCCTGCATATTTCAAAAATATCAGTACCACAACTAGTATCCAATACTTATGTAGAACTTGAATTAATAACACAATACCTGAAGAAGAAGTACCATACATCTCCTTCATCTCTTGTGAATCTTCCAAGAATTTAATGCAATCTCTCTTCCAGTGCCCTGACTCATCGCAGTAGAAGCATTTTCTAACACCAGATGGGCCTTACTTGGGCTTATAAGATGACACAGGCTCATCCTGATTCCAAATCTGGACTGCCCAGCCTCTACCCTTACCAACACAAGATTTCTCAAATCTTTTACCCTTTATGATGTCTTGCTCTACTGTTTTGAGCATGCCATGCAGCTCAGTCAACGTCTTCGTCAAGCCTTTCTTGATATAGTTCTTAATGAACTTATCATAGCTTGACGGCAGTGACTGCAGAATGATGTCAGTGGCCAACTCTAAGCTGACAGGACATTCCAGTCTCCCCAGGTTATCAATGTAACCCATCATTTTAATGACATGAGGACTTACTGGAGCATCCTCTGGTAGCTTGCACTCGGTGAGAGACTTCACCATCTGGAATCTCTCAACTCGTGCCAGATCCCGAAACTTCAGTTTCAGGCTGGTGATCATCTCTATTGGCGACTCCATGTTCTCGTATTGACTCTTCAAGTTCGAGTTCATGGTGGCCAACATCAGACCACGCACATATACCACATCAATATAATGCTTATTCCAAGCATTATATGCTGCATGTGAGCGATTGGTCCCAAGCCTTTCTGGAAGAGCTTTCTCAAGGACATAGTCCTTGATCTCCTGGTTGAGAATGAATCTCAGATTCCGATACCAATCCAGGAATTTGGATCCATTTAACTTGTCCTTCTCAAGGACGGATCGCAACGAGAAAGTAGTCATAGACATAAGCTGAAATTCAAGAAAAACAAAGATTTAGTTATGTATATTATGAGAAATCTTATCTAATAAGAAAACTCGCATTATATTCAAACAATGTTTCCTCTATGAATACAATGATACAAGATCCATACTTCACTAAAATATGAGTGGGTGACTCGCCATTACCCAAACTTTAGTTATCTAGGTAAGCAAATCATTGCTAATTGTACCCAGTACAACTCTTGGTTGTGGATGGGATAAACTATGTCTAATCCACTCTGATGTCTCTGGGCCCAGAACTTCTGATGGCCAAGTCAAGTAAACCAATCTCTTTAGTCTTGTGATCATTGACAGTCGCACTGCAAGTCTATCAATGATCACCTGTCTTACTCATGTAGCAGTGGATACCAAGGACTCCAAGGCTATCCAACAAACGAAACAAGTCTTGACAGTAGACAAGATTGGGCAAGACATCAAGGTCACTTGATATTTAGTTGAGGAAACTAAACCCAAAAGTTTAGCAAATCAATCTCTTAGGTCATGTAATTTTTTTGATGTTTTAGCACTGCAAGTCCATCAACTCAACTACCTGCCTTACTCACGTAATTGTGGATACCAAGCTCTTGGCTAGACTATCACACAACAAAATGAGTCTTGACAGTTGACCATATTGAAGCTAATCTTTGATCAATGTTTAAGTCTGGTTTGGTTCATTGAATCAGTCATGTCGATCAACACAACCTATGTGTGACGGTCGACATAGACCTAAACCGAAGATAATTTTGATAACCAGCCCAATCTAATTGAACCGACTTATCAGATCAAACTGATCTTAATTTATTCAAATCGGTTTATACTAATTGAGATAATCAGTTCAATCTAATTGAACCAAATCATCCAATTTAAAACGATCTGACCTACCTTTACCAAGCATGATAATCAGTTCAATCCAATTGAACCGATTAACCAATCGCAAGGCCTGTGTCGACCAACACTAAACCTGTGCCGATCGATACAGTTGGGTATCAGAGAATTTTAATCGAATTAAACCGACATAACCATGCGAGATAACTGGTTCAATCCAATTGAACCGATCTATCCTTTCGCATAGCCTGTGTCGATCGATGCACTCAGTGTGTCGATCGACACAGTGCGATTTCTAAATCGAAACCCATTGTTTTAATAGGCGAATTCGCGATGCATCGATCGACACAAGTTTGTGTCGATCGACGCTATGCGAAAACACAATAGCTATTGCATTTTCGCGCTGCATCGATCGATGCACCCAGTGCACCGATCGATGCTGTGCGAAAACCCTGAATCAGTTTTGCCATTTTCGCACTGCATCGATCGACACACCCAGTGCATCGATCGATGCAGTGCGAAAACACAGTTCTTCGTTTTCGATATTAACAAATCCGAGATTATTATTAACAAAACGAATCCTAGCTAGCATCAATTCAATAAAAAAACCATTTAATCGAATTCTAGGCTACTGGTTCAATCTATTAAACCCTATGGCTCTGATACCACTGTTGGATTCCCTAGTATCCAGGGTCTAGGTGATTGAATCTAACAACTGACCTCGTGTTTACCTGGAGATTGGCAGCGGAAATTGGAGCAGGTAAACGAGATCTAGAGCGCCTCAATCGCTGCGCCTCTATCGTAGTCCACACGCACACAAGCTGGAATCCGCCGGGATGCTAGTACCGGTGATCGGATCTCCTGGGATTCTCTGCGTGTTTTTTAGAGGAAGAGGGTCCGTTTTTCTGTCAAGAAAAACTGTCTGCAACGGCTCGCACTTAGGTCGTGTAACCTGGCCCCTTATAAATAGGCCCATGGTGTACAAACCGTAACATCAGTTACGGTATCGACCTTGTGTTGATCGTTGCACCCAATGGTAACGATCGACACACCTCTTGCATCGATCGACGCACCAATGGTATCGATCGACACACCTCTTAACACATGAATTCAATGTGTATCCAATACACATTGATCAGACCATTTGCCAATGATCAATTCCCTATAGAAGCGTATCCAACTTGCTTAGGTGTGTGACCCTTTAGGTTCACACGATACTAGAAATGAGTTACAACTCATTTGTCATAAGAGGTTTCTAGCAAAACATTATGACTACCCAGTATCACATGAATTGTCCGATCTCGACAATACAACTATCTCTAGAGTGCGTACAATGTGATTTCAGGACATAATCCCAACAAACTTGATGATGCGGGGCACAATGTCAATTTTGGTGGTGGAGCATGGAGTGTAAAGAAAGGTTCCATGGTGGTTGCTAGAGGTCATAAAGAGGCACTCTTTATATGACAATGAGTCATGAAGATACAATTGCGGTTGTCAAGAATGCCAAACAGACTAAGTTGTGGCATTGTAGGTTGGACACATGAGTGAGAAAGGATTTAATTATGGCGGCAAATGGCGTGCTTCCAGATCTGAAGACGGTGGATCATCAGATGTGTGAATGTTGTATCCCTGGAAAGCAGAAACGGGTTAGTTTCTCAAAAGATGGAAGAGAACCCAAACCTGAGAAGTTGGAGTTGGTGCACACTGATGTGTGGGGACCCGCTCAGGTTGCATCGCTAGGAGGTTCATATTATTATGTGACCTTTATTGATGACTCCACAAGAAAAGTGTAAGTTTACTTCACGAAGAACAAGCATGAAGTGTTCTCGGTTTTCAAAAGATGGAAATCCATGGTTGAGATTGAGACGAATCTCAAGTTGAAGTGTCTAAGGTCTGATAATGGCGGAGAGTACATCAGCGAGGAGTTTAAAAGATATTGCGCCGATGGTGGGATCAAGATGGTGAAGACAATTCCTGGAACACCTCAACAAAATGGAGTAGCTGAAAGGATGAACAGAACCTTGAATGAGCGTGCAAGGAGCATGAGACTGCACTGCGGATTGCCTAAGACGTTTTGGGCGGATGCAATCAATATCGCAGCCTTCTTAATAAACAGAGGACCGTCTGTTCCGTTGGGATTCAAGATCCCTGAAGAAGTGTGGAGCGGAAAGAAAGTAAACATTTCTTATCTTAAATTATTTGGTTGCTTAGCTTATATTCACATTGATGATGCTGCAAGAAGTAAACTTGATGCAAAATCGAAGAGGTGTTACTTCATTGGTTACGGTGACACGGAGTTCGGTTATCGGCTTTGGGATGATGAAAATCGGAAGATCATCCGCAACAAGAATGTTGTGTTCAACAAAGAAGCGTTGTACAAGGATAAGCTAAAAGAAAGCTCGGGAAAGATGGAGTCTAGAGCTGTTGATTTGGGAGAGATCTTGGCAGCAGAGTTGCAGCAGGATACAACAACAGCAAAAGAGAAAAATTCTCAAGAGGAGAATAGTGAGGCAGATGAGAATGAAGATTCTGAAGTGATCCCACGTACCCCAGTTACAGAGTTGCGACGGTCAAATAGAACCATCAAGAAACCTGTAAGATTTTCTACATCACTCAACTATATTCTGCTCACGGATAGAGGCGAGCCTGAATGTTATAAAGAGGCAATGCAAGTTAATGAATCGATTAAGTGGGAGCTTGCAATGAACGATGAGATGGACTCGTTGATGTCCAATCACACGTGGGAGTTAGAAGAATTGCCTAGGGAGAAAAAGGCATTGCATAACAAGTGGGTCTACCGGATAAAAGAAGAACATGATGGGAGTAAGCGTTATAAAGCGAGGCTTGTTGTGAAGGGATTCCAACAAAAAGAAGGCATAGACTACACAGAGATATTTTCTCCTGTAGTGAAGTTGGTGACAATCCGAACTGTTCTTGGGCTGGTAGCAAATGAAGATTTACATCTTCAACAGATGGATGTGAAAACAGCATTTCTTCACGGTGATTTGGATGAAGAAATTTACATGAAGCAACCAGAAGGCTTTGAAGTTAAAGGGAAAGAAAGTATGGTGTGCAAGCTTAAAAGGAGTTTGTATGGTTTAAAACAAGCTCCAAGACAGTGGTATAAAAGGTTTGACAGCTTTATAAAAGGGGTTGGTTTCTTGAGGTGTGAAGCTGACCACTGTTGTTACTTCAAGAGGCTTGAAGAGTCGTACTTGATATTGCTCATGTATGTTGATGACATATTGATAGTGGGAGCAGATTTGGAAGAGATCAATAACTTGAAGGAAAAACTCTCGGAAGAGTTTGTGATGAAAGACCTAGGAGAAGCAAAACAAATTCTTGGGATGAGAATTAGTAGGAGCAAAGAGGGTCTTAAGTTATCACAAGAGGAGTATGTGAAGAAAGTCCTTAAGAGGTTTAATATGGATGACGTGAAGCCAGTTATTACTCCTCTGGCAAGTCATTTTCGGTTATCCAAAGATCAGTCTCCGGTGACTGAAGACGAGATGACATATGGATAGAGTTCCATATGCTTCTGCTATTGGCAGCCTGATGTACGCGATGGTATGTACAAGGCCAGACATTGCACATGCAGTGGGAGTCGTTAGCAGGTTTATGAGCAATCCTGGAAAATAACATTTGGAAGCTGTTAAGTGGATTTTAAGGTATCTGAAGGTAAATCCAAGTTTATCGCTATGTTTCAAGAAGTCAGAGATTGGATTGCAGGGATATGTTGATTCTGGCAATGGAGGTGACATTGACAGTATGAAGAGTACATCCGGGTATGTTTACACTTTTGGTGGTACTGCCATTTGTTGGGTTTCAAAGTTGCAGAAGATTGTAGCTCTATCAAGTTGTGAAGCGGAGTATGTTGCGGTAACAGAGGCAACAAAGGAGATGATGTGGTTACAGTCATTCCTAGAAGAGCTAGGCCATGACCAAGAGAAAAGTGTATTGTACTGTGACAGTAAGAGTGCCATTGACTTGGCAAAGAATCCAGTTTACCATACTCGGACGAAGCACATACAACGTCGATATCATTTCATCAGATCGGCTTTAGAAGATGAAGTGTTGGTGCTTGAAAAAATCCCAGGAAGTAAGAATCCGGCAGACATGTTAACAAAGGATGTGCCGTATGATAAGTTGAGGTTATGTGTAACTTCGGTTGGCTTGTTAGAGTAACAAGTACGGAAGACCTGCTACGGTGATCAAGGTGTGAAG
The DNA here is from genome assembly GCA_030180135.1 of Orychophragmus violaceus. Taxonomy (NCBI): domain Eukaryota; kingdom Viridiplantae; phylum Streptophyta; class Magnoliopsida; order Brassicales; family Brassicaceae; genus Orychophragmus; species Orychophragmus violaceus. The sequence continues at coordinate 48,178,794 of CM058235.1, read as the reverse complement.
ACAGATTGAAATCAGTCTTCAAGTGGGAGATTGTTAGATACGTAAGTGATTACGTAAGGTAAGTCCACAGACGGTGGAAAAGGAGTCAACAAAGGAGGCATGTGGTTTCAACAATTGTGTGTCTCACCAATTCTCATTTTTTTGTCAACAAAATTGTCTCACCAAACATGAAGCTTCTCCTATAAATAGATGATGGTTTTCATTCTTTGAAATCATCCCAAAACAAGAACAAGAAGAGAGAAAGAGAGAAGAAAGAAAGAAAGAAAAAGAAAAAATTTCTTTGTAAGAAAATTTAGTATAATTTTCTTGAGTGTATTTGGGTTTTGGGTGTGAGTTGAGAGAGTTGTAATTTCCCGGTGATTAATATAAAGATCTGTAGCAAGTCCGGAGACGTAGGCACGATTGACCGAACTCCGTTAACAAATTCGTGTGCATTTTCTTCGGTCTCATATTTCTGGTTTTCGAGGAAATTCGAGTTTATTTCCTAACAATATTATCTTCATTCCATGGAGATAAAGCTCGAGCTTCCTATTCCAGCACACATTCATCTCATTTATATCTTCCTTGACACTAGCTTATGTATCGCACTTTACACATTGATTTGCTCTCTCAAGTGTTAGCTTTGGATCCATATCCATAAGATTATAACATAATGTATTAGACGTTCAACACCAACTTCGACATAACCACAAAATAACATTTCAGACAAAGTTCATATTTATTAGACGAAACATTTTTATTCCTGATAGAAGCAAATCACAAAGGGATGTGCTCTTTAAGCAGAAGTCGTTCCAGTTGTTGCAGCGATAGCTCCAGCTTCGGTTAACAAAGGAACCAACTTACCGTCTCTGTGCAGGTTGGTTATTGCTACATAATAATGAAAGGAAAAAAAAATGATGAAAATCAGAAAATCTTTAATACATCGAAATAGAGTTGTGCTCTAGTTCTCTTACAATCGCAGCCACCGATGTGTTTTCCTCCTATAAACACATTAGGCACAGTGCGTTGTCCTGTCCATTCTGCAAGAGCTGATTGCACATTGCTACCATCACCTAGATTATAACAACAGTAATGAACAAAGCTTGAGTCTAGATTCTCTGATAAGTCTGAATCAGTGTAATATACATAAGTTCATTGAAGGTAATGATCCCAAAGAAAAACAAAGAAACTTTGAGGATGGGTTCATGAACAAAACCTATAACTGGATCAAATACCTAAACACGAATCTCTAGAGAAAACAGAGAAACTTCTGATAAAGGGCTCGTCAACAAATCCTATACCATGATCAAACAAAAACCTAAATTTGGATCTCCAGCGAAAGCAGAGAACACTCTACAGTGGGTTTGTTAACAAAACCTATACTTGGATCAATAACCTAAGCAAGAATCGCTAGGGAGACGAGAGAAATTTTCAACGATGAGCTTGTGAACAAAACCTAAACTCAAATCTCAATAGAAAGCAGAGAACTTTCTATAGTGGGTTCATGAAAGAAAAAAACAGATAATTGGATATATAACCTAAACTCGAATCTCGGCACACAAGCAAGGGAACAATTTGAACTTTATGAAAACAGTAAAAACAGAGAAATTTTCGACAATGTGATCAAGAACATAACCTGGACTTGGTCCAAACAGAAACCTAAACTCGAATCTCAAATACTCAAGCAAGAGAACAATCAGAACAATCAGAAAACATTAAAAAGATGGTCAATGAATTGAAATCATGATTGATAATGGTGATAATTACTTTCTTTGTCGAGCTCAATAGCCATGAATTTGGCTCCCAATTGTTGCAAAAGCTCCTTCACTCTCACACAGTATGGACAATACGACTTGCTGAAATCCCAGAGAGAAACCACAGGAACAAAATAAACCGATCAGATCACTCCAAATACTAACATACGTACAACAACAAACACATACTCCCTTGGTACATAAAACCGTCTAGATACATTCACGGATGCTTAACCCTTTCCATGGAAATTAACACAATCAAATCCATATACAGAAAAACATATTCGAAGATAACAATATGTTCACAAATCCAGAGAATCGAGAAGAGGAGAGACCTGAAAACAACGATGGCATTGCTGGAAACGATCTCTTTAGCCTTCGACATCGCCATCGTCGTCGAGATTAGAAAACCCTAAATTCGCTTTGTTGGTATCGATCTGGTTGGAGAAGGAAATGGAATTTTAAGAGAACGTAGCGAAGCGCATCAATACGCTTTATAAAACGCAATTTTATGAATTTGTAATCAAGTCGTACCAGCCGTCGATTTGAACCGGGAATTTTATTTATTTATTTGTTTTCGTTGCCGTCAGGTTGGTACACGTGTAAACCGAAGATCTATTCGCTGATAAGAAAAGGAAATACTTGTATTTTCTCAATTAACATTTTCAAAAGAAAGGAAAACAAGTTGTAAACAAAAAGGAAAACTTTACTTTTCTAATAAAATTAAATGTTTAATAAAATATATTACAAGCCAAACAAAACGTCTATATATATATAATTCATCCAAAGAGCACTCGTTCTCTCATCCAAAATCTGAGTTTTAGCCAAGTAAAAGAAAAGAAAAAATGTCGAGAAATTGCCTCCCGTCGAAGAAAGTTCTCGACGATCTCTACAATCGTTTTGTTTCGAATGGCCCTGATGAAGACAAACAGTCATTCGAGAGACTTATGTTTCTTGTGGAGAGTGCTTATTGGCACTACGAAGATGACGTTGTAGACAACGATCTAACGCTAAAGTCGCTATCTATGAGAGAGTTTACTCGTCTCTTATTCAACAACTCTGATCTGTTGAGACCTTATGCTGCACACTTGGATCAAATATTCAGAGACTTTATTTCTTACAAGTCTCGGATTCCGGTCGCTGGTGCGATTATCCTAGACGAGACATACGAACGTTGCTTGCTGGTCAAAGGATGGACAAAATCATCAAATTGGAGCTTTCCACATGGGAAGAAGAGCAAAGATGATGAAAAAGATGATGTATGTGCTATACTTGAGGTGTTGGAGGAAACACGGTTTGATGTCTCGAGGTTACTTACTTAAGAGAGAAGAATATATCGAGTTTACATTCCAAGGAGAGAAAAGAGTACGGCTTTACATTGTCTATGAGGTTAAAGATGATACAGCTTTCGCACCACAGACAAAGAAGGAAATCAGTCAAATCGCATGGTATAGGCTTGATGGGCTTGAACAGGGATATGCTGGTCTCAAATTGTACATGGTGGAACCTTTTCTCGCATCGTTGAAGTCGTGGATATCAAAGCATCCAGCTCCCGTAGCACAGACCAAGCCCTTTAACCCACCACTGTGCGTGTGGAGTGCGAAAACTACAACAGAAAGAAGCTACAATATTAAAACCTGGAAACAGTCTCATCATAAGTTCAACACGTCAGCAATCTTGCCGGCCATGGCATCATGTTCTTGACTAGACATAGATTGGTGGGTTTGTGTATAGCAAAACCGTTGATTATGTTGTCACGTTTCTGCTTTTGTATTTCTTTGGTATATGGTTTGTACCTCTCGTTTCTTTTAGAAAGAAAAGTTTGTTGTACATGAATCATGTAACATGATTTTAGTAAACGAAACGATATATATTCTTCTTCTGTTCTTCTTATTAATTTCAGAACAAGTAACATGGTAATACATACAAGAATTTAGACTTAGTTGTGAACAATCAGTGTAGCTGCAAACTGACCCATCTATAACCTCTGCACCATATTATCTGCATCCCAATATATAGAAGTCGGTTTTGGGAGATCAAGCAAGTAGTTTATTCCCTTAAGAAGACATCTCACAATCCCCATCGCATTCATATCTTCCATGACACTAGCATCTGTGTCGCACTTGACACATTGATTTGCTCTCTCAGTTACCTTTGAATCCACTATTCTGTGTCGCACTTGACACATTGATTTGTTCTCTCAGTTACCTTTGAATCCACTATCTTTTTGTGAAATATTAATCCATAAGGCGGCCACACTATGTAGAAAGGAAGTAGAGCTTCATGTTCTTATCTAGCGGATAATCTCAATCTTCCCTAAGACTTGAATTTCTATTTACCTGAGATTGTTACGAGAAGCAAACCCATCCAGACGATTATAGCATAATGTATCACAAGTATTAGCGATAGCTCCAGCTTCAATTAACATAAGAACCAACTTACTGTCTCAATTCAGGTTTTGTTGTTGCTACAAAACAGCAAAATCACAAAGATTTGGCTAACAGAATTGCTCTTACTTTCTTACCATAGCAGCCACAGATGTGTTGTCCTGTCCATTCTGAAAGATTGGATTGAACTTTATACCCTCACCTGTATTACAACAACAGCAATGAGTAAAGCTTGACTCTGGATTCTCTATATAAATCTCAATCGATGTAAATATATATATAGTTCATTGGGGTCAGAGAAATCAAACAAAGTTTCGAGGATATGTGTTCTTGAACAAAACCTATACTTGGTCTGAACCTAAACTCTTATCGTTTGTTAGCAGAACAATGCGTGAGTTTGGATTTCTCTGGTGAGTGTATACAAATCTGAATCAAAGTAATCATGCTATTTGTAGCAAATAGAACCACATCATCATCATGAGATTTCACAGTATGCTTCCTTCACTCTCACAGAGTATAGACAATACGACTTGCTGCAATTCCACAGAAACCAAAATTCGCAGAATAAATCGATCAGATTACTCAAAAAGAAAAATATTTATGTTCACCCCTAGAACTCTAACTCTAGAAGTGAACTCGTTTGTTCACCTCCTCTTTTTTAACCAATAAAAATATGCCATATAATTTTATTTTTAAATAAAATTATAAAATTAAAATTAAAGAATTAAAAACATTCAAATATTTTAAGAACCCTTTGAATATAAACCTTTGAGGTTTAGGGATTAGGGTTTATGGTATAGGGTTTAAGTTCTTTGGATTTAGGGTTTAAGCTCTTTGGATTAGGGTTTAAGGATTAGGGTTTAATTTTTTATTTTTAAAAATTTACATGTTGGGTTTAGAGATTAGGGTTTATGGTATAAGTTTTAAGCTCTTTGGGTTTAGGGTTTATGGATTAGGATTTAAGTTCTTTGGATTATGGTTTAGGGTTTAGGGATTAGGGTTTATTTTTTATTTTTTAAGATTTACATATGGATTCAAAGATTAGGATTTAGTTTTAATTTTAATATTTTAGGTTCAAATTATCGTTTAGGGTTCAGAGATTAAGATTTAGGTTTTAATATTTTTATTAAAAAAAATTATTTTTAAGTTTTGTCCGAAATAATATATATTTTCTTTTTTTTATTTTCGTTTTTATTTTTTTATTCTTAAAATATTTTTAAAATTTTAATTATTTTTAATATTAAATTATTTGAAAATATTTGATTGGTTAGAAAAATTGGAGGTGAATAAAAGGGTTCACCTCTAGGGGTGAACCCAAGTATTACTCACTCAAAAATACTAACATAAAGCACAACACAACATAGGCTCCCTTGGTACAGAATATATTATTTATGTTGCCACAAGCTAAATATTATTTATGATAGTAAATAGAGAGAAATCTAATTGCTTCTTTGCTAAAACGTCTTTCTTATTAGTTTTAGAACAAGTAACATGATGGTTACACAGTATAAACAATATCCTCTGCACCAGATTATCTGCATTCCATGGAGAAAAAGCTCGATTTTAAATATATAATTTGAAACATCAACGAAAGCCCATATGTTCTCATCCATATGTAGAGCAGGATGCGATATGTTGAAAAAAGCCATATTCATTGGTTTATAAGACTCTAATACGCAACCAAATAGAAAACACTGTTTTCTAAGAAAACATGAAGCTAATCTTGCACATTTGCAGCCTGATGCAAACTAAACCAATCTTTCTACCAGCATCACTCAAGATTCACTACAGAGTCAACTCATCAAACAGTAGCAGCAAGAGCACACTCTAATCTATAAGAGTTGGGAACTGTAAGAACAGGATCAAACCACTCGACATCTCCCCAAATCTCGTCACTGTTGCATCTTTCAAGCACGATCACCGCACACCAAATCCTCGTATCCTTATAGCCACTAGAGCGATAATACTTGGTCCACAAAATAGCCAACTTTCCACCATAATCTGCCATTTTAACACAAACATAACTTGCAAACTTAGGCAGTCCTTTCAAACCCTTCAGATTCATCCAGTTGTGTCTCTTGGAGTCGTACCATTTGAGTCCATCTAAATTACTATAACAATAAAGTACGTTACCGATCACGCAATAAGAATTCCATTGCCATCCTAAATCCAAATAAGTCAGCCCAGTTATTACTTCCCATTTATCTTCCTTTGGCCAATAAACCAAACCTTCTTTCCCAAACATGTAGATTCTTCCATCAATCCCTGCAATCCTGTCTACACTATTGCTGACTCTCTCTGCAAGAGGGCTTAACACAGGCTCCCAAGTTTGGGTTTTCAGATCAAAAACCTCCATCCAATTGGAGGACGAGCAATCTTTGCATCCACCTGCTACAAATATCTTCCCATCAAAGACATTAGCAGCTGGGTATTCTCGCTCCACCTGCATGCTCGGTGCCTTGCGCCAAACGTGACATCGGCAGTCCAGAACCCAGACGTCAGAAGAAGGTGAACCGTTAACTGGTCCACCAATGGCGTAGATGCTAGAACCAACTGAAACCACACCTGCCCCATGTGCTTGAGGAGAAATGAGGTTTGGGATTGGGACCAAAAGGTTGCCACTTGACTTCTTCTTCTTCAATCGATCAGGTTTTTGACAGAGTGTGAACCAGCGAGGGTTAGAGTCAGGAGAGATCTGTAAGCACACATAGAGACAACTCTCGGTGCCGCCTAAGAAGGATCGGGTCTGGTAAAGCTCCGGCAAAGCAAGGAGAGATCGAAATCTCTTGGAGACAAGGGAGAGAGATGGGTAGTGCAATCTAGAAATGCGTGCGAAGCAGCTCAATAGCAAATCATTAGGAAGTGACGGAATCGGAGTCGATAGGTGCGGCGTTTGTGTGAGTTTTGGCGACAGCTTCAGCTTCTTCCTCGTTTTTCTAACCAATGGCTCTTCGCCGGGAGATCTAGGCGGCGACGACATTAGAAGTACGATTCGTTGGTATAAATTCGCTGCCAATCAAAGTCGCCGTCTTTGTGGAGACTAGAAGTTTCAGGCAAATTTAGGGTTTTGAGTGGACTTCAACTTAATGGGCCTCAGTTTGTGTAATCTATTTTAATGCCGGCCATGATTCTAAGATAAGAGCCCATGAAAATGGCGTTACAAAACAAACGGATTCGAAATAACTCAGCCGACTCACATTAAAACCCAATCGCAGCCCATTATAAAAGATAAAATTAGACACTTATTGAACGAAAAACAGGATTCATCAAAGAGGTGGAACACCGGCCAACCTCTCTGACATTACCCTCCATTAATCAAACTCCAGATTAACCAGTGATTTTAAAACCGAACCGGAAAATGAACCGGAAAAGCTTTTGAGTCAATATGTGTCTGACCTGGTGAGTCAATATCGCACTGGACTGAATCCTTTAGTTGATCAGTGACGATGCGGAATCTATTGTGAAATTTCTGAAGAGTGCATCTTTTAAATGTCAACATGACGTTGTGTCTTGAGTGCTGCTTGGTGGTATTCACAGTTTCATTATGAAGACGTGTTTTCTGTTGGTGAAAATTTTGCTGTTGGTGGGGGTTAGGTGAAAAAAATCGGATATCTACAAAATTTCAAAGTATCTAAATCCAAATTCTTACGTATTTGTATAATTAATATACTTATTCAGGGTTTTGGATATTCGGATTTCAGATATACCACTAAACATCTTTATATACACGGATATCTGAATCCGTTTAAAAAATAATATTAAATATTAAAAGTTTAAATATAATTATAAAAATAATATTTTATATAATATTTTTGAAAATAAAATACAATATATCATAAAAACATAATTAAATTTAAAATTTATATCTATACTTTTATGTAAATGATATAAATGATATATTTTAAATTGATTAAATATATATAATGGTCCGGATCCGAATCCGAGTATCTAAACCTTAAAATCAAACTATCTAAATACGGATCTGGTTTAGACGAATCTTAAATTTTACTATCAATTCTGAATCTTGCCTTTCGAATATCCAAATTTTTGGATCAGAATAGATCTTGGATCACATATGATAATTCCAACCTTAAGTAGGGGTGGTATTTTTTTTTTGAATGTGTAAAATTTATTCATCAAAAAACATGTGTTACATATGGTGCTTCATTGTTGTTTATAGTTGTTCAAAACTGAGAAAGAAAGAAAAGCATATATGGCATTTACAGATGATAGAGAGGAATCAAAAACTTAAGAGGTAGAGCCTCTTGTCTCAAACCAGACTTGAAGACCATCATCGAACCATCCTCTCTTGTCATCTTTGATTGTTGAGAGCCTGTTTCGAACTGTCTTATCAATGAACCGAATGACTCCTTGACTGTTTAGAGGCTCATTTCCATGTTTGCGAGAGTTGCGCTCTCTCCATATGGTATGGACCGTCGTTTGAAGAGTGTATTTGACCAGGAAAGTAACGGTTTTACCCAAATTGGTACTATTCAGCAGATGAATAATGTCTTCCCAAACCGTAGTAAACCTCTGGCCAAGTAGACCACGGACAAGAGAAGACTAGATCGGGCCTGTGTAACTACATCCAAAGAACAGATGCTCCATCGTTTCGAGATGACCAGTACACAATGTACAGCTTGCATTAATATTTGGACTCCATTGTTGCATCCTATCGCCAGTGGTAAGGCGCTTGTGCATCACTATCCAAAGGAGATATGAATACTTAGGAGTATTGTAAGGAAACCAAACAATGTTGTACCACCCACAGGGATTGTGTCGTTGACGAAGTAGCAGCCAAGTTTCTTTAGAGGACAAGCTTGATTTGTATTTATCATCCTTATATTTCCAAAGAGCATGATCATCAGCTAGAGAGGCTCGTTGCCTAACTTCATTCAAGGCGTCTTCAATATCATTTAACAACGAGGTTCTATGCCTTCTCCTCCTCCTTCGAATTGCATCTTCGACTGTGGCTTCATCTCTTAAACCCAGATCAATATTACCCCTACTTCCCAACAGATCTCGGAGTCTCCCTATTTCCAGGCATCTATCATGCCAAAAGAAAGTGTTATTGCCTCTTCCCACTACCATTTTGTGAAAATTATTGGCTAACTCTCTCATCTTGAGCAGCTTTTCCACACCCATGAACCATTGACTGCGTTTCCTGATAATGACCAGAATGAGCTTTGCCTAATTAGATAGATATTTATCCATTCAGTCCACAAAGATTTATGACCAGAGGTGAGCCGCCAAATCAGCTTGAGACCCATAGTCACATTGACCTCCTTCAGCGGACGAATGCCCAGTCCCCCTTCCTGTTTTTGTTTGCAAACTTCTTGCCAACTAATTTTCGCTTTCTTAGCATTCAGGTCTGGCCCTGACCCGAAGAAAGTCGAGCAGAGCCGCTCAATTTCCTTTAAGCAGCTATTAGGTAATCGAAAAGCCGTGAGCCAGAAGTTAGTTACACTCGTAATGACCGAGCTAATTAATTGCATTCTTCCTGCGTACGAAAGGAATCTGCATGTCCAAGAGTGCATTCTCTTCCGAGTTTTATCAATAAGCGGCATATAATCAGAGATTGTCATGCGTTTTGTTAAAAGTGGTAATCCCAAATAGCGTACCGGAAGGGTCCCTGTGCTAAAAGGAAAGCATTCGATGATTTCTGATTGTTTCTGCTCATTAACTCCAGCCAAGAACAGCTTCAACTTCTCAAGACTAATCATTAGACCCGATTTGCGTGTGAAGTTTTTAAAGACCTCAAGCACTCCTTCCACTGATTTTTTCCTTCCATCCGTAAATATCATTAAATTATCTGCAAAACACAGATGCGTGAGAGCAAGATTCTAACATATCGAGGATGATACCCGAATTGCCTTTCAGATGCAGCCTTTTCCAGCATTTTAGAGAGTACAGTCATACAGATCACAAAGAGATAGGGCGAGAGAGCACATCCCTGCCTTAGATCCCTCTTACTCCTGAAAAAGCCTGCCAAATCTGTTGGAATTGTGTCCAGTAATCTCGGTACTGTCTCTAGAAAGTAAGAGTATGTCAATGATCAGACATAAGTCATATAATACTGGGGGTCATGATGGCTTGCTAGAGTCCGCTCATGATCTATAAGTCTTGGACTTATTGCCTCTATTATATGATCCCATATGGGTCACACGCCTAAGCTAACAGGAAAATGTGTAGGAATGGCTTAGCAGAAGTACGGTAAAAGTGCTAGGCATTTACTGTACTTAGAGAGAATAAAAGGTTTTAGCCACTGTGTGTCGATCGATGCACATGATGTGTCGATCGACACAGTGCGCGAATGGCCAAATGGCCCAAGAGGAACCGGACGAGTTTTATAAATAAAACTCGAGTCTGTTTTCTTCTTTAACCCTAGCCGCGCCTCTCTCTTTCTCTCTGCGCCTCCTATCAGCTCGGTCTAGCAGCCGTTTTCTGTGATCGCGTGTGTGAGCCTTTGGAGGATTCATCTCTCGGTGTTTCTCTGATCTCTGACCTGTTCTATCTCCTTCCGCTGCAATTAACAGGTAAAAGGTGAGATCTAATCATTGTTTCTAATCAAGAGAACCTAGATCCGCATGTTTAGGTTGATATGAATCTAAGAATTGAATCAGGATCAACTAAACAATCCTTCAGTGGTATCAGAGCTATTGGTTCTGGTTTTTCTTGTCTAGAATCAAGTTTAGGATTGTTTTCTTGTTTAAGAAGTGTTTTGAATCAACTACTGATAAGAGAAATCACTTAAGCAACAAGGAATTGAAACCTAAACACATTTGAAATCGCAAAAACCAAACTATATTGATTTGGAATGCGATTTTTCAAAAGTGAGAATCGGCTGTGATCGCATGGATCGATCGATACGATCGCATGGATCGGTCGACACAATCCGAGAATATCTCGGCCAAACCTGATAACCGTCCGTGCATGCGTGAGAGCATCGATCGATACAGGATCGATGCACGATCGATGCAGGATTGATGCTTAGAGCATCGACCGATGCGGTTGATGGATCGATCGATGCGGTTGGTTCATCGACCGATATGGTTGGTTTAAGGCTCGGTTTAATGATTTTATTAAAATTATAAACGTCACGGTTTAATAAACAGACTTAATAAATTTATTAAGTTCTGGTTAAACCGGGATAAGAAATCCAAAGTCGTAAATTGGATTTTGTGCCTAAACCAGGATTTTCTAATTTGATTTGGTTGGACCAAATAAATTGAGAAAATCCGGTTTAGTAAATAACCGGTTGACAATTGTGGTCATCGTAGTAATTAAAATTTGGTTAGACCAATTTTAATGAACCTGACCGGTTATGTCATTTAATTGGACAATTGGGTCATGTCTTGGACATGGACCAATTCTTGGGCCTCGGGCCAAGAAGTTAAAACAATTGGGCCAATTATTTGAGTCTTTCTTCAGATTAATTTAGAATTTATTTTATAAAATTATAAAGTCGATTTTAAATTAAAGTTTCCGAAATTTTGAAATTAGAAAGTTTCTTAAATTAGAAGTTTCTAGATTTGCGGGTTTTGGATTTTAAAGAAATTTCTAAAGTTAGAAAGTTTCCGTTTTTAGAAAGTTTCCAATTTTAGAAAGTTTCCAAAAATAGTAGGTTTCCAAAAATGGAAAGTTTCCCAAAATAGTAATCTTCTATTTTGGGAATGAATTTTTAAATAAACCTACGAACCTCAAATAATATCAAGCGTTGGATGTCTTGTCCATTCTATGTCAGCTGTCGAAGCCCATTCAATTGTATTCATGGCCTTACAGTGTGAGGGTGTCTGCTTTTGCGTGGATAAGACGGTTTGTGATTCATAAATGTCATTGGGAGTCCCAGACATTAATGATTACATGACTGTATAGTCTGGTTTTCTTGACTGGGCCATCGGGAGTCCCGGGCCTTGAGACATCAGAGTGGATTGGGCCTCGGGCCCAGATTCACAACCAAGAGTTATATCACGGATATAATTAGCCGATATAGGGCTTACCGATATAAGCTAAGGTTGGGTGATGGCCAGTGGCCCACTTTAATCTTAGTTATATGTGGATCTTGGAATCATTATATTCTATTGAGGGTAACTTATGTTATTGAATATAATGCGTGATTAATCATATTAAATCTAATACGAGATTAATCATATTGAACATTTTAACTAATAACCTTTTTATCTATATATTTCAGCTATGACTACTACAAGCACACAAAACACATTCTCAATCCGGTCTGTTCTCGAGAAGGAGAAGCTGACTGGAACGAACTTCCTGACGTGGTCAAGGAACTTGAGGCTGGTCCTCAAGCAGGAGAAGAAGGATTATGTCCTTCGTGATCCTCTCCCCGAGAGGCCTGCTAACAATGCCGCCAGGACTCTGCATAATGCTTGGGAAAAGCATTCGTCAGATGAAAATGATGTGTATTGCCTTATGTTGGCGACAATGACTGCTGAGCTGCAAATGCAGTTCGAGAGTGTGTTGTCACCAATTGAGATAATGGCAAGCCTGAAATCGCTTTTTCAGGAGCAAGCAAGGACTGAGAGGTTTCAAACTGTTAAGAACCTCTTAGACTGTAAGTTGGCTGCGAATGCGGCAGTGAGTCCTCATGTCTTGAAGATGATGGGTTATCTCGATCATCTTCAGAAACTCGACTGCCCAATCAGCCAAGAACTTGCCTGCGACATCATTCTGCAGTCATTACCTGCAAGCTATGATCAGTTCATTCTGAACTTTAACATGCATGGCTTGAGTAAGACATTGCCTGAGCTTCACGGAATGCTCAAGACTGCAGAGCCCAACTTGAGGAAAACCGCCAAGGACCCCAATGTGCTTATGGTGCAAAAGGGCAAGGGGTTTAAGAAATCCTCTGCTAAGGATAAGGGAAAGGCCAAGGCTGTCCAAGTCGCGGACAAGGACACGCCAAAGCCTAAGCCCAAGTCCAAGGCTGGGCCTACTGACATATGCAGGTTCTGTAAAGAACCAGGGCATTGGAGGAGAGAATGTAAGAAATTCCAAGAAGGTCTAAAGGAATTGAAGAAGAAGACTCTCGAGACTTCTTCGACAGGTATTTTTGTTATAGAAGTTAATACAACTACTTCTGATAATACCTCATGGGTTATGGATACTGGTTGTGGGGCTCATATTTGTACTAATATGCAGGCACTCAGCAACAGTAGAAGGCTGAAGCAAGGACAAGTGGAGCTACGAGTTGGGAATGGAGCGAAAGTTCCAGCACTAGCTGTAGGCACATACTTGTTGTCTTTACCTTCGGGATTGATTTTAGAACTCAATAATTGTTATTTTGTACCTGCTATAAGCAGGAATATTATTTCAATTTCTTTGTTGGATTTGGAAGGTTATGATTTTTCAGTTAAGAATAAATTATGTTCCTTCAATCGCAACAATTTGTTCTATGTTTCTGCCCCTCTTACGAATGGGCTTTACATACTCGATCAATCCGCGCCAGTTTATAACATTAATACCAAACGGTTCAAACCTAATGAGGAGAACCGAACGTTTCTATGGCATTGTCGTTTAGGGCACATCAGCGAGAAACGCATCAAGAGGCTCCATTCGAATGGACTTCTTGGCTCATTTGACTTTGAGTCATGTGAGAAATGCGAATCCTGCATGATGGGCAAAATGACACGGGCCCCCTTTAATAAACCTAACGAGAGGGCCAGTGACTTGTTGGGCCTGATACACACTGATGTGTGTGGCCCAATGTCCACTAATGCAAGAGGAAACTATCAGTACTTCATTACCTTCACTGATGATTTCAGTAGGTATGGATATGTTTATTTAATGAAACATAAGTCTGAATCTTTTGAGAAGTTCAGAGAATTCCAAAATGAAGTACAGAACCAACTTGGCAAAAGCATTAAGGCTCTTCGGTCCGACCGAGGAGGAGAATACTTAAGCCAAGAATTCAGTGATCATCTAAGAGAGTGTGGGATCGTGTCCCAACTCACTCCTCCCGGAACACCTCAATGGAATGGTGTGTCTGAGAGGAGAAATCGGACCTTATTGGATATGGTTCGATCTATGATGAGTCACACAGACCTTCCAATATCCCTTTGGGGATATGCTCTGCTAACAGCAGTGTTCACTCTAAATAGAGCGCCATCGAAAGCAGTAGCAAAGACACCATATGAATTATGGACTGGAGAAGCTCCAGTGCTGTCTTATCTCAGAATTTGGGGTTGTGAAGCCTATGTCAAGAGATTGATCTCAGATAAGCTTACACCAAAATCTGACAAATGCTACTTCATTGGTTATCCACGGGAAACCAAGGCTTATTACTTCTATCTACGTTCCGAGAACAAGATCTTTGTTGCCCGGGATTGTAACTTTCTTGAGAGAGAGTTTCTCTCTAAGAAAGACAGTGGGAGTAAGGTACTGCTTGAAGAAATTCAAGATGAACAGGATACTGCTCAACCTAATGAGGAAGAGCAGCAGGAGGACCTACAAGAAATTGTAGAGGCTGAACCTGTAGTACCTGAAGTTCGAAGATCCGGGAGGATCCGTCACGAACCCGAGAGATATCAAGGATTCCTCGTGACTGACTGTCATGATCTTCTGATCATTGATGGTGATGAACCATCGAACTTCAATCAAGCCATGATGGGCCCAGATTCCTCTAAGTGGCGCAAGGCCACTGATTCCGAAATGGACTCCATGTCGGTCAACCAAGTGTTTTCGTTGGTTGACTTACCCGCTGGTGTAAAAGCCATCGAGTGCAAATGGATCTTCAAGAAGAAGATTGACGTGGATGGAAATGTCCAGATTTACAAAGCCAGGTTGGTGGCAAAAGGTTTCAGACAAGTTCACGGTGTGGATTACGATGAAACCTATTCACCAGTGGCTATGATGAAATCTATTCGGATTCTATTAGCAACTGCAGCTTTTCATGATTATGAAATTTGGCAGATGGACGTGAAAACCGCCTTCCTGAATGGTATTCTGGAAGAGGATGTGTATATGACGCAACCTGACGGTTACATAGATCCAAAGAATGCTGGGAAAGTATGCAAGCTTCATAAATCCATTTATGGATTGAAGCAAGCATCGAGGAGCTGGAATCTTCGTTTTGATGAAGCGATCAAGCAATTTGACTTCATCAGAAACGAAGAAGAACAATGCGTGTATAAGAAAACTAGTGGGAGCAAGATAGTATTTCTTATTCTGTATGTCGATGACATACTGCTTCTCGGAAACGACGTTCCAATGCTGAAGTCCGTAAAGGACTGGCTTGGAAGTTGTTTTTCCATGAAAGACATGGGTGAAGCCGCATACGTTCTTGGAATCAGGATCTACCGGGATAGATCTAGAAGGCTGATAGGCTTGTGTCAAGATTCATACATTGACAAAGTCCTACAAAGATTCAGCATGAAGAATTCCAAGAAGGGCTTCACGCCAATGGTACATGGCACAACGCTAAGCAAGAAGCAAAGCCCTACGACGGCTGCTGAGCTTGAGCGCATGAAGAATATTCCTTATGCATCTGCAATAGGATCTGTCATGTATGCCATGATCTGTACTCGTCCTGATGTTGCTTATGCATTGAGCATGACGAGTAGATACCAGTCAAATCCAGGTGAAAACCATTGGATTGCCGTAAAGAATATCTTGAAGTATCTAAGACATACAAAGGATAAGTTCTTAGTGTACGGTGGAAGTGATGTGCTTAAAGTCAGTGGATTCACGGACGCAAGTTTCCAGACAGACCAAGATGATTTCCGGTCACAGTCCGGTTATATCTTTTGTCTGAATGGCGGTGCAATCAGTTGGAGAAGCTCCAAGCAAGACACCGTTGCTGATTCCACTACAGAAGCTGAATATATCGCCGCCTCAGAAGCTGCGAAGGAAGCTGTTTGGATACAAAAGTTCATTATTGAACTAGGTGTGATACCAGATGCGGCTGAGCCTCTGGCACTATTTTGTGACAACAATGGTGCTATAGCTCAGGCAAAGGAACCAAGATCACACCAGAAATCGAAGCATGTTCTAAGAAGATTTCACTTGATACGTGACATCATTAATAGAAAGGAAGTCAAGATCAGCCGAGTTCAGACAGATGATAACGTCGCTGATCCGTTGACAAAGCCACTCCCAAGGCCTAAGCTCGAGTTTCTGACTGAAGCTGTAGGCATTAGAGACATTGAAATGTAATCTAAATTTGAGTGGGAGTTTGAGGGCTTTTATTTAGTTATTTGATATGTTCTTGTAAAACATTCTTATGTTTAATGAAATTATTATTTCAAGATTATTTTAACTGTGATGAAATATTCGTTCCAAAGTGATATAAACCATTTTATAGGTCATCGAAGTAAGTGACTTGATCTTGAGTCATCAAAGTCATTTAGCTTGATCATGAGACCCTATATTTGATAGATGGATTATATCATCCTGTCCCTAGTCGAAGGTTGTTGAAATTGGAACACCAACAACCGTGAGAGACTGGATTGATATGTGACTTATGACAAAGTCTCAGTGTGTCATAGATGCGCGGCATCAAAGTCAATACATAGGTGTATGTTGGGAACATACGACCGGACAAGACCCGATTATGAGAACTCTTCAGGATATTTATATCTGTGTCATAAGAGATTCTCACTACGACTATAGAGTATAGTCCTTAGACCTGAGTTCGCATGCATGTGACTGCACATGGACTGATGCACTTTGATCATTGTCTAACGCTATCGTTCTGCGATAGTTATAAGGACCTTGTTTGGGTACATTATGAAATGAGTAGTTTACAGTGATGGAACAAGACGGAATTTGTCCCTCCAATATAAATGGAGTGAATATCTCTAGGCCAATCGGAGATTTGAATACTGGAAAATGCATGGCCATGCTCAAACGGACTGTCCCGAGTCGTTTGGATTGTCAGTATCGAATCAGAGTCCGATGAACAAGATTAGGCTTTATAAGGATGACACCAATCTTTCCTTATGACTAATCGAGATATTGTGACAAAAGGATTATGAATACAGAGATTCCAGTACAAGTGGGAGATTGTTGGAATTGTGTCCAGTAATCTCGGTACTGTCTCTAGAAAGTAAGAGTATGTCAATGATCAGACATAAGTCATATAATACTGGGGGTCATGATGGCTTGCTAGAGTCCGCTCATGATCTATAAGTCTTGGACTTATTGCCTCTATTATATGATCCCATATGGGTCACACGCCTAAGCTAACAGGAAAATGTGTAGGAATGGCTTAGCAGAAGTACGGTAAAAGTGCTAGGCATTTACTGTACTTAGAGAGAATAAAAGGTTTTAGCCACTGTGTGTCGATCGATGCACATGATGTGTCGATCGACACAGTGCGCGAATGGCCAAATGGCCCAAGAGGAACCGGACGAGTTTTATAAATAAAACTCGAGTCTGTTTTCTTCTTTAACCCTAGCCGCGCCTCTCTCTTTCTCTCTGCGCCTCCTATCAGCTCAATCTAGCAGCCGTTTTCTGTGATCGCGTGTGTGAGCCTTTGGAGGATTCATCTCTCGGTGTTTCTCTGATCTCTGACCTGTTCTATCTCCTTCCGCTGCAATTAACAGGTAAAAGGTGAGATCTAATCATTGTTTCTAATCAAGAGAACCTAGATCCGCATGTTTAGGTTGATATGAATCTAAGAATTAAATCAGGATCAACTAAACAATCCTTCAAAATCTCCATTAATCTGTACAGAAAAGGATGCTGTACTGATGCAGCAACTGATCCATTTGATGTAAGCCGCAGGAAAATTCAGAGCACATAAAATATTAAGAAGGAAGCTCCACTGAACATAGTCGAACGCCTTAGAAATGTCTATTTGCATTGCACACCGAGGTGAAACTGATTCCTTGTGGTAGTCTTTCACTAATTCTGTTGCTAGCAGAACATTCTCAACCAACAATCTATCTTTAATAAATGCAGACTGGTTCCAAGCAATAAACTGAGGGAGAACGCTTTTAAGGCGATTTGCAAGGATTTTAGAGATTACCTTGTACATGACAGTGCACAAAGAGATCGGCCAATAGTCTTTCATCTCCTGTGCATTGTCCTTCTTCGGGATTAGAGCTAAGATCGTCGTGTTAATACCCTTTGGTAGAAAACCTTTTAAGAAGAAAGACTGGATCGCCGTTGTGAAGTCATTTCCAATGATAGACCAAGCTCCTTTGAAAAAGTAAGGGGGTGGTATTTACGTGGTGTTGCAAGTTCATTTGTCCTATGGTTTTGAGAAAGATGGTAGATGTGCCTCAGTATTCACTTGACTGAAGATTCAAGCGAATCTCAAAAGTGAAATACAACATAATAACCTCGTCAAGCTTCTTGGTTGTAATTGTAACGATCCACAACGTATGGCCCATCAAGCCCTAACTTTTTTAAAAGAAACCCTAAGCCATTCCTTTAAATACTTCTCATGCCCCATTTCTTTTTCTGGAAAAAAAACCTATAAAACAAAGCTCTGTAGAAATTGGACCGCTGAAGAGATTTCAAGTCGAATCATCGCAGCCACCACCACCCATTATCATATTGTCTTGTGTATTATCATCATATCATATCGAAGAAAACTCCGTAAAACCAATTTTCGATAACTTTTACCCTAAGTCGAGCACTAAATCACTCATATCTTTTTATCTTTGTGAAATCTTGAAAATCCGAGGCCACCATCATATCAGCACCACGAAGGTCCAAACCGTTCCACCGCCACCCTCACGACGAGCCACCACGTGCCTTCTGAATCTTCGCATGTGAGATCCACTAACCAGTGGTCCTCTGTTCTTTGTCGTTATACCACTTCAGTACTCCGCCATCTGCCAGCGACCGAGTCGACTCAATGACTCACCGAGTCAACTCGGTTGGTCGGTTTTTTTACTAGTTTAACCGGTTTAAATTGGTTAAATTCTGTTTATCTATTTAAAATCAATTACACTAGGTTTAGTTGGTGTAAATTAATTTGAATAGGTTTAATTTATCTTAACTAGTTAAATCAATTTGATTCAGTTTAACTCAATTGGGTTTGGTTTAAGCCAATTTTTTTGGATTGGGTGGGTTAATGGATCAGATCAGTGGGTTATCGGGCCGGGTCACTTGAGGGACAAGCTTAATGGCGGATTGGTAAGAAACTATAAGAGCAAGCGAATGAGGGGCAAGCTTAATGTGAATGGAAACTCAAATGATGGTTTTCAGAAAACATCACATTTTGAAAAGATCTACCAAGCAGTAGAGGATTATCCAGCTCAATCTCATATCACGCCTTACATCAATAATTGCTCCAGATGTAGATAAAAAGGATATACCAAGTTGTAGAAGATCATCCCGTTCAATCTCATATTTCAGCATCACAAAGTTTGTTGGAATCATATATTTTCCAACTAGAATAGGGATGTCCACTAGAACTCCTTCTTGAATCATCTTCGAACGATCAACTAGAATCTACCAATATTTCAGCATTTTGAAAGGATCTACCAACCAGTAGAGGATTATCCATCTCAATCTCATATCACGTCTTGCATCAATAATTGCTCCAGATGTAGATAAAAAGCATATACCAAGTTGTAGAAGATCATCCCGTTCAATCTCATATTTCAGCGTCACAAAGTTTGTTGGAATCATATATTTTCCAACTATGATAGGGATGTCCTCTAAAACTCCTTCTCGAATCCTCTTCGAAATATCAACTAGAATCATAGAGATCCTAGTCGGCTCAAAGTCTATCACAGCCTCACAACCACAAAGTATGTCAATATATACACACAAGATATTAAGTCACACAGATAATGCTTGAACCTATCCTTGAAGATGGAACAAGATCCTAGTCGGCTCAAAGACTCCTTGGTCTGGAAGCTTCTTTAGAATCTGATTCTGCAGTATTTCACTGACTTGCTTGGATAACATGACCACCCTTTCTTTTAAATCTCCATCCGTGGAGATCATGTTCGTCTCGTATCTCTTTAGACAAGGATGAATCCTCAAGGCATCAACTAGTGGAATCTCAATCAGCTTCTTATCCATCACTACCATGCATTTAGCTTCATCCAGTTCATGTTTGAACTTCTTAGGAGCTCTTTAGAATGGTAGTGGAGGCTTATAGATTCGTTCTTCCACTTTGGCACGATATTGGTCTCTTCAGTGATAAGTGTCGATCGACAATAAAGTTGTTCCGGCCGATGCTGGCTTCATAATAGGAGAGTCAATCTTTTTTTGAACGGGTGTCGACCGACATCGGATGGGGTCGATCGACACTGACTTGTGTCAAGCTCTCCATGTCGAGCTTGGTCGATTTCACTTCATCATGAAAACTCAAAATCTCTAAAATAGGAGGGTGTTGACTGACACCAAGGGTGTGTCGATCGACGCTTTTAATTCAGCATCAAGCAAGGTCAATTTTGTTGTGACTTCATCCTGCTCAAAGCTCTGCTCGGATTCCCTCTGTATAATGATAGCATTGACGTATTGCTTTGAGTTTTACTCAATTCTTCCACGCAGAGATCCATCATGTCTTTTCACTGCTATGTAATTGTTGGGAATGTCCTGAAATCTACTGTACTATCTCTAGAAAGTATGATAAGTGTCGAGATCAGACATAAGTCATAAATACTGGGTGATCATGATGACTTGCTAGAGCCCGCTCTTGATCTATAAGTTTAGGACTTATTACCAGTATTGTATGATCCCAAAGGGTCACACACCATAGCTAACGGGAAAGTTAAATGGAATTAATACGGTAAGATGCAAGGCATTTACTGTATTTGTACAGAGAATTGGGCCAGACAAAATACAGTCTTTTGTCTGATTTGGGTCTTGGGCCCAATAGCCTGATAAGCCATTAGTTTAATTACTTGGGCCCATAAAACAAAGAGGGAGGCGCCACTTAGCCAGGGTCTGCGATTTCTTTTAGGTCTGGCCGTCCTCTCTCTCTCTGTGGTTCCAACTTTGGTCTAGCAGCCTGATCCAGTAGCTTGTAAGAGTGTGGATACCTAGGAGGAGCCGGTTATCATCAGCTCTTACAGATCTCAATATTCCTTTGATCAATCCGCTGCAATCACAAGGTAATGATCCTGATCTGTTTATGATTCAACTGCAAATCACCTAGATCCTAGTTGATTATGTTAGGTTGTAATCTGATAATTACACCAATGAACACACATAATCCTACAGTGGTATCAGAGCCTAGGTTGTTAGGTTTTTGCTGTTTGGATCATATTTATGTTGTTTTAATGTTTAGAATCGAATTTGGCTTAAGAAATTTGATTAGAAAACTTAAAAACCTAAGTATATGAATCGCATAATCCGATTGAAACCCATCGGTATGCGATGTGATCGCCCGTGTCGATCGACGAGGGAGCGAGATATCGATCGATATGAATCGGTCGATTGCTTCTCGCTGTCCCGATGATCCGGTCGCAACGAGCTGATGCACGCCGGTATCGATCGACGCAGGAGCGTGATATCGATCGATACACTGGCGAGAGATACGGTCCGCGAGTAGCCAATCGGTTCAACCGAGCTTCGCGTTTCGTTCTTCCCAAACCCGCGACAATGAACCGATCAAACCGATTGTGGTTCATTGTCAGCTTTAGCCTAAACCGCAGGTTAGGTCAAAATTGGCTAAAACACAAGGTGTTTCTTCCTGATTTTGGACTTAACCGAACCGATCCAATTTAATTGGTGGTTCAAGCGGTTAACCCAAATCGCGGTTTGCTGGAAATTATTTAATACAATTGGTATTATTTAATTTCTGGTTAAACCGGATTTAAATTCAAAATTGAATTTTAACCTAAACCGAAGGCTGGTCTAAGTTTGATTTGGTTGGACCAAATAATTTAGAGCTGGTCTGGTTTAGTAAATAACCAGTTGGATTTAGTAGTTAATTTGGTCTTGGACCAGAATTAATGAACCGACTCGGTTATGTCAAATTATTGGGCCAATTGGAATTATGTGGTCTTGGGCCAAGAATTGGGCCTATAATTTGTGACCCAACCGAAAACTTTAATAAAACATTAAATTAGAAAGCTTCTAATATTAGAAGTTTCTAATTTTGGCATGTTAAGAAATTTCTAAATATAGTAAGTTTCTGAATTTAGAAAGTTTCTAAAAATAAGTAGGTTTCCTAAAATAGAAAGTTTCCATATTTAGTAAGTTACCTAAATTGGAAAGTTTCCCAAAATAGTAATCTTCTATTTTTGGAAAGAAAACCTAAAATCCTCAAAACCAATATCAAGCTTGGATGTCTTGCCCAATCTTGTCAGCTACTTAACGCTTATTCAATTACAGATATGGCTTACAGTGTGAGGTGTCTGTTTTTGCGTAAGTAAAGTAGTATATAGTCACTAATTTCATTGGGAGTCCCGGACTTTAGTGATTATTTGGCTGTAAGAGATTGGTTTCCTTGACTGGGCCATCGGGAGTCCCGGGCCTTGAGACATCTGGTGTATTGGACCTTGGGCCCAATTCACAACCGAGAGTTATTGGATATAACTAGCTGTGTGTATGCTTACCAAGTAAAGCTACTTCTGGGTGACGGCCAGTGGCCCACTTTGGATTTAGCTGAACATGGGTCTCGGAATCATTGCATTCTTATGAGGTTAAACAAAGAAATTTTGAATGCGATGCGAGTTTTCTTATAAATTATTAAGATTACTCTTTTATGAACTGAATAACTAAAACTCTATTTATCTCTAAATTTCAGTTATGACTAGCACAAACAATCAAAACACTTTCTCGATCCGGTCTGTCCTTGAGATGGACAAACTGAACGGATCAAATTTCTTGACTTGGTCGCGGAACCTGAGGCTAGTCCTCAGGCAGGAGAGAAAGGACTATGTCCTTGAGAGAGCTCTCCTCGAGAGGATCGGGTCCAATGCCTCTCATGCAGTATATGATGCTTGGAATAAGCATTATAATGATGCGGTAAATGTGCGTGGTCTGATATTGGCTACCATGGACTCAGATTTGCTGAAGCAATATGAGAACATGGAGTCGCCAATAGAGATGATCAGCAGCCTGAAATTGAAATTTCAGGAGCAGGTAAGAGTGGAGAGATACCAGTTGGTTAAGTCTCTCACTAGCTGCAAGCTACCAAATGATCATCCAGTGAGTCCTCATGTCAGTAAAATGATGGGTTACATTGATAACCTGAGGAAACTGGATTATCCAGTTAGCCAAGAATTGGCAACTGAGATCATTCTGCAGTCACTGCCGTCAAGATATGATAAGTTCAAGAAGAACTATATCAAGAAAGGCTTAACGAAGACACTGACTGAACTGCATGATATGCTCAAGACAGTTGAGCCAAACGTGAAGAGTACCCTGTATAATCTCATAATGGAGAAGGGTAGGTTTTCTAAACCTAGTGCTGACAAGGGTGAAGACAAAGTTGTCCAGATTTTGAATCATGGCAAGCCTGTGTCTTCTGAGCCCGAGTCAGATACATCTTACGTTGGTAAGTGCTGCTACTGTAAAGAGGCTGGGCATTGGAAGAGAGATTGCATTAAATTCATGGAAGATTATGAGGAGTTGAAGGTGATGTATGAGACTACTTCCTCAGGTATTCATGTTATTACTTCAAGTTCTACCTTATAGGTATTGGATACTGGTTGTGGCACTGATATTTGTTATAATATGCAGAGCCTAAGCAACAGTAGAACGTTGAAGGAAGGACAAGTGGAACTGCATGTCTGGAAGGAGCTATGGATGCTGACTCAGCCGTAGGGTTCTCACTTGTAGATGCCTTTGAGGCTTGGTTTTGTATTAAGTAATTGCTACAATGTACCTGCTTTAAGCAGAGTTGTCTTTTATTTTCTTGTAAGAATTTGAATGTTTTTCATTTTGATAAAAGACAAGTTTTGTTCTTTTGATCTTAATGAAATATTAATTGTAGCACCCTATTCAAGGAATGGATTTTATATCTTAAACCAAAGAGTGCCTAAATGTAACATAAATACCGAATTGGTTTAAATCTGATGAATTAAACCTGATTTTTCTTGGCGAAAATGTTTTGGTCACATAGAGTGAGTCGGATTCAGAAATCCCATAGTTATGGACTTTTGGGCTCATTTGATCGGATATCTTATGAGACTTGAATTATGCTTACTGGACCAAAAGACAAAGGGCCCATCTTAGCCGAGCTAGAGAAAGGCCCAAAGGCTTATTGGACCTTGAACATACTCATGTATGTGGCCCGATGAGCAGTAATGCCAGAGAAAATTTCCTGTACTTCATTATCTTTACTGATTACTTCAGTGAGTATGACTGTGTTCATTTGATGAGACACGAGTCAAAATTCTTTGAAATGGTCGAAAGAGTTCCTGAATGAGGTATAGAATCTGAATGACAGAAGTATTGAGACTCTGGATTAGATCACGAGTGAGAATACTTAAGTCATTGATGGTGTGATCATCTGAATGAGTGTAAAATCGTTTCACAGCTCATTTCTCCTGAAAACCTGGAGGTGTTTCTGTGAGAAAGAATCAAATCTTATTAGAAATGATTAAAGATGAGTCACACGAATCTTCCATGATATTCTTTAAGAATAACGCTCTAGAAATATCTAAGTTTACGCTGAAATAGTTCCACCAATATCAGTTGAAAGACACCACATAAATGTGGACTGGAAATGATCCAAATTCGTCTTTACTGAGTATTTGTAGTTGTGCTACTTCGCTGGTTGTCCTAGGGAAACCAAGGCTTGTTACTTTTTACGTCCATTCCGAAAACGAAGTTAGGTTGTTCGGAATTCTGTTTTCTAAAAGGAAAGTTTCTTTCCAAGAAGAACAGTGGGAGTAAAAGTATAACTCGAAGAAATTCGAGAAATACAGGAGGCTGTTCAACCTGTTGAGGGAGAGCAGCGGATGGATTTACAGATTTCTGTAGAATCTACACCTGTAGAGCCTGAAGTTCGCAGATCTGAATGAATCCGTCACTAATCCGAGAGTGATTCCTCGTGATTAATTGCCATGATCTGATGATCATTGAAAGTGACGAACCTGCGAAATTCACAAAAGCGAAAGTGAGCCCGGACTCCGAAAAATTATACTGTATGTAAGCAAGCATATCGGAGTTGGATCTTCGTTATGTTGAAGTAGTCAAGGTTTTGACTTGAACGGGAACGAAGTGGAACTGTGCGTTTACTAATAGATAAGTGGGAGCGATATTGCATTTCTCATAATGTATGTCGATGACATACTGATTCTCGGAAGTAACGTTCCAATGCTGCAGTCGGTAAAGGACTGGCTTGGGAGTTGTTTTTATGATTGACATGGGTAAAGCCACATATGTTCTTGTATTTTGGATCTAAAAAATAAAGATCCAAAAGAGCTGATAGGACAAAGTCAGGATTCTTATATTGACAAAGTCCTACACGTTTTCAGCATTCCAAGAAGGGTTTTATGCCAATGTCACATGGCATTACGTTAAGCAAGATACAGTGTCCTACGATATCTGCTGAGCTTGAATGCATGGATGAGATTCCATATGCGTCGGCAATTGGATCTATCATGTATGCCATGACACGTACTTGTTTTGATGTTGCTTTGATGTTAAGCAAGACAAGTAAAGACCAGTCAAATCCAGCAAAGAATCACTGGATAGACGTAATGAATATTCTCAAGTATTTGGAAAATACTTAGGATAAGTTCTTGATTTACGGAGAAAGTGAGGTGCTACAAGTCGGTAGAGTCTGAAAGGCAAGTTTCCAACAGACAAAGATGATTTCCGGTCACAGTCCGGTTATATCTTGTGTCTGTCTGGCGGTGCAAGGCACTGTTGCTGACTCCATGACTTAAGCTGAACATTTCGCAGCTTGGGTAGCGGCGAAAGAGGTTGTTTGGAAAGAAGAGTTCATCACTGAACTTGGTGTGATTCCTAGCATAGATGAGGCTAGCTGCACATCAGAGGTCCAAACACCTTGAGGGTAGGTATAACCTATTCCGTGAGATAAATGACAGAGGTGTTAAGTAGAACAGCAAGTTTCAACGAATGAGAACGTTGCTAATCTATTAACGAAGCCACTCCTTAGGCCTAAGCACGAGTCGCGGACTGTAGCTCTAGGATAAGTGAAATTAAAATGTAATCTCTTTTTGAGTGGGAGTTGTGAGGGCTTTATTTTAGTTATTTTGATTGGTTCATGTAAACATTTTTTAAATGTTAATGAAATTTTATTTCTGGATTATTTTTAACTGTGATATAAAATAATCGTTCCAAAATGATTCATGTCATTATATATGGGCCATCGAAGTACATGAGTAGACTTGATCCTGAAACCCCATGTTTAACGAAATGACATAAATCATAGTGTCCATAGTCGAAGGTTGTTGAAATTGGAACACCAACAACCATTTGAGACTAGAGTGTGTTGAGACTTATGACCAAGTTTCGAGGGGTCATAGATGCGCGGCATCAAAGTCGACACATAGGTATATGCAGGGGAGCATATGACCGGACATGGCCCGCTGATGAGAACTCTACAAGATATTAATATCTGTGTCATGAGAGGTTCTCAATTACGACTATAGAGTATAGTCCTTAGACCTGAGTTCGCATGCATGTGGCTGCACGTGGATTGATGCGCTTTGATCATTGTCTAACGCTGTTTCGTAACTGGGAGCTATAAGGACCTTGGTTGGGTGTATTATGAAGTGTGTAGTTCATAGTGATGGAACAAGATGGGATTTGTCCCTGCCGTTTAACGGAGGTAATATCTCTAGGCCAATCGGAGACTTGATAGCTGGTAAGAGAGTGGCCACTCCCAAACGGACTTGCCCAAGTCGTTTGAATTGTCAGTATCAAATCTGGTCCGATGAACATGGTATGGCTATATAAGGATGACACGCTTCTTGCCTTATGCCAGATCGAGATATTGAGACAAACGGATTAGGGAATGTAGGATTCCAGTACAAGTGGGAGATTGTTGGGAATGTCCTGAAATCTACTGTACTATCTCTAGAAAGTATGATAAGTGTCGAGATCAGACATAAGTCATAAATACTGGGTGATCATGATGACTTGCTAGAGCCCGCTCTTGATCTATAAGTTTAGGACTTATTACCAGTATTGTATGATCCCAAAGGGTCACACACCATAGCTAACGGGAAAGTTAAATGGAATTAATACGGTAAGATGCAAGGCATTTACTGTATTTGTACAGAGAATTGGGCCAGACAAAATACAGTCTTTTGTCTGATTTGGGTCTTGGGCCCAATAGCCTGATAAGCCATTAGTTTAATTACTTGGGCCCATAAAACAAAGAGGGAGGCGCCACTTAGCCAGGGTCTGCGATTTCTTTTAGGTCTGGCCGTCCTCTCTCTCTCTCTGTGGTTCCAACTTTGGTCTAGCAGCCTGATCCAGTAGCTTGTAAGAGTGTGGATACCTAGGAGGAGCCGGTTATCATCAGCTCTTACAGATCTCGATATTCCTTTGATCAATCCGCTGCAATCACAAGGTAATGATCCTGATCTGTTTATGATTCAACTGCAAATCACCTAGATCCTAGTTGATTATGTTAGGTTGTAATCTGATAATTACACCAATGAACACACATAATCCTACAGTAATTGACATTCTCGCACACATCAACTAGTCCAAAAGTCTCTACTTCTGCAAAAAGCAGCATCTAATGCCATCTGATATCTCCAATACACACCTCTAAATAAAATGGTCATCAGCTGAACTTCAAAAAAATCTATGCTGTGGAAAATCGCGCGGATACGATCTTGAGCGCACCTAAGCAGCCTTAAAAGCTTCAGTAGGACCCTGTTTGAACTGACAAAATTAGTTCCTCACCTGAAAGGATCTCACAACATCATAAAAATTGTGCAGGAAAGTTTTGTTTGTTGCATCTAAAATAGTCAGTGATCCTCCAAAGAATTACTTCAGCCAGTAAGCTGCTTCCCCAGCCAGAGAGTGAGGGAAAATTTTGCAGAAAAGAAATTCATAATTGACTCCACTGTACTTCATGCTTGTCACAAAACCTTCTAATCGCTTGATGTGATCCATGGACTGCTCATGGGAAAATTCATTGAAAGGATGATGTCCCACCAGAGTGTAGTAAGAAGTCTTGATCTCAAAATCATTCCTCTGAAAGAGAGGAGGTCTGATACCAAACAAGTTTGTATAAAATTCATCAGGTCTATTGTAGTCAACAAGTGTGTGTCCTCTTTGCGCAGCAGCGGCATGCGCTTCAGCCCCATGCTTCCTTGCGCCCGCAGCGGCTTCAAGGACATGGACATCGATGATGTTTCATGCATCATCCAATTTCTGACCGAGTTCCCTTTCCGGAGTTACAATCACTGGTGGTAGAATTTTCACTTGTTTCCTCGCTTTTTTGTTTCATGCGTTCCATCTTAGAAAGCTGAAAAAGGTTTTGTGTACGATTTACTTCTTGTGACACGATGAGGCATGCAAAAAAAGCCCAAACTAAAATCACGCCTCTTATTTTCTATCCACGAACTCGGTGTCGATCGATGCCCAGTTGGTATCGATTAACACTAAGGATTTCTGATCAGTTCTTTAAAAGAAAACAAGTGGAAAATGTGACTTAACAAAGAAAAAGCCTAGTCGAAATTATAAACTTAAATATAATGGTAAAAAAGAAGACCAAAGCAACAGCGCCAAAAACTTGATAGGTCTAAGTTTTCTCTAAGATCTTACTAGGAAGTGCACAACTATGTCGAATGTAGCATTTATGGTATCGAACAAAGGACTTCACATTACTCAATAGATTTTTAGTTATCAAATTATGCTAAGCGAATATTGGTGAAAGAAATAGCAATGCAAGTAAGTAAATAATTGTAATTTAATCAGAGAAAGCGTCTAGTATAGGGCTCAGAAAATCATAAATATAAGCTAATCAATCAATCGAGATCAAATTAAGAACGATTCTAGAATTCAAAACACGAGAGTACAAACCAACTTTTGTTGTGAATATTAACTATGTCTAAAACCTATTAAACCAAATCTTTTTGCGAGTTCTCGAATTCTAAACATGTATTAATTTCAGGTTCGTTCATTCACAATTTATTTAAATCAAATCTCTTTGCAGATAGACAAATTGGTTACCTAAGTTCATTTCTACATAATTAACCAACTCTCGTTAAGTTAATCAACATAACATAAATAATTTAAATGGCCAATTGAAATCGATCATTAAGAACAACCTAGAGGAAGAACTAGAAATTCTGAATCCATATTTATCAATTAACCTAATATTCCATGAAATCTCTAATGAGAATTCTCAGACATGACAATCATAACAAACACATAATCAAAATAAATATCATATAAATCAAAGAGAATAAGAAACAAGGGTTCAAAATCTTCTCTTTATGAGTATCAGATCAGCTCCTAAAAAGCTCATAATCTCTCTCAATCTAAAATAAAGCGTAAGTCTTAACAATGACTTATAAAACCTAATATAAAGTCTAAAATAAGATTTCATCTTTTTGTAATTATGAAAAACTTCGGAGTAAGTTTATAAATCTTAAGAAATATATAAAGGACATGAATTAATGCACTTATTACCAACTGATTTTAAGTTTCAAGCCCATAGAATTCAATACAATTGAC
Organism: Orychophragmus violaceus; assembly: GCA_030180135.1. Lineage (NCBI taxonomy): Eukaryota > Viridiplantae > Streptophyta > Magnoliopsida > Brassicales > Brassicaceae > Orychophragmus > Orychophragmus violaceus. The sequence continues at coordinate 48,149,120 of CM058235.1, read as the reverse complement.
GGAGAAAGCTTATGTTTATAGCCACAGAGTTCTTGTCCTTTACGTGCAACAAAAACAATGTTTATGTACCAGGTTCTGGTCATCTCTTACAGAGAGTAAGATTCCAAGAATCCATTTTCATCAAAATCAAATCTTATTCATAAAAATAAATCTTAGGGGTTTTTTCTAATCTTGAAATTCACTATTGTTGCTGGTTTTTAGGTCTGGAACCTCCATGGACTGAATAGATTGGTAGAGACCCTAGATCCATATCTAACATACGAGTTGCTTCAAGTACAAGGCAACAAAGCAGAAGTGTGTAAAGTTCTTTATGTGGGATTATTATGCGCACAAGCTTCTCCATCGCTCAGGCCATCAATGGAAGAAGTCATCCGTATGTTAACGGATATAGATTGTCCAATTCCATCTCCAACCAATTACTCATTCGTGAGGATTACTTTCTAACTACAGATCCAGATACTACAAGAAAACATGCCATAACCGACGTAAAAAACCGTCGGTTATCCGTCAGGAAAGGCCATTAGCGACGGATTCCCAATCGAAATGATTTATCGGTTCTATTTCGACAGAAATTGATATCTGTTGGTTTTTCATCGGTAAATACCGATGGATTATCGTCGAGAAAATAAAACCGATGGATTACCAACGAAAGGATAACCGGCAGGTTACCGACACCTTAACCAACAAACACTTTATCGGTAATCCATCGGGAAACATTGTCGGTATACCGTAAAAAAGACAGAAATTTCTGACGGTTTACCGATGGTTTACCGAAAGACATGAACCGGCGGATACAAACCAACAGATGATTACCAACGGTTTACCAATCGAAAGAAATTGATGGATTACCGATGGTCGATTACCGATGGATGATTTACCGATGGTTTTCTGAAGGAATTAACCAACGGATTACCGATGGATATTAACCAACGGATTGCCTGACGGATTACAAAAATATATTTTTAAAAATAATATTTTTATTATTTATATAATAATTTTATTAATATTATAAATAAAATTAGTATAATCAAAAATTATTTATAAAATTAAATTATTAAAATATTCTAAAACATCTTTTAAATTGCATCAAATTGGGATCCGCATCGGATCCCGAACCCATCCCCGTTCCCGAAGCTCAGTTCCCACTCTCGGTGCCGCTCCCGGAGCTAACGCATCCATTCCTGGCAGAAGAGTGTAGGCCGCAAAAATACGGAGACTAAAACTGTTTGGAAAAACCGATGGAAAACACGATTAAGAAAAAAACGACTAAGCGGAGGCGAGATGATCTCTTTCCTTAATTCAAAATATCTCCCGCAGTGTAACGGTTTGATGAGATAATGAATCCCAAGATACAACCACTTTGAGACTAAGATCGTGACACTCGATCAAAAATCTCCGAACTTAGAATCTACGAATACTCTCGGACTTACGATAAGAAAGAAGATGAGAGAGACTGCTGGATTTTGAGTTGAGAAAGATATATATGTAAAGATATATGTTGTTTTTATTTGAGAGAAAGATGGGTTTCTATATAGAGGAGATAGAAAAACTCCAAAACTTCTCTTGCTTCCAATGTGGGACAAATTAAGTTCCCACTTAACTTTGGAGAGCAAAAAAGGCTTTACCAATTTTATTGGCTCATGCCCATTTCTTTTCAACTCATACAACATTTTATAAACCCACATGTTTATTAAAATATTGGCCTAACAATCCCCCACATGAATAGAAATGACTGTAAACATAGGGCGACTAGACTGACTGGACATACTTAACTAGACTAGACATGACTCGACTAGACTAGACATGACTCGACTAGACTAGACAGACTTCCGAGAGTATAAGCGAAAAATCACTGTGTTTGAGATAGTAGCATGTTTCAGCTTTGAACCACTCATTGTTAATATCTGTCGGTTTTACTCGGCCAGGAGGTGAACATGATGTCTTGAACCACCCGAATTTTTATGTAAACAGAGACAACATGTATAACACAGTTTCATTTTCTCGTAGAATTAAGTTCTCTATTGTGTTCATTTTGGCCTTGAACATGCCTGGTTAGTCATGAGTGAACTTGGAAAATTTAGCATGTTTTTCATTCTCCTAGAAACGGCCCCATTTCACACTCACTAGGTGATTTGCCAGTAGTCTTTGTTTTAAGAAGTATGTTTAATACTCTACTGATATATCAAAGCTATGGACTTATCATTAAAAGCTATGCTTATCCTTTTTACACATACAAATCTTATGTATGTTAGCACTGTTATCATCTTGGGAACTGAGTAAAGACTTGAAGTCTTTCAGTGCTTTAAAAGATTATGTTCAATTTAGTTTTCCCTTTGAACCTGACATCTTTGGATCTCCAGTCACGTAGGTGGGGTTTCCATCAAACATCCTCTTGAGTTATAGGCTTTAAACATATTCCCTTCGATGATTTTACAACTTGATCTCGTGACAAACCTTTAGTGAATGGATTCGCTAGGTTGTCAGCTGATTTGATATAATCTATTGTGATTACACCACTTGAGATCAGATTTCTAATGATTTTATGTCGTCTTCTTATGTGACGTGATTTACCATTATAAAGATTTTTCAGTGCCCGTGCTACAGCCGATTGGCTATCGCAGTGTACATGTAATGCCGGTACTGGTTTCTCCCACAACGGAATATCTTCCAGGAAATTCCGAAGCCATTCAGCCTCTTCAGCAGTTTTGTCTAGTGCTATGAATTCAGACTCCATGGTTGATCTAGCCAGTAGAGTTTGTTTGGAAGATTTCCATGATACTGCTCCACCTCCAAGGGTAAAGACATATCCAATTGTAGATTTCGAATTTTTGGAATCAGATATCCAGTTTGCGTCACTGTATCCTTCCAAAATTGCGGGTTCTCTACCATAGTGGAGACCATAACTTTTCGTATGTCTTAAGTAATTTAATATTCTTGTTATGGCTTTCCAGTGTTTGTGACATGGATTACTTGTGTAGCGACTTAGTACGTTTACCGCATGTGCCAAATCTGGTCTAGAACAGTTGGTTAAGTACATAAGACTCCCAATAACGCGTGCATACTCTAATTGTGACACAGCTTCACCTGAATTTTTGGTCAAGTGAAGTCGAGAATCAACTGGATTTTTTGCCATGCCATTTGAGTAGTTTTTGAATTGCTCAAGTATCTTTTCAGCATAGTGATCTTGAGACAGAATTATTCCGTCTGAAGTTCTTGTGATTTTTATTCCTAGAATAACGTCTGCTAGACCCATGTCTTTCATGTCAAACTTTCCACTAAGCATATTCTTAGTTTGTTGGATCATGTATTTATTGCTGCCAATAATCAACATGTCATGCATCTACGTATAAGCATAATAAAATATACCCACTTGGTGTATTCTTTATGTAGATGCATTTTTCACATTCATTTATGCTGAATCCATTTGACATCATTGTGTTGTCAAATTTTCCATGCCATTGTTTCGGAGCTTGCTTAAGTCCATACAATGATTTCACAAGTTTACAAACTTTGTGTTCTTTTCCCAGGACAACAAATCCTTCGGGTTGTTTCATATATATTTCCTCTTCTAAATCACCATTTAGAAAAGCTGTTTTAACATCCATTTGATGTATTTCCAGATTTCTTAAGGCTGCGATTCCAATCAGCATTCTGATTGAAGTTATTCTCGTTACAGGAGAATAGGTGTCAAAGAAGTCCAGACCTTCTTTCTGTCGGAATCCTTGTACCACAAGTCTTGCCTTGTACTTATCAATTGAGCCATATGTTTTCAATTTTGTTTTGAATATCCATTTACACCCTAGTGCTTTAAACCCTTCAGGTAGATCGGTTATTTCCCATGTATGGTTTTTCATAATGGAGTCGATCTCACTATTGACAGCTTCTTTCCAAGAAGTTGCGTCTGGTGTAGACATGGCTTCAGTTTACGTTCTTGGTTCATTCTCTAGGAGAAAGACCATCATAAAGTCAGAACCGAAATATTTCTCCTTACGAGCTCTTTTGCTTCGTCTAGGTTCTTCTTCTTTGTCTACTTCATTTAATGAACCGCCAGAAGTACTAGCCTCGTTTGTAGATGAGCTAGGATCTTTTTCTTCGCGGTTTCGTTTTTTATCTTTACATGGAAAGATATGTTCAAAGAAAGACACATTCCTTGATTCCATTATTGTATTTACATGGATATCTGGTATGTCTGATTTGTGAACCAGAAACCGATAAGCACTTCTATTGTGTGCATATCCAATGAAGATACAATCAACTGTCTTAGGTCCGACTGAGACCTTTTTCGGAGGTGGTATTGCAACTTTTGCTAGGCACCCCCACACTATAAGATTTTTGTACGAAGGTACTTTATCTTTCCAAAGTTCGTATGGCGTTTTGCCAGTTACTTTGTGCGGTATTTTGTTGAGGATATAGTTTGTGGTAAGGAGCGCTTCCCCCCACAGGTTCTGGGGTAACCCAGATTCCTGCAACATTGCATTCATCATTTCTTTTAGAGTTTGGTTCTTTCGTTCTGCAACTCCGTTAGATTCCGGTGAGTAGGGAGCAGTAGTTTGATGTATAATGCCCTTTTCTTGACAAAACGCATTAAATGGTCCATCATATTCACCTCCTCTATCACTTCTAACTATTTTAATAGTTTTCCCGAGTTGATTTTCAACTTCAAGTTTATATTTTTTGAATTTCTCCAAGAATTCATCTTTACTACGCAACAAGTATACGTAGCAGTATTTTGTACAATCATCTATGAATGAACGAAATACTTTTTACCTCCTCTAGTTTGTACCAATTTTATGTCGCACAAATCTGTGTGTATTAGCCTAGAGGTTCGGTTGTTCTTTCAACACGAGGGGATGGTGTTTTTGTGAGTTTTGCTTGTACACATGTCTAACATTTTTCTTTGTTTATTTTGCATTTTGGGATTAGATTCGAATTCATCAATCTTTGGAGAGATTTATGTTTCACATGTCCTAATCTTTCATGCCAAATATTAAAAGACTCAACCAAGTAAGAAACTGGATTCTTATTAATTGCATTGGAAGTGGTTACATCATTTTTGAGGACTGTCATTACACACATTTTGACAAGCCCATCCTTAACAAAACCCTTCCCAATGAACACCCCATTTTTCCTTATTATCAGCTGGTCAGACTCAAAGTTGATGGCGAATCCATGCTTGTTGAGCAGAGTTCCAGAGATCAAGTTCTTCCTTATGTCTTGCACAAGCTTCACGTTGTTGAGAGTAACTTTTTTTCCTGCAGTCATCTTCAAAACCACTTTGTCAGTGCCTTCAATCTTGGAGTTTGACACATTTCCCATCAGAAGCTGAGCTTCAGTCTTGCTCTTCTGGTAGGTGGAAAACATGCCCCTGTCAATGCAGATGTGAGTAGTGGCACCGGTGTCATACCACCACGTTTTGGGATTATCCGCATTCTCTTCAGCCACATTGGCTTCAGTGACCACCGCACATAGGTCTTCTTCAGTCAAGTTGACTTGAGCTTTGAGATCCTTTGATTTGCGGCGACATTCTGCAGCTTTGTGTCCCTTTTTGTTGCAGTAGGTTAATTTCCCAACAAACTTTCCTGAGGGACCTTCCTTCTTAAAAGAAGTGGATGACTGAGGAGCCATCTTATTAGGTGCACCTTTGGTTCGAATGATTTTCCCTTTGCCCTTGCCTTTTCCTTTGTACTCAGCCATGTTGGCGTTGTGGGAAGGAGACATTTCAGCCTTGGCGGACATTTCTTTCTTGCCCTTGCGCTTCAAAGACTCATTTTGCAGCCTAGAAATCAGATTTGCCAAAGTCAGCGATTTCTACTTGTGATCAAGATAGTTTTTGAAGTTTTTCCAACTGGGAGGAAGCTTCTCGACGAAACAATTCACTGTGAATGTTTCACAGATCTTCATTCCTTCATCTTCTATCTCTTGGCAAAGTATCTGAAGTTCATGCACTTGCTCCATGATGGGTTTTTCATCCACCATGTTGAATCGGAGAAATTTTGCAGTAGCAAATTTTCCATAGCATACATTGTACGATTTGTACTTCTTTTCCAAAGTTTCCCAAAGATCCTTTGAAGTTTTGATCTCGTTGTAGACCTTGTACAAGTCGTTTACCAGATGGCTTTGTATGTAGCCTTTGCACAGGAAATCCCCATGGATCCACGCCTCAACGCTTAGGAGAGCACGCTTATTGGTACTACCAACTGGCAAAACCGGTTGGACCTCCGTGAGATACCTGTCCAGATTCATGGTGCTCAAGAAGAAATGCATCCTTGATTGCCATTGTTTGAAGTCGGAACCATCAAACTTGTCGGGAGCGATCAGTGCGGTAGGCACCATTGGCGTTGGGACAGCGAGTGGTAGACCATTCCCATGTGTGTTGGGTGTCGACTCACTGGTCGCATCATTCTCTTGGTTACCAGGTGGGACCACATTTTTTCACCGGTAAGAGACATCTGTTCACAAAAAAACAGAAGAATAAAGTCAGTTTTTGGAACAGACTTGTAATAGCGATTGATCGCTTATTGATCGTTTAGATCGTATGATATAACGTTTTGCAAACTCGCCAAAAGGCTTTCGCGGAAATCGTTTATCGAATCTGTGAAAAATTGTTTTATTGAACAAACGATCAGCGGAATCGCGTATAGCGTTCGCCGAACACTGTTTGAAAACGTTTTGTAGAATCGTGTGAAAAAGGTTTTTCTATAGTTTCTGAATCCGATTCAAGCGATAAGAATGAAGCGGATTATTTTGAATTAAGAATGTAGGCCGCAAAAATACGGAGATAAAAACTGTTTGGAAAAACCGATGGAAAACACGATTAAGAAAAAAAACGACTAAGCGGACGCGAGATGATCTCTTTCCTTAATTCAAAATATCTCCCGCAGTGTAACGGTTTGATGAGATAATGAATCCCAGGATACAACCGCTTTGAGACTAAGATCGTGACACTCGATCAAAGAATATGCGGACTTAGATTCTACGAATACTCTCGGACTTACGATAAGAAAGAAGACGAGAGAGACTACTGGATTTTGAGTTGAGAAAGATATATATGTGAAGATATATGTTGTGTTTTTCTTTGAGAGAGAGATGGGTTTCTATATATAGGAGATAGAAAAACTCCAAAACTTCTCTTGCTTCCAATGAGGGATAAATTAAGTTCTCACTTAACTTTGGAGAGCAAAAAAAGCTTTACCAATTTTATTGGCCCATGCCCATTTATTTTCAACTCATACAACATTTTATAAACCCACATGTTTATTAAAATATTGGCCCAACAAAGAGTACCATACTTGATGAAGTGCATAAACTTATCTTGCATTGCTTGCCTCTTTCGGTTGGTTTCTTCCTTTTCCTCTAGCATCAGAGCTTCCATATGCTCTTGATTCGCCTTCAACTATGTGATTTCCTTGTTTTTATCCCTCAGGGCTTTGGTGAACGAGTCGGTGTTTGATGGAAGCAGGAAAGTGGTGTTGAGACTCTCTCCACCAATTTTTCTAAGCCAAATACACGGCCCTTCCTCTCCTATGTTTCCTTCAAATTTTATTAAAAATACTAGTTAGAAATCAAATAATCTAATAATAAAAAAAATATTGTTAACATAAAAATAAGAATACCACACATCTCTTGCCGAGCTTTCCTACGTACTTTACTTCCAGTATTTCTTTTAGAACCCCGTAATATACAACTTCTTCGAAAGCAAACCAAACAACGTGATCTGCGGTTGTGCTAGAGCCTTCTTTATGCACCTTAAATGCATATCCCCTTGTGCAATATCTTGTATAAGACTTTGTGTTCAAGTGTAGGCCTTTGACTATGTCTACCAACCAATCATCAGGCGTGCGCCAATTTCTGATTTCATTTGTCACCTAAAAAATAGAACGCACTAGAATTAATAAAATTACTCAATTTATCGGTGTTTAGTAACATAATAAAATAAAATCATACATAAAGATTAACCAAGCAGAGAAGTCGTTTTGTTTACGTTCTTCACGCTCGTCTTTGGTCAATTCTGGATGATAATGACGTAGAGCATCCATGTATAACCTACCAAAAGTAAATATTTCATTAGAACACTTATTATGAAACTTACATACCAATGGAATAACAAACATAATTTAAACAATATACCTTTCACATTCAAAGACTTCCTCGCAGTTGGTGAGAATATATGTGTGTAGGTGTGCATTCTCTTGGGTTGTTAGTTGCTGCACACCTGATTTTCTGCTTAACCGACCAACTTGTTGAAAAATGCTTTGAAAATGTTGAAAATGCTGGAAAAAAATTGATAGATAAATTTGCTTCTCGTCTCTATCATCATTTGAGATGTGCGCCGACTTCTTGTACGTACTTGCGATGGGAAGTAATATCTTGCAAAGGTCGCAGTCTCTTCATTTTTATATTGGGCTACAACAGAACCTCCACTTTAGCGGGGTTCTTCACCTTCTTTTTAAGGTGGAATATATAGCGCTCGAAAGGATACATCCACCGATATTGTACCAGACCATCAAGTCTAACTACTCCCAAGGATATGAATGGGCAGATGCTCCATAACATCAAAGAAAGAAGGTTGAAATATCTTCTCTATATTGCATAAGATCTTAGAAATGTTTTGCTCCATATTTCTAATTTTGTCAAATGTAAGTGACCTCGTGCATATATCCCTGAAAAAAGCTCCAACCGCTTCGATTGCTTTATGAACATTTTTGGGAGGAGATGAGCAAATGAAAATGGTAGGATTCGTTGCATCACAACATGACAATCATGGCTCTTCATTCCAATAAAATTTCCTTTATCAGTGACAAAACAATTATGCAAGTTTGAAGCGTAACTGTCGGGAATTTAACTCGTCGTATAATCCCATCAAAGAACTCTTCCTTCGGCTGCGGGTCTAACCAATACACTGGAATTGGACATTTCCTGTTTTTCTGAAGATGAAGTTCAGGGAGAGCACAATTTCCAGCAAATCAAGCCTAGACTTCACATTTTCTTTCGTCTTCTCTTGCACATTCGGAACAGTGTTCATGATGTTATCAAAGAAGTTTTTTTCAATGTGCATGACATCAAGATTATGCCTTAGTAGTTGGTCCTTCCAATATGGTAAATCCTAGAAGATGCTTTGTTGTGGCAGTTGTGTGATAAACCAATTGCATATACATTTTAATCCCCATTTCCACTGAAGTCAGGAGTTCTTAGCGCACCAAAGGTTCCTAAGAGCCAAAAGTAACTGAGTCGTTGTCTTAGGGAGGAGGATCATCTAAAACTTTTCTCTTCTTCGTAAAATATTTTGTGTGGATGATCATGCGATAGAATTCTTCTATCACAATCAAACCAACATGATTTGTATTTTTTTTTCAACATGAATGAATCAGTCTTTTCTTGACAATCCGGACATGCTAACCAACCATGGGTTATCCATCCAGATAACATACCATAAGCCAGAAAAACGCTAATGGTCCACATTAGTACAACCCGCATCTGAAAAAATTTAATGCACGAGACATCATATGATTCAACACCGGCCTCCCATAACATTCACAACTCATATATCAATGGCTGCAAGAATATATCAAGCGATCTTTTGGATTCTTTGGGCCATGAACGAGTACGGAAAGAAAAAGACTCTCGACGCATGCACATAGATGGCGGTAGGTTATAAGGAGTCAGAAACACTGGCCACAGCGATGTCTCATATTCCTCCCAAATGGGTTGAACCCATATGTGCATAATCCGAAGTACATGTTATGTGGCTCATACGAAAAATCCGGACATACTCTCTGAAAATGTCGCCACGCCTCAGCATCTAACGGATGTGTAATCTCTTCTCCTCTTCTACGCTCGGCATGTCATCTCATTTCCCCCGCGGTGCGTTCAAATTGGTATATTCGCTTCAACCTGTCGGTTAACGGCAAATAACACATCCGTTTGAACGGAACTTTAACTCTTCCCCTTGTATCATGATAGCGCGGATGCTTACAAAATTTATATTCCAGATGATATTCATCTTCTCGTCAATATATCATACAATTTTCGATGCACACATCTATCATCTGGTACGGTAATCCAAGCCCTTTAACAATTTTCCCGACCTTGTAATGTGAACAGTGTGTAAAATTATCTTCATGAAGAATATCTTTCACAAAATCGCAAATCGCATCCACCCATTCCTCTGCCAAATGGTAGTCCGTCTTTATGCCCAATAATCTAGTAACACATGGTAATGGCGAATGACCCTCTTTGCAACTTTTATAAAGTAGCTGCTTCGATGCATCCAACATATCAAAAAAAATTTCATAGTTTCTACATTAGGTTCTTCTACCCCAGGAATTTGATATTCACCTACTTCCTGAATATTTTCTCGATATGCATCATTAACCATATGAACGGTACATACATTAAAATCTCATTTTGGAGTATAAGGTTCGATAGAAATACCATAAGGTTCCCTACTACTAGTACTACCATAAGGTTCTCTACTACTACTTGCATGATCCGATGTTTCCCTATGAAGATACTAAATCATATAACCCGCCATAAACCCCATAGAATACAAGTGATGCCAGACTTCGTTAGTCGTGGGATTTCTAACATTCCGGCACTGAGTACATAAATATTTTAATTTGCCGGTTTTTGTGTATGTGGTTGACGACATGCTACCATCATGAATTCCATAATACCGAATATATATATTCGGTGTCAATAAATTCATCGCCGGATCAACCTTTGGACCGTGCATCCATGATCTGTAATAACTAGAAGAAGATACTTTTTGTAATAAAAAAAGTTGGTGTGAGAGAGAGAGTTTTAAATGGATTGGTGTGGAGGAGAAGAAGTAAGCCGTTTGGTATATGTAAGAAACTAACCGACGGAACCGACGGTTTATGGTCGGTCAACGAATACATCAAAGCCTATATTAATGTATCTATTAACGGTTACATTGAAAAGATAACTAATCAACGAATTATCAACGGATAATTGAATCTATCGATAATCCGTCGGAAATTTAGCGATGGATTTCCATTCCGTCGAAAATTATCGACGAAAATTCGATGGATACATAACCATGAGGATCTATCGGAATCTTGTCGATAATTTCTAATAGATTTAATAATCATCTGTAAATCCATCGATTATGAGCATGTTTTCTTCTTGTAGTAAGAGTGCAGTAGTATTATATCTTATACCACCAATAGTACTACAATGGTCAAAACCGATCAAGCTTCTTATACCTCTTCAAAATCTTCTCCAACTCATAGGAGCCAAGGATTTTCTTTTTCCTAGAATAGTTTCACCTTTTCTTGAGGTCCGATGTATATGCAAAATTCATGCCGAACAACTAATGTTGCATATGAATGTATTACATATATGTAGCATTTTGAGGCAGTCTAGGATGTGATCATTACATGTATAGATTTCGCAAACTTAAATTCAAATGGTTTAACGAATATCCTTCAACAACAAAAACACTAATCTTGCATATATCCAAACATCGATCTAAAACTCCATTTGTTTTACAACATTTATTGATGAAGGAACAAAAATAAAAACACAACATATTCATTTTGGTTCTTGATCTTGAACTCCTATAAGGAAATAAACGCTTTCATGGATCAAGAAAACAAACAAAATCCAGATCATTTTAACAAGCATACAACGCACCATTTTCAGTTCGTCCATGTCTAATATGCTTAAGTATCCAAATTCAAAAGCTAAATAATGTAAGATAAATACCGAGAAACGTACACGGATGCTACTCATCTTCCACGAAAACCGTACTGATTTCTCCCTTGTCTAGCAAATCATAAAACTCCCTCGCTCGTCTTTGGTTGTTCCAATTATGCATCTTCCACAATCCTCCAGCTGCTAGGCCTAGTGCTATTCCATAGATTATCTCTTTGACTATGCTTGGTCCCTTGTAGACAGCCTTCCCGATCTTTGGAACATTCACAATATTAGATCTTCTAACCAAATAATATTTGTATTTATCAGAACATATAATATTCAGTTTCTCTCCAATGTTCTAACAAAATAAAGTAAAGTTTCACTTCCAGCCTTTTTTCTATATATATTATGTGCAACCAAAGTCGAGAGTTATAAGAAAGCATACCTATGGCTTTAAAAACCAGTGGTTGAAAGATTTTGAGTAGAGAAAAAACAGAAAAGCTTCAAGACTCCATGAAACGAGAAAGATCTCTTACACAGAAGAGGCGTAATCTAGTACTACCCGCTTTGCATTCATTAATCACTTTTTCTATGGTTACGATTGAAGAGTCGATGTGAGAGAGAAGGATCAACGGTTGTCTGCGAGTCGGATTAATTTTATATTTTCAAATCACGGATACTAATGTGCTCTTTGTTTGACAAGTGTAACACACGTCAACGCCGTGAGTGAGTGTCACGTGTGTAGGAAGTATGAACTTCAGAGTTAAGATGAGGGTTTCATCCTGATTTCGTTTTCTACATTGGTTTAATTGTTGGTTCCTTAATTATGAATGGGCCAGACAAACTTGGTCCAATGTAGTGATATATAGTTAGAACAAATGGGCCGGGGGACAAGTTATCATGCATATTAAGTTTCTGTATGAAGGTCATTTATTACACTTTAGCTAGGTGGATTGTGGAATCTCTTTGGACCCTTAAGATCTCTCCGCCAATGCGATTAAATCGTCCCACCGACCTCCAGATAAGACGCGTTAACCTGTCGCTTTTACTTTCTAACGAACTTTAGGTAAAAGGAAACTTAAAACGACACGAAGAATAAATCAAAAGAAATTGAATAAACAAAGTGACCAAATGTTCAAATATACCACCGCCACTGAGTCCAGTTGCTACTTGCTACATGACACGTATATATTTGTTTTTTTTGTCAACAACTTGCTTTAGTTAAACTTGAATGTCATTGTCCCCAAAACACAAATTTATGATGTGTCACATTATAGTTATTTTTTTTTTATAAATATGGTATTTAACGGATTGTTCCATCAAACTTACAGATAATTTATACTATTAAAAGAATGTCTATCAAAAATGTCTTGTAATAGTATAAATTATCTGTAAGTTTGGTGGAACAATCCGTTAAATACCATATTTATAATAAAAAAAATAACTATAATGTGACACATCATAAATTTGTGTTTTGGGGACAATGACATTCAAGTTCAATCCCGATAAATAAGGCAATTTCAAATCATATTTAATGCTATTAAATCATACTTCCTAAATCTTTATAAATCTTAACTAGATTAGAAAATATATATTTTTAACTTGCTCGCTACACAAATATTTTATTTAATTCGACTTTAAAAAATATTCTAGAGCATATTTCAATCTTCCACATGAAGATTTATGTAAATTAGCTCAACACTAAATCAATTGATCCCCATAAATAGGGCTTCTATGACCCTCATTTTACACCAACATATCGATTTTTGCTATTATATCGAATTAACATGGTTCTAATTTATATTTTGTTATTGATTAATTTACAGATTTGTTTAATATTATGCTATTTATGATTTTGCAAGTTTGTTTTATAACAAGCAAAACAAAAGGTATTAATTTCTTATCAGTATCATGGTTCAGATAAGATATTAATATTTTATCATGGTTCTAATTGTATAACGTCTTATTTATAATTTTGCAGGTTTCATACCAAGCCAAACGAAAGGTATTGATTTCTTATAATTAGCATACTTCTAATTTTATATTGTGTTATTTATGATTTTGCATGTATGTTTCATACCAAGCAAAACAAAAAGATATTGATTTCTTATCATTTTCATGGAATAAAAAAACTCATTTTAAAGAATATTTTTTCAATAAATTTTTCTATATGTTTTTTCTCATTCGTTGGCAGTTTTTTCTGGATCATTAAAAGTTTAATCAAAGGATCCATTATCATTTCAATTACATTCTTCTTCTCGATTATTATTATTTTATGTTTGTTTTGTTAGTGAGATTTATTTTGTATTTACATTAATATTTTTGGTTGAATCCATAAGTCCGAAAAGTCCGAATAAAGGTTGTTGTCATGATGTCTGATTGATCTCATGAGTCCCAATAGTCTGAATAAGAATTTTTAATTACTATCAAGATGGATTTGAAAAGATGGATTTGGAATGATGGATTTGGTAAATATGATAGAAAAGTCTCAAACAAATGCATAAAATTAATATGGGGCAACATTACGGTTGTAATAGTAATTGATAGTAATTATATATATAATTGTTTAGTTCGTAATGTGAATTAGTCGTAATATTTTGACAAAAGTTTAAATCTGAACCACATCTATAATCATATCTTTAAAACATAATTTCAGTTGAATAAGTTATTTGATTATTTTATGGGATTTTTTTTCAAATGCCGAATCTTTTACAAAATAATGACGTTTGCATATGCAATAGAATTAAATAAATAATGTAATCATTTTGATCCAAAACGAATATATACAATTGTAATAGTTTTTGATAGTAAATATATATATATATAGAGCATTTATAAAATGACATTGGTACATAAATATTATATTAACAAAAATGGCATCGGGATTGTTAGTGATTTTATTTTTTCATTAAGGGTAATATTGGGATATTCAAAAATTAGTCACACAAGGATATTTGGGCGGATCCGGATTTGGAATATGGATATACACGCGGATCCTATTTTTATAGATCATGAACATTTATTTCGTTGATTTAATATTATCCGTCGGATTAGTTTGTTTTCTTAATGGTACCATTTATTTATCTTTTATTACACACTTTGGTGATGAATGGTATACCACTTATTCACGTTTTCACGTTTTGAAAACGTGATTCCACTATTTTTTACCATTCGTAACATTCATCACTTATTCACGTTTTCACGTTTTGAAAACGTGATTCCGCTATATACAACTAGCGTGTTAAAAATATAACTATAAAAAACAAAACGTGAAAAATCTACTAAAACTAGATTTTCGGCGTTTTATAATTTTTCTGCAAAAACTTGATTCAGTTCAGTTCGTCCCGCCAACAATTATTCAGTTATTCCACTATTCTGCTATTCATCTGACATACCATTCAAGCCCTTTGTGTATTGAGTAACAAAAATCACTAGATTTTCGTGTCAAGCCTACAAAATTTTGAGTGATTTTTAGTTTTTTAATAGTTATTTATAATTTTCTAAGTTAAATTTTTCGTATATTCGAAATTGAAAATTTTCCAAATCTATTTCCTCAACATCCTCATAAATACCTTAATCTAATCTCTAAATTTAATGCATAAATTTTAATATAATCACGTTTAGAATATTGCTTTCCTAATATATTTTATACAAGATATTAACCGAATTTTTAATTTATTCACTAAATCTTATTTTTTTCAAATTAGTTCTGAAGTCCTAAATTTAATCACCGAATCCCCTATAATCACATTAAAGTTAAAAAGTTTCAATAAATATTGAATACAAAATATTTACCAAATTTAATTACTATTTGATCTATTAAATTAACATAAATTATTTATATTTAAACTATTATAAACATAAAATAAATTAAAAATAGATTAATTTAATTAAAATTATCTATACAATTAAAAATAAATTTTGATTACAGGAAGATAGGTTAAAAAGATGCATTAACTAATTTCAATTGATATATTTCTAACTTTATAAAATATTAAAATATAATGGTTATATTAGTGGAATATATGATTAGTTTGATTACAATTGATGTTTTTACAATTGCAAATTTTTAAGGATTTTTTAATCAAAATATTTAAAACGGTTTATGAAAATTGGAAAACAAGTTAAAAATATGAATTTATATATTACAGACAACTTTTAACAATGAAATCACCGGTTGAAATAAGTTAGAATTAACAGTGAAATCACGGGTTAAAATAATAGCGAATTAATTTAAATAATTATTTTAAATAAAATATACATGCACTTTTACATCAATAAGATAAATTAAGTATCTATTAAAAATAATAACAAACGGTTTGTTACAAACCGCATAATAACTAGCTATCACACGTAAAATAATATTTAAACAAATATAAATATATATATATATATATGATTATGTTCTCTTGGTAGTTAGCACGATCTTATCATATGAATTAATTAATAACAAAATCAATTTAATTTTTTATAAAACCTATTTTATAAAATATCAATGTCTAATAAATTTTAAAATATATATAAGTTAAAAAATATAATAGTTATATTAGTGGAATATATTATTAGTTTGATTACAGTTGATGTTTTTACAATGACAATTTTTTAAGAATTTTTATCAAAATATTTAAAACGGTTTATGAAAATTGGAAAACAAGTTAAAAATATGAATTTATTTATTACAGACAACTTTTAACAATGAAATCACGGGTTTAAATAAGTTAGAATTAATAGTGAAATCACGGGTTGAAATAAGTTAGAATTAATTTAAATAATTATTTTTAATAAAATATACATGCGCTTTTACATCAATAAGATAAATTAAGTATCTATTAAAAATAATAACAAACCGCATAATAACTAGCTATCACACGTAAAACAATATGAAAACAAACAAAAAAACAAAATATATGATTATGTTCTCTTGGTAGTTAGCACGAACAAAATATAATTTTTTTTATAAAACCTATTTTATAAAATATCAATGTCTAATAAATTTTAAAATATATAAAAGAAACATATATCCGCGCTCTTATAGCGCGAATCAAAATCTAGTAATGTGTTAAATTGATATGATAATTTGTAACGTTTTTTGGTATATATTATATGCAGATAAGTAATGGTATTGGAACGTTCTTGTGTGCATCTTCATACACAACATTTGCTTGTAACCTTCATGTGTTGTGTCATTTTACAAGGATTTTTTCGAATCTGTAAGTGACATATATAAATTGCATTGAAAGAAAACAGTAACATTTTTTTTTCGAGAGATAATAGTTATAAACAAACTAGACTAATTAAAAAATCAAAACAATATAAAAATAGCCAAACATGTATTTTATACTGTTATTAAAATACAGATTTATTTTTATTTACGCTTTGGTTTTATATATTTTTGAATAGTTATGTTTAAAACTAAATACTACATTAGAAATTATTTTTTACTATTGAAATATGATACAAAATAATAATATATAACTAAAATATAAAGTATCAACTATATTTAATAAATATATTATATTATAAAATAGAATTTTATTGTAGTTTGGTTTGAGATCATTTGTGGTTTATGTATATTATTATCGTAGTTTGGTTTGAGACTATTTGTGTTTCGTATCAGTTTTTGATGTCCTAATATCATCTTCTCTATCTTTTATAACGCAACAAAATCAAAATCTTATGCTCTATTTTTTTTTTGCAGGCGCTTTGCTCTTCTTCATAGCGGTTTTATGGGGATTTTCCCTATTGTACAATTATCTTTGAGTTTCTATGAGAACGGGCGATGTTGAAAAAGAGATCGTATATGTATAAATTATTTCCTTTATCGGACCACGAATGACGTCCCTCTCGACTTTATTCTATCTTTTCTCTTCCTTCTCGCGTTTATTTTATGACATGTCTTCGGCTCTCAGCCCATATCCTTTTTTCTAGAACATGCTCACAGTTTTCCTTTACAGCATTGCAGCTCAAGTATATTTATATCGAATAAAATTAAAACACAGGTCTATAAAAAAAATAACAATAAAAATGCTGGCTTTGACTTTTGACTATGTTTTCTCTTTGCTAGGGAGTCAGACTTGCTATCAGAACAATTTTAATAGACTTAAAGGAGACGATATAAGTTGCGGAAGAAACAACAGCTGCAAAAGTTTCGCAAAAAAATCTCTCTAAAAATATAAATTTCTATAATTTAGGTTGATGGTTAATGTAAGAGTGTATTTGTTGGTGTTTATAATGTTTGATGAACGATATTAGATATTCAAACCAAATGTATTAATATTATTAAAATATGTATTATATAATGTGTTTTCATATTTAGAATTAAAAACAAATTGGTGTACATAAAATTGAAATAAACTTAGATATAATACATAATACATATATTTCTATGAAACGGACTTAAAAGTTTTAAAATTAAATTCCGTGGCATAGCGCGGATATTTACCTAGTATATTTAATAGATATACTCATTCCTAACAACTCTAACAATTTCTTTAGTTTTAAAATATTGACTTTCTTTGAATTAGCATTGTGTTAGGTTTGTTCAGCTACTTGTTTCTGGTATTAATAAAGAGTGTAAACTAATATCTGTTTAGTCGGTGCAAGAAACAAATAAATGCATCTGCTTCACACGACCGTTGGATTTCTTTCGTCACAAGTTAATTAATTAAGTATAGTTAGCTTATTTTTTAGAACTCCGCGTTCAATAGTTTTTATAAAGCGAGTTTATCCAAACGGAAACCATATGATATGACCTAGGGCTGGGCGTTCGGATACCCATTCGGGTTCGGTTCGGATTCGGGTATTATCCGATATCCGAAATACTTTAACTTAAGTTTCATTCGGGTATTTCTAAATATCGGATCGGGTTCGGTTTGGGACATATCGGGTTCGGATCGGGTTCGGATATTCGAAATCACCATAAATTTTCTGAAAACTTGGAAAAATTACTCAAAAATACTAAAAAATATTTGAATTATCCAATTATCCCATAAAAACATATATTTAAATTACCAAAAAGTATTAGAAATTACTCAAAAATATATGAATTACCCAAAATATAAAAACATAAACTACACAAACTACTAAAAATGCTCGAAAGTATTAGAACTAACCGAAACTAGATTAAACTTTGAGTTATTTCGGATATCTATTCGGGTTCGGTTCGGGTTCAGATATTACCCGATATCCGAAATACTTTAACTTAAGCCCCATTCGGATATTTTTAAAAAATCGGTTCGAATCGGGATCGAATTTTTTAGGTCGGATTCGGATTCGGGTTCGGGTTTCGGGTAAAATGCCCAGCCCTAATATGACCCAATCTTTTTTTTTTGAACAAAGGGCTTTCTATGAGCCAATCTTTTGGTCGGTTTGTTTATTACAAAAGGAGACCAGATCGAACAACTAGATTATACGTGGCATAAGCCCCATAAAGGACAAGGACATCAATGTTCTTCACTTCTTGTTTAGCTCAGAAGTGACAAAACAAATCCATTACAAGACCAACCTTTTTGTCACACATGTCATTTGATTTCACAAATTCTTACATTTTCCACCTATACAAGTTAACGTCTCTGTTACCATTATTTCTTATACAATGCATGTCAGGGAATTTTCAAGGGATATATTCGATTATATTTGAATTTGACTATTTGGTTTTTAAGCCTTTGTATACTGGACCTAGAGGAAGAGAAACTGACGACTTCATCAAAACCCACTGAAATCCTCTATGTACCTAGCTCGCTCTATACACAACGGGAATATAAATCTCTTGATATCTCTACAGCATAGAACACATGAAGAAGATGAATCCTCGCTGAGATGGATGTATATATATATATATCATTGTGATTTTAATGTGTTTTGGTGGAATTTCTTAATTAAAATATAAAATTCAAATTACATAATTTGTTAGGATTTTTTGAGCAAAACCTAAGACTAATCCGTTTACTATTTTGATGCAGGTTAGAAGTAAACTTCGATCGACAAGAAAAACACGCAAGAACAACCGAGAAATGTTCACCCTGAGTTCACCACTAACGGCTACTTCTCAGGGGAGGAATCAGTGTTCCTCAACTACATTCACTAGATCGAGAGAGAGTACAATGATGACTTGAACAAGAATCACCGAGAATCACAATTACACAAGAACTGAAAGAAGAATCCCTAAGAGAATCAGGCAACACGAGACTTGGTGAAGGTGCTGATCTCTCTTTCTCTTGTTGTTCTCCGTGATTCGATCTCCAAACTCCGATTGATCGCTCTGTTTCTCCCTGTGTTCTCTGTTTTTTTCGCAGGTAGAAGACGAAGTCGTTATAACGTCTTATAACGACTTGGCGAGCTGGAGCTGACGAAAGTTGGGCCGAAGATTACGCGCGTTGTCTTGGCCCAGCTAACTAGAGTCTCGGCGAACTGACTTAGAAGAAATGGGCCCAAAGGCCTGATCTCTTGGGTTTGACTGAAATTGGGTCATTAAAAGTTCATTAAAATCAAATTATTACAAATTCTTTAAAGTACGCTAGAAGGTTTGTGAAACGTCCTGACCCAATTTTTCCCACCCTAAGGTAGTGTCTAGGACGATTTCCTCGTCCAGACTTAGGCCAATTTCGAATTTTTCCATACTTAGAATTATTTTGCGTTTTCAATCCGAACTAGACAAGCATTTTAAGCATAAAAAACATACTTAGATAGATTTCTGAGGTTTAAGTACAATGCTATCAGTTTTGCCACTAAGCTATTACATTATACTTAACCAATCTACCCAAGCTAACCATCCTTTCCATCCAGCCGCCTTTAGTCTCGCGCCTAAGCCTTCTCAGAACGATCACCTGCATCCACAAAGGAGGCATAAGCAAACGGATTGCTTAGTGAGAGCGGTCATCCCGTCTCACTTAGCCATATAAATAATCACGCAACAAGCCATATATCCAGCTAGTCTATCAAGCTTATCATCAGTACAGACATTTAATCCGATCTAGTTGTTTCAAAGCAATGAGCCATCATCTCAAGGCAAGAAACCAATCAATCGATCAAATAAGCAGAAACAGAATGGCCTGAACAGATAAACACTTAACCCGATCTGATCATTCCGAGTCAACAAGCCATCTTCTACGATCCAACATTAAGCCTTAACAAGCAAACTGCCCAAAGCGCATGATCTGATCTAAGATGCTTGAAGAAGAGAATCGATCAATCAATTAAGTCTCAGTAAAAATCAGAAGTATCGATAAGCAAGCAATCAGAACAGCCCTAGCCAACTAGACTCAACGAATCTATGCAAGCAGACGATTAATCTATAGCCACGGTCACGCACTCACCTTAATATTTCGGATTGGATGATGAGAGCGGTTTTTCTGACACCTCTTGTGCTCGAATCCAACAGAACAGACAATCTCTCAGCCTTGCTTGATCACGGTAAGCCAACTCGATCAAACTCTCAGTCAATCTCGGTTTTCTCTTCAGACTTTCTCTCTCAATTCTTTCAGAGTTCTTTGTCGCGGAAACTGATCAATAAACGTCTAAGGACGATTTTTATTAGTCTTAGACAGTTTTACTCGAGCCAAAACCGTCCAATAACTGCTTCCGCGTCAATCTGATTGGCCAAGCCAATCCAACCGTCTTCCCCGCGCTGATAACACTTGGCTGCGCGGATTTTAACCCAAACTTGTTCCCACTCACTTTCCTTGGCCAAAATGCTGCGTTTTGGGAAGATAATCGATCTCGCCCAAACTTGGTCGAATAATCAACCCGCGGACTGAAGCTTGGTCCGACAATCATAACCGCTCTGTCTGAAAGCCGACCAAACTTGTCTGAATCTCAACCAAATCAGCTCAACATCCTTCCTTGGTCCGAAAATCACGGTCTGAACTCCTTCCAGCCCGTTTTAGCTCGGCTTTCACACATTAAGCCTTACTATCAGATGAACCCCCAAGTTTTTAATATTCTCTGTCTTAAAAGGCCATGATGGATGACCATCAATAACCCAATCCGTTCGTCCTTGGTCAGATTTCGTTCATCCTTAGAACGCGGGCGTTACAACTCTCCCTCACTTTGCTTAGACTCGTCCTCGAGTCTTACTCTTCTTGCCCGGATTTTCCTTAAGCTTTTCAAACCACTTAGGAAATTCGGCATGCATCTTTGCTTTCGGTTCCCAAGTCGTTTCTTCTTCACCATCACAATCCCAAACGACTTGAATCATCCTTACATTCTTTCTTCTTCCAACGTTCTTGATCTTTTCATCCAAAACTCGAACCGGTCTTTCTTCCACTGTCAGATTTTCCCTTAAGTCCGAAGGTGGTTCAGAAACCACATTATGCATGTCACTTATGCATTTCCTTAGCATAGATACATGGAAAACGTTATGGAATGCGTACATGGATGGAGGTAACTCCAACTTGTAAGCTGCTTCTCCAATTCTCTCCACAATCTTGTACGGTCCCATGTACCTTGGACATAACTTTGCATTCTTTGTTGCTCGATTTTTTCCTTTGTATGTGACTGCTTTGAGATAGACCATATCTCCAACCGCAAATTCCAACTGTTTTCTCCGCTTATCAGCATAACTCTTCTGTCTGTCTGAGCTTCTTTCATCTTAATCTTCAACACCCTTATTCTTTCAGTTGTTTCTTCAACAAACTCTCGGCCAAAGATACTTCTTTCACCCACTTGTGTCCAACACAATGGTGTTCTGCATGGCCGTCCATAAAGTGCTTCATAAGGCGACATTCCGATACTAGCTTGGTAGCTATTATTGTAAGAGAATTCAGCCAGATGCAAGTATTGTTCCCAATTACCTCCCCAATCCATAACACAAGCTCGCAACAAATCTTCAAGCGTCCTGATTGTCCTCTCTGACTGTCCATCTGTGTGAGGATGATAAGATGTGCTCATATGGACCTTTGTCCCCATTGCCTTCTGCATTGATTTCCAAAAGACTGAACTGAACTTTGCGTCACGGTCTGACACAATACTCTCCGGTACTCCATGCAATCTCACGATCTGTTCCACATATAACTTGGCCAACACTGCCGTATTATCCATCTTGTTGATCTCAAGTAAATGTGCTGACTTAGTCAGTCTGTCCACTATAACCCAAATCGCATCTTTGCCATTCCGCATTGGCAATCCAGTCACGAAATCCATTGTGATCTTGTCCCATTTCCACTCTGGAATGGGTAAGCTTTGCAACAATCCGCTTGGAACTTGATGTTCAGCCTTAACCATCTGACAGATAGGGCATCCAGCAACCCACTTAGCAACATCACGCTTCATTCCAACCCAATGATAAAACCGCTTCAGGTCACGATACATCTTAGTTGTTCCTGGATGTATCGAGAATCTTGACTGATGTGCTTCCTTAAGGATTTCATCCCGCAACTCTTGATCCTTTGGAAAACAAACTCGGCCGTTTATCAAAATCGTCCCATTGTTTGATTTCTGATACTCAGTGTAATACCCTGTTTTCAAAAGTATGGTCAACGGCCAGAAGAAAAGTCAACAGGGGCAAAATTGTATGCCAAACTCATGGGCAAAATCGTAATTTTGCCAAAATACAAGACGGAAGCCGAGATGGGCCAAATGTTCTTGTTTTAATACATAAAGAACATTTACAAGACGAGAATTGGAAGAAACGGAGCAGAAACGGGTTTTTCGGCTTATCGGAGTAAAAACCGAGAAACCCGGGAAAACTTCGGAAATTCATAACCGGAGCTAGGAAACTCTAAATAAAGTGATTCAAGTTGCTAAATTTATATAAAACCAGAGAGAATCAGATTTTGGAAGTTTTGGGATTTATGGGAAGAATGAAGTATTTTCTAAAACAATTATCGCAAAACCGAGGAAACCGAGAAGAAATTGCAAGAAGGGTTTACATATGAGTTGGGCCGGTTTTGGGCTTGATTTTTTGTGGATAAGGAGAAGCTTTAGAGACATGTGTCTCACCACCAGGTCGCCAGCCTCTCCTCTTGAGGTGTCAAGCTAAGGTGAAGAGGTGGCATTTGAAGACTTATCCACCTCTTACACAAAAATTCATTTTGTGAATCCCTCTCTCTCTCTCTAGCCTCCCACACGACCAGAAGCTCTCCCTTCTCTCTAAACTCATCTGAAAAACCCAGAAATTCATCTCTTGTTCTTGAAGATTCAAGAGAAACCTCAAGAACACCAAAATGTTCACAAAACCTTCAAACACCAAAAATCTCATAACTCTTTCAATATAAACCCTAATCCACTTCTGCAAAGTCTGGGGGACTCCTATCTCCCTCCTCTACAACCGCCAGTCGGCCAACCATGACCGCCGTTGCCGGAGCTCGCCGGAAACTGGCCGGAGAGCTGCCGCGGTTAGGGTTTGAGGGTATCTCTCTCATCCTTCATCAGATCTGGGCGTTTTGAAGCTCCAGATGCATAGATATCCTCTTTCCGATCAGTTTTATAGGTAGATCGTCACATGAGTTGCCGAAAAAAGGGGTGAACCGGCCGGTCAATGCCGGACCACTGCCGGTCAACGCCGGAAAAGTCGCCGGAGAAGCCCCATCGCCGCCGTGTCTTCAGCCGGTTCTTCAAGGGGTTGATTCAGCGTGGTTTGGTGCAAGAATTGTGTTGGTTTAGGCTTGGTCAAGCCTTGGTCAACGGTTAGGTCAAACCGGTCAACAATTGGACCTAAATCGGTTTAACCTAACCGGTTCGATTTAGACCGGTTCAGTTGGTTTGGTTCGATTGAGGTGGTTCAGTTGGTTCAGATTGGGTCAGCCGGTTCAAGATTGGTCAGGGTCAACGGTCAACGGTCAAAGTCAACGGTCAACGGGAGGTCAAAGTCAATGCCGATCAACGCCGTGGTCAACGCCGGTGAATGCGTTGACTCCGGTCGGATTTGATTTGCGGTTTGCGTACGGGTGTTCGGGAAGCTTCGGAGTTTGTATTCGGGTGTTCGGGAGGTTCGGGTTTAGTTCGGGGTCTCGGGGAGTCGTATCCGCATCCGTGCCGTTCATTCCGACCGATCACTGTGAGTCGGCTCAAACACCGTAGATGAAGCATATAAAACGGAAAATGAGAAACCGTAGAGTTAGGGTTTGCATACCCGAGTTGAGATTAATTGGTGTTTGATGACTGAAGTGACGGAGTATCGGTAAATTGGTTAGGGTTTAAGACGCATGCTAAGAGTATAACATTAAATTGATTAAACCTGTTGTGTGCCGTCAGGATGGTAGTAATGTTGATTGTTGCATGCATATAGCCGTGGCATGATAGGGCCGTATATGCATATATACGTATGTAAAGAACGATATCGAATGGATTTAAGTATGGGAATTAAGACGGTGTTAAAAGATGGAATTAAACCCAACAAACGTATGATGTATGAATCGATATCGGGTTTGAGTTGAAGGTTAAAGAAAAGTGAATGAATTAAGTAAAGGAAAGATGAGACGTCGGGGAGTTTAGTAAGCTACTAGCTCTAAACCGACGGATCGGGAATTTAATGAAAGAGATTCAGGAAAGGCTAAGAAAACGGGAAAATGTGTGATTGGTGTGCCGTCTACGGATTAGCAATCCGCTAATCCAAGGTAGCGGACTTGATTGGGTTAAAAGTGGATGTTAATGAGTTATGGGCCGTCTACGGATTAGCAAACCACTAATCCATGGTAGCGGACGTGAATTGGTTAAAAGACACTGGAAACCCTAATAGGCCTGATTGTGTGGTGATGATTGTGTGGTTGTGTTGTTGTGTGGTTGCTGTTGAGCTTTTTGTGCAGGCCTTTTAGATTGTCTTGGTGTTGGGCCGAGCAATCCGTGTGGTACTTAACGCGGTCACGGGACCGGTTAAGTCGTGGTTGCTGACTCGGTGTGGTGCTGAGTCAGAGCGGTGGTGTTGGTGTGTGTGTGTGCGTGTGTAGACTTGCGGGACGTGGTGTTGAGATTGTGGTTGAGTAATGACTGAGTATGATCGCTAGAGTCCGAGCGAGTCTGCGTGTTTACTTTTATGCACTAGGACTCTAGGGTGCGTTAGATCCCGCAAGTCTAGGTGTTTGGTTACGTTCTGGTACTTCCGACCCGATTGGATCCTCGGGTAGTTACCTGATCGGACACGTACCTTCGGGCAGTGGGGCTGGTTATGGTGTTAACCTACTGTGTGACGCCGGTAGGTGTGTGATTCGGAGAACACGGGGTCATGTCCTAGGGCCGAATCGCATGGAAACTCGAATTGCCGGGGGTAACCGGAGTCACTGCGTATCGATGGGCTGAGAACAGTGTCCTAGTCGTTGGACTTCGTGTTGGCGTCTAGGAGTCGTGGGGTTAGTTACCATGTTGGTGACAAGGAGAACCCGTGGAAGTTACCGAGATCGTAGGGGCCCAGTGTTGTGTTCGTATTGTTGGTGTTGTGCGATAGATAGATCGAGTTTCAATCGAGAGCATGTGCCGCAGTGTTCTCGATTCCCTTGGTTACTCTTGTGTTGGTAACGGTGTGGTTATTTGGATGATTGTGTGTTGTGGGTTCGACACGACGTGGTAGTGCGTGATCGACCGTTTATCGAATTGATTATTGTTTTGGGATTTTGGGGACGGGAATTTCTAGATGCTAGATAGACTAGCAGCCGTAGTGGGGAGCCGTCTCGCTGGGTGATCTTAGATCGCTCATTATACTCTTTTGTGGTTTTTCAGGTTTAGCGGCGACGGACGCGGGAGATCCTCGGTGTAGTCTCGGGATTGCTTGTGGCGGGATTTTGATTCGACGGTTTTGAGATTTTATTTCGGTTCGGCTTTTGGTACCATTTAGTACCATTATGTGTTGCAACACGATGATTGTTTTTAGTAATGAGAATTGTTTTGTAACAACTGTTAAACGTTGTATGTAACGTTTGAGTACTCAGAAATGAATATGTTTCCCTGATATTGTGTTTAGTCCGAACCGACACAACTCACGGAAATGGTACAGGTTGAAAAGCTTTGTATCATGGGAGTGAGGATAGCGGGGTCAAAGACGGGTTAGTGCGAGCCTCTGTCTCAAACCGATCTGTCTCTGGCTTCGTCTTGTGACAACTCTTTTCTGTTTGACTTGCTCGGGTTTGACTTGGTCATGTTCTTGTTTGATTGTTGACCGGTCAGCTCGTCGGTCAGCGGATAACGGGAAAGGGGCGTTACAAAAGGTGGTATCAGAGCATGGTTCTGCATGGGTTTCGAAGCAGTTCATTTCTGAGTGTTTTCCGTGGTTTTATCGAGTCAAAATTGTGTTTTTACTCAAGCATCCATTAGGAAACCGAGCCGCGTCCGCAAATCCGGGGTTTGGATGGTGTAGGAATTGTATTATATGTACTAATGTTTATCTGCGTTTTTGGTTGCAGTCAGCGGCAGAGTGTCCTTGGACGGATTGTGTGTGGGTGTGTATGCATAGTGTGGGATATCAGCGAACGGTATGAGTTATCACCGGAATGACTGCGGCACAGTGTCGAGCTCAGTTAGAGCAGCATCCGTATCGGGAGCAGCACGTTGATGAGCAGATGGCGATATTTGGGGGCGTTCTAGAGCAGCAGATTGGACTGTACCAACAGTTGGATCCACGGCCATGGTTTCTTTGTACACTACTTGATAGGTTGGCATCACCATCACTCGGTTTTACCAAGCCACTCTCTGCGACAGAGCCATTATCAGGGGCTGAGCCAAAGTCGATGACGAAGTCGGATACACAGCTTGTTACACCGCCAGGTACACCACCGACCGAGCCAGTTGCGCCGCCAAAGATCCGATCAGAAAACACGACAGACTTGCTACCAGCGATGCCTGCATACCGGGAGTGTAGCGCATACGGAGTTCACAGTTTCCATTTACACTGGTGTCCTTGACCAGACGATCCGTACTATCGTGAGCCGTACCAATCGGACCAGGACCACGTATGTTTGACGAAGAGCTTATTCCGTAGCCTGTCAGTCAGCCATCAGTCGCTCAACTACCTATAGCACAACCGCCCTTGGGGCAGTCGCCGAGAAGATCGAGGACTTGTTGGAGATGTGGAGACGGGGGGACATCGAGTATTTGTCTGTTCCCGTAGGTCTCGCTCAGCGCCAGTAGTTTGCCAGATATGTGGAGTGCAGGGTCATCGTGCGTTCGAGTGTTTTCAAGATTCTTCTTGGGAGTTCGTTTACTCTTGTCAGTTGTGTGGCGCTTTGGATCACCAGGCGCCAGCTTGTTATCATGGGCCATGCCCAGCGCCCGCTACCGTCTGTCAGCTGTGTGGTCGCGGGGAACATGTTGCCCGTTTATGTCCGACGGAAGAGCCGCAGTGAGTTGGAGCACCGTTCGGAGATGCACACCCACCACATCCTCCTGGCACACCTGCCAGTGGTTACCACCGCGAGCCGCGATGCCGCCTGTGTTGGGCATTCCGGTCGTGTTGGGGCTGTTAGGGTTAAGATAGTTAGGCCCAGGTAAGTAAGGGCTCTAACTCATTGTTTGATATGTGTAGATCGGCTTGCGATCGTCTCTGACGATTCGTTTGCGTATAGTGGTATTTCTTGTGGTACGGATTGGTAACCGCTAATACGTAGACTTCGACGGACCTACGTATCTAAAACTCTATGTGGTGAATAGACGTTTTATTTACGTTGTGGACGTGGAGTATTTCGGTTGTCGTTTTGAGTAGCGGAGTGGTTATATTGCATACTCATGATGGTTGTGAATGCAATATAGTTACGATGTGAAAATGAAAGATGGCCCGAGCAAACGGTTTCCATCCGAACCCTGAGAGACAACTGCAATCGCCGATTTGCTTGATTGATTGTGTGTGGTAGTTCTTTTCTTATGTGTTTATGATTGCGTGCTTTATTTAATGCTTGAGTGGTGCATTAAATAATTGGGAATTGTGTTTCGTTCTTTGGTGTAGCACTGTTGGGGTGCTAGTTTTGTTTATGGCATGCATAGCATTCCAGAATCATTGATGGTGTGGGTAAGCCATTTGAGTGGTAGTTATATTTCGTTGGCTTGAGTAATTTGAATATTATCGTTGTCGTTAAGTTGGTAAAAATAAAAAGTGTTAGAACCTTTCGTTTAAGGTATTGAGCTAACTTGAGAATGGTTGGATTCGACCATGAACTCACGAGAGAGCGGAATTATAGAATATCGTTATTTAATCGTGGGTAGCCGTTGGGTACATGATTAACTAACTATATCTCTATGAGGAAGTGATATCGAGGGATGGATTGGTTTGAATTTCACCACTCCTGTGAAAGTTGTTGTGTTGACTGTAGGACGGAATGGACGATGCGATACGAATATGAGACCGAACCCGAACCCGAAAGCGAGATGGAATGAAAAGAGGCCGCAAGACGAGTTGACCTGGGAAAGTGCAGCAGTTGGTATCGATTGTTAGTGGAAATTGTATCAGTGCAAGGCAACTGGAGGAACGAAACTGTTGGTATGATGAGTTCGTGAAAAGATTGGAGGTAACGTCCGTGGCAGTGTGAAAACCAGAGTGAAGCTATCGGTATGAGTTGGAATGGAGGTTTAGCAAAGTTGGATACGGACGTCATAATTCTTGGGGAGCATTCGAAAAGGAAGAGTTAGTAGCAGAAATAGAGTGGGGTTATTGGTACGGATGGAGTTGGGGCTATAGAGATGTCAGGTTTTGAAATACAGATTCTTGAAGAGTGTCTCGGGGAGACAAACAAGTATCGGGAAAGATGTGGAAGTCAAAGCAAAGTGGGGAAGTCAGGAATGAGAATCAGATCAAAGTAAATACTTGTGGACGATCGAGATTCGAGGAAGATCAGTTAGAGAGAAAAGTGACACAGTAAGGCGGGAACGGAGGTCGAGAAACAAAGCTATGCAAGAGAATACAAGTAAAGAGCAAGTGAGGGAATGCCGTCAGGATTACGGATCAAGTGTTGGGGAGGCAGACAAGTAAGCAATACGAAGGTCAGTGGAAAGTGTGGGACAGGATAGCAAAGCGTCAGAAAGTATTGGAGGTACGGTCGGAGTGTCAAGAGTCAAGTAACGAGACGTTGGTTTA
The DNA here is from genome assembly GCA_030180135.1 of Orychophragmus violaceus. Classification (NCBI taxonomy): domain Eukaryota; kingdom Viridiplantae; phylum Streptophyta; class Magnoliopsida; order Brassicales; family Brassicaceae; genus Orychophragmus; species Orychophragmus violaceus. Next base: position 48,119,473 of record CM058235.1, on the reverse strand, counting down.
TAAGAGAGGAACAACAGAAGGACGTGGTAAAGCAACTTGCGGGGTTGGTGCCGATTCAAAGTCTGTTAATGACGGAGAATTCGGGGACCGAATTCCTATAAGTGGGGAAGAATTTAATACCCTGTTTTCAAAAGTATGGTCAACGGGCAGAAGAAAAGTCAATAGGGGCAAAATTGTAATTTTGCCAAACTCAGGGGCAAAATCGTAATTTTGCCAAAGTACAAGACGGAAGCCGATATGGGCCAAATGTTCTTGTTTTAATACATAAAGAACATTTACAAGACGAGAATTGGAAGAAACGGAGCAGAAACGGGTTTTTCGGCTTATCGGAGTAAAAACCGAGAAAACCGGGAAAACTTCGGAAATTCATAACCGGAGCTAGGAAACTCCAAATGAAGTGATTCAAGTTTCTAAATTCATCTAAAACCAGAGAGAATCAGAATTTGGAAGTTTTGGGATTTATGGGAAGAATGAAGTATTTTCTAAAACAAATATCGCAAAACCGAGGAAACCGAGAAGAAATTGCAAGAAGGGTTTACATATGAGTTGGGCCGGTTTTGGGCTTGATTTTTTGTGGATAAGGAGAAGATTTAGATACATGTGTCTCACCACCAGGTCTCCAGCCTCTCCTCTTGAGGTGTCAAGCTAAGGTGAAGAGGTGGCATTTGAAGACTTATCCACCTCTTACACAAAAATTCATTTTTGTGAATCCCTCTCTCTCTCTAGCCTCCCACACGACCAGAAGCTCTCCCTTCTCTCTAAAATCATCTGAAAAACCCAGAAATTCATCTCTTGTTCTTGAAGATTCAAGAGAAACCTCAAGAACACCAAAGTGTTCACAAAACCTTCAAACACCAAAAATCCCATAACTCTTTCAATATAAACCCTAATCCACTTCTGCAAAGTCTGGTGGACTCCTCTCTCCCTCCTCTACAACCGCCAGTCGGCCAACCATGACCGCCGTCGCCGGAGATCGCCGGAAACTGGCCGGAGAGCTGATGCGGTTAGGGTTTGAGGGTATCTCTCTCATCCTTCATCAGATCTGGGCGTTTTGAAGCTCCAGATGCATAGATATCCTCTTTCCGATCAGTTTGATAGGTATATCGTCACATGAGTCGCCGGAAAAAGGGGTGAACCGGCCGGTCAACGCCGGACCACTGCCGGTCAACGCCGGAAAAGTCGCCGGAGAAGCCCCATCGCCGCCGTGTCTTCAGCCGGTTCTTCAAGGGGTTGATTCAGCTTGGTTTGGTGCAAGAATTGTGTTGGTTTAGGCTTGGTCAAGCCTTGGTCAACGGTTAGGTCAAACCGGTCAACAATTGGACCTAAACCGGTTTAACCTAACCAGTTCGATTTAGACCGGTTCAGTTGGTTTGGTTCGATTGAGGTGGTTCAGTTGGTTCAGATTGGGTCAACCGGTTCAAGATTGGTCAGGGTCAAAGTCAACGGTCAACGGTCAAAGTCAACGGTCAACGGTAGGTCAAAGTCAACGCCGATCAACGCCGTGGTCAACGCCGGTCAATGCGTTGACTCCGGTCGGATTTGATTTGCGGTTTGCGTACGGGTGTTCGGGAAGCTTCGGAGTTTGTATTCGGGTGTTCGGGAGGTTCGGGTTTAGTTCGGGGTCTCGGGGTGTCGTATCCGCTTCCGTGCCGTTCATTCCGACCGATCACTGTGAGTCGGCTCAAACACCGTAGATGAAGCATATAGAACGGAAAATGAGAAACCGTAGAGTTAGGGTTTGCATACCCGAGTTGAGATTAATTGGTGTTTGATGACTGAAGTGACGGAGTATCGGTAAATTGGTTAGGGTTTAAGACGCATGCTAAGAGTATAACATTAAATGGATTAAACCTGTTGTGTGCCGTCAGGATGGTAGTAATGTTGATTGTTGCATGCATATAGCCGTGGCATGATAGGGCCGTATATGCATATATACGTATGTAAAGAACGATATCGAATGGATTTAAGTATGGGAATTAAGACGGTGTTAAAAGATGGAATTAAACCCAACAAACGTATGATGTATGAATCGATATCGGGTTTGAGTTGAAGGTTAAAGAAAAGTGAATGAATTAAGTAAAGGAAAGATGAGACGTCGGGAGTTTAGTAAGCTACTAGCTCTAAACCGACGGATCGGGAATTTAATGAAAGAGATTCAGGAAAGGCTAAGAAAACGGGAAAATGTGTGATTGGTGTGCCGTCTACGGATCAGCAATCCGCTAATCCAAGGTAGCGGACTTGATTGGGTTAAAAGTGGATGTTAATGAGTTATGGGCCGTCTACGGATTAGCAAACCACTAATCCATGGTAGCGGACGTGAATTGGTTAAAAGACACTGGAAACCCTAATAGGCCTGATTGTGTGGTGATGATTGTGTGGTTGTGTTGTGGTGTGGTTGCTGTTGAGCTTTTTGTGCAGGCCTTTTAGATTGTCTTGGTGTTGGGCCGAGCAATCCGTGTGGTACTTAACGCGGTCACGGGACCGGTTAAGTCGTGGTTGCTGACTCGGTGTGGTGCCGAGTCAGAGCGGTGGTGTTGGTGTGTGTGTGCGTGTGTAGACTTGCGGGACGTGGTGTTGAGATTGTGGTTGAGTAATGATTGAGTATGATCGCTAGAGTCCGAGCGAGTCTGCGTGTTTACTTTTATGCACTAGGACTCTAGGGTGCGTTAGATCCCGCAAGTCTAGGTGTTTGGTTACGTTCCGGTACTTCCGACCCGATTGGATCCTCGGGTAGTTACCTGATCGGACACGTGCCTTCGGGCAGTGGGGCTGGTTATGGTGTTAACCTACTGTGTGACGCCGGTAGGTGTGTGATTCGGAGAACACGGGGTCATGTCCTAGGGCCGAATCGCATGGAAACTCGGGTTGCCGGGGGTAACCGGAGTCACTGCGTATCGATGGGCTGAGAACAGTGTCCTAGTCGTTGGACTTCGTGTTGGCGTCTAGGAGTCGTGGGGTTAGTTACCATGTTGGTGACAAGGAGAACCCGTGGAAGTTACCGAGATCGTAGGGGCCCAGTGTTGTGTTCGTATTGTTGGTGTTGTGCGATAGATAGATCGAGTTTCAATCGAGAGCATGTGCCGCAGTGTTCTCGATTCCCTTGGTTACTCTTGTGTTGGTAACGGTGTGGTTATTTGGATGATTGTGTGTTGTGGGTTCGACACGACGTGGTAGTGCGTGATCGACCGTTTATCGAATTGATTATTGTTTTGGGATTTTGGGGACGGGAATTTCTAGATGCTAGATAGACTAGCAGCCGTAGTGGGGAGCCGTCTCGCTGGGTGATCTTAGATCGCTCATTAGACTCTTTTTGTGGTTTTTCAGGTTTAGCGGCGACGGACGCGGGAGATCCTCGGTGTAGTCTCGGGATTGCTTGTGGCGGGATTTTGATTCGACGGTTTTGAGATTTTATTTCGGTTCGGCTTTTGGTACCATTTAGTACCATTATGTGTTGCAACACGATGATTGTTTTTAGTAATGAGAATTGTTTTGTAACAACTGTTAAACGTTGTATGTAACGTTTGATTACTCAGAAATGAATATGTTTCTCTGATATTGTGTTTAGTCCGAACCGACACAACTCACGGAAATGGTACAGGTTGAAAAGCTTTGTATCATGGAAGTGAGGATAGCGGGGTCAAAGACGGGTTAGTGCGAGCCTCTGTCTCAAACCGATCTGTCTCTGGCTTCGTCTTGTGACAACTCTTTTCTGTTTGACTTGCTCGGGTTCGACTTGGTCATGTTCTTGTTTGATTGTTGACCGGTCAGCTCGTCGGTCAGCGGATAACAGGAAAGGGGCGTTACACTCAGTCTTTTCTTTTCCTGCCTCATCGATCAAATCCTGATCTTTCTCTTGAGCTAACCGCACTCTGCTCAACAAATCCGCTTGATCTGCTGCACTTAGACCCAACGGTTCCACTGCGTCATTCAAGGCAGTCAGACGCAATGTACTGATCATACTGACCAATCCGTCCATGTCTTTCTCTGAATCCGAAGCCACTCGCTTCATGCTCAACGCATCAGCCACTGTGTTTGCCTTTCCCGGATGATAGGCAATATCCAAATCATAATCAGCCACTGTCTCCATCCATCTTCTCTGTCTTAGGTTCAATTTCGGCTGTGTGAAGATGTACTTCAAACTCTTATGATCCGTGAAAACTTGGACCTTTGCACCATAGAGATAAGACCGCCATATCTTAAGGGCAAAAACAATTGCGGCCATCTCTAAGTCATGAGTTGGATAGTTTCCTTCATGCTTCCTTAATTGTCTTGATGCATAGGCGATCACCTTTCCTTGCTGCATCAGAACGCATCCAAGCCCAAATCTTGATACATCCGTATAAATCACATAAGGCTCACCGTCCATAGGTAAAGCCAATACTGGAATACTCGTCAGCACATCCTTTAGCCTAGAGAAACTAGCTTCACAGTCTGTTGACCACACAAACTGAACATCCTTCCCAGTCAGTCGAGTCATTGGATGAGCCATACTCGCAAATCCCTTTACAAACCGTCTATAGTAGCCAGCTAATCCCAGAAAACTCCTTATCTCGGTCGGATTTCTTGGTCTAGGCCAATCCGCTATTACCTTGATCTTTTCTGAGTCAACAGACACTCCCTTGTCCGAGACAACATGACCCAAGAATCCGATTTCCCTTTGCCAAAAGCTGCATTTACTGAGCTTAGCGAACAATTGATGTTCCCGCAGTCTGTCCATAACTTTCCTCAAATGAGCCTTGTGCTCTTCCTTATCCTTGGAGTAAACCAAGATATCATCTATGAAGATGATCACGTATTCATCCAGGCAATCTCTGAACACGTTGTTCATTAGCTTCATAAAAGCTGCCGGTGCATTAGTCAATCCGAAGGACATAACCACGAACTCATAATGCCCATATCTCGTCTTGAAGGCTGTCTTCGGTATGTCATGTTCAGCTACCGAATCTGATGATAACCCTGAGCAAGATCGATTTTTGAAAACCAAGTAGCACCTCGGAGTTGATCCAACAACTCGTCTATCCTTGGAAGAAGGTACTTATTTTTCACGGTTACTCTATTCAATCCACGGTAATCAATGCAAAGTCTGAAACTTCCATCTTTCTTCTTGACAAAAAAAACCGGTGCGCTCCAAGGTGAACTGCTTGGTCGCACAAACCCTTTCTCCATCAATTCACTTAGCTGTTTCTTTAGCTCGGCCATTTCTGCCGGAGCCATCCGGTAAGGCGCTTTAGAGATTGGTGCCGTCCCTGGCTCAAGCTCGATCGTGAATGGATCAGATCGAGTTGGTGGTAACCTATTCAGTGACTGGAAAAAATCCTCAAATTCATTTACCACCGGAAACTCACTTAGTTCAGCATTCGGCCCAACTTCCACCATATTGATTGCGGCCAGATATGCTTCACATCCCTTCCTTAACATCCGTTCTGCTTGAATTGCCGAAACAATCAAACTTCCATTTGTCGGTCTAACTCCTTGATACACCAGCTTTCCTTGGTCAGTTTCAAACCTAACTCGACCGCGGTGACAGTCTAGATGTGCCCTATGCTTCCCAAGCTAATCCATTCCAAGGATCACATCGTAAGACTTCACCTGACAAAGCATCAAATCGGCTGGCATGTTCACTTCACTGATCATCACAGAGATGTCTCACACTTTTCCCATTGTGAACATAACCTGCCCGCCAGCTGCTTGAACTTTCATCACTTCCCCATCATTTTCCTTCTTAAAATCACCGAGCCAATCATGTCCGGATGCACAAAGAAGTGTGATGCACCGGAATCAAACAGAACATGGGTCGACACACCACCCATGACTAAGGTCCCTACACATTCATCATCCTGAATGCTAAGAAACCTAGGCTAAACACGCAACAGGCAAGCAAATCACACAGAAATGCTAAGGTAAGTGATAGGAAAACTCACCAGTGATCGGACGAGAGGTGGAAGGATCCTGAGACTCATCTGCGACTGTGTGCACACGTGGCATGATGGCTTGACTCTTCGCGTTCGGATGTTGTCCATCACTTGGACGTTTTCCGCTCTGCTTAGCCAACTTAGGACAATCATTCTTGAAATGTCCTGCTTCACCATAGTTGTAACACAATCGCTCTTTTGCACCCTTAGCCTGTTGATCCTTCGGCCTTGTATCCTCTTCTGGACAGTCACACACCTTATGCTCCAAACTTCCACATCGGTGGCATGCTCCAGGAGCTTTCCTGCATGATCCCACATGCATCTTCTTGCAAGTCGGACACACACTGCGGCCAACAGATGACTTGCCAGAATTGTGGTTTTTCTCAAACTTCTTGTTTTTCCAGCATCATTTCCAGTTCCCAGCAACTTTTCTTCCTCGTTCAATCCCTCTTCCTGTTCCGCAGCTTTTTCCACCAGCTCGGCAACAGAATCATACTTACGTATCATGCAACGAGTGTTCAGATCAACACGCAATCCACGCATGAACTTTCGCACCAAGGATTCTTCATCCTCTGCCTCACAGCCAACATACTTCTTAAGCCGATTGAATTCAGCTTCATACTCCCTCACAGTCATTGATCCTTGCTCCAACTTAAGGAATGCACCTTCCAGCTTGTCAAAGGCTTCAGCCGGAAAATACTTCCTCTTGAATTTCTCATTGAACATCACCTAAGTGCAAACTTCCTCACCCATCTGCTTTGCCACACCTTTCCACCAAGTGTGCGCATCTCCATCCAGATAGTGCACAGCGATGTCTTTCTTGTAGCCATCAGGACAACGGATTGGGTCAAAGTTCCGCTCCAACCTTGTCAACCACTCATCCGCATCAATCAACTTTGTTCCTCCACAGAAGAACTTTGTTCCCAGCTTCCTGATATGATCCATCACTTGAAGGTAAGATGGGTTCCTTGGCGCAGGCAACACATCTTCCTCTTCCACTACCAATTGTTCCACATTTACTTCACCCTGTGGAGAATTCGGATCGGCACAACAACTGGCAGTCTTTCCAAGACTTGTGCCAACATTGCTAACACTGCTTCCAAACCAACCGGAGGTGCATTAGCATTAACAGCAGCGGCAGCAGCAGCAGCCGCGGCAGCAACAGCAGCAACATTAGCATTAGCCGCATTCATCTCAGCATCATGAACTTCCTCATTTGCAGCATTCCTTGCCACATTGTTCCCTGATGTTTCCCCAGTCTCACCAACATTCCTCTTGGTTTTTCGGTTACTCTTAGCCATCTGCACATAACAGATCAGGCAAGTTAGCCCTCTCACTAACTTGTTAACAGAACACAGAATGACTTACCGCGAGACCGGCGTTGGAAGGATGGTTTAACCCACTAACCCATTTATGCTTAAACTATCCTAGAACCGAACTACGCTCTGATACCAACTTGAAATGTCCTGACCCAATTTTTTCCACCCGAAGGTAGTGTCTGGGACGACTTCCTCGTCCAGACTTAGGCCAATTTCGAATTTTTCCATACTTAGAATTATTTTGTGTTTTCAATCCGAACTAGACAAGCATTTTAAGCATAAAAACATACTTAGATAGATTTTCGAGGTTTAAGTACAATGCTATCAGTTTTGCCACTAAGCTATTACATTATACTTAACCAATCTACCCAAGCTAACCATCCTTTCCATCCAGCCGCCTTTAGTCTCGCGCCTAAGCCTTCTCAGAACGATCACCTGCATCCACAAAGGAGGCATAAGCAAACGGATTGCTTAGTGAGAGCGGTCGTCCCGTCTCACTTAGCCATAGAAATAATCACGCAACAAGCCATATATCCAGTCAGTCTATCAAGCTTATCATCAGTACAAACACTTAATCCGATCTAGTTGTTTCAAAGCAATGAGCCAGCATCTCAAGGCAAAAAACCAACCAATCGATCAAGTAAGCAGAAACAGAATGGCCTGAACAGATAAACACTTAACCCGATCTGATCATTCCGAGTCAACAAGCCGTCTTCTACGATCCAGCATCAAGCCTTAACGACCAAACTTCCCAAAGCGCATGATCTGATCTAAGATGCTTGAAGAAGAGAATCAATCAATCGGTTAAGTCTCAGCAGAAATCAGAAGTATCGATAAGCAAGCAATCAGAACAGCCCTAGCCAACTAGACTCAACGAATCTATGCAAGCAGACGATTAATCTATAGCCACGGTCACGCACTCACCTTAATCTTTCGGATTAGATGATGAGAGCGGTTTTCCTGACACCTCTTGTGCTCGAATCCAACAGAACAGACAATCTCTCAGCCTTGCTTGATCACGGTAAGCCAACTCGATCAAACTCTCAGTCAATCTCGGTTTTCTCTTCAGACTTTCTCTCTCAATTCTTTCAGAGTTCTTTGTCGCGGAAACTGATCAATGAACGTCTAAGGATGATTTTTATTAGTCTTAGACAGTTTTACTCGAGCCAAAACCGTCCAATAACTGCTTCCGCGTCAATCTGATTGGCCAAGCCAATCCAATCGTCTTCCCCGCGCTGATAACACTTGGCTGCGCGGAATTTAACCCAAACCTGTTCCCGCTCACTTTCCTTCGCCAAAATGCTGCGTTTTGGGCAGATAATCGATCCCGCCCAAACTTGGTCGAATAATCAACCCGCGGACTGAAGCTTGGTCCGACAGTCATAACCGCCCTGTCTGAAATCCGACCAAACTTGTCTGAATCTCAACCAAATCAGCTCAACATCCTTCCTTGGTTCGAAAATCACGGTCTGAACTCCTTCCAGCCCGTTTTAGCTCGGCTTTCACACAGTAAGCCTTACTATCAGATGAACCCCCAAGTTTTTAATATTCTTTGTCTTAAAAGACCATTCGGGGTGACCATCAATAACCCAATCCGTTCGTCCTTGGTCAGATTTCGTTTATCCTTAGAACACGGAAGTTACAGTTTGCCTTGACGTATATCAATCTGATACGGCTCGTGTGAATGGCAGGAAGTCCTCTAATGCGACATGGCAAACAGTACATCATCTTCTTCTAGAGACATAGCTAGCAATGCTCTATCAATAGATGAAGACATTTTCAACCAACAGCTCACGCCATAAACCACGAAGCGAAAACATTTTTAGACCTCTAAGAAATCTGTGATACTCTTCTCAACCTCGATTGGGAAATAAAATTATTTAGAATGCTAAAACATAAACTTTGTGGAAACTCTTACCAAGACCACTTGAACAAACCCTAAAAACAACAAGATCTGAGACAAAAGAGTTTTAAACAATTGAGTTTATTGGTTGTGGCTATTGAAGCTGTAGACAACCAAATTTTAGTATACATCTTTAAACTATCTTCAACGTAAAAATATATATATATATATATATATATATAATTCTAAAATGGAGTATTTTTCACTCTAGAAATGGAATATTCTAAATATATTTTATTTCTAATTTATTATCAATGCATTTTATTTATAAAATTTACAAATTAACCTCACTTATTTTATTATCTACAAAATTTCTTCGATTATAATATTGCAACCATAAGTTATAATATTATTAAAATTAAATATTTATAAAATTAAACAACATTAAATCATATAAAAATAAATTATAACATCATATGAACAACCACAAATTTTATAAAGCGGGATAACCAACAGTGAAATCAACAAACTATTCCTACATTTATTTCGTTTGCATAATATTTTAACAATCTTGAAATATCCGGATTTTGGAATATCCAAAACCAGTTTACCGTATTATTAAGTTAATAGTTTTTGAAATGCAATTCATTTTATATTTTAACTTAAATTTTGGTATTTGTTGTGTTCTTTTTTTAAAAATCTTGCCATTTTTTGCATTTCAACAATTTTTTTTTTTTTGACAACAGAATAAATAAAAGAACCTATTGATCTAATTCCATGGTGGAGGCTCCGGTCCAACATGAAAACACCATGACTGTCTGAGACGGGCACTTTTTGCTAATCCATCCGCTGTCATATTTTTTGCTCTAGGTATGTGCTTGATCTTGAAGGTCGGGAAGAAACCCCTCCTATGATCAAATTCTTCAATGTGTCCTTTGAAGGCAGGCCATTCGTCTGGTTCCGACACAATCTTAACCAGGTCTGAACAGTCCGTTGCAAATGTGGTTTGTGGGTGCTGTAAGATCTTCATCCATTCCATAGCCCATATTAGCGCTTCGAATTCTGCATGAAGTGGTGTCCGACATTGTCTGACATTTCTTGCTCCCACCATAATATCATTTGTACCTTCATAAGAACTATACCATCCTTGTCCTGTGGACATTTCTCCTTCTTTCCACGAGGCATCCACAAAGCACCAATGCCCCGGAAATACCATGTCATTGCCCATTGACCTTATTCCTGTAGTTCCTATTACTGATTCCTTAATTGTGCCACTTTGAGCTTCTTCCCATAGTTTCGATTCCACTTCTGTCATCCTGACTGTATCCAATGGACTCCTGTCAATCTGAGTATATACCATATCATTTCTGCTTTTCCAAATGTACCATAATATCCAAGGATAACCATCTTTATGCTGATCGTTTGGTATTCTCCAGAAAAGATAATCCATATTTGTGAATATCGATTCCGAGGGAAATATTGTCGGATTTATTGGTACCTGGGATAGTGTCGGATTTCAACAATTTTAATAATTTCAATAATGATTTTATTATTAAATTTATTATTTATGTTAGATATTTTTTTATCAAATATTTATTTTAGATATAAATAAAAATTTAAAGTTAGAGTTTATTTTATAAATAAAAAAGTTTAACACAAAATAGAATAAAAAATAAAGTTACTCTAAAAATAGAATAAGAAACAAATTTATACTATTTTAGAGTGAAAAATAGAGTGAGATTGAAGAAAAATTTATTCTAAAATGGAGTTTAGAATAAAATATAGAATGATGTTGGAGATGCTCTTATATCTCAACCAATCAAGCTTTTTCCTTTAAAAATCTACCGTAATGAAAATAGTGTAGAGGGCTTTTTTTACAACCCAATAAATGAATCTACAGCCCAAAAGTTAAAAAGAATTATATTAACTCTGCAAATTATCTTTTTCTACAACTTAATATTTAGTGTTTTAAATATATATTTAACAATAATTTTTCATAAACAAAATTAAAAAACCAGAGCAAAAACTCTATTACCTAAATTTTAAAGCAAAAAACTTACAGATAGAGTTTCAACCAATCAAACCTAATTTCAATATTTATACCATATCTTCTCTATTCTTTATTTTTTTAGAAAAAAAAAATATTTATTTTAAAAAATAATAATATTTAGTAGATATATAAAGGTAATTAAATCAAAACTGGGTAAAAATAAGAAAGATGTATATGGACAATCTTTCAGTTTTTCCATAATTTTAGCCACATTTCCCTTAATTAAAATAGAAAGAATAATTACGACATTGATTTATTTTCTCTTTCTTAATTTGAAAATTATCAAGATCATGAAATTAGTTAAATGAAAATTATGTATACTCACCTTAATCACCAACTAAAAATTCTAAAAGCGGAAAAGAACCGTGTATATAATACTTTAATTATCTTCTGATTAATTACCAACTACCAAATCTATAGGTAGCAAATCAAACACACCCCACATAAAGATTTCGAAAGAAACAAAATATATGCAAAAGAGAGTAGAAGGTCCCACTTTCTTATTCATTCCCTACATGTCGACATATGAAATCAATATAAGTATATTGTCATTTCCAAACTCTTTTCCAATCCATAATCTCATCAAATTATCAAAACTGGGCAAGTTTTCAAGATTCATCATCTCTGTTGCTCTATAAATACTTACTTCTTCCTTCACCTAATCCAACTTAACCTAAAAACCCATCCAAAATCCTAAACCTCCATCGGCGAAAATGGCTCCACCGAGCGTAATCAAATCCGACACTGGCGTCAACGGCATTGACCTCACCGGAAAGCCTCTTTTCCGGCTAGATGATTCCAATCTCCTAGCCAATGGTCACGTTGTTTTAACCGATGTACCGGTTAACGTGACTCTCACTTCTTCACCTTACCTAGCCGACAAAGACGGCGAACCAATCGACGTCTCTGCCGGTTCTTTCATCGGATTTAACATCGACGGCGAGCCCCAAAGCCGCCACGTGGCGTCCGTCGGTAAACTCAGGGATATTCGATTCATGAGCATATTCCGTTTCAAGGTTTGGTGGACCACTCATTGGGTCGGGTCCAAAGGATCCGACATCGAGAACGAGACCCAAATCATCATCCTCGAGAAGTCCGAGTCGGGTCGTCCTTATGTTCTTCTACTGCCGCTTCTAGAAGGCTCTTTTCGTTCATCCTTTCAACCTGGACAAGAAGATGACGTGGCTGTCTGTGTCGAATCCGGGTCGACCCAAGTGACCGGGTCGGAGTTTCGTCAGGTTGTGTATATTCACGCCGGAAATGATCCGTTCAAGCTCGTGAAAGACGCGATGAAAGTGATTAGGGTTCATCTGAACACCTTCAAGCTTTTGGAAGAGAAATCACCGCCGGGAATCGTCGATAAATTCGGGTGGTGCACGTGGGATGCGTTTTATTTGACGGTGAATCCTGACGGAGTTCATAAGGGGGTAAAGTGCCTCGTCGACGGTGGTTGTCCGCCGGGATTGGTCCTAATCGACGACGGTTGGCAATCAATTGGACATGATTCCGATGATATCGATGTTGAGGGGATGACTTGTACCGTCGCCGGCGAGCAAATGCCTTGCAGGTTGGTTTATTCCGGTTTACTCTTCCTTATTTTCCATCGTGACTGTTAATTTTAGTTATTTTTGTTTATTTCTATCGGTTTAGTTTGATTAAATCTTTCTCATGGAGCATAGCTTGGTTTTTTAATCCAATCTGACTATAGTTTTTGTACCAGTTTTAATCTGGTATAAATTGGTTATTACTTTGATCGTTTATTTATTATGGCTTTCTTTTATATGATTTACTTTTATTTATTAACCGCAATACGTTGTGTTTGAAATTTGATTTTTGACCATAAACAGTCGTGAGATTAGTTTGGTTTAGTTTATTCGGATTCTCTTAGGTTTGATTGGTGTGTTTCGAGATCATAACACCGGTTTAACCTGGTTTTACAGGCTTCTGAAATTTCAAGAGAACTACAAATTCAGAGACTACGTCTCTCCGAAAGACCAAAACGATGTCGGAATGAAAGCTTTCGTCAGAGATCTGAAAGATGAATTCTCCACCGTCGATTACGTCTACGTCTGGCATGCGCTTTGCGGTTACTGGGGAGGTCTCCGTCCCGGAGCTCCTACTCTTCCGCCGTCAACTATTGTCCAGCCAGAGCTTTCACCGGGGCTTAAGTTGACGATGCAAGATCTCGCAGTTGATAAGATCGTCGATACCGGAATCGGATTCGTCTCACCGGACATTGCGAATGAGTTTTACGAAGGTCTTCACTCTCATCTTCAAAACGTCGGTATTGACGGCGTTAAAGTTGACGTCATCCACGTAAGTTTCTGTCTGAGTTAACGGAGGGTTTTCCGTTTTCATTTCATATTTTAAACACGTGGCTAATGACAAAACTTAACACGTGGCTTTTTGTTTATTTTTTTAATTGCAGATACTGGAGATGTTGTGCGAGAAATATGGTGGGAGAGTTGACTTGGCTGAAGCATACTTCAAGGCATTAACGTCGTCAGTGAATAAGCATTTTGACGGTAACGGCGTTATCGCCAGTATGGAGCACTGTAATGACTTCATGTTCCTTGGAACCGAAGCCATCTCTCTAGGTCGTGTTGGTAAGTCTTCTACTTCAAACTATGATGTATTCATGTTCCTTATGGTGTAGATTTTAGTCTAATTTGTTATATTTAGTTTTAAAATCTAGACTATTCTCTTAATATTGCAATAAATATTGGACTATATTAAATGTAAATATAAATTTAATCATTTTGTTGGATTTAAAATGGCATTAGGTGATGACTTTTGGTGCACGGATCCATCAGGCGACATAAACGGCACGTATTGGCTACAAGGATGTCACATGGTCCATTGTGCATACAACAGTCTTTGGATGGGAAATTTCATCCAGCCTGATTGGGACATGTTTCAGTCCACACATCCTTGTGCTGAGTTCCATGCTGCTTCACGGGCCATTTCTGGTGGGCCCATTTACATCAGCGATTGTGTGGGCCAGCACGATTTCGATCTCTTGAAGCGACTCGTTTTGCCTGACGGTTCCATTTTGAGGTGTGAGTACTATGCTCTCCCAACTCGTGATCGTCTCTTTGAAGATCCTCTTCATGATGGCAAAACCATGCTTAAGATTTGGAACTTGAACAAGGTAATAAAAGCTTTCTTTTTCATGAGCTATTAATGGGCCCTTTTATAGCCTAATTGGCATCATTAGGCAAATGGATTCCATTTCAACATCCATAATGATCTGATGTTGATACCATATGAAACTTATGGATCTACTTTCATGTTTATTGGTCTGAAAGTGTTGAACAATTTTGAAAATTCATTGGTGCTTTTGAGTTCATCTGATTTGAGTCGTTTCTTTGTACGCAAGTTATGTTTTATTTATTACAATATTTTCTTGTTCTGACTTTTCTTGTTCCAATAGTACACTGGAATCATCGGAGCATTCAACTGTCAAGGAGGAGGATGGTGCAGAGAAACCCGCCGCAACCAATGCTTCTCCCAATGCGTAAACACGATAACCGCCACAACAAATCCTAAGGACGTTGAATGGAACAGTGGGAACAACCCGATCTCCATTGAAGACGTTGAAGAGTTTGCTTTGTTCTTGTCTCAATCCAAGAAGCTTGTATTGTCTGGACCAGACGACGATCTCGAGCTCACTTTAGACCCTTTCAAGTTCGAGCTCATTACTGTCTCACCGGTTGTCACCATTGAGGGCAATTCTGTTCGGTTTGCTCCGATCGGATTGGTTAACATGCTAAACACTAGCGGTGCCATTCGTTCTCTGGTGTATCATGAGGAATCTGTTGAGATCGGAGTTCGTGGTGCTGGAGAATTCAGGGTTTATGCATCGAGAAAACCTGTGAGCTGCAAAGTTGATGGTGAAGTTGTTGAGTTTGGATACGAAGAGTCAATGGTGATGGTTCAAGTGCCTTGGTCTTCACCAAAGGGTGTGTCTTCTATTCAGTATTTGTTTTAGAGTTTATGAAGGTGCTTATTTGTTTCCTTCTAAACTCCTTAATTATGAGCTCCGTGCCGGTTTTTTTTTCCTATATGGTTTCTGAGAGTGAACAACTAAGATTTATCCATTAGGGTATAAGTTATTGGCTTTGATTTGAGATTTTTTTTTTGTTCTCAGTGGTGTAATCTTTATTGCCACTATTACTTTCATATTTATTTGTGAAAGATAATATTTAATGTTTCAGTTACGTTTAGCTTCATTTTCAATGCATAAAACTTTACTTATTGTTTTATTTTTCTTAATAAAGGTTTTCTATTGAAATGCATAATGGAAAATTACAGGCGAGAAATCAGTGAAAGAGATAGTGATAGCTCAGAATTGATTGATTACTAGTTAGTTAATAGTTCCTCGTCCACTTTGTCATTTCCGGCCTCGATTGCTTCGACCACCTACCATAGCCCAATGCATTTTTTTGAACTTTTTGAGTCGGTCTTAATGACTTCCTCCTTTTGGTCTTTTGGAATAAAGCATCAATTGACATAAAATCCTGAAAACCCCTTAATATCAAAATAGGATGTTCCACTTTGGTCCTGAGTCCTGACTACAACATCATCAATTAAAAATGGAGTTTCCGATTGAGAAAGAGGTGTTGAGAAAACAAGGTATGACAGTGTCTCCTTAGGTACAATCTCTTCAGCTATAATTGTTGTTGTAATAGGAGTGGTAGGAGTTGTGACCACTTTTGTAGCAATCAAGATCTCATCAGTTGTAGTGTCTTTAGAAGCTGTGAGAAGAGCATGAACTGAGATAGATGTAGTATAGACGACATAGTTCAACATGTTCAACATCTAAAACCTCGTATTCTAAAATTGGCACCTAAATAACATGAGAAAATATTCACACATCGTGATTCATCGTGATTCATTGGGATCCAATAATACTCCACATCGATCATGGTTGTTACACCTTTTTGATCATCCATCACGATTTTTTGAGGGAGTGGTTTGTCTTATTCAATACCAACCATAATCTTAGCTTCTCTCATGGATCTAGTCATGGTTTATTTGTGAGCATAGTTCACCAAATCTGAAAATATCCGGTTTATTCATGGTTTTGAATAAAGACGGCTAGGGATATATTTTTTAAGGTTATCCAAATTGGAACAGTTGCAATGCTAGGAAGAGATAAAATAGCTTCAGAACTCTATTCAGCAATAAACATTAAACAATCGTCGTGATAAGATTTGAGAATCTAAAATTCCTTTTATTGATCTTACTAACCAAAGTACAAGATGAATACAAGATGAAGAACATATCAAGAACTCTAATTGATCTCTAGGTGAGCACCTACTAGATCTCAATTGGCCTATACTATCTCATGTCGATCGCATCCTACAGACACATCACGTCTGAACTAACTTCAGTCCAAGCATATCCTCAGTCAATGATCCTCCTGTCTTTTTATACTATATTCTCTTCTCAAGTATGTCTACGTCAGCTCCAGTATATTGAGTAAGCTTATCAATACATCCCCTTTGAAAATAAGCTTGCCCACAAGCTTATAATGTGGCAATTGATGTTTGAACTGCTTCATAGTGATCATAAACTTCTTCAAGACTTGTTAGAACAATAACAGTAGCATTGGAACTTGTTGAAGACATCCTGGTTAAAGAAGCAACCTTGTGTCAAGAGAGGACTTGTATCTAGTTGTCTTATGTGCATTCTTCTTCATGTATGGTTGAGTCTGGTACAAATGTACCAGCATATCCACCTTTGTACTCACTTTGATCAAATGTTCAAGCATCCTTTGTTTATACTTGAACATCAACGATTTGTACCACATTTTCTATTTCCTCTTTTGTTGTATATGGACCTATAGTAAATCTCTCTTTCTATGCAACACTAAACTGCTTCTTTCTTTATTCAGCATTTGTACCATCCAATATGTCTTATGTTCTGTCTTTTCACTTTGTTTTCTAACATCCTTCTTCAAGAGATCAGTCTCTCTTGATGTTAAAAACAGCAGAATCAGCACATTCACTATGAACCAGTAGAAAAGTGTTCTCTTATATACTCTCTCCCTCGAAAATAAGCTTGACCTCAAGCTTGGACTGCAGAAAATGATTGGAGAATCATGAGAAAATCTGTGTGTGCGCAACTCGTAATCAAACCATTGCCAATTAACTTCCAACTCTGTAGCAACACTGTTATGAAACAGAAACATCAGTCTCAGTAGAATATCTTGCATCTGAACACTACTTTGTGGCAAAAACAGAAGTGACACTACATTCATGGTCTGATTTTTCTTGTATCTCCAACGATGCCACACTTGACAATCAGTTGTAGTAGGTTTATCTACAATATGATGGCATGTTCTTTGAATACTACAAATCTCCTTGACTACCAGAAATATCTGTGTTGCATAGGCCTTGCGATTCATGCTAATTTTCGTATGTATCAATTTCACATGAGTTGCCGGAGACCTTTGTAGAACAACCCACATTGGAGAACTGGCATGTTTTATGTCTTGCACCAGTGGATACTTGGGCACTCGAAATAGCATATGTTCTGACGTTTTCAGCAAAGTTGCAGACTTAGATCTCCATCGATGCCATATGTTGGATGTTGTATCACCTAGAATAAGGCGTTTCATGCCCTTTGAACAATGTCCCATGTCCCTATAAGACCACCGTCTGATCACTGCCACACCATTTTTTTGAAATCATGTACAATCTGATGAATCGCAGTATCAGTTGGTCCATGATTGTACGCTGTACACCATGGATTCCAAGTAGCTGCAGAATTCTTGATTTGTACTTGAACATCTAAGCCTTACATAACTTCCTCTGTTTGTGCTTACTTGTTACTCCTCTCGATGTATTATTAACTCGTTGGTGAGCAAAGTAATACTGCAACAGAACATTCAACTCTTGAGATCTCATACCATTTTCTGCAACTTTCATCACATTCATATTCCCATATATCATCGGAATTTTCTTCGCCGATGAAACCATATTGGTAAAAGGCTGTGATTGCAACATAGAAGACATTCTATCATCAGAACTCACAGAAATGTTGTCCTCATTTGATGATTCCACCGGTTTCTTGCATTTGTACGAATCAACTTTCTCTGTCACAATTGTAAGACTTGAAATCTCATTCCAGATCTGATGTATATCTGTTTTTCTTTAACTGCATCAAACACATGAAATGATTCCTTTTCTAACATCAGTTCTTGTGGAGAACAACTCGCAGCTTGATCGACAAAATTTAGACAACTTCCTCTGTTTGTGCTTGAACATCCAAGCCTTACATAACTTCCTCTGTTTGTGCTTACTTGTTACTCCTCTCGATGTATTATTACCTCGTTGGTGAGCAAAGTAATACTGCAACAGAACATTCAACTCTTGAGATCTCATACCATTTTCTGCAACTTTCATCACATTCATATTCCCATATATCATCGGAATTTTCTTCGCCGATGAAACCATATTGGTAAAAGGCTGTGATTGCAACATAGAAGACATTCTATCATCAGAACTCACAGAAATGTTGTCCTCATTTGATGATTCCACCGGTTTCTTGCATCTGTATGAATCAACTTTCTCTGTCACAATTGTATGACTTGAAATCTCATTCCAGATCTGATGTATATCTATTTTTTCTTTAACTGCATCAAACACATGAAATGATTCCTTCTCTAACATCAGTTCTTGTGGAGAACAACTCGCAGCTTGATCAATCCCAGGGAGTAGAGTTGAGAGCTCTTCAAACTCTGAGACATAGTCTAAAACTGAACTTGTTTGCGTGATTGAGAACAAGCGATTGGAAGGCTCATCCTCAACTGATTCTGAAAACCTTAGCAACACTTTCTCTTTAAATTCAACCCAACTACGAAATCCATTCCTCTTCATTTCCCATGCAAACCATTTCCTTACCCTGCCTTCCAAACTCAACGCCACCAAATCTATTTTCACACTCTCTGCATATCGACCAACAAAGAAGAAATGTTCGAAATTGTTGAGCCAATCGTAATCATGTCTCCATCAAAGCTAGACATCTCTATCTTTTTCAACATACTATCACGATTAGCAACATTCAATTCACTAGTTCGATAACCTAGCGAAGGATCCATCTGGTTTGGTTCGAAGGCTGCATATTGTACCTGATACTGGTTTTGAGATGTTTCTGGAAGATCGTCTTTCTGAAATCTTTGTTGTTGAATCGATTCTGGATTGAGCTTCTCAATCATCGTCATCATCCTTGTTAGTTTCCCATCCAAGGCGGAAATTCTTGTTTCTGTTTGTATCTCCGATTCACATAGCATATCCAATCCGCTACTCAAAAACTATATGCTCTCCTTTAATTTCATCGTCGGCTCGCCAATTTCATCGATGATCTGTGGATTCGTTAGTAATTCCATCGCGATTTTAAATCCCCCAATTTCTTCACTTCTGCGTTTGATTCGGTCGCAGTTTCACCGCACCAGTGGTAAGATTTGAGAATCTAAAACTCCTTTTATTGATCACACTAACCAGAGTACAAGATGAATACAAGATGAAAAACAAATAAAGAACTCTAATTGATCTCTAGGTGAGCACCTATTAGATTTCAATTAGCCTATACGATCTCATGTCGATCGCATCCTACAGACTCATCACGTCTGAACTAACTCAAGTCCAAGCATATCCTCAGTCAATGATCCTCCTGTCTTTTTATACTATCTTCTCTTCGCAAATATGTCCACGCCAGCTCCAGTATATTGAGTAAGCTTATCACGCCGCTTCGGTGAATCACTTGAGCCTTGATACATTTTCGGTGCCATGCCACATATCTCTTTGAAAAATTCAAGAACGAATCGATCTGAATCAAAATTATATTTCTAGTTGCTTGGCTGAGAATTTGAATCATAAAGTTTTTAAGTTTTCAGTTTAAGTTCAAGGAGGATTGAAAGAAATAATCTGGACGTAGTGTGAATCTTTCTTTTTTACATGATTGTGAATTTAACTATATCGTTTTTTCGTAGATATTGATATTTGAGATAATGAATTAGTTGTATATAATTGTAAAGGCTTTTCTTCAAATGCGACCATTGTGATGGTGTTAGTAGACTTGGTTGACAGGGGAAGACAGTGCAACGATGCGACGTTATGAAGAGACTGGAATTCGTGGCGGAGGGGTGCATGCTTGTCTTGCCTCCTTGCTCGACGCGTGGCAGTGATCAAGTTTCGAGACTTGTTTACTTTGATCCACAAAATTTTCTGTTTTCATTGTGGATCTTTGATGGATCTTTAGCCTAATTCACTATCTATTTTGTAGTTGTAATCTTTCTTGAGCCTGTAAACTGTCCATTGAACTTTAATCAAATATATATTTACCGCAAAATAAAAAGAGATTAGCTGTACATAATATATATATATTATAATATATATATATATATATACCTAATCTTTAATCTTTATGGAGTATAAGGTAATAAAATAAAAAATATATATAAGTTGGGTAGGCCCAAAATTTACTTTCTAATATAATAAGTTTATTAAAAGATCAACTAAAGATCAATATCGTCCTAAAAAACTTTACGGGCATGCTTTCCTAGACGCCACGACAAACTTCGATTTGGTTCATTCGTCGCCTCCTTGGTGGTCAGGCTCTCTTGCCAGTGCCGGGGAGGTTCGCTTAGTCTTCTTTTCTCTTGTTTTCTGAAGTCCCTGGCCTCTGCAAGCCATGTTCTTGATTGACGGTCATTGTATTTGTCTTTATCTCAGTCTCGGATCCATTGTTATATGAAGCTTTGCTCGTCGAAGTTGGTTTTCTCGGTCGGAGCTTGTTTCTCGTTCGGCGTTCCAAGTCCTTCGTCGTCTGTGTGTGGCTCTTCTGAGCTGTTCTTCAAGGTCCGGTCCGTGTGTCTCTGCCGGCGGTGTCTTCGATTTGGCCTTGCCTACAGTTTATTTCCTCTGGTTTTGCTCGATATTCGGTGTACTCCGGCTGATTTTGACTTGATACTCGTTTTTTACCGTAGATCTAGTGAATATGTTTTGCTCTTGTTTCATGGTTTAGCTTAGTGTTTTAAGGTATAGTTGGTTTAATGGCCTCTTTCTGGTTCCGATTGGTGTTGGTTTTATAGCGGGTGAGAATTCTTTGTTTCCAGTTCTTGTGGTTTTGCAGCCCTACTGGTGGTGTTGGTTTTGAGCGTGAATCCAATTGCACAGTTCTCACTTTCAATCCAGAGATGCAGGTGGGTAAGTTTCTACTGCGGTTCTGTTTCGGATGCGGTTTTGATTATAGGAAGGAGAGTTAGGATTTGTTGAGTCGCTAGCGCCTGATGAACTGGTCATTGAGTCCTTTTGAGGGGGGTGTAATAGCTGTTGTCCCTTCGGTTCTGCTTATCTTCCTTCAGCTCTATTCTTAGGTTTGGTCCCTTTCGGCTCAGTGGTATATTTTTTTGGGATCTTTGGCTTCGCTTCCTTGTCGAGCCTTCTTCGATTCTAGTGGCCGAGTTTATTTCCGCCTTCGTTTCATCCCTGAAGCTTGTGGTTCGTTCTCCTCGATGTGTGATGTCCCATATCTGGTCTGTGTTTTGATTTGGTCCTCGTTGCCTTAAGTTGTTTTCAGCTACGGTTTGCCAAATTATAGGTCTTGAATTCTTCCTTGCTGCTTGTTTTGACGGAGAGAATTCATTTTCAACCTTGTCAAGTTGTTGCGCATATTCAATATACCTTAGATAGGAGATTTTTGGTTCTGACTGTCATGATGAAAGGTATCACAGCCCTTGTTTTTTACATGGCTTCTTCTAGCCTCTTGTGTTCTAATCTCTAGTTTCTGGGGTTTCTTCGTAAACCGCCGGGTTTCATTTTCTGTTTTTAAGCATGTATTTCATCTTAGTCTCCAGAATGTTCGACTTGTGAACTTGCCGGTTTTGTCTTTGGAAGAATTGTGATTCTTATCAGTGTGTATTTCGTCTTTGAATTCGAATATAATATACTAGTTGACAATATCTAATTTATATAAGAGACAAGTTATGTGAGAGAAAAAGTGAGCAATCATCCAATCAGAACAGAGGATTTTGCCACCGTGTCAACCTTTTTGGTCATTACTCCAAAAAAATTTCTGATGACTATTCATTCAATTTTTTTTTTTTTCCCCATCTCTCTCGACAAAACTTCTCCTCCTTTCTCTACCAAAAAGCTTCACCATCATCGTTCCAGATCTCCTTCTCCGGTTAAAAAATCTACCGTCGGTTTCTATATTCACAATCATCTTCATCTGAATTTACATGTGTTTTTGATTTGAATCTAGATCGGTGAGTTTTTTCATAACCCTAATCCCTCTTTTTCAATTGTTTCAGTTTTCAATCCGATGAATAAAGACCTACCACAAAAATTACCTAGATGTACAACCGTTCCGTTCCCACGATCCCGATTGAGCTTTCTTCTTTCTTTCTTCTTCGATTTTCAATTCCCACGATCTCCTATCCACGATTTTCAATCAAGCTTTCTTCTTTCGACTAAATATTTGATAAATCTAATTTTGCTTTGGTCGCTTTAGTTTTGATTAGGAAAAAATCTAATCGAAAGTAGAAATTTTTCCATTGTTTGGGTTTGATGTTTTCATGTTAAAGTTTGGATTTTTACAGTACAAATATCGCTTTATATATATCTGCTATTTAGCTATAAGTAAAAGGAGTGGATGATCAAAGGCAGACATGTTACTGAGATTGATAATTGATTGTATTCATGTTTGGATGGTAACTTTTGTTTTCGATTTCACGAATTGCAGGTATGAGCATCACGCCTTCAAGCCTAACCAAAGAATTGCTCTTCTTAGGCAGGTGCTTAAGAAGGAAAAGGATGTATTACGAGGTTTTTGTTGTATTCGATTTTGACTTGGTGATTCCAAAAACGGTTTCAAAAATTCACTATATAATATCTTCGTCATGTATTAACAGGTGGAGCAGGTCAAAGCCTAAGACTTGCATCTAAAGGGATTAGCATTTACAGAGACTCTAGCAAGCGATAAAAAAAAGGTTAGTTGATAGAATATATAAAAGTTTTATACCAGGAGTAGAAAATCTATGAATAACACTATTTTGCATTCATCTCAACCTTCAGGGGAGCTGACATTCTATAGGAAATATTGAGATATTCATTTCAGAAAAAGGTAAACAGTGTGAAGGGTATTTTTAACAGATTGTAAGTTTGGCTATTTGATATCGAAACTATGTGAATGGTTTCTTTTTGGTTGACAAGTACTCTCTAGCATCAACCCAAAACAGAGTTGCAACGCTGCAATTTGCAAATACGAAGTTCTAATGGTTGAGTGATTCATTGATCTAACCAAAATGAGCAAGGTTCTTTGTTTTTTTCACAGATTGAATCTTCTGTTTCAGGTGTTAACCATGCTTTAAACTGTATGGTTATGGAGAGTAACGTAATTTTAATTATCTAATTATTTTTCCATTATTGTGTATTGATTCTTAACTATTGATTTACTTTGGACAATTATGTTTCTGTGTTACTTGCTTATTTGTTTCACTCTTTTATTGTTTTAATTGGATTTGTAAGATTATCTATCCGCAAATGGAGATACTGAATGAATTACTGGATGTAAGAGCTAAGAGAGGACAAACTTTTCAGAGAGGCTAGAGCATGTTACGAATTAGAAGAAAAAAATACAGGTAAGAGAAAAACATAAAAGGTTGCTATGTTAACAAATTTGGGTATGCAGCTTGAAAAGACAAATATTTAAAGACATTCACTTCGATCTCCATAATAAGAAGTAATATTTTTCATACTCTTAACCCTTTTCTAATATATCATATCAATAAATTTAATAGATATTATTTGTTCATTGCAGATGCCAAATTTTACCATGTAAACTCACAAATATTGATTCTTTCACTTTTGGTACATATTTTTCAAACATATGGCAAAAAAAACTGAGGTTGGACCAACAATTTGCCACGGTCAAATGAGTTCATTGACTCACTGCTAGCGCATTATACAACGACTCAAACGCAATTGACTACAAAGCACCGATTTCATACTAAGTTTATATATTGCTTTTCTCATCAACATCTACACATACCTTACTATAGAAAACGATTACATCTAAATTAATCAGGAGATATTAGCCCGTACAACGTACGGGCCAGAATACTAGAAACACGGATTATGTATACAGGTGGTAGTAAACTGGATGGATCCACAAAACGGTCACTGATTATATATATATAGTTATATGTGCATGCTAACGTTCTAAGTTATGATAGATTTAGCAAAATTTATTTGGTCTTGAATAAGTGATATGATTGAGTGGATAGGTTTTCATTGTTGAGAAGCTAAATCTAAATATAGATTTTAGTTGTTGCATTCAAAATTTTTAGCCAATAAAATGAGAAATATTTTAACCATACAATATTAAACCATAAGTTTTGGAGCAAAACAAATACTAATTAATATTTGGCATAAGATGGAAAAGTATGAAATAGTCAAAATCATGTTTTAGTTTATAGAATTGTTTAGGTCTTCAAATCTAGATCTCTGCAGATTTATAATAATGTGTGGTATAACAGAAAAGTTTTCCAAATAATAATATTTATTTTTTAAACTATACGTCATGTCCTATGTTACAATTGATTAATAGAAATTTTGTTTTTTGAGTTATGAGAATATACAAATAATAGACGTATAATAGAATGCTTTTTTTACGTGGATTTAGATTTCAGATTAAATGCAAAAAATGTGTATAGAACTAAAACATTTAATTCTTAATATTTTATGGATACTTATAATATGTTTTTTTTAATCTTAATATTCTTGCATTTCCTAACTTAATATGATGATGATTGAAGGTTTTTTGGAACGATATTATTTTTTTGTCCAACGAATATGAGGTTAATTCTTTTAGATTATCTTTTTTATGGGTTTCGTTAAATTTTAGGTCCAAATATGTCTCTGTAACACATATTAATGTAAACTCTAAAATCGAATATTCTATGGTTTTGTTGTCTCGGTTAGTCATATAATAAAGGAAATAGAAAAATATAAAAAAAAATAAAACTGTCAAATCTATGATAACAAGAAAGGCAAAGTTTAGAAGTAGAATCGGAAAAAAATAAAAATATTTCACGGCACAAATAAAAACGATTAAACATATTAATTGGCCCAACAACTTTTTGTATAGAATTATCTCAAAATTTTAATTTTCGTAAAACAAAACCAAACTTATACTATAAAAACAATAGTAGTTTAAGTTATATTTAAGAAAATATAAAAAATTATATAAGAAAAAACAAAAATTAATTCAAATAAAATATTTTTAAAAAATTACCACAAATAGGTGGGAACAAAAAGAGACGACAATTATATTATTTATGAAAATACAAAGAATATAGTGTAAGAATAAAGTAACTCTAAAACTAAAGTATAAAATTTATAAATACAAAACAAATAACAAAGATCAATATTTGTTTAATATATATTAAAAAGAAATATCAAATAGAAATGAAACACATATAAAAAACAAAATAGTAACTTTAAGATTACAAAATCAAAGTAAATTTAAATCAAATAGTTAAGAGTTACAACAAAAAATGAAAATAAATATTATATTATTAGAAAAACAAAATATAATTTATAAATAAAATAATTAAAAAATCAAAATGATTTATACAAGTAATGGCATGTTCTCTGATAAGTAATTAGGCCATCTTTTTATGTTTACGTGTTTCGATAAATATTATCGCAAAATATTGTTATGTAACACTTCTCTAATGTACCCTTTGAAAATCATATATTTTATGGTATTATTGTGTTGGCTTCAAAGTTTACACGCTCTGTCTTCCAAAACCATATCACACTTATTAGGTGTGATCTCCTACAAGTCAATGAGCTGACATAACCCAATATCATTTTTGGAGCCAAACAATAGTTTTTCAAATATTAAACGATTATTATAATATTTATTTCTAATTCTAACTTATTACGTTTTCAAACTTATTATTATTATGTATAGAGTTTGTTTTGGTACGACAACTTTTTTTTTTAAAGTTTATTTAATCGGTGTTCAATTCTTTTAGTACTTATTTGTACTAAAAGAATGTTACATTATATTTAAGCTAAAATAAAACTGAAACACATTCTTAATATAAACTATATAATCTTTCATATTAACGTATTGCTTAGTCCTACTATTGAATGTAAAATGAAATAAATGTATTGAAATATATTGCCCGTGCAACCATAATCTAGTATATATATATATAATAAGCCCATTAGAAAAGAAAGCCTAAAAATTGGGTTAGATCCAACCGAAAGTGGAGAGCGCCTTAACCGAAATGTGTTCCAACCGTTCCAACTTCCAAGACCCGACGGTCAATCCCGTGGAGATGCCAACCATCGCGCTCCTTTCTAAGAACACAATCGCTCTCGCTTTGTCGCTGTTTTGTTTTATGAAGCGAGTATCAGCCACTAATGCTGCTTCGCTTCTCAAACGAGATTGCTCTAAGCACGGCTTCTTGTCCTCCTCTACTTCTTCTTCTTCGTTGCAGTTAATTCCGCGATGTGATGGTTCACCTAAGCCAATCATCCTCAATCCGCTTTACAATTTACTTCCCCAGACTCGGAACCCTAATCGAATTGTCGACGTCATCTGTTCGACTCTCAATCAGCGTGATTTCGTCTTGTTCAGCCTTCGAGACGAGGTAAAATCACTTGTTCCTCATTTGGGCGACCGTGAAATCTCTAGGGTTTTGCTTAGGTTTCAATCAGATGCTACTCGGGCACTCGCGTTCTTTACTTGGGTTAATTTTGATTTAGGTAAGAGACCAAATGTTGCTAACTACTGTTTGTTGCTTCACGTTCTTGCTTGGTCGAAGAAGTTTCCTTTGGCTATGCAATTTCTCTGTGAAATGATTGAATTTGTCGTGAAACTGCCATCTAAGGAAGAAGAAGATGTGTTCAGTGTTTTGGTTTCTGCTACTGATGAATGCAATTGGGATCCTGTTGTTTTCGACATGCTTGTCAAGGGTTACCTGAAATTGGGTTTGGTAGAAGAAGGCTTCTCGGCTTTTCAAAAGGTGATAGATTACGGTTTTCGTGTTAGTGTAGTCACTTGTAATCATCTCTTGAACGGTTTGCTGAAGTTGGATCTGATGGAGAATTGTTGGCTAGTGTATCGCGTGATGTGTAGAGTCGGAATCCATCCCAACACGCATACGTTCAACATTCTTACCAATGTTTTCTGCTACGATTCAAATTTCCATCAAGTCAATGAATTTTTGGACAAGATGGAAGAAGAAGGCTTTGAGCCTGATTTGGTTACTTATAATACGCTGGTGAGTAGTTACTGTAGGAGAGGAAGGTTGAAAGAAGCGTTTTATCTGTACAAAATCATGTATCGGCGTCGTGTTGTGCCGGATTTAGTTACCTACACATCGCTTATCAAAGGTCTTTGTAAAGAAGGGAGAGTCAAAGAAGCACATCAGACGTTCCACAGGATGACAGACAGGGGAATTACGCCTGATTGTATCTCCTACAACACTCTTATCTATGCTTATTGCAAAGAAGGAATGATGGAACAATCGAAGAGGCTGTTACACGAAATGCTTGGGAAGAGCGTTGTTCCCGATAGATTTACATGTAAGATTATAGTTGAAGGATTTGTGAGAGAAGGACGGTTACTTGCAGCAGTTAATTTTACTGTCGAGCTTAGAAGGTTAAAGGTTACTATCCCATTTGAAGTTTGCAGCTTCCTGATAGAAAGTTTATGCCGGGAAGGTAAACCATTTGCGGCGAAGCATCTGTTAGAAAGATTCAGCGAAGAGGAAGGTCACGAGGCGAAACCAGAGACTTGCCATAACTTAATCGAGTCTTTCTCCCGTTGTGATGCTATTGAAGAGGCGTTGCTTCTAAAAAGGAAACTCACAAGTCAGAATCAAGTACCTGATGTGAAGACATACCGAGCTCTTATCGGCTGCTTGTGTAGGATTGGTAGGAACCGTGAAGCCGAGTGTTTGATGAGGGAAATGATTGATTCTGAAGTGAAACCGGATTCTTGTATATGCGGGGCTTTGGTTAATGGATACTGCAATGATTTGGATTTCGCTAAAGCTGAGAGTTTATTGGGTTTCTTTGCTATGGAGTTTAGAATCTTTGACATAGAGAGTTACAATTTGCTTGTTAAAGCGATTTGTGAAACGGGAAGTGGATATAACAAGGTGTTAGAGCTTCAGGAAAGAATGCAGAGAGTTGGGTTTGTTCCAAACACCTTATCTTGTAAGTACATGATCCAAGGTTTGAACCAACGGGATTTTTGTAAGAAGGTTTGAACTTGGAACCAACGAGACGGTTTGTTATAAGAAGTTTAAACCGGTAATTTTGTAATACGGCTATCGAATTTTCTTTAGATAAGTGAGTTTCGACTATGAGAGACGATACAAGCCAATGTGTAAATGTGTTCAAAGCACAGATTTTTAAATTGGTGGAGCTTTTCTTGCCGACCTAGTTCTGTTCAAGAACGGTCTTCTTCTCCATTTTATGATTCTTAGAGTTTAGATGGCAAACGTTTCATCACTAATAACTTCTATAACATCTTGCGTCTCCATTTTCAAATGCCGTTCACTTCATTGTAAAGTAGTGAAGACTGTGAGTTACCGCCATGGATTCATTGGGGACCAGCTTGTCGGATGTTACTTGAGACTGGGCCATGAAGTTTGCGCAGAGAAGCTGTTCGATGAAATGCCTGAGAGAGATTTAGTCTCATGGAACTCTTTAATATCAGGGTATTCAGGGAGAGGATATCTGGGAAAATGTTTCGAGGCTTTAGCTAAGATGATGAGATCTGAGGTGGATCTTAGCTTTAGACCCAATGAAGTTACGTTTTTGTCGATGATCTCGGCTTGTGTTCATGGGAGAAGTAGAGAAGAAGGACGTTGCATTCATGGGCTGGTGATGAAATCTGGTGTACTTGAGGAAGTGAAAGTTGTGAATGCTCTTACCAATTGGTATGGAAAGACTGGTGATTTGACTTCGTCGTGCAAATTGTTTGAGGATTTGAGTGTAAAGAATTTGGTTTCGTGGAATACGATGATTGTGATTCATTTGCAAAACGGTTTAGCTGAAGAAGGTCTGGCTTACTTCAACATGAGCAGAAGGGTTGGAAATAAGCCTGATCAAGCGGCTCTCCTGGCTGTTCTCCGTGTCTGTGAAGCCATTGGGGCAGTGAAATTGGCGAAAGTGATTCACGGTATAATCTTGGTTTGTGGGTTCAATGCAAACAAGTGTATAACGACGGCTTTATTAGACTTGTATGCAAAACTTGGGAGGTTGGAGGATTCATGTACTGTGTTTTTGGAGATCACTTCTCCAGATAGCATGGCGTGGACAGCAATGCTTGCTGCTTATGCCACTCATGGTTATGGAAGAGACGCGATCAAGCATTTTGAGCTCATGGTTGATCACTATGGTATTAGTCCTGATCATGTAACCTTCACTCACTTGTTAAGTGCTTGTAGTCACTCGGGTCTTGTCGAAGAAGGGAAGCATTATTTCGGAACAATGTCGACAAGATACGGAGTTGAGCCGAGGATAGATCACTACTCGTGTATGGTTGATCTCATGGGTCGATCCGGGTTTCTTCAGGAAGCATATGGATTGATCAACGAGATGCCAATGGAGGCAAGTTCTGGTGTTTGGGGAGCTCTGCTTGGTGCTTGTAGGGTTTACGGAGATGCTAAACTCGGTAAAGAAGCCGCAGAGAAATTGTTTGAATTAGAGCCTTGTGATGGTAGAAACTACATAATGCTATCAAATATCTATTCAGCTTCTGGTCAGTGGAAAGATGCTTCAAGAATAAGGAATCTGATGAAACAGAAAGGTCTTGTAAGAGCTCCAGGGTGTAGCTACATCGAACATGATAATAAGATTCATAAGTTTGTTGTCGGAGACTGGTCTCATCCTGAATCAGAGAAGATACAGAAGAAGCTTAAAGAGATTAGAAAGAAGATGAAGAATGAATTTGGATTTAAATCAAGAACAGAGTTTGTGTTACACGATGTTGATGAAGATGTGAAAGAGGAAATGATCGATCAACATAGCGAGAAGCTTGCAATGGCGTTTGGACTTCTGGTGATTAGCCCAATGGAGCCGATAATCATAAGGAAGAATCTTAGAATATGTGGAGATTGTCACGAAACAGCCAAAGCAGTATCTTTGATGGAGAAAAGGAGACTCATTATTAGAGATTCTAAGAGGTTTCATCATTTCTCACAAGGTTCTTGCTCTTGCAAAGATTATTGGTAGTTTCTGATTACTCTTTCACCCTCTAGAATCTTAAGTTTTACTCTTGTAACTGTATATAAACCTCCAACAGAACTATGAAAGGTTTGTACCATATTAATAATTATTACATGACACAAGATGGAGAAATTATTGAACATACGAAGTACATCACTTGCGATCTTTCATGATCACGAAGACACTATACTAGACGATTCTTGACTTGACATCAAAGTGAAAAGTAAAAGGATATCATAGTAGTTCCCCTTAAACACAACTTCATCATGCCTTACTCTGAGTAGTCGTCTCATGACCCTTAGTAGCAGTAGTATCATGGGTCTTAGAAATATCGTATTGTTTAGCTTCCTGTGCCTTACTCTGTACGAGCTGCCCCATTTCTTTTCCCTTCTGTCC
Source organism: Orychophragmus violaceus (assembly GCA_030180135.1). Taxonomy (NCBI): domain Eukaryota; kingdom Viridiplantae; phylum Streptophyta; class Magnoliopsida; order Brassicales; family Brassicaceae; genus Orychophragmus; species Orychophragmus violaceus. The sequence goes on along the minus strand of CM058235.1, from coordinate 48,088,685 downwards.
AGCGTAGCCAACGGCATCAGCCATTCTCTTCTTAGCATACTCCAACTGCTCAGGTACACTCTGCCTGGTCCCCCGGAGATAGTTCATGACCCACGAGATTGAGCTGAGCCCGGTTAGACCGAACATACCGGAGGCCAAGAAGCCCGTCGTTGCAAGCCCGATGGTTAGAGCCGCTGGGAATATGACCGGGCTGAAGAGGAGGAAAAGCGGTATAGATATCAGCAAACCTATCACTGAACCGGCTAGAAGTAACCCGGCTATGGCAAGCAGCGAACCAACGACAGGGACTCCCACCAAAAGAGCTATTACCTTTTCAGAAATGATGTTTAATTAGCAACCATTACAGTAAAATCAAGTAATATATATGCATGTATATCACTTTTTTTTACCAATCTTATAAAGACAATATTAGTTAAAAAAAAAAATAAGAATCAGGTCAGGACAAGATAACGCATGCAACCATATCGGTTAGACCATTATATATTTAATGTAACTATTATATCGTAAGCATCATTTTACAAATTCAAATCATGTTCAAAATTCTTTTTCTTTTTTTTTTTGAAGAAAATTTCCGGACTTAGATAACATGTATAGTCTCATTTGGTCCCAATAATTATATGTATGCATGAAAACTGAGAAAATGTATTTGTCAAATATGAAAAATATAAAACGTTAATTACTTTGGTGGTAGATGGGCCACTTTCAGGCATCATGCTCTTGCCATAACCACCTACACCGCCACCACCTTCATACTGAAGATGAACTCGGCCGCCTTCATAGGGTGACTGAAATTGCAAGTGCCTATCAGTACGTTCGACGCGATGTGTATCCGCCATTGTAAGATACTATTAAGCAAAATGTCTACTTTATTTTTTATCCCTTCAGTCCGTGATAAAATTGAAAAGGTTTTGAGAAGTTTATTTATAGAAGGGGTTGGAGTGATGAGAAGAGGACACGTAAGACGGTGAGATGTTAGAGAAGTAGAGGTGTGGCTTTGCATGATTTCCAAGTTTCAACATTTTCCTTCTTTTCTCCTTTATTTTATTTCACTAGATTTTAAAGATGTTTTCGCTTACTCCGCTGACACAAATTTATGACAAAAACAAAACAAAACAAAACTCACCCATGCATGCATGTACTTCAATTCGAACTTGTTTGATTTTTTTTAAAGATATTCAACTTGTGAAAAATACATAGATATTCAACTTGTAATTTTCATGCTTTCATATATATTTTTTTGGTATAGTAAAGTATACAGAATATTTTCTAATAAACTTTTACAAATTTCAAATACGTTTTCCGTTAAATATAAAAAATTTAGTTCATACTCAAATCTGATTTGGTTTACACTAGTAAAAATATATCTTTAGCCACATTTTAATCACGACAAATCGTGGCTATTTTATAATTAGTCACGAATTAGTCACGATTTGTTACGTGACAAAAAAAACGTGGCTAAATCGTGTCCAAAACGTGGCAATTAGTCACGTTTTGGTCACGATATATAGCGTGACTTAGTATAGCCACGTTTTGTCACGAACTAATCGTGGCATACCTATACACATAAAATATCGTGGCTAAATCGTGTCTAATTAGTCACGATTTAGATACATTTATTTCGTGGCCAAGGTCTATCCAATCAAAATTTTATAAACCTTACTCTTTAAACCCTAAACCTTAAACCCTAAACCATTATCATATTATAAATCATACTCTTAATCATAAACTATTAAATAAAAATTTAAGCATTAATTATAAAAAAACATTATTATTTCTAAATCTAAAATTTCCAAATTATACCCTCCAAACCCTAAACTCTAAACCATTACAATACTATAAATCATATTCTTAATCATAAACTATTAAATAAAAATATAAACATTAATTATAAAATGAATTATTACTTCCAAATCTAAAATTTCAAACCTTACCCTCCAAACCCTAAACCCTAAACACAACCCTTTAAAACCTATACACTAAACCATAATCATATTCTAAATCTAATTCATTCATAAAATATAAAATCAAAATATAAATTAATTATATATACAAAAATAATATTTAAAATCCAAAACTATACCTAACTAACACATAAAACCCTAAACCCTAAACAAACCTAAAACTCTAAACACTACAAGAAAAACTATGTTTAGCTACAGATTAGCTACGGATTAGCTACATTAATCTCAATCATAAACTAAATTCAAATATAAAACTAATTATATATATATATATATATAAAAGTATTTTAAAAATACATGTATAGTTTACATAAAACAAATTAAAAACTTTAAACCCTATCCCTAAACAAACCCCAAAACTATAAAGTATAAATAAATTTTTAATTAACAAATTTTAATTACTATAACATATCCAAACCTAATATTCAACATTTATATATTTTTCAAATCTATTATTTTTAAACATTGTTATATATAACATTAAAACCAACCCTTAAAACCATATACCTTAAACCATAATAATACTCTAAATATCAATCACAATCTTAAACTAAAAGTCTTAATTTTTTTTAATTATTGTATATATACTAATAACTAAAATTTAACACTTTTAAATTTAAAAATTCATATAAACTTAAATTAATAATTAAATTTATTCATTTTGTTATTTTTAAATTATTTTTAAGTATTATATATACTAATTTTAATATTTTAAATCACTTTTTAATTTTAAAAAAGTTTTTATATATTATACTTTAAATTTAAAACGAAAACAAAATTAGTTTTAACAATTTTTTGTTTTTAATGTCATTTTCATAATTTTATATTATTAAACCCCAAACGATTTGTATTGGAGGATAAAAAATCATACGGATCACAATCTTGACCGTCGATTTAAGATATCAACAGCTAAGATTTAGTATAGAAAACACACAGATCTCATATTCGTCCGTCAGATCTTAACCTCATTTAATCTCAGCCGTTGATAACTTTTAACCTAATTTATTACTTAGTTGTCTCAACTTCCTTCATGCGCAGCCGTCACAACCCTTCTCCTTCTTTCTTTTGTTGTTGTATCACAGTGTCTGAGAACTTGAACATATCGTATCATCTCATGAACAAGACCAGAACAAACAAAAATCGATGGAAGAGATAGAGAGAAGACGAAGACGATCAACCGATTGGGAGAGACAAAGACGAAGACGATGAGCCGACCACGCCGTCAAATCCGAACCGTTGGCTCCGTCATCAGATCTGCATGAAGACGATGAGGAATCGCGAGAGGGAGAGATCTCCTCTCCACCGCCGGACGAAGACGAAGGTGAGAGAGATAACAAGAGGACGACGCGACTCGATCTTCCTCTGCTTCTGTCGTCGGCCGAAGACGAGCTCCCTCGATGAAGCTCTGTCGCAGACGAACCAAAATCCACAGATGCAGAGTCGTCAGATGCAGAGCCGTCGTGAACCGTGGTGAGGAGGAGCCGCCGGAATCGTGATGACCCGTCGAGATGAAGCGTGGTGAAGAATCGGCGAAGGAGGAGCTGCGGTTTCGGTTGGTGGTGGTGGTAGCGGATTCTACAAATATGTGACGGCGGTTGCTGGCGGAGACGTCAGAGCTAGCGGTGAAGAACCTAGAGGAGAGGCGTGGTCATTTTTTTTAGTTTAATTTATGTTTTTTTCAATTAATTTATATTTCTTTTATGTATTTAGTTATACCAAATTATTTTTTTGTAATTTTTTTAAAAAAAACTATTAACATTAGCCACGTTTAATTATGTGACAAAACGTGACAAAAAAAACATAAGTCACGAAATATACGTGACAAAACGTGACTAATTTAGTCACGAAATATTCGTGACAAAAACGTGGCTTTTAGTCACGATTTGGACACGAAAAAAATTAGTCACGATCGTATAGCTACGTTTTGTTTTTCATGACATTTCGTGGCTAAAACTGCTTATAGCCACGAAATATTAGCCATAGCCACGAAAAAACGTGGCTATACAATATATTTCTACTAGTGTTAGTTCTTTGTGGAATTGCGATATAGATTTCAAAATTTCAGTCCAATTCCTTTTTTTTTTCCAACCATGTGCTGATTTAAAACACTGAGAATAGTCATCTTGACATGCGTACTTTTTTTTTTTCGTCAAAGCTAACCATATCCAAGAATGATCTATCACTCGTTGGCTCACAAAATCTCTGCAAAACCATTCACATCAGTGGATGATGGTAGAAGCAGAATAACCGATGTTGTAGACGCATCAATAACGGATTAATGGTGCAGCGGCTTGCGTTTTAGTATCCATATACTCAGTACAAAAATGGTTGTGGATCCTAAAACCCACACTCAAGTTTCGGAGTATTTATGTGAGCTGATTTGTGAAAGGGTGGGCTAGACTCTTGAGTAAACCGTAATCGAACGAGCTAAAGATGGTGAAAAGTGGATTTATATTGATTCAAATATAAGAGCACAAAGAACTCGAGCTATAGAGCGATTACAAGGACTAAGTGCTAGGTTAAAAGTATGTGACGAGAATCGGATCTCCTCGCAAGTCGTTAGAGCCCCCTTTTTATAGCCTCTACCTTCACAACCGCTTTCCTCAATCTTCGGGATCTTCTACAGCGGCTCGCACGATCTCCGAGATCCTCTCGTTAAGCACGATCTCCTCCTTGACGGTCCTCGAACTGATATGCGTAATCTTCGTACCGGGCCGTGTCTCGGAGGTGGATCTTACGTTTGGACTTACGTTCGATGGCTTGGCCCTTTCGTTGACGAGTTGGGCCTGGTTATGAATGCATTGGGCCTTGATGCTTGGCCTTGGTTGACGTTTTGCTCAGCTGGATTCACTGTGGTGAATTTGGGCCCAAACATTTGCCCCCAGCCCTTTAAGCTAGTTCCCGAGCTTGAAGGGCAGAGTATATCCGCGAAAGGCCCCATAACATTCTTTTGGATATGGACAAATCTGGTTGTTTGAACCACACCCGAGATATGCGAACGTTTCATCTTCCAATACGCACCGTTGGATGGCGAGTAGATCAAGATCCCGCCAAAACCAATGGCCAAGATCGACAGCGAGTCTTTGTTACGCGTGTTTATGGCGCGTGGGAGATACTCTGGTTACGATACGCGAGATTTGAAGAGATTTGGCGAGTCCCGAGGCTACGCAATTATGAAGCCTTTATATCACATCCCCTCGTGAACCCACTCTCCAAGGTGAAACTGTCACTCTTAAGGTAACTTCTCCACTCCTTCTCTTTTATAGTAATTGTTCTTCTCTCTCTTTCGCTTCTACATTTTTTCGTTTTAGCTTTTCTCTCTCTTTCTGCGATAAATCGTCTTCCCAAAAGTTCTGATCGATGTCGAAATCTTTGAGCATTGTGGTTAAGAAAGAGAAACAAGCGGTGGAGGAGGAAGAATTCGATCATCCGGCTCCAATTACGAAGCCGGAGGATATCAAGAGTCTATACTCGTCGCATGAGGTGCCGAGATCGGTGAAGCTGAAGCTTCTCCGTCCGGGAGAAATGCCGAAATTGGTTAGACAAGACTACCGTTGTGCCTATAAGGCGTATTTTGAAAAGTGCGGCTTGGTCTTTCTGATTCCTCGGTTGCTATTGGACGTATTGGGCAAGCTCGGCATGGCGCTTCCGCAGATGACTCCCAATTTCGTCAGGCATCTCATCGGTTTGTTGGTCAGAGCCCGAGAAGAGAGGGTCCCTTTTGATTTGTCTATCCTTCACGAGTTGTGCTCGATTAAGCATAACTCGGGGTCTGGGCTCTCTACCTCTCTCCTCGGAGAGGTTTGGCAGTTTTGGTAGCGGTTCCGAACTGGGAGGACCACAGGAGGGAGAGGCCCGTTGTGTTTAAGATCGATCGTAACTCGGTCGGAGATTATGATCCTTCAAGGATCGTGACTGAAAGGAGTGTTTAGTGTTAATCCAGATTCAATTCTCAGATTCAACAGTTCCTAAACATGCAGATCTAGGTTCTCTTGAATAGAAACTTTATGGATCTCACCTGTTACCTTTTGTGCAGCGGAATATGAAGAACAGGCCAGAGATCAGCAGAGCCACCAAGTGATAACTCCTCCAGAGGTTCACACACGCACACCAAGCAGGAAGAAGGCTGCTAGACCGAGCTGAGGAGGCCGCAGGGAGAGAGAGAGATGGCGCAGGGGATTAGGGTTTTAGGACTCAGACTTAAGTTTTATTTATAAAACTTGTCTAGTTCCTTTTGGGCTTTTGGGCCCAAATACCAATCTGATTAAATCCCTTAGATTTAATCAGACCCATTAATCTCTCTCTAAGTACGACAAATGCCTGGCACTTTTACCGTACTTCTGCTAAGCCGTTCCAACACATTTTCCTGTTAGCTTAGGCGTGTGACCCATATGGGATCATATAATAAAGGCAATAAGTCCAAGACTTATAGATCATGAGCGGACTCTAGCAAGCCATCATGACCCCCAGTATTATATGACTTATGTCTGATCATTGACATACTCTTACTTTCTAGAGACAGTACCGAGATTCCTGGACACAATTCCAACAATCTCCCACTTGTACTGGAATCTCTGTATTCATAATCCTTTTGTCTCAATATCTCGATTAGTCATAAGGCAAGATTAGTGTCATCCTTATAAAGCCTAATCTTGTTCATCGGACTCTGATTTGATACTGACATTCCAAACGACTCGGGAAAGTCCGTTTGAGCATGGCCATGCATTTTCCAGTATTCAAATCTCCGATTGGCCTAGAGATATTCACTCCATTTATATTGAAGGGACAAATCCCGTCTTGTTCCATCACTGTAAACTACTCATTTCGCAATACACCCAAACAAGGTCCTTATAACTATCGCATAACGACAGCGTTAGACAATGATCAAAGCGCATCAGTTCATGTGCAGTCACATGCATGCGAACTCAGGTCTAAGGACTATACTCTATAGTCGTAGTAAGAATCTCTTATGACACAGATATAAATATCCTGAAGAGTTCTTATAAGCGGGTCTAGTTCGGTCGTATGTACCCCACATACACCTATGTACTGACTTTGATGCCGCGCATCTATGACACACTGAGACTTTGTCATAAGTCACATACCAATCTAGTCTCACACGGTTGTTGGTGTTCCAATTTCAATAACCTTCGACTAGGGACTGAATGATATAAGCCATCTATCAAATATAGGGTCTCATGATCAAGCTAAATGACTTTGATGACTCAAGATCAAGTCACTTACTTCGATGACCTATAAAATGGTTTATATCACTTTGGAACGATTATTTCATCACAGTTAAAATAATCTTGAAATAATAATTTCATTAAACATAAAATGTTTTACAAGAACATATCAAATAACTAAATAAAGCCCTCAAACTCCCACTCAAATTTAGATTACATTTCAATGTCTCTAATGCCTACAGCTTCAGTCAGGAACTCGAGCTTAGGCCTTGGGAGTGGCTTTGTCAACGGATCAGCGACATTATCATCTGTCTGAACTCGGCTGATCTTGACTTCCTTTCTATTAATGATGTCACGTATCAAGTGAAATCTTCTTAGAACATGCTTGGATTTCTGGTGTGATCTTGGTTCCTTTGCCTGAGCTATAGCACCATTGTTATCACAAAACAGTGCCAGAGGCTCAGCCGCATTTGGTATCACACCTAGTTCAATTAATGAACTTTCGTATCCAAACAGCTTCCTTTGCTGCTTCTGAGGCGGCGATATATTCAGCTTCTGTAGTGGAATCAGCAACGGTGTCTTGCTTGGAGCTTCTCCAACTGATTGCACCGCCATTCAGACAAAAGATATAACCGGACTGTGACCGGAAATCATCTTGGTCTGTCTGGAAACTTGCGTCCGTGAATCCACTGACTTTAAGCACATCACTTCCACCGTACACCAAGAACTTATCCTTAGTATGTCTTAGATACTTCAGGATGTTCTTGACGGCAATCCAATGGTTTTCACCTGGATTTGACTGGTATCTGCTCGTCATGCTTAATGCATAAGCAACATCAGGACGAGCACAGATCATGGCATACATGACAGATCCTATTGCAGATGCATAAGGAATATTCTTCATGCGCTCAAGCTCAGCAGCCGTCGTAGGGCTCTGCTTCTTGCTTAGCGTTGTGCCATGTACCATTGGCGTGAAGCCCTTCTTGGAATCTTTCATGCTGAATCTTTGTAGGACTTTGTCAATGTATGAATCTTGACACAAGCCTATCAGCCTTCTAGATCTATCCCGGTAGATCCTGATTCCAAGAACGTATGCGGCTTCACCCATGTCTTTCATGGAAAAACAACTTCCAAGCCAGTCCTTTACCGACTTCAGCATTGGAACGTCGTTTCCGAGAAGCAGTTGTCATCGACATACAGAATAAGAAATACTATCTTGCTCCCACTAGTTTTCTTATACACGCATTGTTCTTCTTCGTTTCTGATGAAGTCAAATTGCTTGATCGCTTCATCAAAACGAAGATTCCAGCTCCTCGATGCTTGCTTCAATCCATAAATGGATTTATGAAGCTTGCATACTTTCCCAGCATTCTTTGGATCTATGTAACCGTCAGGTTGTGTCATATACACATCCTCTTCCAGAATACCATTCAGGAAGGCGGTTTTCACGTCCATCTGCCAAATTTCATAATCATGAAAAGCTGCAGTTGCTAGTAGAATCCGAATAGATTTCATCATAGCCACTGGTGAATAGGTTTCATCGTAATCCACACCGTGAACTTGTCTGAAACCTTTTGCCACCAACCTGGCTTTATAAATCTGGACATTTCCATCCACGTCAATCTTCTTCTTGAAGATCCATTTGCACTCGATGGCTTTTACACCAGCGGGTAAGTCAACCAACGAAAACACTTGGTTGACCGACATGGAGTCCATTTCGGAATCAGTGGCCTTACGCCACTTAGAGGAATCTGGGCCCATCATGGCTTGATTGAAGTTCGATGGTTCATCACCATCAATGATCAGAAGATCATGACAGTTAGTCTTGAGGAATCCTTGATATCTCTCGGGTTCGTGACGGATCCTCCCGGATCTTCGAACTTCAGGTACTACAGGTTCAGGCTCTACAATTTCTTGTAGGTCCTCCTGCTGCTCTTCCTCATTAGGTTGAGCAGTATCCTGTTCATCTTGAATTTCTTCAAGCAGTACCTTACTCCCACTGTCTTTCTTAGAGAGAAACTCCCTCTCAAGAAAGTTACAATCCCGGGCAACAAAGATCTTGTTCTCGGAACGTAGATAGAAGTAATAAGCCTTGGTTTCCTTCGGATAACCAATGAAGTAGCATTTATCAGACTTTGGTGTAAGCTTGTCTGAGATTAATCTCTTGACATAGGCTTCACAACCCCAAATTCTTAGATAAGACAGCACTGGAGCCACTCCAGTCCATAATTCATATGGTGTCTTTGCTACTGCTTTCGATGGCGCTCTATTTAGAGTGAACACTGCTGTTAGCAGAGCATATCCCCAAAGGGATATTGGAAGGTCTGTGTGACTCATCATAGATCGAACCATATCCAATATGGTCCGATTTCTCCTCTCAGACACACCATTCCATTGAGGTGTTCCAGGAGGAGTGAGTTGGGATACGATCCCACACTCTCTTAGATGATCACTGAATTCTTGGCTTAAGTATTCTCCTCCTCGGTCGGACCGAAGAGCCTTAATGCTTTTGCCAAGTTGGTTCTGTACTTCATTTTGGAATTCTCTGAACTTCTCAAAAGATTCAGACTTATGTTTCATTAAATAAACATATCCATACCTACTGAAATCATCAGTGAAGGTAATGAAGTACTGATAGTTTCCTCTTGCATTTGTGGACATTGGGCCACACACATCAGTGTGTATCAGGCCCAATAAGTCACTGGCCCTCTCGTTAGGTTTATTAAAGGGGGCCCGTGTCATTTTGCCCATCATGCAGGATTCACATTTCTCACATGACTCAAAGTCAAGTGAGCCAAGAAGCCCATTCGAATGGAGCCTCTTGATGCGTTTCTCGCTGATGTGCCCTAAACGACAATGCCATAGAAACGTTCGGTTCTCCTCATTAGGTTTGAACCGTTTGGTATCAATGTTATAAATTGGCGCGGATTGATCGAGTATGTAAAGCCCATTCGTAAGAGGGGCACAACCATAGAACAAATTGTTGCGATTGAAGGAACATAATTTATTCTTAACTGAAAAATCATAACCTTCCAAATCCAACAAAGAAATTGAAATAATATTTCTGCTTATAGCAGGTACAAAATAACAATTATTGAGTTCTAAAATCAATCCCGAAGGTAAAGACAACAAGTATGTGCCTACAGCTAGTGCAGGAACTTTCGCTCCATTCCCAACTCGTAGCTCCACTTGTCCTTGCTTCAGCCTTCTACTGTTGCTGAGTGCCTGCATATTAGTACAAATATAAGCCCCACAACCAGTATCCATAACCCATGAGGTATTATCAGAAGTAGTTGTATTAACTTCTATAACAAAAATACCTAATGAAGAAGTCTCGAGAGTCTTCTTCTTCAATTCCTTTAGACCTTCTTGGAATTTCTTACATTCTCTCCTCCAATGCCCTGGTTCTTTACAGAACCTGCAGATGTCAGTAGGCCCAGCCTTAGACTTGGGCTTGGGCTTTGGCGTGTCCTTGTCCGAGACTTGGACAGCCTTAGCCTTTCCCTTATCCTTAGCAGAGGATTTCTTAAACCCCTTGACCTTTTGCACCATAAGCACATTGGGGTCCTTGGCGGTTTTCCTCAAGTTGGGCTCTGCAGTCTTGAGCATTCCGTGAAGCTCAGGCAATGTCTTACTCAAGCCATGCATATTAAAGTTCAGAATGAACTGATCATAGCTTGCAGGTAAAGACTGCAGAACGATGTCGCAGGCAAGTTCCTGGCTGATAGGGCAGTCGAGTTTCTGAAGATGATCGAGATAACCCATCATCTTCAAGACATGAGGACTCACTGCCGCATTTGCAGCCAACTTACAGTCTAAGAGGTTCTTAACTGTCTGAAACCTCTCAGTCCTTGCTTGCTCCTGAAAAAGCGATTTCAGGCTTGCCATTATCTCGATGGGTGACAACACACTCTCGAACTGCATTTGCAGCTCAGCAGTCATTGTCGCCAACATCAGGCAATAGACATCATTTTCATCTGACGAATGCTTTTCCCAAGCATTATGCAGAGTCCTGGCGGCATTGGCAGGAGGCCTCTCGGGGAGGGGATCACGAAGGACATAATCCTTCTTCTCCTGCTTGAGGACCAGCCTCAAGTTCCTTGACCACGTCAGGAAGTTCGTTCCAGTCAGTTTCTCCTTCTCGAGAACAGACCGGATTGAGAATGTGTTTTGTGTGCTTGTAGTAGTCATAGCTGAAATATATAATATAAAAAGGTTTTTAGTTAAATATGTTCAATATGATTAATCTCGTATTAAATTTAATATGATTAATCACGCATTATATTCAATAACATAAGTTACCCTCAATAGAATATAATGATTCCAAGATCCACATATAACTAAGATCAAAGTGGGCCACTGGCCATCACCCAACCTTAGCTTATATCGGTAAGCCCTATGTCGGCTAATTATATCCGTGATATAACTCTTGGTTGTGAATCTGGGCCCGAGGCCCAATCCACTCTGATGTCTCAAGGCCCGGGACTCCCGATGGCCCAGTCAAGAAAACCAGACTATACAGTCATGTAATCATTAATGTCTGGGACTCCCAATGACATTTATGAATCACAAACCGTCTTATCCACGCAAAAGTAGACACCCTCACACTGTAAGGCCATGAATACAATTGAATGGGCTTCGACAGCTGACATAGACTGGACAAGACATCCAACGCTTGATATTATTTGAGGTTTGTAGGTTTATTAAAAATTCATCCCAAAATAGAAGATTACTATTTTGGGAAACTTTCCTTTTTGGGAAACCTACTAATTTTGGAAACTTTCTAAAATTGTAAACTTCCTAAAATTGGAAACTTTCTAATAATGGAAATTTCCTAAAATCCAAAACATGCAAATCTAGAAAATTCTAATTTAAGAAACTTTCTAATTTCAAAATTTTGGAAACTTTAATTTAAAATCGATTTATATAATTTTATAAAATAAATTTTAAATTAATCTGAAGAAAAGACTCAAATAATTGGCCCAATTGTTTTAACTTCTTGGCCCGAGGCCCAAGAATTGGTCCATGTCCAAGACATAACCCAATAGTCCAATTAAATGACATAACCGGTCTGGTTCATTAAAATTGGTCTAACCAAAATTAATTACTACGATGACCACAATTGTCAACCGGTTATTTACTAAACCGGATTTTCTCAATTTATTTGGTCCAACCAAATCAAATTAGAAAATCCTGGTTTAGGCACAAAATCCAATTTTCGACTTTGGATTTCTTATCCCGGTTTAACCAGAACTTAATAAATATTATTAAGTCTGTTTATTAAACCGTGACGTTTTGATTTTAATCAAATTTTAAACCGAACCGTCAAATGAACCGAACCGGCCCATTAGGTCACGAACCGATCACGGCTTCACGTGATCGATCAACAATCGCGCAGCCGCAAGCCGAGATCGGGACGGGACGGGTCGATGGTCGGCACGAGTGATCGGGACGGGATGGTCGGGTCGTTGGCTTCACGCGATCGCCGAGCGATCGGGACAGCAACACACGCGAGCGGGACGATGGCTTCACGCGATCGCAGCTCGGTCCATCCACGCACGATCATCACTCGTCGGGACAGGACGGGACACGATCGCCGTGTGATCCACTCGGCCGATCGATCCATGTCTCGCGATCGGATGATCACGCGACTCGATCCTAAAGCGATCGGTCCGTGCATCATCAAACCGACGCATACCAAATCATATAGTTTGGTTTGCGATTTTCATTAGTTTGTTTAGGTTTCAGTTCTTGTTTCTTAAGTGTTTTGCTCTTATCAGTAGATTGATTCAAAAACACCTCTTTAAACAATCCTAAACAAGATTCTAAACAAGAAAAACCACAGAACCAATAGCTCTGATACCACTGAAAGGAGTGTTTAGTGTTAATCCAGATTCAATTCTCAGATTCAACAGTTCCTAAACATGCAGATCTAGGTTCTCTTGAATAGAAACTTTATGGATCTCACCTGTTACCTTTTGTGCAGCGGAATATGAAGAACAGGTCAGAGATCAGCAGAGCCACCAAGTGATAACTCCTCCAGATGTTCACACACGCACACCAAGCAGGAAAAAGGCTGCTAGACCGAGCTGAGGAGGCCGCAGGGAGAGAGAGAGATGGCGCAGGGGATTAGGGTTTTAGGACTCAGACTTAAGTTTTATTTATAAAACTTGTCTAGTTCCTTTTGGGCTTTTGGGCCCAAATACCAATCTGATTAAATCCCTTAGATTTAATCAGACCCATTAATCTCTCTCTAAGTACGACAAATGCCTGGCACTTTTACCGTACTTCTGCTAAGCCGTTCCAACACATTTTCCTGTTAGCTTAGGCGTGTGACCCATATGGGATCATATAATAAAGGCAATAATTCCAAGACTTATAGATCATGAGCGGACTCTAGCAAGCCATCATGACCCCCAGTATTATATGACTTATGTCTGATCATTGACATACTCTTACTTTCTAGAGACAGTACCGAGATTCCTGGACACAATTCCAACAGTGACATCGTGGTCCGAGTCTATTGGTTGGAGCGGTTATAGCTAGGTTTTTCTTATTTTGCATGTTGATTCTGCCTTTGTTTGTTTTCTGTTCTCTTTTGCTTTTGTAGTTCCAGAGATCCCTGAGAGACACGGCATAACTCCGACGGTCAGAAGACTCGCGGTCCTACTAGGTTCAAGAGACGTACTTTGGTCATCGTTTACGGCAAGCAGAGTACAGCGTGCGCTCGAGCTTCCAGAAGCCATTGAGCCCCTCGATACTCGCGTTTCCGCAGTCCGTATCGGTGAGTGTTCTCGTAAACTCCGTGGTTACTTCTGAGCATTTTGTTTTTATTTTAGTAACCTTTTCTTGTTTCCTGTAGCTTCCGGTTCACAGACCGTCTCCGACGCAGGTTCATCTATCGCCACCGAGACAAGGAAGATGAGGAGACGCCCTACTTTTCGCGAGTCGTCCAAGAGGCCGGCCGAGAAGGCAACGTCCAATACTTACCGGCCCATTCGTTCTGGTCAGCTGAGTGATGATTTAGCCAGTGCTATCAACGACCGGAGGTCTGGGGGTGTTCCACCTCCGCCTCCGCGTCGGGACTCGGAGTCCGGAAGGGGACCGGAGATGGAAAATCCCGACCAAGTGATCCATGTGGGTTCGAGGACCACTGGGAGTGACTCCTCAGTGCAGCACTTGAACAAAAAGCCTCGATATGAAAAAGGAGGCAAACGTTGGGTCGGGTTCGTCGTATGCTCCGGGGTCCAAGCCGTTTCACTGGAAGTTTGTGTTGGGAATGTCCTGAAATCTACCGTACTATCTCTAGAAAGTATGATAAGTGTCGAGATCAGACATAAGTCATAAATACTGGGTGATCGTGATGGCTTGCTAGAGTCCGCTCTTGATCTATAAGTTTAAGACTTATTACCAGTATTGTATGATCCCAAAGGGTCACAACCATAGCTAACGGGAAAGTTAAATGGAATTAATACGGTAAGATGCAATGGCATTTACTGTATTGGATCAGAGTTTTGGGCCAGACAAATACAGGTTTTTGTCTGATTTGTATTTTGGGCCCAAAAGATTAATGAGCCATTAGTCTAATGACTTGGGCCCATTAATGAGATATAAGAGAATCAGAAAGCCCTAAAGGAAAAAAACACTCCTGCGATTTTTTCTTCTTCTTTGGCGTGACTTCTCTCTCTCTCAAATCTCTCTCTGATCTTCCACATCTTTGGTCTAGCAGCCGTCCCGTGCTTGTAAGAGTGTGGATACTCGAGGAGGAATAGGTGTTGCCATCTGTTCGTTGATCTCGACATTACAATCATTCCGCTGCAAAAGGTAATGTCCAGGTTTGTTTTATGATTCGTTTTGCAAGAACCTAGATCTGTTTAAGGATTTGTGTTAGGTTGCAATTGGGAATTGAACCATGGAAAAACACCCAAATAATCCTACAGTGGTATCAGAGCCAGGTTTTTAGGTTTCTTGTGAAATTGGATCATATGAATGTTTAATGATTAGAATCAATTTTGAATGAATTAAATCTGATTAAAATCATTAAACCCTAATCGCTAGTTATTGTCTCGGCATGTATCTGCTGATTATCAAATGAGTAATTGATATTATGTGTTCATGCCGTGTGATTTATGACATGTGATTGGTTGATATTAACATGACAAACGTGTTAGGTTTCGCAAGTTGATTTTGAGTGGTAAAGCAATTATTGAATTCGTAAGTTATTGAATCCATTAACGAATTGACAAGGTATAACCGGTTTTGGTTTTGTCCTTTTGTGTTTGGTTTAAATCGGTTAATGGTTTTGGCCGAAGTTGTTATTAATTGAATTGCAATCGTTGCTAATCTGATGCTAAAGTTGCTGTGTTGATAATTGAATGAAGCCTGTATTTTGTATTATTTAATTCGTTCAATCGTTCACATGTTAAAGCCTGTATTTTGTCTTCTTGTGATTCCATTATGGAATTGAATGAAGTCAAAATAGTTCAATTCAATAATTGAATTATGCTTGTTAATAATCGTGATGATCCTTTTGTCCTTTAGTGAAGTTTATAATCGTGTATGTCATGATTTGTCAAATTCAATTATTGGAAAGGTCAATATCTTTTATTGAAGATATTATAAAGATCTCGATTTGTTTAAGTTTGTCAATCGATTTGACTATGTCACGATTTGTTCAAAATCGTTTCAAAATTTTGTATAAGTTGGTGTTAAGCGGTTAACCCAAATCGCGGTTTGCTGGAAATAATTTTATTTCTAGTTAAACCGGATTTAAATTCATAAAATTGAATTTTAACCTAAACCGAAGGCTGGTCTAAGTTTGATTTGGTTGGACCAAATAATTTAGAGCTGGTCTGGTTTAGTAAATAACCGATGGTTTTGATAATTAATTTGGTCTTGGACCAGAATTAATAAACCGGATCGGTTATGTCAAATTATTGGGCCAGCTGGAATTCTATGGTCTTGGGCCAAGAATTGGGCCTATAATTTGTGACCCAACCCGAAAATATTTATAAAATATTAAATTAGAAATTTCTATTTTTAGTAAGTTACTAAATTTAGAAAGTTTCTAAAATAAGAAAGTTTCCCAAAATAGTAATCTTCTATTTTTGGAAATAGAACTTAAAAATCCTCAAAAACAATATCAAGCTTGGATGTCTTGCCCAATCTTGTCAACTACTTAACGCTTATTTGATTACAGATATGGCTTACAGTGTGAGGTGTCTGTTTTCGCGTAAGTAAAGTAGTATATAGTCACTAATTTCATTGGGAGTCCCAGATTTTAGTGATTATTTGGCTGTAAGAGATTGGTTTCCTTGACTGGGCCATCGGGAGTCCCGGGCCTTGAGACATCTGGTGAATTTGGGCCTCGGGTCCAATTCACAACCGAGAGTTATTGGTTATAACTAGCTGTGTGTATGCTTACCAAGTAAAGCTAATTCTGGGTGACGGCCAGTGGCCCACTTTGGATTTAGTTGAGCATGGGTCTCGGAATCATTGTATTCTTATGAGGTTGAACAAAGAAATTTTGAATACAATGCGAGTCTTCTTATAAGTTATTAAGATTACTCTTTTATGAACTTAATAACTAAAACTCTATTTATCTCTAAATTTCAGCTATGACAAGCACAAACAATCAAAACACTTTCTCGATCCGGTATGTCCTTGAGATGGACAAACTGAACGGATCAAATTTCTTGATTTGGTCACGGAACCTGAGGCTAGTTCTCAGGCATGAGAGAAAGGACTATGTCCTTGAGAAAGCTCTCCCCGAGAGGATCGGATCCAAAGCCAGTCATGCAGTATATAATGCTTGGAATAGGCATTATAATGATGCGGTAGATGTGCGTGGTCTGATATTGGCTACCATGGACTCAGATTTGCGGAAGCAATATGAGAACATGGAGTCGCCAATAGAGATGATCAGCAGCCTGAAATTGAAATTTCAGGAGCAGGTAAGAGTGGAGAGATACCAGTTGGTTAAATCTCTCACTAGCTGCAAGCTACCGATGGATCATCCAGTAAGTCCTCATATCAGTAAAATGATGGGTTACATTGATAACCTGAGGAAACTGGATTATCCAGTTAGCCAAGAATTGGCAACTGATATCATTCTGCAGTCACTGTCGTCAAGCTATGATGAGTTCGTAAGGGACTATATCAAGAAAGGCTTAACGAAGACGTTGACTGAACTGCATGACATGCTCAAAACAGTTGAGCCAAACGTGAAGAGCACCCTGTACAATCTCATGAAGGAGAAGGGTAGGTTTACCAAACCTAAAGCTGACAAGGGTGAAAACAAAGTTGTCCAGATTTTGAATCATGGCAAGCGTGTGTCTTCTGAGCCCGAGTCAGATACCTCTTACGTTGGTAAGTGCTGCTACTGTAAAGAGACTGGGCATTGGAAGAGAGATTGCATTAAATTCATGGAAGATTATGAGGAGTTGAAGTTGATGTATGAAACTACTTCCTCAGGTATTCATGTTATTACTTCAAGTTATACCTTGTAGGTATTGGATACTGATTGTGGCACTGATATTTGTTGTAATATGCAGAGCCTGAACAACAGTAGAACGTTGAAGGAAGGGCAAGTGGAACTGCGTGTCTGGAAGGAGCTTGGGATGCTGCCTCAGCCGTAGGGTTTTCACTTATAGATCCCTTTGAGGCTTGGTTTTATTGAGTAATTGCTACAATGTACCTGCTTTAAGCAGAGTTGTCTTTCATTTTCTTGTAAGAATTTGAATGTTTTTATTTTGATAAAAGACTAGTTTTGTTCTTTTGATCTTAATGAAATATTAATTGTAGCACCCTATTCAAGGAATGGGTTTTATGTCTTAAACCAAAGAGTGCCTAAATGTAACATAAATACCGCAATTGGTTTAAATCTGATGAGTTAAACCTGATTTTTCTTGGCATAAATGTTTTGGTCACATAGAGTAAGTCAGATTCAGAAACCCCATAGTTATGGACTTTTGGGCTCATTTGAATGGATATCTTATGAGACTTGAATTCTGCTTACTAGACCAAAAGACAAAAGGCCCATCTTAGCCGAGCTAGTGAAAGGCCCAAAGGCTTATTGGAGATTGAACATACTCATGTATGTGGTCCGATGAGCAGTAATGCCAGAGAAAACTTCCTGTACTTCATTGTCTCTACTGATTACTTCAGTGAGTGTGACCGTGTTCATTTGATGAGACACAAGTCGGAATTCTTTGACATGGTCGAAAGAGTTCCAGAATGAAGTATAGAATCTGAATGACAGAAGTATTAAAACTCTGGATTAGATCACGAGTGAGAATACTTAAGTCATTGATTGTGTGATCATCTGAATGAGTGTGAAGTCGTTTCACAGCTCATTTCTCCTCAAAACCTAGAGGTGTTTCTGTGAGAATGAATCAGATCTTATCAGAAATGATTAAAGATGAGTCACACGAATCTTCCATGATATTCTCTACGAATAACGCTCTAGAAATATCTAAGTTTACGCTGAAATAGTTCCACCAATATCAGTTGAAAGACACCACGTAAATGTGGATTGGAATCGATCCAAATTCGTCTTTACTGAGTATTTGTAGTTGTGCTACTTCGCTGGTTGTCCTAAGGAAACCAAGGCTTGTTACTTTTACGTCCATTCTGTTTTCTAAGAAGGGAAGTTACTTTCCAAGAAGAACAGTGGGAGTAAAAGTATAACTCGAAGAAATTCGAGAAATACAGGAGGCTGCTCAACTTGTTGAGGGAGAGCAACGGATGGATTTACAGATTTCTGTAGAATCTACACCTGTAGAGCCTGAAGATCGCAGATATGAATGAATCAGTCACTAATCCGAGAGTGATTTCTCGTCATTAGTTGAACCTGATGATCATTGAAAGTTCGCATGATCTGATGATCATTGAAAGCGACGAATCTGCGAAATTCAAAGAAGCGATAGTGAGCCCGGACTCCGAAAAATTACATTTTGTGTAAGTTAGCTTGAACATATCGGAGTTGGAATCTTCGTTCTATTAATGTAGTCAAGGTTTTGACTTGAACAGGAACGAAGTGGAACTGTGCGTTTACTAAAAGATAAGTGGGAGCATTATTGCATTTCTCATAGTGTATGTCCATGACATACTGACTCTCGAAAATAACGTTCCAATGCTGCAGTCGGTAAAGGACTGGCTTGGGAGTTGTTGTATGATTGACATGGGTAAAGCCACGTAGTTCTTGGATTTTGGATCTAAAGATAGAGATCCAAAAGAGCTGGTAGGACAAAGTCAGGATTCTTAAATTGACAAAGTCCTACACGTTTTCAGCATTCCAAGAAGGGTTTTATGCCAATATCACATGGCATTACGTTAAGCAAGATACAGTGTCCTGCGATATCTGCTGAGCTTGAATGCATGGATAGGATTCCATATGCGACAGCAATTGGATCTATCATGTATGCCATGACATGTACTTGTTTTGATGTTGCTTTAATGTTAAGCAAGACAAGTAAAGACCAGTCAAATCCAGCAGAGAATCACTGGATTGCCGTAAAGAATATTCTGAAGTATTTGAGGAATACTTAGGATAAGTTCTTGATTTACGGAGAAAGTGAGGTGCTACAAGTCGATAGAGTCTGAAAGGCAAGTTTCCAATAGACAAAGATAATTCCTGGTCACAGTCCGGCTATATCTTGTGTCTATCTGGCGGTGCAAGGCACTGTAGCTGACTCCATGACTTAAGCTGAACATTTCGCAGCTTGAGAAGCGGCGAAAGAGGTTGTTTGGATAGAAAAGTTCATCACTGAACTTGATGTGAATCACAGCATAGATGAGGCTAGCTGCACATCAGAGGTCCAAACACCTTGAGGATAGGTATAACCTATTCTGTGAGATAAATGACAGAGGTGTTAAGTAGATAAGCAAGTTTCATCGAATGAGAATGTTGCTAATCTATTAACAAAGCCACTCCTTATGCCTAAGCACGAGTCGCGGACTGTAGCTGTAGGATGAGTGAAATTAAGATGTAGTCTTAATTTCAGTGGGAGTTTGTAAAGGGCTTTACTTAGTTATTTTGAATGGTTCATGTAAACATAACATTTTATGTTTGTGAAATCTAATGATTTCTGGATTATTTTAACTGTGATATAAATAATCGTTCCAAAATGATTCATGTCATTATATATGGGCCATCGAAGTACATGAGTAGACTTGATCCTGAAACCCCATATTTAACGAAGTGACATAAATCAAAATGTCCATAGTCGAAGGTTGTTGAAATTGGAACAACAACAACCTGTTGAGACTAGATTGTGTTGAGACTTATGACCAAGTTTCGAGGGGTCATAGATGCGCGGCATCAAAGTCGACACATAGGTATATGTAGGGGAGCATATGACCGGACATGGCCCGCTAATGAGAACTCTGCAAGATATTAATATCTGTGTCATAAGAAGTTCTCATATACGACTATAGAGTATAGTCCTTAGACCTGAGTTCGCATGCATGTGGCTGCACATGGAGTAATGCGCTTTGATCATTGTCTAACGCTGTTTCGTAACTGGGAGCTATACGGACCTTGGTTGGGTGTATTATGAATTGTGTAGTTCATAGTGATGGAACAAGACGGGATTTGTCCCTGCCGTTTAACGGAGGTAATATCTCTAGGCCAATCGGAGATTTGATAGCTGGTAAGAGAATGGCCATTCCCAAACGGACTTGCCCAAGTCGTTTGCATTGTCAGTATCAAATCTGGTCCGATAAACATGGTCTGGCTATATAAGGATGACACGCATCTTGCCTTATGCCAGATCGAGATATTGAGACAAAAGGATTAGGGAATGTAGGATTCCAGTACAATCGGAAGATTGTTGGGAATGTCCTTTGTAGGATTCCAGTACAAGTGGGAGATTGTTGGGAATGTCCTGAAATCTACCGTACTATCTCTAGAAAGTATGATAAGTGTCGAGATCAGACATAAGTCATAAATACTGGGTGATCGTGATGGCTTGCTAGAGTCCGCTCTTGATCTATAAGTTTAAGACTTATTACCAGTATTGTATGATCCCAAAGGGTCACACACCATAGCTAACGGGAAAGTTAAATGGAATTAATACGGTAAGATGCAATGGCATTTACTGTATTGGATCAGAGTTTTGGGCCAGACAAATACAGGTTTTTGTCTGATTTGTATTTTGGGCCCAAAAGATTAATGAGCCATTAGTCTAATGACTTGGGCCCATTAATGAGATATAAGAGAATCAGAAAGCCCTAAAGGAAAAAAACACTCCTGCGATTTTTTTTCTTCTTTGGCGTGACTTCTCTCTCTCTCAAATCTCTCTCTGATCTTCCACATCTTTGGTCTAGCAGCCGTCCCGTGCTTGTAAGAGTGTGGATACTCGAGGAGGAATAGGTGTTGCCATCTGTTCGTTGATCTCGACATTACAATCATTCCGCTGCAAAAGGTAATGTCCAGGT
This sequence comes from Orychophragmus violaceus, assembly GCA_030180135.1. NCBI lineage: Eukaryota > Viridiplantae > Streptophyta > Magnoliopsida > Brassicales > Brassicaceae > Orychophragmus > Orychophragmus violaceus. The sequence goes on along the minus strand of CM058235.1, from coordinate 48,067,099 downwards.
TTGTTTTATGATTCGTTTTGCAAGAACCTAGATCTGTTTAAGGATTTGTGTTAGGTTGCAATTGGGAATTGAACCATGGAAAAACACCCAAATAATCCTACAGTTTGATCACACCAAGTATTTTCCGATAACAGATGACCCTGAAGGGCTTGCCCACTTGCTCTGTCACTGCAAGGCAGCTGGGTGCTCTCTCCCTTCGGTGAAGAATCTGATAGGTTGCGAGCTGTACGTCAAGGCGATGACTGCGAAGGGAAAGGTAACCCTTCGAGCTTCTGATTTTGCCCTTCTCTTCTAGTTTCCTAACGTTAGCTTTGGTTTCAGGCTCTGGAAGCGGACAACCAACTGGCGGCCTTCTATGAGCAAAGTCTCAGGAGCGTCCCCCATTTAGAGGAGCTCGAGCAAGCTCAGAGTGTTGTGTACCAGCTGACCGTGAGCCTAAAAGATTGCCAGGAGGAAGTAAAGCTTCGCGAGGCTCAGCTTAATGTCTCGAAGTCCGAGTACCTGGTCGCGGTGGATAGGACAATCAACTTGGAGAAGCAGAATAAGGATCTCCTTTCGAAGGCGGAGGATGCGTTTCGCTCGGCCAAGCATGACAAAATGAGGATAAGGGACGACCACTACTACGACATGTTTGAGGCTCACAAGGACAAGTTTGAGAGGAAGAAGAAGGAGACGGACTGCGAAATTAAAGTCCAGGAAGTCGAAGCTAACATTGAACTGATAAACCTTCTGCAAAGTGGAGTGATGACCCTTGAAGAGGAGCTTCCCAAGATGTTGGAGCAGAGGGTGACTTTCGCGAAGGAGTTCGAGGCTGCGCAAGTTTCTGACTTCTCTCTGAGTGCCGAGCTTCGTGTTATTCCTCAGATCTCCGAGGACTCGGTGATGCGGGGGGCTTGCTCCGCGGGTTTCAATGAGTTTGGGTCAAACGCCGAGATGATGGCGGGAGCTGCGAGTGTCGGGGCGAACAAGGCGGTGGAGATCGGAGTCCAGGAAGCGGAGAAGCGAGATGGCGAGGATAAGGAAGCTGGAGGTGAGGAGCAGAGCTGAAGTTGAACTCTTTTTTTATATTATGCTTTTGGTGTTGTCCGGGTGTGTTTTAATCCATAACTCTTTTGGCTTGTGTCAGCCTTTTAATGCACGGTTTTAGACTTACGTTTTTGTTCGGAGTTTGGATTTCACCTCAGCAAAATATTGAGGTTTGTTTATGCGTTTGATAGTTTGCAAGTTAAACCTTTAGGTCATACGAACAGAACTCCTTATGTGTTAATCACTTAGTTTTGCCTTTAGTTCGCTTGGTTTTGGATACCTTTTTGAATCGTGCAAAGTCGCTTAGGGTTTATTTCCATGTTAGGTTGCGGGTCGTAGGCTATGGAGGATTGCTCTGGACGGATCCCCTGGAGTTATAGTTTGCAAGTGCTAAGGTTTTAGGACTTAGCGTATTTTGTGATTCATGTTTACTTGTAGCCTGCGTTGGCTGTGAAGTAGTTCTCATGAAGGCTCGAAGTAACGTATAAAATAAAACTCGAAGCAATGTATAAAGTAGAACTTTATTAATGTATACTCCGGAGTTTACATCGATGTGTTCGGTGATAACCCTATACTCCCCCCCCCCCCCCCCCCCCCCCCCGAAAAACGGAAGAAAAGAAATATGGAGAACTCGAGTTTTTGGGCAGAGTGGCTGCACTCGCGGTTCGAGCTGCATACGTACCCTGCCAAGGGATCAAGCCTAACGTAGTTCGATTGTTGTGAGTACTCACGGATGGTATAGTCTGAGGTTCGTGGCGTTCCACGGCCTCTTCACGGGTACTCCGTTTTTATGTTTCGTGAGCTTGTAGACGCCGTCACGGACTATCTCGGTAACTCGGTAGGGGCCTTCCCAATTGGTTCCAAGCTTACCGGTGCCTGGCTCTCTGGTGTTTGAATAGACTTTGCGCAGTACTAAGTCTCCCACGCTAAACTTCCGGAGTCGGACTCTGGAGTTGTAGTAGCGGGAGGTTGCTTACTGGTAGTTTTGCATTCGTATCAGCGCTCTGTCGCGTTGTTCCATGATCATGTCTAGACGATCTCGGAGCATTTGTTCGTTTAGTTCCTCGTGTCTAGGGCTCAGGGCCCTTCTGATAGTCGGAATCGATACCTCTGCAGGGACCACCGCCTCCATTTCGTATGCTAACAAAACGGAGTCTCGCTAGTCGCGCTGTGAGGTGTGGTGCGAGAGGCCCATAGGACTCCCGGTAGCTCCTCAGACCATGTGGACTTCTTAGAGTCGAGTCTTTTTTTGAGGCTACTCAGCAGTGTTTTGTTCGCAGCTTCCGCCTGACCATTTCCTTGGGGGTACCTTGGGGTCGAGGTGGTCAGGCGTATCTTCCAAGTTTTGCAAAAGTTTATGAAAGCTCTGGAGATGAACTGTGAACCGTTATCCGTTACTATTTCTTAGGGGAGTCCGTGTCGGCAGACTATGTGTTCCCAGATGAAGTGTCGTACTTCGATTTCTGTGGTTTCCTGATAGGCTTTAGCCTTTATCCACTTAGTGAAATAGTCGGTCAGGACGAGCAGGTATTTCAGTTGCTTCGGCCCTGACGAAACGAGTGGACCCACTATGTCCATTGACCACCTCATGAAGGGGTAAGGTGCAGAGATCGAGGACAGTTTTTCTGCAGGCTGATGGATGATTGGGGCGTGCCTTTGGCATTTGTTGCACTGCCTGGTGTAGTTCTCGCAGTCAGCGATCATAGTTGGCCAGAAAAACCCTTATCTTTTAATGCGGATGGCTAGGCTTGTCTTCCGGAGTGATTACCGCAAGTGCCTTCGTGGGTGTTTCCCATTACGGCGATAGCTTCTTGAGCATGCACGCATCGTAAGTAAGGTTCTGCGGTACTGCATTTGAACAGATGATCATTGATCACGCAATACCGAGCGCTTCGCGCTTTTAGCTTTCTGGCCTGCCACTTGTCGTCGGAGACCAAGCCGAGTCGGATGTAATCCAGGATCGGTTCCCTCCAATCTGGCCTGTTTAGGAACTTTGCGTCCGGTTCCTCGACCTCCGGTTCAGATTTTTCCTCGACCGGAGGTTCTGGAATCTGTCAACCACTATGATGACCGATGTAGTAGACTTTTCAGAGCATGTCAACACCGTTTCCGAGGGGACTTCGGAGTTCAGGGCTTCAGGCGGACTTTCGATCTAACCCGCCTGAGAAGTCGTGGTTTTGTCTGCAGCTTGTGCTTTTAGTGCCACGTCGATGCTCGTTTTATCTATACCTTCCATGGGTATAATCCTCTTGACCAGAGGGTCGGATGTCGAGGCTAGTGCAGCCAGGACATCAGCGGAGGAGTTTTCCCCCGAGGTATTCTCTCGAGCGTGAAGTTTTCCGGTTGGTCGGCGAGCTCGTGAGCTACCTTGACGTACGCTTTCATACGCTCGACTTTAGTTTTGTACTCGCCGTGGTACTGGCTTGTAACTAGTTGCGAGTCGCTGAAGTCGCGTACTTCCCGTGCTCTGACTCCGATTGCGAGTCGGAGTCCAGCTATGAGAGCTTCATACTCGGCCTCATTGTTAGAGGCGCTGAAGCCGAGCCTGAATGATTTCTCTATTACCTCCCCTGTGGGGGTTACGAGTTTGATTCCTACCCCGGAGCCGTGTTTGGATGAGGCTCCGTCTACATGGAGGGTTCAGTGTTCGTTTTGGTAGCCCTGCTCCGGAACCGTAGGTGGGAGCTCGATTATGAAGTCTGCCAGGACCTGGGCTTTAGCGCTTGTCCTGGTGCGATACTCGATGTCGTACTCGCTTAGTTCGATTGCCCATTTGGCTAGCCTGTCAGATTGGCTCGGGCTAAGGAGTATGGTTCCTATGGGATGTGATGTCATCACTACTACAGCGTGTGATTGAAAGTATGGCCGTAGTTTTCTGCCCGCCATTACTACTGCGAGCGCGAGTTTTTCCATTGCTGGATACCTCGTCTCTGTGTCTATGAGTGTCTTACTCACGTAGTATATGGGATTTTGTTCGTTTTTTTCTTCGCGAACCAGGACTGCGCTTACCGCGGCGGGTGAAGTCACGATGTAAAGGTACAGAGGTTCGCCCTCTATAGGTTTGGCTAGTATTGGAGGTTCGCTGAGGTATTTCTTGAGTTTGTTCAGGGCCTTTTCGCAATCCTCGTCCCATTGGAATTTCCGATTTCCTTTGAAGAGATTGTAAAATGGTAGGCATTTGTCTGTAGACCGAGAGATGAAACGGTTCAAAGCTGTTATCCGTCCTGTCAGCCTTTGTACTTCCCTCTTGTTCTTTGGGGAGGGCATCTCCAGGAAGGTTGCGATCTGTTTTGGATTTTCTTCAATCCCTCGTTCGGTTACTAAATATCTGAAGAACTCTCCCGATGGTACTCCGAAGGAGCATTTCGCTGGTTTGAGTTTCATCCCGTACTGATTTAGAATCTTGAAACACTCCCGGAGCTGTGCTATATGGTCGCTCTCTTTGGAGGACTTTACTAGCATGTCGTCAATGTAGACTTCCATCGACTTTCCGAGCTGATCGGCAAACATTTTATTCACCAACCTCTGGTAGGTAGCTCCGGAAATTTTCAGCCCGAAAGGCATCACCTTATAGAAGTAGGTTTCGCGATCGGTTATGAAGGCTGTCTTTTCTTGGTCCTCTGGGTTCATGAGGATTTGGTTATACCCAGAGAAAGCGTCCATGAAGGACAATAGTTCGTGTCTGACGGTGGCTTCCACCAGACGGTCTATACGCGGTAGTGGAAAGCTGTCCTTTGGGCATGCCTTATTCAGGTCTGTGAAGTCTATGCAGACTCTCCACTTCCCGTTTTTCTTTTTGACGACGACCGGGTTGGCTAACCAGTCGGGGTATTTCACCTCCCTGATTTACCCGACCTTTAGCAGTCTGTCGACTTTGTCGTTCACTGCTTTAGCTCGGTCTGGCCCGAGCTTATGGCGTTTCTGTTTTATTGGTTTGAACGTGGGATCTACATTCAATTCGTGTGAGGTGACGTCGATGTTGATCCGTTTCATGTCCTGGGTGGACCATGCAAACGTGTCTACGTTTTCCTTGAGAAAGCTGATGAGCTCGTCCCGCGTAGAGCTTAGGAGCTCCGAGCCGATGTTTACACATCTTTCTGGGTTAGTGTCGTTGATGCAGACTGGGACAACTAAATCTTTACGGGGGCCCCGGACCGTCAGATCGTTATCGCACTTCGTTGTCCGGGCCGCGAGCTCGTCCTCTTTCTGTAAATGCTATATCTGCAGTGTTTCCAACTGTTTGAAGAAAGTCAGGTAGCATGATCTTGCGGCCTTTTGGTGTCCGAAGATCGTTTTTATCCCCGTAGGGGTCGGGAACTTCACGCACTAGTGATAGGTGGAAGGTACCGCCTTCATGGGGTAGATCCATGGCCTTCCCAATATCGCATTATATGGGGCGGGTTTGTTTACTACTACAAACTCCAGGATCTCTTGTTGCCCCCCCAGCGATAGACGGGAGCTTTATAGTTCCCATCGAATAGGTGGTTTCGCCGTCGAATCGGGTTAGGGGTGTTTACCCGCCGGTCAACATTGAATCTTTGAAACCCATTTTCTTGAAGGCGTCGTAGAATAGGAGATCTACAGAGCTCCCGGTGTCGATCATTACCCTCGATAGCTCGAATCCGGCTACGTCGAGTCGGATCACCAGAGCGTCATCGTGTGGTTTGTCGAGTATGAAGGTTTCACTTTCAGAGAAATTTATGTGTGTGTCTTGTCCTTCGACTAGGACCATCTCTCTGACTTCAGTCGCGACTCGCCTTTGGTGAGCCTTGATCGAGTTAACCGAATTTTGGCGGAACTTTGAACCTCCCGATATGAACTTATCATTTTGGGGAGGTTCGAACTGCACAGTCCGAGCTTAGGCAAGCACTAGCTGGCTTCTTAGGAGCTGGAGGTGGTGTGATGACCGACTTCATCGATCCCCCGCATCGAGCTAAGTTGAAAATCATGTCTATACGCTTGCGAGAGGGAGGTGGGGAGGCTGACTCTTCCTTCTCCGGAGTTCTCTCGCGCTTAGTTTACGAGCTTTTTCTGCTTTTTGACTTGCTCGTTCCTTTGTTTTTCTTTTCCTGATCCTTTTCCTCCGGTTCTGGAGTTTCCGTTTCGTTGCTGTCATTTTTGGCTGCTAGCAGGCGGTCTTTAGACCTGCACTCCTCGGAGGAATGTCCGTTTTTGTCGTGGTATTTGCAATAATTGTTTTCGTAGTAGGGCTTGGGCCACTGAGGCTTGCCATCTACGGCGAGGACGTGCTGTCCTTTGCTAGAGGATTCCTTTTTTCTGGTTTTCTGGCTTGACTCTTCTTTTGCTGCGGCTATTGTTTCTTCATACTTCGCATAGTACGTAGCTTTATGCAGTGCATCGTCTAGGGACGTGCAGGGTCGGACCGCAAGCTCTTTTCTGAACTCCGATGTGTACTGGAGTCCGTTTTCCAGAGCTGCAATCGCTATGGTTTCGTTAGGATCTGCTATATGCGATTTGACTTCTCGGAACCTAGCGATGAAGGCTCTAAGAGTCTCGTCCGATCCTTGTTTCAGAGCCCAGAGATCGGCTTCCAAAGTTTTCTCTTCGATGAAGATCGAGTATTGTCTCAGGAATATCGATACGAGCTGTGTGAAGTTATCGATTGAGTTTCCATCTAGACTGGCGAACCATTCCAGTGCGGCACCGGTGAGGTTCTCAGCGAAGAGTCTGCAGTAGCCTGCTTCCTTTTCTTCGTCGGTGAGATGGGCCCTGGAGACCGCGAGCCTGAAAGCCCTAACATGAGCTTTCGGGTCTGTAGTCCCCGCGTATTCTGGAATTTGGATTTTCCCGGTATTCTGGATCCTCGCGTTAGCGATTCCATCCGTGAACGGAGTTCGGCGGGTTTCCTCGATGACTTAGTCGATGTCTGGAGCCGCGCTTGTTGCTGAATGGACTGCGGCCTGCAGACGCTAGAGCCAAGCGTATATGCCTTCATCGTCCGCGTCAGTTCGGTGTTCGAACATGGGGAGTTGTGTGCTCCGCAGACGTGTGTTGCTTGGTTCCCGGATTCCGACTTGCTGAGCTATCTCGCTCGAAGGTTCCGTTATGGAGGATGCGAGCTGGAGGCGAAGACTGATGCTCCCAATACCCGATGCCTGTTTGGTTCGTAACTTGTAAGCATAAGCGGGGGAGTCGGTAGTCGCGCTCCCTCGGGGGCTGTAATACCCGTCGAGGCCACAGTGTTTGCGCTGGGATGTGTGGGTCCCGAAGTCGTGCTAAACACCGGGTAGCCGCCGTTTCCAGGCACGGATGTTTGTCTCGGAGCTTCGGGGGTTATGTATTCATCCTCGAAGTCCAGACGCATGCGAGGTAACCGACTCCTCGTGGAGCCATCTGCTGCAGTCCCCGTAACAAACCGCTGCCTGTTTCCGAGATTCAGCAGACTCTTGTCGTGCATATCTAGCCGAGCTAACACAGTCCGCTGGGTGATTTCTTGATCATGTGATCTGTCAATTAGGACTGCTAGCATTTTGCAGAGCTCCGCCATGCCATCAGTGACAGATCTAGTCAGGCCTGGCGAGTCAGGTCGTGTTTCCGGATTGATCCGAGGAGCTTGCACATCCCCTTGGGGGCGATCCTCAGATGGTATCCAGGTCCGAGAGTTTGTTCTCACGGCTGTCTGCGAAGTCGAGCCTGGCGGCGCGACCCCTGAAGGCTGGGAAACAGGGACGCGGTCCACTGCTTCGGATCCTGCTTGAGTCACAGCCGACTCTGATCCGGTATTCCCAGCTCGAATGCTTGCGTTCGTCTGGTCAAGATCATGTGATCTCGATGATCCGATCGGAGTTGTTGTGCTGGGATCCATTTCTACGCTAATAGGCTGTTGATCAGGTTCGCGTGTAAAGAATATCTATAAATCTTCCCCTCAGACGGCGCCAAAATGTGGATCCTAAAACCCACACTCAAGTTCAGAGTGTTTATGTGAGCTGATTTGTGAAAGGGTGGGCTAGACTCTTGAGTAAACCGTAATCGAACGAGCTAAAGATGGTGAAAGGATTTATATTGATTCAAATATAAGAGCACAAAGAACTCGAAAAGATGCAGAGGACGACACGTCACCCTGAATTAGAGAAGATATGACACCACGAACTCCTCTATAAATATTCTTCGAGGATCATTTATGAGAGAACACAAAATTTATTACACACAAATACTACATGTAACTTCTCTTTTATTCTGACATGTTCTATTAGAGCTATTTTAGAAGACAGAATTGATCTCCTATCGGCATCAGTTAGAAATTCCAAACACTTTACCTTTTTCGGTTACATCAATATAAACATGGTTCCCGACCTGTTTTTATACGAATACTGACATATTCGTATAGTCAACCGTCTCGCATAAGTCAGTCTTTGTATTTAAACATAAAATCTTGGCCTAATTCACATTAAAAATACTTAGTGATTTTTTGGATCAACAATTGGCGCTAGAAGGAGGGGAATTCAAAGATTTTCTACACGCAAAGAAAGATTCAACAATGATAAAACCATCAACGCCGCCAACTCAAGACACCGACCAGACAACTTTAGCTCAAACCAATGCGACTTCCGAAGCAACGATATCATCACCGCCGGCGGAAATCTCTGAGGAACTCATGTAACTACATCTACATGAACTCTACCCTTGTACTTCGGCTCGCTGAAGGCACCAAAGTCTATTCTGCCCATAGCTCTGAACAATAATCATCTGACCCCCGGTAATAGCCGACAACACGACCATCTATTGACACATTTCTGACGCTTGAAAAGCTGCTCGCTCTGACCTCCATTCTCCACTATTTGCTAGAAAAGAGGACGAGACAACTCCCAGCAGGATCAAGCGGTTTGCCAGATCTTGGGCAGGCCGAAGATTTCTCCACGATCGCCCAAACAACCTCAGACCTCAGATTCATGAAGTCTGAAGACGTGCCATAAAGGTAGACGTAACGCATTTGCATCGACGTTTGTTTGGTAAGTCACCACTGAAGCCCAAAAGAGCAGCTTGGTAGCTCGTCCACACGACCAACGATCTAAAAGATGTTGTTACCGGCCCCTTTGGAGCATGTCGTGAGGTTCTCCGATAAGCTATGTCAATCGCCGACCTCTGGAAAATAAACAAAGGATCAAAATAGCCTCTAAAGTCCTTCATAGAACGCTTAAAGGCGACCATTTCACAGACCTCGACAACCGACGACGATGCTTTTCTATTGCTAAGATACATACTCTGGTTTGGGTTTGAAGGAGGGTATTCAACTGGCCACGCTCCTTAGAGAACACAATGCAATGGGCCAAATTGTTCAACAAAATCGAAGAGGAGAAAACAGACCTTCCAGAAGTATTTCTCCTCGACGAGGAGGACGACTCACCTCAGCCACCACAAGAAACTATCAGCATGATCATGGGAGACCTCCTATAGTGTAACGACTCAATGCGATCAATCAAACATCATGAAATAAGGACTAATACCATGCATAAATGGAAGAGTAGAACGAACGACATAGTGCAAGGTACAAGTGGCGAAGGCTTGACCCTCAACAAAACTGACGTCGAGGGAGTTGACCAACCGCACAACGACCCCCTCGTGATTTAACTTCGAGTGGCCAACTGCGACGTCAATCGAGTCTTTATCGTCACATGAAACTCGGTGGATCTCCTTTTTAAGGAGACTCTAAAAATATGAATTTATACGGGTGCAAGATCAAGCCATCTGCCACCCGCCTATCATCTTTGCCGGAGAAACCACCACAGAAGTCAGAACTATCAAACTTCCCATTTATGTAGGTCAGATGACCAAGATAGTCAGGTTTGTGGTGATCGAAAACCCGCGATCTACAACATTATCCTTGGAACGCCTTGGCTGCACTCGATAAAGGCAGCTACCTCAACCTACCATCAATGTCTTAAGTTCCATAATCTGGATGGAATTTACACAGTCCGAGGAGATAAGAAAATGTCCCGCACATGCTTCGTCGTCGAGCTAAAGCTACACAACTCATGCCAACCTTGTCTCGTCGTCGATTCCCAAATTTCTCTCGAACCCTCCACAAAGACAACCCGGGACGATAGCTTGTCGTTCAGGTTAACATCAATCTAGGAAACCGTGATCGCTGAACGGGATCGGTACCGACCTTGAAGGCAGCATCAAAGTTGAACTAGTCCAGTTCCTCAGACATAACATCTCTACTTTCACCTGGTCGATAGACGATATGCCTGACATCGGCCCGACTATATGTAGCCACAAGCTCAACGTAGACTCAACCCACAAACCAATCGAGCAGAAGATGCGAAAGCTCGCCCCTAAGCGGGTACAAGTGGTTAATAGCAAGGTGGAAGGGCTGACAGCAGCCGGTTCCATCACCGAGGTCAGATATCCATGCTGGGTGGTAAATCCAATGGTAGTTAAAAAGAAAAACGGCAAGTGGAGAGTTTGTGTGGATTTAACCGACCTTAACAAAAGATAGTTTCTCGTTGCCTTGAATCGACCAAGTCGTGGAAGCCACCACAGGAAACAAACTTCTTTCATTCATGGACGCCTTCTCGGGTTACAACCAGATTGTTATGCATCCCCACGATCAAGAGAAAACTGGATTTATCACCGATCGAGGTACCTATTTCTAGAAGATCATGTCATTTGGTCTAAAGAATAAGGGAGAAATCTACCAACGACTCGTCAACAAAATGTTCGCCGATAAGCTTGGTCGCACGATGGATGTCTACATCGACGACATGATGGTAAAGTCCCTTACCGAAAAACACCACGTCAGACATCTTCGCACTTGCTTCCGGATACTAAACAAGTATGTCATGAAACTGAACCCCACCAAGTATTCCTTAGGCGTCATGTTGGGAAGTTCCTCGGGTATATCGTGACGCATCGCAGGATCGCGGCCAAACCAAATTTGATCTCGGCCGTCCTCAACCTCAAATCACCTGATAATACCCACGGGTCCAGCGCCTTAATGGCTGGATCGCCTCCTTAAACCGATTCATCTTATGATCGACTGAAAAATGCTTACCGTTCTACCAGTTGTTGTAGGATCCCACTGGATCTAGAGTTTGATATATTGAATGAAAACCAACCTCGTTCTTACCTTTTTGGGAGCGGAATTGAGATGGTGAACGAGATCAGTGGAGCAACGCAAACGCCTTGCCTCTACCAGATACACACGCACGCTCGCTGGAAACGGGATGCTAGTGCCGGATCAACGGGAATCGATTCTCTCTGGTGTTTCTACTGTTTCTATCAAGAAAAGTCGACGGCTCAGTGTTTAGGTCGAAACTTACTTGTTATATTCGACCTAAAACACAATTAACGGGCCAGACTTAATCAAGTCTTAATTCGAAAAGCCTTTCGAAAAACCCGAACTGTGTCGACCGACACACAAGCTGTGTCGATCGACACAACACCATTTTATCGATTATAATGTGTATCCAATACACATCAATATGATCATTACCATAATGATCATTCCCATGTCGTAGCTTCCAGTTTATTTAGGTGTGTGACCCTATAGGATCATATAATACTGGTAGTAAGTCCATAACTTACAGATTGCAAGAGGCTTCTAGCAAAACATTGCAACCGCCCAGTACTATACGAATGTCTGATCTTGACACACAACTATCATCAGGAGTGAGTACAAGTGTGATTTCAGGACACTATCCCAACAATCTCCCACTTGTACTGGAATCATCAATTCCTATAATCCTTTTGCCTCTATATCTCGATTTGGCATAAGGCAAGATTGGTGTCATCCTTATTAAGCCAACATCGTGTTTATCGAACTCGTGATCTCATACTGAACATTACAAACAACTGAACTACAGTTCGTTTGAGTGCGGCCACACATTTTCTCAGTATTAAATCTTCGATAGGCCCTGAGATATTTATCTCCCGTTATACAGGAGGGACAAATCCCATCTTGTTCCATCCCTGTTTCAACGCACACTTCATGATATACTTGAACAGTGCCGTTATAGTCGCCAGTTACGGGTCGACGTTTGACAAAGTCAAAGTGTACCAATTCAAATGCAAGAAAGCATGATGAACTCAGGTCTAAGGACTATACTTTATAGTCGTAATGAGAACCTCTTATGACACATATATAACTATCTTGTAGACTTCTCATTAGCGGGTCATGTCCGATCATATGTTCACTAACATATATCTATGTGACTGACTGCGATAATCATATCATTGGCTCCATGAAACTTAGCCAACAGTCACCTCACAATCTAGTCTCTAACGGTTGTCAGTGTCCCAATTCTACAACCTCGACTAGGGACAAAATAATTTATTAACTTATAGGATTTCATGATCAAGTCCTCAACTTGATGACCTATAATATGTCATAAACTTATTTTGGGACCATTATTTAGATCACAATAAATAATGCTGAAATCAAATTTCATTAAACATATCCAAAAGAATGTTTACAAGAGCATCTTATTATAACTAAAATAAAACTAAAACTCCCACTAGAATCAAGATTACATCTTTAGATCTCTAATGCCTACAGCAGTCGTATGACTCTCATGCTTAGGCCTTGGGAGTGGCTTAGTCAGAGGATCAGCGACATTCTCGTCTGTCGGAACTCGGCTGATCTTCACATCACCTCTATTGATGATATCACGAATCAGGTGATATCTCCTCTCTACGTGTTTGGACTTCTGGTGTGACCTTGGTTCTTTTGCCTGAGCAATGGCTCCGTTGTTATCACAAAATAAAGCCACTGGCTCCAAGATACTAGGAACCACACCAAGTTCAGTCATGAACTTCTTGATCCAAACAGCTTCCTTTGCCGCTTCTAAAGCAGCAACATATTCAGCTTCCGTTGTGGAATCAGCTACGGTATTCTGCTTAGAGCTCTTCCAGCTCACTGCACCGCCATTTAGACAGAAGACATATCCAGATTGTGATCGGAAATCGTCTCTGTCCGTCTGAAAACTCGCATCGGTGAATCCATTCACCACAAGTTCTTCACTTTCTCCATACACAAGGAATTTATCCTTAGTATGTCTCAAATACTTGAGAATATTCTTGACAGCTGTCCAGTGAACTTCACCTGGATCAGATTGGTATCTACTCGTCATGCTTAACGCGTAAGCTACATCTGGACGAGTGCAGAGCATGGCATACATAATAGATCCTATTGCAGAAGCATAAGGAATCCTATTCATGCGTTCTCGCTCAGCAGGTATCGCCGGACACTGCTTCTTGCTGAGACTCATGCCATGAGACATCGGTATGAAGCCCTTCTTGGAATCTTGCATCCTGAATCTGTGCAACACCTTATCAATATAAGTGTCCTGGCACAATCCAATCAGCTTGTTCAATCTATCTCTGTAGATTCTGATTCCAAGAATGTATGCGGCTTCTCCCATGTCTTTCATGGAAAAACAACTTCCGAGCCAAGTCTTGACAGACTGAAGCAACGGAACGTCATTACCGAGGAGGAGTATGTCATCGACATACAGTACAAGAAACGTAATTTTGCTCCCACTAGTATTCTTGTAAACACATGGTTCCTCTTCGTTCTTGATGAAACCAAATTGTTTAACTGATTCATCAAAACGAAGATTCCAACTCCGTGATGCTTGCTTCAATCCATAAATGGATTTCTGAAGCTTGCATACCTTCCCAGCGTTCTTAGGATCGACAAAACCTTCAGGCTGTGTCATATACACATCCTCTTCCAGAATACCATTCAGGAATGCGGTTTTGACATCCATTTGCCAAATCTCATAATCATAATGAGCGGCAATCGCTAAAAGAATCCGAATGGATTTAAGCATAGCGACTGGGGAATAGGTTTCATCATAGTCAATACCATGAATTTGCTTGAAACCTTTAGCCACCAGCCTCGCTTTGTAAATCTGTACATTGCCATCCACGTCAATCTTCTTCTTGAAGATCCATTTACACTCAATGGCTTTTACACCATTAGGTAAATCGACCAAGGACCATACTTGGTTTTCTGACATGGATCCCATTTCGGACTTAGAGGCTCCAAGCCACTTTTCGGAGTCCGGGCCCATCATTGCTTCCGCGAAGGTCGCTGGTTCGTCACTATCAATGATCATCAGATCATTTGAATCGGTCACGAGAAATCCATAGCATCTCTCGGGTTCGTGACGGATCCTTCCGGATCTGCGAACTTCAGGCTCCACAGGCGCCGGTTCCACAGAACTTTGTGGATCCAACTGCTGCTCTTCCTTATCAGGTTGAGCAGTATCCTGTGTATCTCAAATTTCTTCAAGATGTACTTTACTCCCACTGTTTTTCTTAGAGAGAAACTCCCTCTCAAGAAAAGAACAGTCCCGAGCAACAAATACTTTGTTCTCATATTGGTTGTAAAAGTAGTATGCCTTGGTTTCCCTAGGATAACCAACGAAGTAGCATTTATCTGATTTGGGTGCAAGCTTGTCAGAGATTAAACGTTTGACATAAGCCTCACAACCCCAAATCCTCAGGAAAGACAGACTAGGAACATTCCCACTCCACATTTCATGTGGTGTCTTTTCCACTGATTTAGATGGCACCCTATTTAGTGTAAACGCAGACGTTTCTAGAGCGTATCCCCAAAAGGATAATGGAAGATTAGAATGACTCATCATAGACCGAACCATATCCAATAAGGTTCGATTCCTCCTCTCTGACACTCCATTCCATTGGGGTGTACCAGGAGGAGTGAGTTGTGAAATAATTCCACACTCGCTCAGATAGTCGCTGAATTCTTGACTCAAGTATTCTCCTCCGCGATCCGATCGCAGAACTTTGATACTTTTGCCAAGTTGATTATGTACTTCATTCTTGAATTCCTTGAATCTATCAAAGGATTCTGACTTGTGTCTCATCAAATAGACATAGCCATACCTACTGAAGTCATCAGTGAAGGTAATGAAGTACTTGTAATTTCCTCTGGCAACAGTACTCATCGGCCCACATACATCAGTATGAACAAGGCCCAATAAGTCACTGGCCCTTTCATTTGGTTTGTTGAAAGGGGCTCTAGCCATTTTGCCCATCAAACAAGATTCGTATTTCTCACATGATTCAAAATCAAATGAGCCCAGAAGCCCATTTCGATGGAGCCTTTGGATGCGTTTCTCATTGATATGGCCCAAACGACAATGCCATAAGAAAGTCGGGTTTTCGTCATTGGACTTAAACCGCTTTGTATTTATGTTAAAGTTAGGCATTTCTTGGTCTAATACATATAACCCATTATCCAATGGGGCGCTACCATAAAATGTACCATCACGATTAAAAGAACAAACTTTATTCTTAACAGCAAAATCAAAACCTTCCATATCCAAAACGGAAACTGAAATTATGTTTCTGCTAATCGCAGGTACAAAGTAGCAATTATTTAAAATTAAAACCATGCCCGAAGGTAAGGACAACTCGTAGGTGCCTACGGCCAGTGCAGCTACCTTAGCTCCATTCCCGACCCGTAGCTCTACTTATCCTTTCTTCAGCGTCCTACTGTTTCTTAGTGCCTGCACATCAGTACAAATGTGAGCACCGCAGCTGGTATCCAATACCCACGAAGTAGAACGAGAAGATATAACATTAAGTTCGATAACATAAATACCTGAATCAGACGCATCATACGTCTTTTTCAGCTTCTTGTAATCTTCCTTGAACTTCTTGCAGTCTCTCTTCCAATGCCCCAACTGCTTGCAGTAGTTGCACTTATCCTCAGGAGAAGGCCCGGATTTGGGCTTGGGCTTGTCTTGACTCTCAGTCTCGACAGCCTGGGCCTTTCCCTTGTCCTTCTTCGGTTTCTTAAACCTTTTACCCCCTTGTACCATCAGTACACTGGGAGTTGCCTTCTTGAGATTCGGCTCTGCTGTCTTCAGCATGCCGTGCAACTCAGTCAATGTCTTAGTCATGTTTTGCATGTTGTAGTTCATGATGAACTGATCAAAACACGACGGCAAAGACTGCAGAATCATGTCAGTGGCTAGCTCCTGGCTAATGGCACAGTCCAGTTTCCCCAGGTTATCAATGTACCCATCATTTTAAGGACATGAGGACTTACTGGACTGTCCTTAGCCAGCTTGCAATCCATGAGAGATTTAACCGTCTGGTATCTCTCTGTGTGAGCTTGCTCCTGAAACAAAGCTTTCAGGCTGTTAATCATCTCAATGGGTGACATCACGTTCTCATATTGCTTCTGCAGCTCAGAGTTCATAGTCACCAGCATTAGACAATTAACATCTTTGACATCAGCTGAATGCTTATCCCAAGCATTCTTTTCTGTCTGCGGGGCATTGGAACGTGGCCTCTCGGTGAGAACTCTTTCAAGGACATATTCCTTGTTCTCCTGCCTGAGAACTATTCTCACGTTCCGATACCATTCCAAGAAATTAGATCCATTTAACTTGTCCTTCTCAAGGACGGATCTTAGTGAGAAAGTGTTGATGTGAGTTGAGACAGACATAGCTGTAATTAAAAGAGGTAGAGTTTTAGTTATAATGCTCAAGAAATGAGAATTCTTATCTAATAAGAAAAACTCGCATTGTATATAAAACTATGTTTCCTCAGATGAATACAATGAGCCAAGATCCTCAGATTACTAAAATTCGAGTGGGCGACTCGCCGTTACTCAAACTTCAGTCATCTAGGTAAGCAAATCATTGCTAATTGTACCCAGTACAACTCCTGGTCGTGGATAAGACAAACTATGTTTAATCCACTCTGATGTCTCTGGGCCCAGAACTTCTGACAGCCCAGTCAAGTAAAACCAATCTCTTCTGTCTTGTGATCATTAATAGTTGCACTGCAGATCTATCAATGATCACCTGCATTTCTTATGTTGCTGTGGACACCAAGGACTCCAAGGATGTCCAACAATAACACGAGTCGTGACAGTAGACGAGATCAGGCAAGACATCAAGATCACTTGATATTTAGTTGAGGAAATGAACTATTTTATCTTGATGCATATCCAATATACGTCCAAGAAGTTATTAATTTAGTTTAAAACATTCAGTTTTAATAGATTAGGTTCATCTAGAACTTTTTAGGTTTAAACTTTTCTGGTATATGCAAATTTATGGTCCAACCAGTATATCTGCGAATGTTGTGTCGATCGACACCAACCATTGGCATCGGTCGACGCAACCATACTTAAACCGGTTTTTCGATAACCGGTCGAACCGGATCGAATTTACACAATCGATTCAATCCAATTGAACCGATTCGGTTTAATGGTCCATGTCGATCGTCACACGCTGTGTGTCGATCGACATTACCAAACCAGAACCAATTTGGTTAATTAAAATTAACCGAGCGAGATAACCAGTTCAATCCAATTGAACCGGTCTATCTAATTACTTTGTCTGTGTCGACCGATACACCCAGTGTATCGACCGACATAGCAAGAGAACAGGTACTCGATCTCAGATCGAAACCCTAAAATTATTTGCGGATTTTCGCCTTGTGTCGACCGACACACGCTTTGTGTCGATCGACACCCTGCGACAAACCCTAAAATTTTACGTTTTTGTTTCGCGGCGTGTCGACCGACACACGCTTTGTGTCGATCGACACAATGCGATTTCAACAACATCATCGTTTTCAACATGAACAAAATCCGAGATTAACATTCAATAAAACGATTTTAACAGGCAAAATTCAATCCAACAACTTCAAGTTTCGAATTAATTTCACCATATTCAATAGCTAAACCCTAACATGCTCTGATACCACTGTAGGATCCCACTGGATCTAGGGTTTGATATATTGAATGAAAACCAACCTCGTTCTTACATTTCTGGCAGCGAAATTGAGATGGTGAACGAGATCAGTGGAGCAACGCAAACGCCTTGCCTCTACCAGATACACACGCACGCTCGCTGGAAACAGGATGCTAGTGCTGGATCAACGGGAATCGATTCTCTCTGGTGTTTCTACTGTTTCTATCAAGAAAAGTCGACGGCTCAGTGTTTAGGTCGAAACTTACTTGTTATATTCGACCTAAAACACAATTAACGGGCCAGACTTAATCAAGTCTTAATTCGAAAAGCCTTTCGAAAAACCCGAACTGTGTCGACCGACACACAAGCTGTGTCGATCGACACAACACCATTTTATCGATTATAATGTGTATCCAATACACATCAATATGATCATTACCATAATGATCATTTCCATGTCGTAGCTTCCAGTTTGCTTAGGTGTGTGACCCTATAGGATCATATAGTACTGGTAGTAAGTCCATAACTTACAGATTGCAAGAGGCTTCTAGCAAAACATTGCAACCGCCCAGTACTATAAGAATGTCTGATCTTGACACACAACTATCATCATGAGTGAGTACAAGTGTGATTTCAGGACACTATCCCAACAGTTTCTCCACGGCAACAAACACTTAGAATGGGACGACAAATGCAAGGAGGCATTCCAACAGCCCAAGATATATCTGTCAACTCCACCGGTCATAGCCAAGCTCAAAGAGGGAGAGACGCTCTACCTTTACATCGTCGTGTCTAGTTCGGCCGTAAGCGGAGTATTGGTTCGAGAGGATTGAGGCGAACAAAAACCTATATTCTATGTCAGTAAGTGTCTCGATGGCGCAGAAAGTAGATACCCGACTCTGGAGAAACTCGCCCTCGCGGTCGTCATTGCAGCCCGGAAGGTTTGTCCCTATTTTTAATCTCATACGATCGTTATTCTCACTGCATAACCTCTCCAAAAAATCCTCCACAACCCGAGCCAGTAGGGTTGAATTATGAAATGGGAAGTCGAGCTCATCGAGCACTACATCGTATACGGAGGAAGAATAGCAGCCAAATCACAAGTTTTGGCTTATTTATTGATAGTACTGGCCTCGAGCTAGTAGGCGAGGAACTTCCCGACATTTGGACCTTGCACGTTAACGGTTCAGATTCGCGACATGGATCCGACATCAGCATACGACTAGAGTCACTAATGCAAAAGGTGTTAGAGAAATCGTTCCACCTCTCCTTCTAAGCATCAAACAACGAGGCCAAATACGAAACCTTTATGCCCGGCCTCAGACTTGCAAAGGAGATCGGGGCCAAAAGATCCAATCTTATTGCGAATTTTAGCTAGTTTCTAGCCAATTCAGTGGGGAATACGAAGCAAAGAATGATCGCATGGGTGCATATCTTAAGGTCGTCCAAGACCTAGCAGCTAAGTTCACCTTCTTCAACCTCAAAAAAAATCCCCGAAGTAACAACACATAAATAGACGCTCTAGCCGCCCCGGCTTCAACCTCTAACCAAACCCAACGACGCTTGATACATGTTGAGAGCATCGCCTCACCAAGAATCGACTTCTAAAAGGATTATGTCTAATCAACGAATTTTTAATAAACGAGCTAGATGACGGTCTCGACGACGCCGAAGGCCCTAACGACTTACCACCTCCACTGGCAGAGCATAAACTGCCAGACTGGCGTTAAGAGATCATGGAATATATCAAGGATGGTCTTGTTCCTGAGGACCGATGGGCAAACCGACAGTTGAGAAAGAAGAGCGCCAATTACTTCCATCCTGAGAGCAACTTTTTCCTATAGAGCGCGACATGAACTCTACTAAATTGCCTCCATGGACAAGAAACCATCGACTTCATGAAAGAAATGCACGAAGGTGCCAGAGAAATCATTCTAGCGGCCTCACACTAGCAATCAAGCTCCGCAACCAAACCCACTATTGGCTTACAATTCTTAGTGCGTAGCTCAATGCAAAAAATGCCAGCGATATGGTACAAAGATTCATGCTCCCAACAAGCTCCTACTCCCAACAAGCTCCTAAACGCGGCATCACCACCTTACCCCTTCATGCGATGGGCCATGGACACCAACGACGCGTTACCTCAGTCCCACCAAAAATGTTTCTCTTGGTAATGGACGACTACTCCACCAATTGGGTGGATGCCGAGGCCAACACGAAGATTAGAGCCAACGATATGCAAGTTCTTATAGAAATTCATCATCTGCGTATAGACTGTCGTTCGAGATCGTTGCCGCTAACGGTACCAAGTTCACTGCGGTTTTGTTTGAATATTTATGCGCCAAATGGAAGTTCATGTTAAGCAAATTGGCCCGAGGTACCCAAAAAGAAATGGTAAAGCCAAGGCCAAAAATAAAACAATCATCGACGTCCTCAAAAAGCGACAGGACGCAAATGAAGGACTAGGGTCTGACGAGCTATATGGCGTCTTATGGTCCCACCAAACTACATTCCGGTCTGCCACCCAACGAAAACCATTTAGCCTATCGCACGGCATGGAAGCTATGGCCCCCTATGAGTTCGGTATACCCACACTCCGCCGTACTATTCTCACACAACGAGCCGACCTCAATGAAAACATGATCTTAAGCGAGCACGATTTCATCGAGAACAGCACGACCAATCCCTTATCTGAATCCAAAACTATCAGTAGTAGGCCTCAAAATATCACAACAAAAATGTTTAAGGAAGATTCTTCACCTAAGGCGACCTTGTCTTGCACAAGGTTTTCGAAAATACGGCGAAGTGGAAGGCAAGCAAGCTCAGTGCTAACTGGGAAGGCCCCTACATCATCTTGAAAATAGTCAAGAAAGGGGTCTATGATCTAACAACAATGGGAGGCAGCGCGATCCCACGCTCCTGGAAAGCGATGAACGTCAAAAGATACTACTATCGAGTCTCCGACCTCCACTCTTTTCAGCATCACATTTGTAATAACTGAAGTACGGATAAATTGATCCCTCCAATCAAAAGGTACATAAGCAGCTCCGAACCCGAGAACATCCACAATCTTAATATATATATATATATTTTTTTAAAGCTACATGGCAGCTTTCGAGCTAAAAAAAATGAGTCCAAACTTGAACGCACACAATTTTCAGTGCTTAAGTCGGGCTTCCGAACTCGCAACCAAGGACACACAAACAATCAGTTTTAAAGACGAGCTAACGAGATCTCAATACGACACACAACCAATAAGTGTCAAAGCCAAGTCATGTCTTGCAAAGCACACAACCAACCAATGCTAAAAAGTCGAAGCCCCGCGCTCCCACCCTAAAGCATTCTCAATGCGTAAAGCCGAGCCATACCTTGCAAAGCACACAACCAATCAGTGCTTAAAGTCTAAGCCTTGCGCTCGCAACCCGACATACAAGCTATAAGTGTTTAAGCCGAGTCATGCCTCACCGCACCAAGCATTCTCAGTGCTTAGGTCGATCCATCAACTCGCATTAAGCAACGAGAAAGATAAAATTGACGCTTAATCCTACAACTAGAACCGACGTTATCAACGAAAAACGTTGCGCCGCACTAACAAAGTAAAGAAGAAACGAAAATTCATATTAACATTTAGAGGTGTTACACCATAGATTACAAAAAAATAGAGTAAAATTACAAATTGTTGTAGCTAAGGCCACATGCGGCCTAGCTACTCGGTCTTATCATCTCGAAGACCACTCGCATCATTAGATGTGAACATCCGCTTGTTCGTACCATATGGACCAAGAAAAGGCTGGCTACGAGCTCGACAAATAGCGGAACCCCCTGGAAAGGAAGACAAAGAAAGATTAATAGGAGAAGCAGCCGAACGAAGGATCGGAGCAGGCCAACTCGTAGAAGTTGGAAGTGGCAAGGTCTCGCCAGCTCGAACCAAAGGCGCAAGATCGGTGAAGATTGTAAGATATTACTTAGTGATCTCGGATAAACGATCTCTTCATACCCTCTAGAGACTCACGAGTTCCCACCACCTGCCTATGGTTCAAAACCGTGGTATGTGCTTTGTTCCAATCGTCCAGATGAGCAAATTGAAGGATTATGATGTTGTTCCAAGGTTCAATTCCAAATTGCAACCTAACACATAATCTTAAACAGATCTAGGTTCTTGTAACTGAATCATAAAACACAAACCTGGACATTACCTTTTGCAGCGGAATGATTGTAATGTCGAGATCAACGAACAGATGAATACCTGTTCCTCCTCGGTATCCACACGCTTACAAGCACGGATGGCTGCTAGACCGGATGGATGATCAACAGAGAGAGAGATTGGAGAGGGAGAGGCCCTGCGGCCACTCTTCCAAATCGCCAACCAGCATTAGGGTTTCATAACCCATGTTGCAATTTATTAACTCACTAATGGGCCCAAGTTTAATTAATTAAACTAATGGTCCATTAGACTTTTGGGCCCAAGACACAAATCAGACAAAAGCCCATTTGTTGTCTGCCCAACTCTCTGTACAAATACAGTAAATGCCTCAGCATCTTACGTATTAATTCCATCTTAACTTTCCCGTTAGCTATGGTGTGTGACCCTTCGGGATCATACAATACTGGTAATAAGTCCTAAACTTATAGATCATGAGCGGGCTCTAGCAAGTCATCATGATCACCCAGTATTTATGACTTATGTCTGATCTCGACATTTATCATACTTTCTAGAGATAGTACGGTAGATTTCAGGACATTCCCAACACAAATATCTTTCGAAACTTATTTGCGCAGTTCTTCTTCAAGGCCAACCACTTCTCTGCGATCTTTTCTCATGAGCTAGCTGGGCCTTTGCCTTCTCAATCGAGGCCTTGATCCAGTAATTCTCACTTCGAAGATCGTCTCGCTCAGCACATGAAGTCGTAGATTCCTCTCGGGCTAAGCTAAATTCCTTCTCCAGCCTAGAAGCGTTCTCCTTAAGCTCGTAGAGTTGAGCCGTAAGCCCGGCCAGGTTAGCTCTCTCTAACTCAAGGTCGGCCCAAAGATCGACCTATTCAACAACACGAAGTCGCTCCCGACCCAAATCCTCCTGGACCTCATTCATATCGGCCGATCGACCGTTCTCCTCTTCAAGAGCTTCCTTCAAGACAATAATTTAGCAAAGTCCGCCTTGCCATGGGCCTCCTTGATTTGCGTCTCCGACCTCTCGGAGTATTCAGGCACCGAGACCAAAATCTGCACAAGACCCAATTTTAAAAAAAAAATATTATGTGGAGGATGATGAAATATACAAATACCTTAACCACAGAACGAGAGGCGTTCAAAAAAATTCTCCGTCTCCGCCATCGCCTCTACAATATATGGAGGCAAGTCACCAATGCAACAACACAAAACAATTCAGCGCACGCTCTTCTGTCACTCAGCAGAGGCACGCCTGCCTTTGGATACATAAACTCGAAGCTATGGTCAACATTCTCTTTCAAAGGCTCAACACCCTCAACCCCAGTCGTGTCCTCTGTACGCTGCACCGCAGCGGTCCCCCCTGGGAACCCTTGTCGTTACGAAACCTCCTTTTCAGGGTCGTCCCACCGAACTCCTTCCCTTTTTCCGAGGTTGACCTCTCACCCTATGTATCCTTTTCCACAGCAGCACGCTCCAAATCCATACCGTTATGGATTGCCCACGGTTACCCAACAGCTGGAGCATCATCTTGATCTATGGCTTGCTCCGCAGACGAAGCTCTAACCTTAGGTCCTGTTTTCAAAAGCGGCACAACACCATCGTCAACCGACTTCTCCACTAAGTCCAATTCTACATAAATAGACGCGTTCTGCTGAGAATTTTTCCGGGCTGTTTCATACCGGCCTTTCAACTCAGACGGGGAGGTCTCAGTGCGCTCCAAGAAGTCAGAAGCATAACTAGGCAACCCCAAACCTCACTCTAATATCTGCAAAAACAATATACAGGTCGTATCCGCGAGGTCAAGTGAAAATAACGGCAATTCGGAAGGCCGAACTTAATAAACATGACTGTCAAAAGCCGCCACTAAATCTTCACAATGTAAAGGACTCCAAGGTTTGGCGATTCTCCAACCTAAGAATCGCGAAAACGATGCTCTGTATTCCTCTTAATAAATGTCAACAAAGTATGGATCTGAGAAAACATGAGACAAGATTAGTCACAATATCAAAAAACATCACTAACCAATTCAGAGTCCTCTACCATGACGGAATCTCCAGGGGATTTGATAGAGTCTTGATTACATTAAGGCCAACCACCCCAGATCCATGCAAAAGGCGACCTCCGCGATTAACGCGGATCCTTCGACCACCAAAAGAAGTGAAGGTCTCAAACCCGCCTCTGATTTCATCTAGCAGCAATGGGACACGATCATCCTTATCCTCCTCCCCACGTCACGCAAAGCCTAAATAGTTCGAGATGTTCTTACCCGAAGAGTCTTCTGGGCTCACCGGGTTCGAAGAAGAGCAAAAGTCAGAGTCAATGTCAGACTCAATATCGGTTGCCCAAAAAATGGAAGCCATATCATGAAGAGGTGAAATAAGTGCGACCGAGCCAACATGAATTCAACAAAGTAGAATAATCGACTCTCCGAGCTGTCACAAAACTAGGACCGTCTACTACACGACGAGCAACCATCAAGGGCAGAAGAATGATGAGAAAGAGAATTCAGGACAAACACAAGAATCAAAAACAAAATGATAGAGCAGAAGAAGAATCTTATATGTTTTGATATTCGCCGAGAAATTGGAGAGGAAGAAAGAGGGGAGGTTTAAATAGTAAAAAGGTGAGAAAGAGAACAGACTGGACCGATGTGTGGCAGAAGAGCACAACGATCAATAATGTCTCCCTCACATGCAAAAAAAAGGTGGGAAACCATAAAGAGATTTAATAACAATGTATTTTCAGTGTCCGCGCGTGAGAACCAACCGCAGGGAGCTCCATAACCCTAATCGCCTTCGACTCTTCAGCTTCCAGACAGGGCCAAGAAGCGTCGAGCTAATCACAAAACTTGAAACAAATTTGATGCACTCGCCAAGGGCTTCGTTCACCGAACTAGGAAGGGACTTATTGTTGGAGGTGGGCTTAGCAACCTCAATTAGCTAGGCACATCTTGAAAATTTAAGCACAATTTCCATAAATCAATTAAAGTCAGCCCATATCCAGTTCGTGTGGACCCGCCGGCTTGTCATCATTATGGCGGCGATCTATAGTCTCAATATCGATCAGAGGACGATGCCTGGCGGAGTGGATCAACGAATAATGACCTATTTGAACATTAGTCCGGCATCGTACAATGATCACTTCTGCAGAGCGCCGCATAATAGTTCAAGCGCAAGACTCGAGGCACTATACCCCGAAAAGAAGTAGTGGACGACACGTCACCTTGAATGGGAGGAGATCTGACACCACGATTTCCTCTAAAAATACTCTTAAATGATTATTTATGAGAGAACATTGAATTTATTATACACAACTACTACTTGTAACTTCTTTTTTGCTCTGACATGTTCTCTTAAATCTTGTTTAGATGACCGAACTGATCTCCCATCAGAATCAATTCGAAAATCTAAATATTTCACCCTTTTTGGTACGACAATATAATCACGGGCTCCGACTTGTTCTCCATACGAATCCAGACCTATTCTTATAGTCAATAGTCTCGCCAAAATCAATCTTTATATTTAAAAATAAAATATTAATCTAATCCATATTAAAACATTCTTAGTAATTTGTTGGATCAACAAAATTCTTACTTATTGTCTTATTGTTGTTTGTCTGTCTCATGTTTTGTCATTCACACTAGTTGTAAATACATATTTTATATTTTTACATAATGAATTAAAATAACTAAATCTTAGTACAAATGAAAATATCAAATTATAAAATTAAAAAGGGCTGAAACCAAAAGTAGACCAAAAATCTTGGTCAAATGCAAAAGTAGACCACAAATACTGGTCGCTATATTTTTGTCATTTATTTTCCATATTGACCTCATATATAACAATTATTTATGAAGCAGACTTCTCAGAGAAGTCTACTAATTATTTTGGGGCATGTCAAATGATTTAAGCAACCTTTCTTCTACTGTGTATTTACGAAAATGTCATCATCATCAATTCTGCAAACCACCATGGACAACCAATTTTGAAACTGTAAATGTTTCAACCACCTAAAATTAACCTTATAAAGCTCATTAATTTTTTCACAAAGTTCATATCCCTCTCAATCCTCTCTATTTTCATCCCAAAAACTTTCTAGTTTAGTTTTAAAATTGTCGATCTCTTGGATCTTGACACTTTTCAGTGTTTCTTGCATTCACAACGGCTGGGTTTCTTTGTTGGTGGTTGGACATGAAGTTTGGGGCGGTTGAAGAAGGTATAAATTTCCTACGTTTCGTTTTCTTTGATTTTCATATATGTTTTGCGATAGTAGACTACGTTGAGAAGTCGACTGGTCAACATGGGATCTAGTTTTGCAATTGACTTTTTTTAAAAAATTGTCAGTAAACTTCTTTTCTAGTATCAGGAAGTCTACTGCTTCCCTTTGAAAACAAAAAAGTGTAGTAGACTTCTCGTAGTTGTCTCATGTCAATTTAAAGTCTAGTTTTGCATTTGACTTAGTCAAAATATTTTTCGTGAAGTTTGACTCAGTCAAAAGGGTATAGTTTTGTATTTGACCAATATTTAACTTTGGAGGTAGACTTCCTCACGAAGTCTACTATAGTTTACCAATGTAGTAGACTTCGTTACTCCCTCACGAAGTCTACAATTAATTTTGAATTTTTTTTTAGGTCTACTCCAAAACTAGACCCCAATATATATTTGCAGGAAGTCTATCCATGTTGACTTTGCATTGAAATCTACTTTTTGATTTTTCAATTGCAAAACTAGATCTTTTTGTAGTAGACTTCCCAGGTAAATTGTCCACGAAGTGTACTTGTTCCGACGAAGTGTACTCCTAAAAAGTCAAAGTTTGGTCAAATGCATAACTAGACCCTTCACTTTTTGCAGATTTTCCTGCGAATCTACAGTTTGATTTAATTCCAAAACTAGACCCTTAGCAGACTCCGCGAACAAATCCCCATGGTAGATTTGTTTACGAAGTCTACCAAAAATAAGTTTACTTTACCGAGAAGTCTACTCCTGACATATCATGCTGACATCATTTTGACATCACTAATGTATTAAAAATGCTTTTTTATACAATATATTATGAATTTGAATTTTTTATGCTTTACTTAGGTAATATATTTGCTTGTGAAAGAGTTTGGCATCTTTATTCCATGTAAATATTTATAAATCTTAATTCTAGTGAAATTGTGAAAGTAGTTTATTTATGGTAGATTTCGTGGAGAAGTATACTATTTTTTTTTTGCAAATGCATTTTAGTGCATATTTTTGATGAATTATTTTTATTTTCAATTTTTGAAATTTTGGTTATGTATTGCTGGTATTTATGTATAAATTTCATAAGATTATTTGTTATAGTTTAGCTTTAATTGATTTTATGATTTTTTGCAGATATGTCATGCTGACGTCATTTTTACGTCATGAATTTATTTTTAAAAAAAAAATTATACAATATATAATGAATTCGGATATGTTTTTTTTTTTGTAGGTTTCTTTTAGGTAATATACTTGTTTGTAAATGAGTTTGACTTGTATATTTTGTATACATTTTCATGAATTATTTTTCTAGTGAAATTGACAAATTAACTTATTAATAGAAGACTTCGTGGTGAAGTCTACTGTCGACACATCATGTTGATATCATTTTAACGTCATGAATTTATAGAAAAGACTTTTATATACAATAAGTAGAGAAGTTAGAAGTCTTGTTTGTATGTTTTGTTCAGCTAATTCTTGCTTGTGAGTGATTTTGACATGTTTATTCAATATACATTTCATAAATTATTTTTATGAAGTGTTTTTTTAGTTTAATTGTAAAGTTAGTTTATTAATAGTAGACTTCATGACGAAGTCTACTCTAATGTGTTGGTATTGCTTTGTTTTACAGGAAATGGCTAAGTTGTCTAAGGAAAATGAATGTTGCAAAAATTATCATGACATTTTGATGTGGATAATCATAAATGAGGTATAATTTCTTCTTGGGAGATGTTTTTGCTGCTATATGAAATTAACATGTTTATGTATAGAATTAAGTTTTATAAGTTATTAGACTTTTATTTCATATAAATTAGAGTTTAAAAGAAGTCTCACAAACTTTATTTGTCTCACAATATGTATAAGGAAATCACATGTTTTCTCTTATTTTACTTTATTTAAAATATTTATATGAATAAATCTTTTGATTTATATGAGAAAATCATTAGTTTTCTATATGAGCAAATTACAATTAAATCAATTTTAGATAGATATAACATTTTGACCCAAAAAGATAGATATAACTAATTTTACTTACAAAGTTAAGATATAAAAAACCACAAAATATATATAACAAATTTAAATTAATAAATTAAAATGTAATTAAGAAACAGATTTCATATCAAAGAATTTTCTTAATTCTAATTAAAATTTGATACAGTAGACTTCACTAGAAGATTTTTTTGGAGATTTCTATGGTAGACTTCAATCTAGGTCTAGTCGAAGACTTTTGAAGAGTAAACTTCCTCTTCAGATTTCTAAAGTAGACTTCTCATGTAGATTTTCTCTTCTCTTGTGTTTGATGAATTTCATAAGCAGAATCCCTGGAAAAAATCACTAAATTAACATTTAAATAGACATCCAAAAAAAACATGCTTCAACTCACCAATTTAAATAGATAAATATTGAATATCCCTAAAATTAAATTATTTACTAACACAACAATAAACAATACACATTCTTCATTACTTTCCCGATATTTTTTAGTTTTCGGATATTAAATGTTGAAACTTTTAGAAACAAGAAGACTAATCTCATCACGATTGAAACTTTGAACTAAAAAAATAGTCAAATAAAACAATATTTTAAAATAAGAAAGTTAACAAAAATTAAATCACATATAACAAAAATTCAACAAAAGATAGAAAAATATGAAGAAGAGTGAAGATTTACAACAACAAAAAAAAACGTCAATTGCAAAACTAACTCAAAGGTTGAACCACATAAGGTAGACTTCTCAACGAAGTCTACCATCATGAGACATATCTGAAAATCGAAAGAAAACTAAATCGAGGTGATTTTTACCTTTTTCAGCCGCCCAAAACTTCAAGTGCCATTGATTGTAGGTCATATTGACAAATTCATGTACTTCAGATATGCATATCTACAAATGAAGATGACATTAAGAGATGAGAATAGAAAAAAGTAAATAAACAAGAAAAGATAAAGAAAAACAGTCAAATTTAGCAAAA
Source organism: Orychophragmus violaceus (assembly GCA_030180135.1). Taxonomy (NCBI): domain Eukaryota; kingdom Viridiplantae; phylum Streptophyta; class Magnoliopsida; order Brassicales; family Brassicaceae; genus Orychophragmus; species Orychophragmus violaceus. The sequence continues at coordinate 48,038,005 of CM058235.1, read as the reverse complement.
ATTAACCAAAAGAGAAATAAATGTGAGGAAACATGAAGTAAACCACAACAACAACTGCGACAATGGAAGGGAGATGTGTGGAGAAAGTTCTTAGCAAAAGAGGAGAGGTGAGAGAGAGAGAGAGAGAGAGAGAGAGAGAGAGAGAGAGAGAGAGAGAGAGAGAGAGAGATTTTAGAGAGATGTTTTTAAAAAAAAAAAAATCTAGAGTTTTAAAATTGTCCCAATTTTATATAGGGAGTAAATTTTTCAGTTTTAAAAATCTGATGGAGTAGACTTCGTTTGAAGACTTCTCTTACATACTTTTATGGTAGATTTCTTTTTCAAAAAAAAAAATCGCGCCTAATTTTCTCCGCCTAATTTTTATCCCACCCAATAATCTCGCCAATTTTTATTTTAGGTCTGACTTGAGAAGATAGACTTTTACTGCAGACTTATACAGAAAACTTCCTCCGTGTACTTCTTCTTTAGCACTTAGAATTTGTTATTTAGACATGTTTGTTAAATATAACTTATTTATATCAAATTTTATTTTTTATAGGTGACATTTGACTGTGTTTTAATTATTCAAAAATGGTTTGATAAAAATATTTTTTTTATAAATTTTATAATTTAAATTTAATATGTGGAAAAATATAGACTTCTCAATGAAGTTTAGGAGGAAAAACTTTCAAAGTAGCCTTCTTAAGGGATTATACTGTAATTTAAACTTCTATTTTATTTTTTGGTCGCGGGGGTGTTCATGGTAATTTCCTAATCCCATAGGTCTAGTTTTGACAAAAAAAATTACACAAAATATAGGAATATAAAGAATGAAATCAGTGAAAATATACAGAAATTAACAAAATTCGAAATGATAAATTAAAAGTTAAAATAGTATTGTAATATTAAAATTTTGATGAATGAAAAGTATAAATAACAAGTAAATATATTTAAAATAATATATGAAAAGATTAAAAGATGCTAAAAAGGTGAAGAAAATAACAATAGCAAATTCATTAAAATTTGATAATAAAAATGTAAAATATATATTTTTATAATATAAATTAAAATAATATTCTCATATGTTATCTCTTTCAAATTATGATGATCATAAAAATACGAATTTATAGATAAAAATAAATAAACTATGAAATTTAAAATATATTAAATATTTAGAAAATAAAATAAAATCTGCTTGTCAACGCAAATTCTCTCCTAGTATATATAATGTTATACTAGAATATGCTTTTAAATATTATTTTAAAAATATAAAGTTGAATTTTAACATCAATTTTATATAACTCTTTGGTTTTACAGTCCAAGCTCTTGTGGTCAAGTGGTTGGGGACGGGCCTTGGACGCTAACACGTTCCGGGTTCGATCATCCCTCCATGCGAAACTAAGTCACATTTGTTTAAGGACACCCACATAGATATGGACTTTGCTTTAGGGGCCCATTTGAATATCCGGAGAAAGGGTATCCATGGGCTACACTTCCCCTTAGGAATTAGTCTGAACCCTTCCATAAGCTCGGGATACCCCCAGGTTAATTAAAAAAAACTCTTTGGTTTTACAATCTTTTGTAAAATTAAAATCTTTTAGAGACACAATATATATGTTATAAGAATTTATTGATATTTTAAGTTAAATTTTTATATTATCTAAATAATTTGATTTAAATCAACATTATCCATATGTTCTCTTTAGATATTTGTAGATCCAACACTGCTTAAACTAAAAAAATTATGATGTGTAATCAAAACTTAAAAAAAGGAATTTACCTAACAAATTTGACTCAAAGAAAATGTATTCTATCTTTTGATTTTTTTAACTATAAATGCTATTAATCATTCAAAATATAATTTATATAATTTATTATAAAATTTCAATTCTCCAATAAGACGTAATTTTAAATAATTTTATAAAAACCCAATCCAATAACTTTTAATTTTGAATAATTTTTATAAATTTTAAATCTAATAAGGAAAGATTGGGGGGGGGGGGGGGGGGAATACATCGTCCTAGATCATTGATCCGTTATGTTCCTATAACATTTTTGAATTCAATGAATCAAAACACTTTATATTGTGTAATTCAAACCTTTTGGACTCCATGAATCCTCAATGTCCATCTCCAGTGAAATGGTTCAGATTCTTTAATTTGTGAAAACATGCAATTGGTATTCGGAATATCTCCATATTATTATTTTTGCTGCAAGCCTTTGGAGCTAATTCCTTTTACTTTTTTCTTGCAAATCTTTCTTGATGTTGTTCTCTTTCTCATGTTTTTCATTCACACTAATGCAAAAACGAAAATTTGGGCCTAGAGATGATGCTTAGGACTCACTGTAGAGTTTGTGCCGTTTATTATTTTTAAGATGGCACGCAGTTTAATTTAGAAATCACAGAACAGTACAACGTTACGGTTTGGGTTGCTTCTTCAGAGAGAAACGTTGGGTTCGTCTTCCTCATCTCTAGAAGTGGCATCCAACAAAAAAAAATCTTTCGAAGAGGGTCGTCGAAAAGCAACACACTTTGTGTAACAAAAAGGTGAGTTTTTCATTCAAACATAACTGTAATCGTAAAAGTGAGAGACATCAATTTACTTTTGCCTGATTTCTTCCCGGTTTTAACTGCAATTTGTTTGATCCGTTGATATCTTCAAAATTCTAAAGTTTTATTATCTGATCTTTCTGCAATAATATTTAGTGAATTATGACTATGGTTTCAGGAGAATTTAGTTGACTTGTCACGACTTTGATTCGATCCTTTAATTGTATAAAAAACGAGGAAAATTGGAGTTTTTTTTTGTTCATGGTCTTTAAGAAAGAGTTCGACTTTACTGACTAAGATAGTTAATGTTTCCGAACTTTTACCCAAAGAGAAAAGTTGTCTAATTTGGGCCATTTGCAACTTTGTTTGGTTTCTTATATTGACAGAAAAAAGTTTTCATGGCGGCATTGGAGGAACTGAAGAAGAAGCTTTCTCCATTGTTTGATGCTGAGAAGGGTTTCTCTTCATCCTCATCGTTAGATCCAAACGATTCGTATTTAGTAAGTTTCTTGTGTTGTCATAGTGAATGATTTATGTCATGTTGTTCTGGCTTCTAATGGTGTTCTTTTTGTTTGTTTGTGAAGTTATCAGATGGTGGAACAGTTAATTTGCTTAGTAGATCATATGGAGTTTACAACTTTAACGAGCTCGGGTTACAAAAATGTACAACTTCTCACGTGGATGAGTCTGAAAGTTGTGAGACAACGTATCAATGTGCTTCCCATGAAATGAGGGTTTTTGGAGCTATAGGAAGCGGAGCTAGCAGCGTTGTTCAGCGCGCTATTCATATCCCAAAACACAGAATTCTAGCCTTGAAGAGAATCAATATCTTCGAAAGGGTAAAACAACTGCTTTATCTTTATCTCTTTCTTGATATCATTGAGTATGTTTCTTTGAATGTTGGCTGATTTGATTGAGCAGGAGAAAAGGCAGCAATTGCTTACAGAGATACGGACGTTGTGTGAAGCTCCTTACCATGAGGGTCTTGTGGATTTTCACGGAGCGTTTTATAGTCCAGACTCGGGACAAATCAGCATAGCTCTTGAATATATGGATGGAGGATCTCTTGCAGATATCTTAAAAGTAACAAAGAAGATCCCTGAGCCTCTTCTTTCATCAATGTTCCACAAAATCTTGCAAGTAAAGATACTTATCATTCTCCAATGTGCAATATTCCAAAGATTAAAGCTGCAATTTTTGGTGTTGTGTTATGTGTATTCATTCTTGGTGTGTTCTAGGGATTGAGCTACTTGCATGAAGTTAGACATCTTGTCCATAGAGACATAAAACCTGCAAATCTGCTTGTAAATCTCAAAGGGGAACCAAAGATAACTGATTTTGGCATAAGTGCTGGTCTCGAGAACTCAATGGCTATGGTTAGTGATGGATCTCTTGCTTTACCTTAATAATTCCTTTTGAGTTTCTAACTTCATGATACCTTGGTTGCAAAGTGTGCAACTTTTGTTGGAACTGTCACCTACATGTCACCGGAGCGGATTAGGAACGACAGCTATTCTTATCCCGCTGATATATGGAGCCTTGGTCTCGCTCTTTTTGAATGCGGCACTGGAGAGTTTCCTTATATAGCTAATGAAGGTCCTGTTAATCTTATGTTGCAGGTGAAATCAACTTGGCCCAAGTCTTTTTCCCCGATATACCATTTTCAATGTACTTTAAATTTCTGTCTTTTTTTTTTTTTTGTGTTATGCGATTGGAAGATCTTGGATGATCCATCACCGACTCCATCAAAACAAGAATTCTCACCAGAGTTCTGTTCCTTCATTGATGCTTGCCTCCAGAAAGATGCTGAAGCTAGACCTACAGCTGATCAGGTTTGTTAACTGAAATGCCACACTACAAGTTCATTAAAAGCGAGATTTGTTTCAACTAAGATTCAATTCTGATAACAGCTTCTGTCACATCCTTTTATTACAAAACACGAGAAGGAAAGAGTAGATCTGGCGAGTTTTGTTCAGAGCATCTTTGATCCAACTCAGAGATTGAAAGATATAGCAGATGTAAGTATGATGGTTTAATTACTTTGCTTAGTCAGTAAACGCTAAACTAAATTGAAATATTAATGATCATCTTATGTGCAGATGCTCACCATACATTATTACTCCCTCTTTGATGGACTTGATGATCTTTGGCACCACACAAAATCGCTCTACACTGAAACTTCCGTTTTCAGGTAACCAAACTCTCACAATATTTGAAGCAAAGCATATCAATGATGTTCTGTTTTTTTTTTTCTGCAGCCACTCTGGAAAGCATTACACAGGATCTACAGCAATCTTCTCAGCATTATCAAACATTCGAAACACATTAGCAGGAGATTTACCAAGTGAGAAACTCGTTCATGTAGTTGAGAAGCTTCAGTGCAAGCCACATGGCAATGGTGGGGTCATGATTCGTGCGATTGGATCGTTTATTGTTGGAAACCAGTTTCTGATTTGTGGTGATGGAGTTCAAGCAGAAGGGCTTCCGAGTTTCAAAGATCTCGGGTTCGATCTCGGAACCAGACGTGTTGGTCGATTTCAAGAACAGTTTGTGGTCGAATCTGGTCATCTCATTGGTCGATATTTTATATCTAAGCAAGAGCTTTATATCGCAAATTAAGACTGTAAACCTCCGTGTTTTTTAATTTGTTTTATTTTTACAGATGTATTTGTAGTAATTATCAGCTTCTGTTTTGTTTTCATCTTTAAATTTTAACTTTCAAACATGATCTGATTATTTCTATGTTCTATATATATGACTATTGAATATTGTATAGTTTTTTTTTCTTCTTTTTGATTAATCTGGGGTATGTGGGTATAAAGAGAGATCAGACTAGACTCTTATTCCAAGTATTTAAATGAGTCGAAAATAATGATGCAGATTTACGTTGGTATCCAACAAAATGCATTTTAGGTTAATCGAATTTAAAACGTGTTAGCGATCCAAGTTCATTCTTTTACCACTTAACCACAAGGCTTGGACTAAATGTAATTCTTTTAACAATCTTTTAATTAAAACTTAAATTAGACCAAGCCATCCAACACAGAGTGCCAAAATAGTTTTTGGCCAAAGAGACTCCATGTCTACTAGGGATCATGGAAATGAAACAAAGAATGACAAAAGAAAAAGGCGAGATCAAACACTCGATCTCGGAGAGAACTCCAAAAAAGCTTTGTTGGCTTGGATTTCGAATAAACAAGAAATGTTTCACTTTCAAAGACTATCTAATGCCTATGTTAAACACTAATCCATTAAAAATGTTTTAGGAAGTGTGGAAGTGTGGACTCAGGAACTTCGTCTTCATACCAAAGTTGTTTTTTTTTAATAAGATGTGTTTTAGATTTTGTTTGAAAATAGTGAGATGGAATTCTCTTTTTCCTTATCGCCTATAGCAAGTTGTTGTGAAGGAGTACTTCAAAGATTTTGAAAAGTTTGATGTGATCCATCAGGTACTCTGTCGCGTGACCATTAAATGGAAATTGTTTTTTTTTATGATATGCGGTTTGATTTTATAGTCTTTTTATGGGGTATAGGAACATTAATGGTTGATCGATTCTCGAAGTGTGAGATATCGAAATCAGTTATGGTTCAGGGTTGTCTTCTCGGTTGTATCCGAGCATTGGCATTATTTCGCCTTAAGTTTTGTCCAACAAGTAAATCAATATTCTCATGTCTAGGAAGAATATGGTTACTTTCATCATCAAGAAGTGGTGGTTGGTGTGTAGCTCCAACTGCCTCTTGTTCATTGTTGTGAATTGCTTCACGGTTGTTGTGTCCTTCTGAGAGGTCGATCTGGTTGACACGGTTGACTCCAACTCATGTGAAGTACTTGTAACCAAATCTGTATGGGTCTGTTGGTGCTCCACAAAGTGTAATGTCTCTAGAAATCTGTGATAGGTCATACCTACATTCAGAAACTGATATCTCTCTGATAAGGTCTACTTTGGCGGCTTGCAGGATAGAAGTAATGATGCCTCCATAGGTAGTGGAAATGGTAGCGCAGCGGCAAGCCGAAACATCATGCTTAACCTCAACTAACTTCTTAGCAAGGAAACTAGCAATGCAAGCGAGTCTGTGATCTGGAACAAAGGGAGGCTAAAGGATGACAATCTCGGGCCATAGGGCGCCGACTTGCTAATATATTCTTCCATCCATGGGAGGAAGCTGGCGCTGAAGGGCATGTTAGGATGGATGAATTTTGGAAATATTTCTCGGGTAGAACTCTTGATAGGAAAGAAGGAGGATTATTAAGATTAGGTAAGTATCCGCGCTACGCCGCAGATTTATTGTAAATTTTAATTCTAGTCACTTAAGCTTATTAGTCATATTAGAATATAATGTGTATTTTTGTTATGTTTTGATTGACTTTTCAAATTTTTTCATTAATTGATGTGTTAATTGATGTGTTGTTTTGATTGACTTTTATTTTTTTTCATTAATTTATGTGTCACATCCTCACGATTTTAAAATGAACCGGATAAAAATTTTCAATTTTGAATCGTATTTCTAGAATTCAAACCAAATTGAATTATAAAATAAACCAATAGTATATATACTATATAAAATTAAACTAATATTGAATCAAACCAAACTATATTATATACAAACCGAATTGTACTTAATAAAATTCACTTAATATTAAGATTTTAATTAAATATAGAAATTGTATTAAAATCTATTAATTAAATTAGTAGATTATTTTTTTTCTTACATGCTTTGCTAAAATCCAAAAACAAATTATTATTTCATCTCGAATGTGAAGTTATTTTTTAGAACTCCAAAATATTCAGATTCTAAAAACTCAAACCGAACCGAAACAAACCAAATTGTAGTTCAAACTTGAATAAGATCTATTTTTCTAAATCCCGAAAACCGAAAAATCTAAACCGAACCAAACCCGATAATCGAATGTCACCATTAAAACTAATCACTTAAGCTTATAAGTCATATTAAAATATGATGTGTATTTTTGTTATGTTTTGATTGAATTTTCAAAATTTTCATTAATTTATGTGTCAAGTGATGTATATTTTTGTTTTGTTTTGTTTTGATTGTTTTTTTAACTTTTTCATTAACTGATGTTGTTGGAATTGTGTCCAGTAATCTCGGTACTGTCTCTAGAAAGTAAGAGTATGTCGAGATCAGACATAAGTCATATAATACTGGGGATCATGATGGCTTGCTAGAGTCCGCTCATGATCTATAAGTCTTGGACTTATTGCCTTTATTATATGATCCCATATGGGTCACACGCCTAAGCTAACAGGAAAATGTGTTGGAACGGCTTAGCAGAAGTACGACAAAAGTGCTAGGCATTTGTCGTACTAAGAGAGAAAGATTAATGGGTCTGATTAAATGGGATTTAATCAGATTGGGCCCAAAAGCCCAAAAGGGAAAGAGAAGGCTTTTAATGACTAAAAGCCAAGTCTTTTCTCCCCAACCCTAATCCTAGCCGCGATCTCTCTCCTCTCTCTGCGCCTCTGTTCCTTGTGGTCTAGCAGCCATTTCCTTGTGAAGCGTGTGTGAACCTTTGGAGGATTCATCCCTCGGTGCATCTATCTGATCTCTGACCTGTTCTCTTCCTTCCGCTGCAACAAACAGGTAAAAGGTGAGATCATGTTATGATTCTAAATAAGAACACCTAGATCTGATGCATGTTTAGGTTGATATCAATATGAGAATTGAATCAGGATCAACTGAACTATCCAACAGTGGTATCAGAGCCATTGGTTCTTAGGTTTCTTGTTTTAGATTCATGTTTAGGTTGTTTAATCTGTTTAGAAGTGTTTTGAATCCATTACTGATAAGAAAAACACTTAAGAAACTGAATTAAATCCTGAACAAACATGAAAATCACAAAACCGAGCTATATGACTCGAGTTATTGTGATCGGCCATGGAGAGATCAACCGGCTTGGCCGGTTGGTTATCACGGCTGTGAGTTGGACCGGTCGGACGGAAGGGGTCGCGGGTCGGACGGTCGGGATGGTCGAATGGATCGGATCGGATCGTATGACCGATCGCGATCGATCGTCCTGTCGCATCCGATCGCTCGTCTCGATCGCGTCCCGGTCGCGTGCGTCGCGTCCCGATCGCTCGGCGATCGTGGAGCGTCCGTCCGAGCAACTCGTCCGCGTCCCGTGCACCGTCCCTGTCCCGTCCCGTCCTCCACACCGTCTTGATCTCGGATCATCACGAGCGGCTGGTCGAGAGTGATGGGGAGCTAGGTCACGGCCGAGACCAATTCGGTTCGGTTCGTGACCAATTCGGTTCGGTTCAAAATTCTAATTAAAATTGATTCGTTCTGGTTTAATAAACAGATTAATAATTTTATTAAATCTGGTTAAACCAGGATAAGAAATCCAATGTCGAAAGAAATATTGGATTTAGTGCCTAAACCAGGAATTTCTAATTTGATTTGGTTGGACCAAATAAATTGAGAAGTTCCGGTTTAGTAAATAACCGGTTGACAATTGTGGTCATCGTAGTAATTAAAACTTGATTAGACCAGTTTTAATGAACCAGACCGGTTATGTCAATTAATTGGACAATTGGGTCATGTCTTGGACATGGACCAATTCTTGGGCCTCGGGCCAAGAAGTTAAAACAATTGGGCCAGTTAATTGAGTCTTTCTTCAGAATAATTTAAAATCTATTTTATAAAATATTATAAAGTCGTTTTTAAATTAAAGTTTCCGAAATTTTGAAATTAGAAAGTTTCTTAAAATAGAAGTTTCTGAATTTGCGGGTTTTGGATTTTAAAGAAATTTCTAAAGTTAGAAAGTTTCCGGTTTTAGAAAGTTTCCAATTTTAGAAAGTTTCCAAAAATAGTAGGTTTCCAAAAATGGAAAGTTTCCCGAAATAGTAATCTTCTATTTTGGGAATGTTTTTTAAATAAACCTACGAACCTCAAATAATATCAAGCGTTGGATGTCTTGTCCATTCTATGTCAGCTGTCGAAGCCCATTCAATTGCATTCATGGCCTTACAGTGTGAGGGTGTCTGCTTTTGCGTGGACAAGACGGTTTGTGATTCATAAATGTCATTGGGAGTCCCAGACATTAATGATTACATGACTGTATAGTCTGGTTTTCTTGACTGGGCCATCGGGAGTCCCGGGCCTTGAGACATCAGAGTGGATTGGGCCTCGGGCCCAGATTTACAACCAAGAGTTATATCACGGATATAATTAGCCGATATAGGGCTTACCGATATAAGCTAAGGTTGGGTGACGGCCAGTGGCCCACTTTAATCTTAGTTATATGTGGATCTTGGAATCATTATATTCTATTGAGGGTAACTTATGTTATTGAATATAATGCGTGATTAATCATATTAAATTTAATACGAGATTAATCATATTGAACATATTAACTAAAATCCTTTTATCTTAATTTTCAGTTATGACTAGCACAAACAATCAAAACACTTTCTCGATCCGGTCTGTCCTTAAGATGGACAAGCTGAACGGATCAAATTTCTTGACTTGGTCGCGGAACCTGAGGCTAGTCCTCAGACAGGAGAGAAAGGACTATGTCCTTGAGAGAGCTCTCCCCGTGAGGATCGGGTCCAATGCTTCTCATGCAGTATATGATGCTTGGAATAAGCATTATAATGATGCGGTAGATGTGCGTGGTCTGATATTGGCTACCATGGACTCAGACTTGCGGAAGCAATATGAGAACATGGAGTCGCCAATAGAGATGATCAGCAGCCTGAAATTGAAATTTCAGGAGCAGAAAAGAGTGGAGAGATACCAGTTGGTTAAATCTCTCACTAGCTGCAAGCTACCAAATGATCATCCAGTAAGTCCTCATGTCAGTAAAATGATGGGTTACATTGATAACCTGAGGAAACTGGATTATCCAGTTAGCCAGGAATTGGCAACTGAGATCATTCTGCAGTCACTGCCGTCAAGCTATGATAAGTTCGTAAGGAACTATATCAAGAAAGGCTTAACGAAGACGCTGACTGAACTGCATGATATGCTCAAAACAGTTGAGCCAAACGTGAAGAGTACCCTGTACAATCTCATGAATGAGAAGGGTAGGTTTACTAAACCTAATGCTGACAAGGATGAAGACAAAGTTGTCCAGATTTTGAATCATGGCAAGCGTGTGTCTTCTGAGCCCGAGTCAGATACCTCTTACGTTGGTAAGTGCTGCTACTGTAAGGAGACAGGGCATTGGAAGAGAGATTGCATTAAATTCATGGAAGATAATGAGGAGTTAAAGTCGATGTATGCGACTACTTCCTCAGGTATTCATGTTATTACTTCAAGTTCTACCTTAAAGGTATTGGATACTGGTTGTGGCACTGATATTTGTGATAATATGCAGAGCTTAAGCAACAGTAGAACGTTGAAGGAAGGGCAAGTGAAACTACATGTCTGGAAGGAGCTTGGGATGCTGCCTCAGTCGTAGGGTTTTTCACTTATAGATCCCTTTGAGGCTTGGTTTTGTATTAAGTAATTGCTACAATGTACCTGCTTTAAGCAGAGTTGTCTTTCATTTTCTTGTAAGAATTTGAATGTTTTTCATTTTGATAAAAGACAAGTTTTGTTCTTTTGATCTTAATGAAATATTAATTGTAGCACCCTATTCATGGAATGGGTTTTATATCTTAAACCAAAGAGTGCCTAAATGTAACATAAATACCGAATTGGTTTAAATCTGATGAATTAAACCTGATTTTTCTTGGCATAAAGCCTTGGTCACATAGAGTAAGTCGGATTCAGAGATCCCATAGTCATGGACGTTTGGGCTCATTTGATAAAATATCTTATGAGACTTGAATTCTGTTTACTAGACCAAAAAGGTAAAGGGCCTATCTTAGCCGAGCTAGAGAAAAGCCCAAAAGCTTATTGGACCTGAAACATACTCATGTATGTGGCCCAATGAGCAGTAATGCCAGAGAAAAACTCCTGTACTTCATTGTTTCTACTGATTTCAGTGAGTGTGACTGTGTTCATTTGATGAGACACAAGTCGGAATTCTTTGACATGGTCGAAAGAGTTCCAGAATGAAGTATAGAATTTGAATGACAGAAGTATTAAGACTCTGGATTAGATCACGAGTGAGAATACTTAAGTCATTGATTGTGTGATCATCTTAATGAGTGTGAAATCGTTTCACAGCTCATTTCTCCTGAAAACCTGAAGGTGTTTCTGTGAGAAAGAATCAGATCTTATTAGAAATGATTAAAGATGAGTCACACGAATCTTCCATGATAATATTCAAGAATAACGCTCTAAAATATCTAAGTTTACGCTGAAATAGTTCCACAAATATCGGTTGAAAGACACCACGTTAATGTGGATTGGAATCGATCCAAAATTTGTCTTTACTGAGTATTTGTAGTTGTGCTACTTCGCTGGTTGTCCTAGAGAAACTAAGGCTTGTTACTTTTACGTCCAATCTGTTTTCTAAGAAGGGAAGTTATTTTCCAAGAAGAACAGTGGGAGTAAAAGCATAACTCGAAGTTTTCTTAGGGAAACCAAGGCTCGGTACTTTTACGACCATTCTGTTTTCTAAGAAGGAAATTACTTTCCAAGAAGAACAGTGGGAGTAAAAAGTATTTTTACGACCATTCTGTTTTCTAAGAAGGGAAGTTACTTTCCAAAGAAGAACAGTGGGAGTAAAAGTACAACTCGAAGAAATTCGAGAAATACAGGAGGCTGCTTAACCTATTGAGGGAGAGCAGCGGAAGGATTTACAGATTTCTGTAGAATCTACACATGTGGAGCCTGAAGTTCGCAGATATGAATCAGTTACTAATCCGAGAGTGATTTCTCGTCATTAGTTGAAACTGATAATCATTGAAAGTTCGCATGATCTGATGATCATTGAAAGCGATGAATCTGCGAAATTCAAAGAAGCGAAAGTGAGCCCGGACTCCAAAAAATTACATTTTATGTAAGTTAGCTTCATCGATCCATTCATGGATGGAAGCAAACATATCGGAGTTGGAATCTTCGTTCTGTTGAAGTAGTCAAGGTTTTGACTTGAACAGGAACGAAGCGGAACTGTGTGTTTACTAATAGATTAGTGGGAGCGATATTGCATTTCTCAAAGTGTATGTCGATGACATACTGATTCTCGGATATAACGTCCCAACGCTGTAGTCGGTTGAGGACTAGCTTGGGAGTTGGTTTAATGATTGACATGGGTAAAGCCACGTAGTTCTTGGATTTTGGATCTAAAGATAGAGATCCAAAAGAGCTGGTAGGACAAAGTCCTACACGTTTTGAGCAATCCAAGAAGGGTTTTATGCCAATGTCACATGGCATTAAGTTAAGCAAGATACAGTATCCTACGATAACTGCTGAGCTTAAATGCATGGATGAGATTCCATATGCGTCGGCAATTGGATCTATCATGTATGCCATGAAACGTACTTGTTCGATGTTGCTTTAATGCTAAGCAAGACAAGTAAGAGACCAGTCAAATCCAGCAAAGAATCAAGTTTCCTAAAGTATGTCCTAAAGTATTTGAGGAATACTAAGGATAAGTTCTTGATTTACGGAGAAAGTGATGTGCTACAAGTCAGCAGAGTCTGAAAGGCAAGTTTCCAACAGACAAAGATGATTTCCGGTCACAGTCCGGTGATATCTTGTGTCTGTCTGGCGGTGCAAGGCACTGTTGCTGACTCCATGACTTAAACTGAACATTTCGCAGCTTTGAAAGCGGCGAAAGAGGTTGTTTAGAAAGAAGAGTTCGTCAATGAACTTGATGTGATTCCCAGCATAGATGAGACTAGCTGCACATCAGAGGTCCAAACACCTTAAGATAAATGACAGAGATGTTAAGTAGATCAGCAAGTTTCAACAAATGAGAACGTTGCTAATCTATTAACGAAGCCACTCCTTAGGCCTAAGCACGAGTCGCGGACTGTTGCTGTAGGATAAGTGAAATTAAGATGTAGTCTTAATTTCAGTGGGAGTTATTAAAGGGCTTCATTTAGTTATTGGATATGTTCTTGAAATAACATTTAAGATGTTTAATGAAATTATTATTTCAAGATTATTTTAACTGTGATGAAATAATCGTTCCAAAGTGATATAAACCATTTTATAGGTCATCGAAGTAAATGACTTGATCTTGAGTCATCGAAGTCATTTAGCTTGATCATGAGACCCTATATTTGATAGATGTTTTATATCATCTCGTCCCTAGTCGAAGGTTGTTGAAATTGGAACACCAACAACCGTGAGAGACTGGATTGGTACGTGACTTATGACAAAGTCTCAGTGTGTCATAGATGCGCGGCATCAAAGTCAGTACATAGGTGTATGTTTGGGAACATACGATCGGACAAGACCCGCTTATAAGAACTCTTCAGGATATTTATATCTGTGTCATAAGAGATTCTTACTACGACTATAGAGTATAGTCCTTAGACCTGAGTTCGCATGCATGTGACTGCACATGGACTGATGCACTTTGATCATTGTCTAACACTATCGTTCTGCGATAGTTATAAGGACCTTGTTTGGGTACATTAAGAAATGAGTAGTTCACAGTGATGGAACAAGACGGGATTTGTCCCTCCAATATAAATGGAGTGAATATCTCTAGGCCAATCGGAGATTTGAATACTGGAAAATGCATGGCCATGCTCAAACGGACTTTCCCGAGTCGTTTGGATTGTCAGTATCAAATCAGAGTCAGATGAACAAGATTAGACTTTATAAGGATGACACCAATCTTGCCTTATGACTAATCGAGATATTGAGACAAAAGGATTATGAATACAGAGATTCCAGTACAAGTGGGAGATTGTTGGAATTGTGTCCAGTAATCTCGGTACTGTCTCTAGAAAGTAAGAGTATGTCGAGATCAGACATAAGTCATATAATACTGGGGATCATGATGGCTTGCTAGAGTCCGCTCATGATCTATAAGTCTTGGACTTATTGCCTTTATTATATGATCCCATATGGGTCACACGCCTAAGCTAACAGGAAAATGTGTTGGAACGGCTTAGCAGAAGTACGACAAAAGTGCTAGGCATTTGTCGTACTAAGAGAGAAAGATTAATGGGTCTGATTAAATGGGATTTAATCAGATTGGGCCCAAAAGCCCAAAAGGGAAAGAGAAGGCTTTTAATGACTAAAAGCCAAGTCTTTTCTCCCCAACCCTAATCCTAGCCGCGATCTCTCTCCTCTCTCTGCGCCTCTGTTCCTTGTGGTCTAGCAGCCATTTCCTTGTGAAGCGTGTGTGAACCTTTGGAGGATTCATCCCTCGGTGCATCTATCTGATCTCTGACCTGTTCTCTTCCTTCCGCTGCAACAAACAGGTAAAAGGTGAGATCATGTTATGATTCTAAATAAGAACACCTAGATCTGATGCATGTTTAGGTTGATATCAATATGAGAATTGAATCAGGATCAACTGAACTATCCAACAGATGTGTCACATCCTTATGACTTTAAAATGAACCGAACCAAATTTTTTAAACTTGAACCAAATTTCTAGAACCTAAACCAAATTAAATTATAAAATAACTCAATAGTGTATATACTATATAAAATAAACTAATGTTGAACCGAACCAAACTATATTATATAAAACCGAACTGAACTTAATAAAATTCACTTAATATTAATATTTTAACTACATATAGAAATTATATTAGAAATATATAATCTTAATTAAATTAGTAGATTATTTTTTCTTAACGTTTTGTTAAAATCCCCAAAAAATATTATTTAATCTCGAATGTGAACTTATTTTTTAGAGGTTGATAGTTTTGAATTCTAAAAACTCAAACCGAACCGAAACAAACTAAATTATAGTTTAAACTTGAATAAAATCTATTTTTCTTAATTCCAAAAACCGAAAAGTTTAAACCGAACCAAACGCGATAATCGAATGTTGACTACTAAACCTAACCACTTAAATTTATGATGTGTATTTTTGTTATGTTTTGATTGACTTTTCAGATTTTTCATTAATTGATGTGTCAAGTGATGTGTATTTTTGTTTTGTTTGATTGATTTTTCAGTTTTTTCATTTATTGATGTGTCACATTCTCATGAATTTAAAATGATGATGTGTTAACATATGGAGAGACACAAGCTTTATTAGTGTGGTGATTTTGCCAGCTGATTTTATCATGCAAGGCCACGTTAAATTGATGCATATGGTGCGAAAACAAATATTATTAAACATATATTTTTAAAAAATAAAAATTATCAAATTAATTTTACAATAATAAAATTATAAAATATATATGAGACTATTCATAATTAAACATACATAAATATCTTATTTAAAATATTTTACCATTTATCTATATAAATAATAAAAATATTATAAGATTGTTATCTTATTATTTTTTATCGAATGTTATGTATCTCAAAAATAAAATTAAAAATATTTGTAATATTTTCATATTTATTATCTCATCTTATTTTTTATTTTTATTAAAGGTTTATGTATCTTCAAAATAAAATTTTAAAAATCTTCATAAATATTTCATATTTATCATCTCATTTTATAAATAACTTATTTAAAATATTTGATTATTTATATATAAATTAAAAATTTATATAAATAATGCAAATTTACTATATAAAACTTAAAACAATATTTATTAATATTTAAAAATATTTATAAATTTTTTCATATTTATAAAAGAATTTTATTGAAGGTTATATATATCTTTAAAATAAAATTAAAAATCTTCATAATATTTTCAGATTTATCATCTCATTTTACTTTTTTTAATTCAAAGTTATGTATATCTCCAAAATAAAATTAGAAAAATCTTCATAAATATTTTCTATTTATTATCTTATTTGTAATACAAAGTTATGTTTATCCATACTAAAATTAAAAATATAATAAAATTATCAATATAAATTAAGATTAACATATTAATTAGCTTAATTTTTTAATGATAAATTAGTAATCAACCATTTTAAAAGTGAATATAAGAGCAAAAACATTTTTTTTTACTTAATATAAAGATAATATAAAGATGTGCGAGATTTTGAGGTTTTTTTATGTTTGTTTTGTCCATGTAAATAGGCATATTAATAACCGTTTTTTCTCCCGAGGCGATTCCATAAGCGAAGAACACAAACAACTTTCCGATACGATCTCCGGCCGGCGCCGGCTCCGGCGTCGGACGTACTATTGTATATTTTCGTCTGTTTAAAGTTAATTAGATTATCGTTCAAATAAAGTCTGGCAAGATGTTTCATCTTCTAGATCTCAATTTCCTTCTCTCCTTTCATGAGAGTTTTCTTCCAACCATGATCAAGCGTTTGTTTCCGAGACTTTGTGTTGGCTTCCCTCCGTTAAGGAATCCTCCGAACGACATATTTCGGTTCATCTTTGTAACCGTTCAAATCTGGGATCCAGGGATATTACTCATCTGTGTGGGTGATGAATTTCAGAGAAATCAGAAAACTAATCTGAGTTTGCTCTTGAATTCCATCAAAATTGACCAAAGGCAACACCAATTCTCAGTAACAATGGTGGAGGTGAAGCCCAAAGTTGATTTTAGCAATACGGCAATAGAATGGATCTCACAAACTACACAATCTGGTATTGTGTCTCCATTTACTCTTTCCTCTTATCCAAATAGAAGACTTATGTTGGTCATATATCAAAATTTCCGGATTTTGATTATTACATTGGCGGGCATCTTAGCACCATCGAGATAATTGTGGAATGCTCATGGAGGATCTTTAAAGCAAGCCTTAAATCATGTTATTTAAGGAAGCAAACCCACATGCATCTCTGCAAATTGGGGTCTCTGTTTGATGTTGTGATAGAGAATCTCCTTGTGGGTAAAATTATCTCTTTGTTATGTTATGTCTTTGAAGACGTTAACTGGCCGTGGAAAAAAACATATTGGGCAATCACTTGAGAAGAAAGATTTATTTGGAAATCAACGTGTTTGGGTGGAAAATATAATTGTCATTATCTATAAACTTCATGGGTTGGCAGAGAAGTGTTTACTGAAGAAGCAACATCAGCACACAGAGATCTCGATATATGCATGCACATATTTTGGTTTCATGGAGAAGACAAGATTCAAAGACATCACCAACAACATCTCAAGTAATTTTCTTATTTAAAGTAATGTTGGATGCATTTTGGAGTTTCATCAGAAAGATGATAGCCAATGAAGAGTATGTGAAGGGGGGACATAACAGATTTATTCTGTTAGCCTATAAGACTTATGCAAGGAAGTTTGGTGACTCTCCACTCCTTCATCGAAATTGTTTCAATTTCCTATATTTGGATCAACGGTTGTATTTAGATTGTGTTTGTAACTTGTGAATTTTTTATGATATCAATATATGATTTGTCGGAAAAAAAAATAGGCATATTAGACCACCAAGCAGGCCACGTGTAAAACTATAATCTGGGCCCTGTTAGGAGTTCAGTTTTTTTTTTTTTTCAAATGGTTATAAATAGGAAAATTTGGGTCTTTTCCTAAAATTTTACAAAAGACAATTTGGGCCCTTTTAGTGAGTCCTCACTGACCTGAGCGATTTTTTTTACTAGTAGTTCATTTACACGTAGAGAATAGATATACAGAGAGGGGCACTACAAAGCGTTGTTGCGATCAGGAATGATCACAAATGAGGTAACAATCTCTTTCTCTCTTTACTGGTTTTCTTTCGAATTCGTTGTTTGGTTGCTTGAAAGATTTGAATTTTACGAATTTTGGTGATAAGATTCCATATACGAAGACTGCTACGTGATTAGGATTTTATTGTGCTAATAAAGTTTGCTTTCTTATAATCGTTTTTGCTGAAAACATATGCAAATGTAACCACACCAATTCATTCTGCAATTTATTGTAAATGGAAAAGAAGGGAAAAAAAAACACACAACACAAATCTGTACTATTCACAAAAACCAATCAAAATAATCAACAAACCAAACAAAAAAAACCATTATAGAGACTGTTTTTATTACCCTTTTTCTCATTGTGGTGATGAAGGCTTTGTTGTGTGAGAAGATTTCCCAGTGAATGCTTTCTTCACCTTTGAAATCGAATGCTTTACCTTTGAACCAACACCAGAGAGAATGCCTTGTGATTTCTTCTGAGTTTTGATGATGCTAACTGTATCTTTAGTTTCAACCATCACAATAGAATCTGGACTTGTTTTATCATCTTTATGTTCATCCCCATCCTCATCTTCTTCCTCTGTTTCAGGCTCTTCTTCGATACGAGGTTCTGTTGTTGCAACTTCAGTCTTGTCTGTTCCTTTCCCTTTTTGGATGAGGTCTGATAGCGATTTCCTTGCCACTGTTGGTTCAGATTCTTTGTTGCTCTCAGATTCTCCATCTTTTTTCTGCAATTCTTCTGAAATCTTTACATTCTCTAGCTTTGGAACTTCATCAGCTATTTCCCTTTTCTCTTGGTTTAGAACTTCATCTTCTTGCTGAAAATAGGATTTTATTTTTAGGAGGAATATTTGTGTTCATTACTTATGAAAAAAGCAAGATGATTTTACCTTTGTTGATTTGTCTTGCGTGTCGCTGACAGAAGACAATTTGTCAGTCTCTCGAATCTCTGGTTTTGTTTGTTCTGTCACATCATCGGTGTTCTTCATACTGTTGAAACATTCCTCTGTTGTTTCCTTCTGCAGATTACTAATTCAGTTTAGATATCGACGATTATGAAAACAACAACAATAATTTTCTCTTTCAGACCTCTTCTTCTTTGATAGCAGTTACAGTATCTGTTTGCTTACTCCCGTCTTGATAGATCTCTTTTGTTGCTTCCTGGCCAGTCTTTTCCAACATGTCATTCTTCTGCATTGAAAAATATCACATTACATAGTTCAGTTAGCAACAAAAGAAAACTAGTATAACGATATAGTATCTAAGTTAACTAATAGGCTTCAAATATTACCTCTTCTATGGAAACTCCAGGTTTGATTGCATCTTCTGGCTCTGTCTTCAGATAATCAACCTCGTTCTTCTCCTTTATTAAGCCTGATTCTTCGTTTTGAGCTGCAACTGAGTCATGGCCATCACGAACTTCCGGTTTAACATTTGTACCAATATCTTCCTGGACATATGTAAGTTCATTCTCTTGTTCAGTTGTGTCTTCATATGTGACTGGAGCTTCAAAGTCCTTGGGCTGATCTTGAACTTCGAGTGCTTCTTTTGTGAGAGATTCATCAGCATTAACATCTTCGGGTGCTTCTTCTGTTGGAAAATCCCTGTCTTGAGTTTCAATATGTTCATCATTTGATGCATGCTCAGCTTCCTCAGAGTTCTTTATGACATCTATTGGATCTGTGATTTTCTTCTCTGATGTTACTACCTCGTTGATCTTTTGATCATTCCCTAACACACTGTGAGATTCTTCCTCTTTTTTTACTTGCAGCGTAGGGGAACCATGTTCAACCTCAAGCTCACTCGCATCTTCTTGATCTTTCTTCACTTGTGATGAAAAGGTTTCTTCGGTATCCCTTCTGGCAGAAAGACCACTAAGCTTCTCAACTTGTAACTCCTCATTCTTTTTTTCCTCTTTGATATCAACAATTTGATCTTCTTCTTTAGCAGTTTCATGAGCCTTCTTAGAGGTTTCAAAATCTCTGGAATGATCTTCTTGTAAACTTATCTTCTCTAGTGCTGAAGCATTTACAACCTCCTGTGCCTTGCCATCTTCTTTCTTAGGCTCCTCCAAAGGAAAATCAGAAGATGGAGTCAGAATGTTCTCAGTAGGTACCAATTCTGTAAGTGACAGACTAGCTGGAGTTTCTTCCTTGCACTCTGCAATCTCTCTAGCTTCTTCTTGTAATCTCTCTTCGACATCAACTTCAAACTCTCTGTTTTTGTTATCTTGTACCTTTCCCTCTTCTTTATGTTCCTCTTGCAACTTGATTTCTTCTATTGGATGATATTTCCCTGCAAGACCTCTTTCTTCCTGGATTTTTTCAGTTTCTCCACTTTCATCTTGCAGTAACATGTTTGCTTCAATGATCTCAGAAGATGGAGATTCCTCGACGACTTTCTCATCCTGTTTTTCGTAAGTTACCGGCCCGCTTATATCAGGAACAAGATTCTTCTCTAGTGGTTGTGGTTCTTCCTTGATTGAATGAAAATCATTCCCACTTGATCCAACCTCAGAATCATTGATTGCTCTCTCCCTCTCCAATGTAGTCTGAAGTTCTTTCAAGATTCCAACCACTGGAAGAGTTGAGCTAGTCTCATCTCCATGCTCTGCCTCGCCTTTTTCTGTTGAGAATGTAAAATCATCTGAATTATCATTCTTTAGAGAATCTTGACCTTCGGTAATTGCACCGGGTTTTAGTGTTCCAATATCCTTCAACTCTTCCTGCTCCAGGCATACATTCTCCGGAGCATGTGACAAGCTTTGTCCTTCTGTTATCTCAGCCACCTCAGTATCCCTTTCCTTTGTATCTTCATCTTCTACCTTTGTGACTTTAGTCGAAGTCTCAATCTGATCATCTGATTTCTCTTTTCTTTCCACTTCTGATTCTTTTGGTTTTGTTTCTCCTAAACTCTCTTCCTTTTCTTCAGAACCATGTTTTTCCTCTTGTGTTTCACCTGCAAAATTACGTTCTTGCACAGTCCCTTGATCGTCTTCCCCAGAAGCCAACATGGAAGCTGGACTTTCACTGAATGATTCTCTTGGAACAATTTCAGTAGGGATGATTTCTTCTTCTTGTAACTTATGTCCCTTTGTTTCTTCATCATGAATTTCCTCAACCTCCTTTGAAGTTTTATCATCAAGTACTGAAACTAGTTCAGAGGACGGAGTCTGATGCGCCTGTGATGCTTCAACTGGAAGATTCCGACCACTCGTAGCTTCCACCTTGTGTGATACGTTTGTTTCTTCTTCGTGAATTTCCTGAACTTGCTTTGAATTCTGTTCCTCCTGTTCTGAAACGAAGGATGGAATTTGATTTTCCTGTGATATTTCAACTGGAAGACTCTGATCAACCAAAACTCGAGCTTCCTTTGTTTCTTCTTCATGAATATCCTCAATTTGCTTTGGAAATTTTTCTTTTAGTTCTGAACTAAATGATGGAGTCTGATTTGCCTCAATGTCTAGAGTGTGATCACCCTTAGCTTCTATGGTCTCAGAAACTTCCTGGCTCTTGTCTTCTTTTGACTCCACTTGCTTTGGTGCTTCAAGACTTTCAAATAGAGTCTCATGTGGAATTGTTTCACTAGAAGGAACTTTTTCTGTTCTTGTCTCATCTCCTTCAAGAATTTCTTTGACCTGCTTCGTCTTCTGTTCTTCAAATGCTGCAACCAATTCATAAGATTCTGTTCCATCAAGTCCAGATGCTTCAAATGGAGGACTCATATCTTTTGTTTCAGAAATTTCAAGATCTTTTTCGCTCATATCTCCCATCGGATCTGTTTCCTTGACTTTTCCGTCTTCTATCTTCTCAGCATCTGCAACAGTATCGTGTTCCTCTGGAGGTGATGGAAATGAACTATGAGGTTCAACTGTTTCAACAGCCTCAAGACTTCTCTGGATCTTGTCTTCAACTTGTTCTTCCTCATTTTCTTTTATGTCTTCAAACTTTTCGGCTTCAACAACGGCCTCACCTGAAGCTGATGCAGATGAAACTTGTATAACTTCATCAGATTTTTCTTCTACAGGAATCTGATGTGCATTAGTATCTTCTTCTTCTTCATGAATCTCCTGAATTTCCTTTGAAGCCTGGTCCTCCTGTTCCGAAACTAAGGATGGAATTTGAATATCCTCTGTTTCTTCAACTGGAAGACTCTGATCAACCAAAACTCGAGCTTCCTTTGTTTCCTCTTCATGAATATCCTCAATTTGCTTTGGAATTTTGTCTTCTAGTTCTGAAACAAAGGACGGAGTCTGATTTGCCTCAATTGCTAGAGTGTGATCACCCTTAGCATCGATGGTCTCAGAAACTTCCTGGCTCTTGTCATCTTTTGACTCCTCTGGATTTGGTGCTTTAATATTCTCAAACTCTTCTTGCTTAATGCATTCATTTTCTGATGTCTTTGAGGTAATTGAACCATCTAAACTCACTGTTATAACTTCATCTTCTTTCTTTGTCTCTGCAACCAGAGTCTCATCGTCATTGTTCTCAAAAGAATCAACATGTTTATCCAAATTTTCTTCTTCAAACTCTTTTGTTTTTGTTTCTTCTTTTTCTGTTGAACTGACCTTCTCCTGCTCACCTATGGACTCATTGACTTGTTCCTCCGGTTGAGTCTGATCCATAGAAAATCCAATATCTCTTGTCTGCTCTTCTTGTGCAACCGTTGTTTCTTCCATCTCTACATCGTTAGAGAGTTCCTCTCGTCTCTCGTGGCCTACTGCTGCATTATCTTCTATTTTTAGTTGGACCGCCACAACATCAGATACAGGCTCTTGTGGAATTGTTTCACTAGAATGAAATTTTGTTTCATCTCCTTCAAGAATTTCTTTGACCTGCTTCGGTTTCTGTTCTTCAAATCCTCCAACCAATTCAGAGGATTCTGTTCCATCAAGTCCAGATGCTTCAAATGGAGGACTCATATCTTTTGTTTCAGAAATTTCAAGATCTTTTTCGCTCATATCTCCCATCGGATCTGTTTCCTTGACTTTTCCGTCTTCTATCTTCTCAGCATCTGCAACAGTATCGTGTTCCTCTGGAGGTGATGGAAATGAACTATGAGGTTCAACTGTTTCAACAGCCTCAAGACTTCTCTGGATCTTGTCTTCTACTTGTTCTTCCTCATTTTCTTTTATGTCTTCAATCTTTTCGGCTTCAACAACCGTCTCACCTGAGGGTGATGCAGATGAAACTTCATCAGATTTTTCTTCTACAGGAATCTGATGTGCGGTAGTATCATCTTCACTCGTTGATTCATGCTTCTCTATTTGCTCTTTCTGTAAAGTCGTTTCTTTTTCTTGCTCATTTGGTGGGCATGATTCTTCTTCGTTGGCTTGTACTGTCTCTTCTTTTGTCTCTTGAATTTCTTTATGCAGAGTTACTTCGGCTTGTGGTATTTCTTCGATCTTCTCATCAACGGTTTTGCTTGTTTCCTCAGATTGTTCACAAGGAGATTCAAGGGATGTACTCTGCATCTTCTCAGCTGATTCTTCATATGGGACATCAAGAAGATTCTCATCCTTCTCCTTAGGTTTAACCTCAACAGACTCTTCTCTTCCCTGGCTCTCATCTGTGATTACCTGTTGATTGAAAAAAAAAAAAAAATTAAAAAAATAAAGGAATGCAGAGAAGCCGCCTCCTCAGATATATAGATGGAAATTGTATCATTACCTCATTAGAAAAAATGACGGTCTCCCTTTCCTCTTGTTCTTTATCCGCTTTCAGTTCCATTCTCGGTTCTGTGTCTTCTTTTGTTACTTGGCTTTCTTCTTCTCCAACTATTGGTCTATGCACTGCCTCTGGTTCATTAATATTTGTCTCCAAAGTATTTAAGACTGCAACTTCTTGGACAGTTGAAGTATCTACAGCCTCCGCTACAGTTACGATGGTCTCACCTTGAGGTGGCATGTCTCTCACTGTCTCTGCAGTCAAAGTTTCACCATCACTTTTCTCTGAGAACACTAGCGAAGTTTGAGAATCGACATGTTCGTTGGCTTGTTCCTCCGTCTTAGTCTGATCCACAGAGCATTTTTCATTCAAAGAAGATCCAATATCTCTTGTCTTCTCCTCTTGAACAGCCGCTGTTTCTCCAGTCTTATGAATCTCGTCTTGTCTCTCATGGCTTTCTGTTGCATCGCCCTCACTTAGTATTTGGACAATCGGTTCTTCCTCCTTCACTCTTTCATCTTCTATCTTCTCGGAAACAGTTTCGTGTTCTTGTTCCTCTGAATAAGATGACAATAAACTCTGAGGTTCTGCTATATCGAGAGGCCCAAGACTTTTCTGGATTTTCTCTTCCTCATTTGCTTTTATGTCTTCAAGCTTCACAATGATCCCACCTTCCCGTTCCTCTGATGAAACTTGTATAACTTCATCAGATTTTTCTTCCACAGGACTCTTCTGGTCATTAGGAACTTCATTTGTTGGTTCACACTTCTCTATATGCTCTTGCTGCAACTTTGTTTCTTTTGGCAGGGATGATACTTCTTCCTGGGATTTCTCTCCAAGATCCTTACTTTCTGGTACTAAAAGTGTGTCTTCTTTTATCTCTAATCCATATGAACCTTTCTCTTGAGGCAATGTTACTTCTTCTTGAAGTTTCTCTTCGATCTTCTCATCTACGGGTGTGCTTACTTCAGAAGGACACTCAAGAGATGAACTTTGCATCCTCTCATCTGATTTTACAACCAGATTTTCAACTATAGTTTCCGCTCCTTCATCGCTTTTGTTTCGATCAATATGCTCTGCCTCAGGCTCATTCAGTTCTAGGCCTCTCTGTTTTCCCATAACTTGAATTCCATCCACTTTATTAACCTCTGTCTTGTCATCCTTCAGCTCCTCTTTATCTACTTCCAACACCAGATCTGATGGAATGTCTTCAAATTTATCCTGGCTTTCTGTCTTGGCTACTAGAACTGACTCGGGTTCGTTGTCAAGAAGATTCTCATGCTTCTTCTCCTCATTGCTTTTTACTTGAACGGTCTCCTTAGATTTCACCTCAACAGATTCTTCTGCTTGAACATCAACTTGATTGGGAGGTCTCTCCTGTTGATTAAAATAAACAAATATCAAGGAATGCAGAGAATTCAAAGACAGGCACATCCAAAAGTGTATGAGAAATGAAATAAGCAACAGAATCATAAGCTTGTAAAGTAAACTTGAGCTAGCTCTGTAGTGACAAAAGTAGTTTTGGTCTTGATTAACTACTAACTTCAAAATTTTCAGTTTTCTTTTTGTGGCGTCTTATATGATCTAACCAACAAATGAGCAAAACAATATCTATGGAGTTATATATCCTTACCTCATCAGATGCAATGACTGTCTTAGCCGTCTCTGTCTCCTCTTTCAGGTCAAGACTCAGTTCTCTGTCTTTTATTGTCTCTTGGCCTACCTCTGTTTCATTACTTGTGGTCTCCAAAGTCTTCAGGATTGCAGCTTCTTGGACTGTTGAAGTATTTGCATCCTCCGCTTCAGTTACAAGGGTATCAATCTGTGGCATCAACACATGTTCATGCTCCTCAGTATCCTTTGAAGCTTTCGATTCAATGTGCTCTTCTTCTAGTGTTGGCGTTTCGATTACTGTTGAACTTTCTTGCACCTGCACAGAAAATGGATAAATAGTTTGATCAAATCTGAAACATTTTTTTTCTCAAATATGATCTTTATCTTTGAGGAATTAAGACAAAACCTCTTCTGTTTTCCAGGTTATGTCCTCTTCCTTTTCTCTGTCTCCAGTCATCCCATGTGAGATTTTCTCTGCATCATCTGAGTTTTTGATTGCTTCCACTGGTTCTTCATCCTCTTCTAGAGCCGTTTCATTCACAATGTTCTTCTTCAAGATTCCTTCTACTGAATTCGTTGCATTGTGCTCATGCTCTGTTCCATTTACAAAGGTCTCAGCAGTTGTTGAAGCTTTTTCTTCATCCTTGCTCTTTATCTGGATCTCTTCACGGGTCTGCGTAAGAGTACGCTTTATTAGTGCTGCTGTTAGAGGACGCAGGGAATAATGTAAAACAGAAAACTTACCGAGCTTGAGCTCTCCTCTATGTCGTCTTCATTAGATTTTACAGGTTCGGTATCAACTGTTTCAACAGTCTCGATACTTGGCTGGATCTGTTCTTCCTCATTCGCTTTTCTTTCTTCAATCTTTTTGGCTTTAACAACGGTCTCACCTTCCCTTTCCTCTGAAGCTGATGCAGATGAAAATTTTATAACTTCATCTGATTTAACTTCTTCATTTGCTGGTTCATGCTTGTGGATTTGATCTTTCTGTAAATTCTTTTCTTTATCTTGCTCAATTGGCTCTCCAAGCTCACTACTTTCTGTTACTGAAACAACCTCTTCTTTTGTCTCTGTTCCGTAAGAACCTTCCTCTTGACTTTCTTGATGCGGTGGTTCTCCTTCTTCTGGTTTTTCTTCGATCTTCTCGTCTAAGTTTCTGCTTTTTTCCTCTGATACTTGAGAAGGAGACTCAACAGATGGCTTCTCCATATGCTCAACTGAAATTACATCCGGATGATCAACCAGCTTTTCCTCTTCTTTTGTCTCTGATCCGTAAGCACCTTCCTCTTGACTTTCTTGATGCGGTGGTTCTCCTTCTTCTGTTTTTTCTTCGATCTTCTCGTCTAAGTTTCTGCTTTTTTCCTCTGATACTTGAGAAGGAGACTCAACAGATGGCTTCTCCATATGCTCAACTGAAATTACATCCGGATGATCAACCAGCTTTTCAACTTCTTTTGTCTCTGATCCGTAAGCACCTTCCTCTTGACTTTCTTGATGCGGTGGTTCTCCTTGTTCTGTTTTTTCTTCGATCTTCTCGTCTAAGTTTTTGATTTTTTCCTCTGATACTTGAGAAGGAGACTCAAGAGATGGCTTCTCCATCTGCTCAACTGATTTTACATCCGGATGAGCAACCAGCTTTTCAACTTGGCTCACCTCTGTTTCATCGGTTCTGTTACGATCAACAGGCTCTGCCTCTGACTCATTCACTTCTAGATCTCTCTGTTCCTCCATAGTTTGAGCTCCAACAACTTGATCTACCTTTAACTTGTCCTCCTTCAGCTCCTCCTTATCTACCTTCAAGGCAAGATCTGATGGAATTTCTTCAGATATCTCTGTTTTATTTTGTTCTTTATCCTCTTTCAGGTCAATAATTGACTCTGTGTCTTCATTGGTCACCAGAGACTCAGCTTGTGGCATGTTTCTAGCCAAAACATGTTCATCTTCTTCAGTATCTTTGAATGTTTGATCTGTTGAGGTTTTTGGCGTCGTAACTCTTTCTTGCACCTGCACAAAGAAAGGGATAAATAGTGTTTATTAAGTTTTCTGAAACATGTTTTGCTCAAATCTGGTCTTTAGCTTTGATAAATTAAGACTAAACCTCTTCTGTTTTTCAGGTTTGATAAATTAAGAGAAAAGTAGTTTTGGCCTTAAACAAACGTAACAAACTAAAGCCATTCAGTAATTAACTTCTAAATTTAAGGTTCTTAATATTTATGAAGATAATAATATCCTTACCTCATCAGATGATGTGACGGTCTCTTCCTCCTCTTTCAGGTCGAGACTCGGTTCTGCATCACTCGTCGTATCCAAAGTATTTACAATCTCAGCTTTAGGTATAAGGGTCTCGTCTTGTGGTATATCTCTCACAGACAAATGTTCATGTTCCTCAGTTTCATCTTTTTCTTTCGTATCCAGCCTCGGTTCTGCATCTTTTGTAGTTTCAAGATCATGTAGTGATACACCATCTGTTGAGGCTTCTTCTTCTAAAGCTCTTTCTTTCACAATGTTCTCACCGTTCCTCGAGATTTCTTCTACTGAAACCGTTGCATTGTGCTCAGTCTCTGTTTCATTTACAGAGTTCTCAACACTTCTTGAATCTTTTTCTTCATCAGTCTTTATCGGAATCTCTTCACGGGCCTGCTATAGAGTACGGTTTTCTTAGTTCCGCAGGTAGAGAACACGGACAATTTAAGAACAATATAGATCGAAAAACATACCGAGTCTAAGATCTTCTCCATATCGTCTTCACTGGATTTTACAGGAACCAAAACCTTAGAGATCTCCTTCTCTTGTTCTTGTGAGTCTTTGGTTTCTGTTTGATCTTCTTCTGTTACCGGTTTTTGGAAAACCACCTGCACCTCTTCTAGGTTTTGGGTAGTATCATCTTCTTTCTCCTTCTCTAAAGTCACATCACTTAAAATTATATTCGCATCGTTTGTGTTTTTGTTGAAGCTTTCAGGTTCATGAACAAAGGTTGTGCCTTGTTCATCCGTTTCTGTCTCATTAGCTATCTCTTTAACGATCTTATTGTCTTCCACAACGGAAGTAGTCTTCATCGCTTCTTCTTTTTCGTGTTTTAATTCTTCGGTTTCTTTATTCCCTGATCATATACAACAAGAACAGTTTTGAGTATAAAGTTTCATGTTTTTGAAAACCTTTGAAACTTTCTGAATCTTTGGAGGTTTCTTGATCCATTACCTGAACCATTTAAATCCTCTGCAACATCCTGAGTAATACTGTTTCTGCAGTCATCAAGAGCACTACTCAGGTTTACCTTATCTACTTCCATGGTTGGAGCTTCTTCAGCACTTGTCTGTGAATAAGAAACATGTTAGTATCTCAAAACCTTTAACTTCATCGATTCGTGGGCCTTTAACTCGATATATCGAAACCTATGATTCAGACATATCCCAGATCTCAGACTCGTCTTAAGTCGGAAAAGTTTGTATTGAAAACTTATCAACTATTCCAGATGTAATTCTCAGACATACAAGTTCTTGTAAGATGTACTTTTTTAATTAAAAAGGTGTTCTAAAAATACAGAATCTGTTGCTAGAGAGTAAAACAGGTTACAGATTTACAAGAACTATTTTTAAAGATCTTTAATATCATTTTAAAGTTTTCAATCATCAAGGCTGCAAAAGGATAAAGGCAGAAAAAAAACCCTACTTTTTCAATATAATTAAACTTGCTGGTCACCCTATTTGTAAAATCAAAATTCTGAAAGAGGGAGAGAATATGTATATGTATGTATGTATAATAATAATCATCATCATCATCATCATACCTTTGTAAACTCTGGTTCTTGGATGATGACAACTCCAGTTTCCATCTCTCATGCAGGGAAGAGTCTCTGAGTCTGAGAGGAGCAACGATTTGGAGATTTAGGGTTTGAAAACAGTTGTTTTCTCTGCAAGAAACCTACTGTGACTACTGATTCTGAATCACCCAGTTCATTAGATATACATATGATCAGTTGATATGTATAAAAATGATTTGAAGTCAGTGAGAAGACAGGTAGATGATGAATACTGACAAAAGGAAGCACATTTGTTCGCTGGGGTTGGCTGAGTTGGCTTTTAGATTTAATCTTTTGTGGGCCTTTTGATTTGATCATTCCACATGCAATTGGTAGGGATCCTCATTTACAGCTTTATTATTCTCTGAAAGGCAATCACAAAAATAGAACTAAATCGTAAATTGTATTGAAAAAAAAAACGTGTAGATTAACACGAAAGCGGATAAGCCCAGGGGGAGCCACGTGTCCACAGGATAGCGATGCCGGCATGCAATCCGCGATGACGAAGCCTCGGAGGTCTCGCCAGAAGCAACACGCCGATTCGTCTCCGTCGTCGAAACAGTCCCAAACTGCCGATCTCCCGAACCACCAAAGAGCCATTGTCGGATGATGATGACGAACAGCTACAAACTCTTCACCAATAATCCCAAACCGAGGAAGCGCCGCGCCGGACCGACACAAAGGTGGGCGGTCCTATTGATTTAGCACGTATTATAAGACAACATACAAAAAAATATATCTTCCTTGTTATAAAATTTGACCCCCAAAAAATTTGACCAAAAAAATGTTGACCAGAAAAAACTATCACAATAAAAATTATTTAACAAATTAAACAAAAGTTTGTAATTTTTAACTACAATATATTGTTATCATAGTTTTCTAATAATAAATTTGATACAAAAAACAGTGTCTTTGTAAACCAATACAATATGTAAAATTGTATATGACAGTTTTAATATCCAATAAACTATAAAATAACCCATTTTCAGGAATATAACATCTAATTATACTTTATTCAAACAAAAAAATCAGTTACATACGAAATTAAAAAGATACTAGTATAATTCACTTGCATCAAGTGCGTAAACAAAATTTTAGTATTAATATTTAAATTTTCCTTTAAAGGTATATATTGAAAAACAGTTTATCTTATATTTTTTAAATTTAATATTAATAATAATTATAAAATTCATATATAAAATTATTTTTATCTATAACAACTATATCTAGTAATATCTTAAAATCAAATAGAAAATATATTATAGAAATTATTTTTATATTTTAAATCTTTTTATTATCGAGATTATATATATATCTATTAAATATAATAAAATAATTATTTAAATCAATATAATAAATAGATATATATTAAAAAATAATTTATCTAATATTTTTCAAATTTAATATTAATAACAAAATTTTTATTGTCGAGATTATGTAGATCTACTAAATATAATAAAAGTCTAATTTCGTTAAGTTAACCTGGTAATCAACCAATTTAAAAGTTATTATGAGCTCAAAAGCACTTCCCAATTAATATAAATATATCTATATATCCTCACTACAACAAGAATTTTGGAAAATTTCGAACGATTTTTTTTTTTTTTTTAAAACAAATGTTGTTTCTTGTGATGAAGACATAATAATATTATGTAAAATTTAATTTATTTATCCTGATTCAAATAAATGTTTGTTAAGAATATATTTTTAGTTTTTTTTAATTAACATGGGCTATTCCGTGTCTATAGAAAGGTTCAGACTAATCTTTAAGTAAAGGTATAATCCATAGATAAACCCTTTTTCAGATATTTAAATTGACCGAAAGCAAATGTCTATATTTAGATGGATGTCCAAACAAAAGTATTTTTTAGTAGTTAACTATACTAAACCTTTCATTTGAAACATGAATAGGTGTTATTAATATTTTAAACGAAACATTAAAACAAACCTTGTAAAAGAAAAAATAGTAGGAAGACAAAAAAGAAAAAAAAAGAAGAGAAGAAATTAACTTTACTAGTAGCATTCAGAAATTTAGTGCATGATCATCTTAGTGCACGGTTGTTCGAAGATCTCTTTTATATTTTAACTTTTTAGTTTAGAAAGAAAAATATATAAATGACGAATCCTAAATACTTATCACTATATATTAAAGAAATCGAAAAAGATGGATACCTATATATCTTCTAAAGGAAATGAAAAAATTGATTAACGTGCGGTGCGAAATTAAAATATTTTTTTTTGGATATTCTGTATCCATTGCTTCTGGTCCATTTAAATGTACGAAGAAAGAGTCTATCCATGGACTGCACTTCTGCTTAGAGATTAATTTAAATCTCTACATAGACTCGAGATATCTCTAGATTAATCAAAAAAAAAAAAAATACACCTCCTAAAAGAAATGAGAAAATTGTCAATAGAAGAAACTGAAAATTATAGTCTAACTTAATTATATGAAAACCTTAAAAAAATAAAAAAATAAGTTAACAGTTATATAAGTTACAAAATTTGGATCAAACATAACACTAGATTAATTTAGATTTTACTTACGATTTTAAAATATTAAAATCACAAAATATTTATAATATTATATTTTCTCTGTTTCATTTTAAATATCGTTTATTTTTTCATATATTAAAAAAATAATTAAATTTTCGGTTTTATCATTCATTACTTATATATATATATATAATGTGTTTACACTTAAATGAATAGAGATAAAACTAAAAAAATAATTAAAAATTATATTGAAAATATAAAACGACACTTATAATGAAACAAAATTTATATTTTAAAACGATTTTTAATATTAAACGGAGAAAGTATTATATTGTCATTGTTTATATCAATTCAGAGTCATTGACTTATATAACTAAATCAAAATAAATTTATGTTTTGTTGCAAAAAAAAACTCTTGATATTAGATCAAATATAAATGACGATCGAGATCTGTTAGTCATTGAGTATGTGGGATACAAATAGATCCCCATTTCTTTTGGTATCTTCTAACCTCGTGCCTATCCCTAATTTTAAGCGTAATATTCTATGGCGTTTAGTAGAGAATTAACGTTACCCCAAAGTAGAGAAAAGTGTTTTAAAAATGTATATTTATACTGTGATTATTCTAATTGCAATCAATTCAAATTTAGAAATTTGAGTAATAAAGTATTTTTTATTAACCTGTCTGCTCTTTTTTCCGCTCACCATTAACTAAGTTCTGAATAAATAGATTCTACATGGTAATAATACAAATTAGATTGATATTTTCTTTTCTAAAAGAATCTGTAAGGTAGCAATAATTATAAATTAAATCACATCATCATCATTGATCATAACGTTAGTGGATTCTTCTGCAAATGTTAATAAGACATCGTCCATTTCAATTTCAAAAAAGCTGGCCGCCATTAGGAGGACCGACCCAATTATCCTCAACTTGTATAATATATGCTTTCTATATTTAAATAATATATGCTCAGTAATATATATTATTATCACTGCTTTCAGGCATTATAATTTTCCGACAAATGAAGTATTATCTTTTTGACAAATGAAGTAGTTTTTGTAGATGATATTAAGAAGTTTTTAAACCGGTTATATATTTTTTATTACTGTAATTTTTTTAATTAAAATTGATATCAGATGGAAATTAAAATTAATATACTGACATTTATAAAATAATTATCCTATTAACATATATATATATATACATCATATAATGAAAAAATTTACATCAAAAGAAGTGAATTAAACAATGTTTATTATTTATACAATTTTATAAGTAAAACTAGATTTTGATCCGGACTTCGAGCGCGAATATATTTATTTATAATTTTTTTTTAATAATTTAAATTTTTATTTATTCAATCTAATTTTGTTTGTAATTGTTTAACCCGTATTATAAAACGTGAGTTAATTATTTTGATATTTTTTAAATAAAATATGTATTATTTGAGGGAGTTATTTCAAAAAAAAATAAAAAATTGAAATCATGATTTCGTATTATAAATCATAATCCGCATCCTAACGTAAAATCATGGTTTTATAGATAATTTTATAACATCTTCAAAAAAAAAAACAGTTGTAATCTAATATATTTTTAACCTCTATACATATATTTATAATATTTTGTAGAATTTTTTTGTTTATATGTAAAATTTATTATATGTTTTAATATTTTAATAAATAAATATTTACGAAAGTAGCAACATCATAATCTGTTTATATTTTTTACTGTTTTATTTTTGTTTTTAATATTTATACAATTAAAAATTGTTAATTCATCTTTGTGATCCGTTTTCCAATGAGTAAAATTTATTTTTAATAATTAATAATTAAAACCTACTAATATATTTTTCAACACATCCTGTAGTCGTAAAAATAATTAAAATTTTTTATAAACCAATCCATTAAAACTATAATCGTAAAAACATCAACCATAATTTGTGTTAATATATATTGATTAATTTTTATATTGTATCAAATTAAAGTATATTTTCATATTTTAAACTCATGGAATATTTGTTTAAAAACTTTAATAATCAGAATTGACTAATATATCAATTGAAATTGGTTAATATATTATAAACCGTATTCTAACGTAAGATCATGATTTTAGAGATAATTTTATTATATCTTTTAAGAAAAAACCGTTGTAATGTAATATAAGTTTAATCTCTGTTACACATATATATATAATATTTTTGTAGAACAACATTTGTTTATATGTGAAATTTATTATGTGTTTTAAAATTAATAATTAAATATTTAGAAAATAGCAACAATTTTTTTATATATTTTCACTGGTTTTTAAGTTTCTTTTTAATGTTTATATAATTAAAAATTGTTAATTTATCTTTGTAACCTATTTTCAATGAGTAATTTTAAAAAAAATAATTTTTAATTAAATTGGCTAATATATTTTTCGATACGTCTTGTAGTAGTATAAATAATTTACAAATTTTAAGAAAAACCCGTTAAAAACTATAATCGTAAAACATCAACCATAATTTGAGATGCTGTATATTTGAATAATATAAATATTGATTAATTTTAATACTGTTGTCAAATTAATGTATATTTTAATATTTTAAATTCATGCAAATTTTGTTTTAAAAACTTTAATAATCAAAATTGGCTAATATATTAATTGAAAATTGTTAACACATCTTTTTAATTTGTATTCTGGTAGGCAAATAAGTTTTTATAATAGTATATATAATTAAAATTGTTTAATTTATTTTTCAATCCGTTTTATAATTGTCTAAATATAAAGATTTTATGTTATTTTATATAAAATTTAATTTAATAAAATTTTAAAATAAATACGAATATATTAAAAGATATTGAAAAATATTATGAATATATTTTAGAGTGAAATCATTAGTTAGAGAATATTTAGTATGATCCACATATATATAATTTTTTTGAAGGAAAGGAAGTTTCCCCTATGACGACGCTCCAGTTAGCAATCATTGAGGCGGAAGAGTGGAAGGACGCAAACAACAAAGAGAAGGGAGAAGAGGAGGAGACTGAGATCCTTACCCGACCTATGGAAAACCGTCGGACCACTATATTGCCGTCTTCCCTCCCGATATGTCAAATTGATGCCTCGTGGGGGGAAAATAGCGCAACAAGTGGGTTAGGATGGTTTTTCAAGGACCATTCGGGAAGGAATTACACAGGAGCACAAGGATGCAGACGAAGCCTTTCACCGTTACATGCCGAGCTGGACGGATTACTTTGGGCAATGCTATGCATCCTGGAAGGGGAAATCATCTCGGTGGTAATCGAAACAGACTGCTCAGACTTAGTGGCCATGACAGAAGATCCAGAGGAATGGCCGGGTTTCAAGACGGAGTTGGAACTTTTCAATTACCTTAGAATGTCTTTCTCTTTCTTCGTTATACTTTTAATTCCTAGGAAATCAAATGTCCGTGCCGACTCCCTTGCAAAAGGGGCGAGAGCACGGGGTACTATCTTTTCCCATGTAGGTCATGACGAGTCGGATCGTTTTACTCTTTTGAGTGTTAACCCGATCCGAGCAACAATAATTTAATATATGGTGTTTTTGTTGCCAAAAAAAACGAAGATAATTTTTTATATCCAAATTTACCCTTAATGAATATTAGAAATACCTTAAATCTCCAATGGCATATTTCGTAATATCATGTTTACAAAAACTCTATTTTTTAAATAGTATAGCAAGAAAACAGTTAAATAATGACTGGTATAGGAGTCGCATATCAGTCACGGATTTAAGTTTCGCGACTGATAAGCGAATGATCTACGTAGACCCAAATCTTGCGTCGCAACTTATACCAGTCGTTAATCAGTCGCAAAAATACGACCAATGAGCGACTACCAGGCGTATGTCGTTGATATGTCGTATATCAGTCGCAAACATTATGCGACTGCTTACGACTATCCTCCGACTAATAACCCTTTATCTGATATTAGTCGTAGATTAGTCGCAAATATTCTACGACTACTATGCGACTGAATGTCGACTGTTATACCTGTAGTCGCTAATTAGTTGCAAACCATTAGCGACTAATTAGCCACTATGCTGTCATTTTACGACTAATATACGCCCGATCGACGACTGAAAAACGACTGATAAGTGACTAATTTAGTGACGAATTCAGACAATTGGTAATTCTAAATTGTTCCCCTGATTACTACACCATGCATACAATCAAATCCTCTACACCCAGCATACAATTGCATATAGTTTTAGAGTTAAAACATCTGGAAATATATATACATAACATACCAATTATACGGGAGGTGTATTGGACTATGAATTTTAGGAGATTTTGGGGTTTTTAATAAATCCTCGGTTATTCAACTAAAGATTTTAAAAACTCTTTCCAAATCCTATGTTATTGAACTTGACATTTATGTAAAGTCACTAAAAATTATTTGTAATCTCCTGTTATTCAATCAACAATTTATAAAAATTATATCAAATCCACTGTTATTCGAAAACTTGTTAAAAAGATTTTAAGAGACTTTGCATCCATTTTTAGTTAAAAATAGTTAACATTGTATACACACCACTAAAGGTGTTATTTGGAGATACTTCGGAAAAAATTTGAGAAAAATATACCGCAGTTTCTCTCTTTTTCTATAAACACTCAATTAATATCTTAGTGCAAGTTTTGATTCAAGTTTGGATTACACCAGACAAGTATCTTCTCCTTTCTCTTTCCGGGTCAATTTTGCACCTTTTCGGTTTCCTCGATGATGAAATTTTGTTAGATGTCACTGATTTTCTTAAGGCCCAATGATTAATTGACACGACAAAAGTTGTATGTGTGTGTTCTAGTGCTGGAACTGGGTCACTATATGGTGTGAGAGCAATCAAGAAAAAAAGTACATCGTGGTTTAGCTAAACATAGTGTATTTGCGGGTAATTGTATATGTTGGCAGTGGTCCTCAACACCAACTATTTGGAGGTGGGAATTCACTGGCACTTGCAATTGGAGCAGGTGAATGCATTTTGGCTATTCTACGAATGCAAAATAGACAAGTTTAAGCGAGGAATGTAAAGGCATGGTGGAAGGAGATGCACCACTTAGTGTGGTACTTGTCAAATATATGCAATGGCTTCTCGTGTGACTAACTTATTTGCAACTTCTAGGACATGATCCCCTCTGCTTTGGGGCTATGATCCTTTAGTCCACGAGGACCCATAGAAGTTTACCAATGAATATCATGCAGTTTGTGAGGTATATGTATCTATCCTTTGTTAGAAGCACCCAAATCTGTTTCTGCTCTGTTTGGATAAGCTTTGATTAATTTACCATGTATGTGTAAATTAAAGTGACAACATGTGTATAACATAGAGTTTGTAGTGGAGATGGAATCTCTGAAACTATTGTTATGTACTAAATATTCTGATAAAGAAACATGAGATTTGGTAGCAAAAAAATGCATTTTCTGTGTGTAGTGTAGCAAAAGTATAGATGAACCATTCAACTAGGGTCGTGAACGGTTTTGTTGAACAAATGTTTCACGGCCAGCTAGGCACCAAAGGCAATGCATCATAATATTATGACAATTTATAGTAAATAGGCATATATCTTGTTTGTTAAATATATACTGCAATCAACTGTGGCTCTGCTTTTTTGTTTTAGTCGACAATTTTGCTTACACTTTGAAGCATTTCACATGAATAAAACACCAATTTACACAAGTCTTTATAGGATGAAGAAGAACCGATGAGCTTCAGCTATACTTTAGAGGCCAGTGGCAATGACATAAAGTTGACATGGCAAGCATTCAATACTGTCACAAGAAGGTTTGTGACTTCAAAGACAGCTTCGCTCGCAAATTCAGAACCTCAAAGTTCTTGCTTGAACATTAGGAAAACTGACACATGTGTAGCAAAAATGAGCGAATGAATAGAAAAACCCGCAAGAAAAATAGTTCCAGACAAGAACTATCATTTAACATTTCAAATCACTCAAAGAACTCTCAAGTTTATAGAAAATATCTTACCAAATCACTATAAATATTTTATTTTTATTTTTAAAACCCACCCAAATCGCCCCAATATCCTCAAAATCCACATGTGCATACAATACCAAAACATGTATGCATCTTAAGTTTGCTTACAAGCTAAAAGTAAGTCTAAAGCATAATACTACAAGATTAGAAGACCTAGCTGTTAAGTTTTCGAAACTACTTGAGAATCCATGAAGTCGCAGAAGGCGGGATTTGTTTCACGGAGAAACTTCTCAACCAAAGACAAGTGGTCGATCTTGGTTTGCTGCTTAGCTGCAACTCTGGCCATATCTTCCTCATGACGTGCATTGTAAGCTGCTTGGTCCGCTATATGTTGTTTAGCTTCTTCTAGCTGTTGTTGCAGAGCCAGAAATGATGATTCACTTCCCACATGCTTACGCTTTCCATTGACCAAAGTGTTTTCGAGGCTGCCAAGTCCATAAGGACATCATCTGTCATCCCTGAATGTGGCATGCAAAAAAAAAAAAACAGTTCACAAATTGGATAAAGAACAATTCATAAATTGAAACACAAACCAATTTAAGAAAACAGTGATACCTGAAGAAATAGGTCGTTTTAGTCATCAGTGGTGAGCTCCCGAGGTTGTGCAGCACCGTCCAAGTCTAGATTGGCTGCCTCAAGCTCAGTCTTCTTTTCTTCCAAACTCTTCTAATAAGCTTCAGTGATGCTCTTTGCCTTTAGATCGACGAAAGTCCCATCTGGTTTCGTATGGGTCCTAATAAAGACCTCGTCAATACTTCCGGGTCTTCCAAACTCCTCTTCCTGAAAATTTACACAAAACCGATTTTAAAGTTCAATAAAGACATATGTTAATATAAGCAGACAAAATCAGATTTTTAAGTTAAGGAACTTACCATTTCTTGTTGGATTTGTTCAAAGGACTTTTGGCCAGACAAGTGTATTGCCATTCCCAGACCTTGGCGCTCAGACTTACGAGCATTAGAGGTGGTAATGCTCTTAGCTTTGCAGTCTTATGTATTCCAGTGGGTGGTCATCTCTGTCCACAGTGTTAAGTTTATCCATGGTGGATGCTTACGAGAAGTCCGCGCAAATACCATCCCTTTCATTCGCCGTTGACATATCCTCTCGAAATGCATTTGGACGATCCCTGAGATTAGTGGATCCCAATGGTGAGTTTTCTATATTTCAAAACAGTTTTAGTTAAAACAATACAAACAACATTACTTATACAGAAACGTTGAGAAGAAAAACCTTACCGTGAATTCAATGAAGTATCTTTCTTGTCTGTCCCGAGGAACAACTGTCCAGCTATAAAAAGGCCCATCGAATTTGTTGGTAAATATCCTAGTGATCTTCCTCGTCAGAGCTCCCTTGTCACGACCAAACCTGCAAACAAAGAACCACCACATATAGACAGAACTGAGTCTGAACAAAGCAGACAAAAATGATTTCAAGTGAATAGAACAAACTCATCAAGACTTTAAGACTTTTAAGACTTTATACGCTATCTCAAATGCACACTCAACACTTAGCCTTATGTATAACAGAATTTAGACTCAACAAATCAGACTATATAACTCTATCTCATTGGAATATTAAGACTTTAAACACATGAAGACTTTATATTCATCATAACCAAGTCTCAACAAAGCAGACATATATTATAGCAAGTGAAACAGAACAAATTCATCAAGACTTTAAGACTTTAATCGATTAAGACAGAAATGATTTCAAGTGAAACCGAGACTCAACAAAGCAACCAGACTCAACATGACCTTATACTCATCAAGACAATAGAACAAAAAACAATGCTACTGAAACAGAACCTATCTCAAATGCACACTCATCAAGACTTTGTATTTAAACACATCAAGACTATATAAATCAACACTATATTACAAGACTATTTAAACACATCAAGACTATATTAAACACATCAAGACTATATTACAAGTTAAACATAGACTCAACAAAGCAATCAGACTCAACAAGACCATATACTCATCAAAACCAAGACTGAACAAAGCAAATAGACTTAAGACTTATACTCATCAAGACAATAGAACACCAAACGCTACTGAAACAGAACCTAAACTCAACAAAGCAGACAAAATTGATTGCAATATGCATTGGTTAACAAACGAGAGCATTCAGTAGGGTCATAAGAACCTAGACTCAACAAGGCAAACAAAGCAGACAAAGCAGAACCTATTTCAAACTATTCAAGACTTTAAACTCATCAAACATATTACAGTTAACAAACGAGAGCATTCAGTAGGTTCATGAGAGCCTTACCATGTTGTATTGGGCTTTGGCGTTGGAGATAAAACTTGTGTGAATTGATCACGATCTAGTACTCGTAGGAGAGCATTCAAAAGGTTCATTAGATCATCTTGGAGAACCGGCTCAAGAAGAAGACCTTCTTCTTCCTCTCCATCTTCATCATCATCATCATCCACATTTGGAGCTGCTGAAGAGTGGCTACTATGACCTTGATAAGGAGGGTGTACAACATCTAGAGAGTACTGAAGAGGTAGCGTTGGAGAGTTCTGGTTTCGAGTAGCGCCGGTGCTATTTGCGGCTTCACGAGATCGAGGCTGTGAGCTCTGAAATAGCCTTGCCGGCGGTGGATAGTCGCGGACATGAGAGGTTGAGAAGGTGGGGTATAGCACATGAGGGGATGACTGAACGTGGGAGAAACGAGCTTCTGAAGGCGTAGCTTGGGTGAAAATACTTTTGGAAGGCAGAGCTTTGGATGGCACAACTTCTTTGGAACGGCCTTTGGGCGGCGGAGCTTCGGAAGAACGAGCTTTGTTTGCAGTCGCTTTCACCGATGGCGTGAAATCGTATCGGGTT
Source organism: Orychophragmus violaceus (assembly GCA_030180135.1). Lineage (NCBI taxonomy): Eukaryota > Viridiplantae > Streptophyta > Magnoliopsida > Brassicales > Brassicaceae > Orychophragmus > Orychophragmus violaceus. The sequence goes on along the minus strand of CM058235.1, from coordinate 47,997,461 downwards.
GCTAAAGGGGAGGTTGTTTTCAGCGCCATGGATCCTACTTGTCTCTGGGTTACATTGGGGGCGTTACGTCTCTGAGGAACACCTCATCTCGGACCACCGCCGTGTCCGTTAGCCATATTTTCCGACGAGCTGAGAAAGAACAATCGAACGGAGCTTACCTGGTGAGCGAATCAATCGAAAGACGGAGCTTCGAAATCGAATGGAGAAGTGTGCGATTTGGGGCCTCTCTGATTTAGGGTTCTTGCGCAGAAATGGGATCGATTGGGGATATCTGAAAATCGATTTGGTTTTAACCAATTGATTTTAGTTAAACCAAACCAAGTGGTTTAACTAAAAGCGATTGGTTAAAACCAAATCGATTGGTTAAACCAAAAAATCGATTGGTTAAACCGAAAATCATTTGGTTTAACCAAAAAGTCAATTAGTTTTATTGAAAATCAATTGGTTTAGTTGAAAATCATTTGGTTTAACCAAAAAATCGATTGGTTTAATAAAAAATCGATTGGTTTAATAAAAAATCGATTGGTTTAATAAAAAATCATTTGGTTTAACCAAAAAATCGATTGGTTTAATCAAAAATCGATTGGTTTTATTGAAAATCAGCGGGTTTAATCAACAAATCGATTGGTTTAATCAAAAAGTCATTTGTTTAAATCAAAAAATCGATTGGTTTAGTCAAAATTCGATTGGTTAATCAAAAAATCGATCGCTTTAACAAAAAAATCATTGGGTTAACCAAAAATCAAATTGGTTTTTAATAAAATCAATTGTTTTTTTTAATTAAAATTGATTGGTTTTATAAAAAAATTCATTGGTTTAACCGAAAACCAGATTGGTTTTTAATTAAAATAATAACATTTAAACAAAAACAATTAGACCATAACATTTAAACTATAATAATTAAATAAAAACGATTACTACCCAAACTTTTTAATATTCATGGTACTTGCAATTTTATTATCCAAACTGATATAAGAAAACCTAATAATATTCTTCGACATATTCATCATCAGACGATGAAACATTACATTGAAATTCATCTACTTGTTCTGCATTTCCAACATCGTAATCGAGGTGTATTGGGTTTACATATTGAACCAAGTTTCCGACTTCAACATCGTCAATGGTAGTCAAAAGTACGACATCGTCATTTTCTTGTTGCAACAGAGTTGGTTCTTGAACTTCGTATTCTCCTGAGATATAACTCTTCGGATTTACCTTTACAACATTGAGCAATGAATATTTTGGTTTCTTTGTGTATGGATACAGAATATAGCAAACTTGTTCCGCTTGAGAGGTTGTAAAAAAAAAACAATATATGATTGCAACATATATATATATATATACCTAGAATAAATGGTTCATATTTGTTGTATTTCCTTGATGAAAAGACGTCAATAACACCTCCATTGCTCTTCGGGGTGCCTCTTCCAATAACAGGGTCATACCACTTACACTTAAAAAGTGTGATTTTCAAATCAATCATCCCCTCATACTTAAGTTGTATAATATCAGTTAAGATCCCGCAGAAATCAGCTTCATCTGATGCGTTTGAATAATTCTCTCCTTTAACACATACCCCATAGTTACATGTCTTTCGTCCCTCGCCGTGTTTCTGGATATGGAACATATATCCTCTTGTAAAATACATAAGCCATGTTTTGGCCTTGTTCATGAGTCCATTCACAATCTCTTTAACCCAAGGAGGAAAATGATTTTTGTCATTCCAGTAAGTAACCTGCATATATATGAGAAATCAAAGAGTTGTAATACATACTATTGTACAAAGAGTTGTTTTTAGACATACATATTTTGTCACCCATGTAGAATATTCTTCAGCACTTTTCCGGGCAAGTTCTTCTTCGGAGAGTTCTGAATATGTTGCAGAAATATAATACTATATAAGACGAAGGCATATTTGAGAAATCAAAACACATTCGTATGAAACGGCTGAAAATAATATTTAAGACGAAGGCATATATGTCAATTTACCTCTCAAGCGGCTGAAAATAATCACAATTTCGGAGAACATATGATTGTGCACACTGATAGTCCTTTTCCGAAAGCCATATTTGGTGCATTTATCCACTTGGACGACCTATGCGATAAAATATATCAGGTACTCCATCGACATAATATACGTGGGCATCACCTTCATCGAATCTTGTTAACCTACACGGTAAAAAGTGGTTAAAATTAGAACATACCATTCAAACACATTCGTTTGTAAACCTACGGTAAAAAATGATTCACTTAAGAGTTTACCTTGATTTTGTTTGTATATTTTGTTGGGAATGTCCTGAAATCTATTGTACTTGCTCTAAGTGAAAGTCGTATAGTCGAGATGAGACAATCACATATCACTAGTTAGTCATAACGCTTTGCTAGAAGCCACTTATGATCAATGAGTTGAGAACTCATTGCTAGTGTTATATGATCCTACAGGGTCACACACCTAAGCAAACTGGGCGTTAAAGACGAGGTTGATCATTAATGTAATGATCTAGTGAATGCATATTTGATATGCATTCGATATCAATATTCTGGGGCAGTGTCGATCGATGCAGATAGTGCATCGATCGATGCAACTCGCGGATTAATCAGATTGATTCGGTTTAATCGTTGGTTAATTCTGTTATGGTTTAAGTCGACATATATAAGATATATGGTCGACCTAAACTGTTTTCTAACCTAATTCACAGCCACCAGAACGAGATAGAAACCTCTCTAGAGATTAGATCTCTTACAGGCACTAGCATCCCTCCTGTCCAGTTTGTGTGCGTGTGGATACCAGTAGAGGCACAACGTTTGAGGTGCTTCGTGATCTCGATTATCTGCAAACCTTCCGCTGCTAATCATCAGGTAAATCTGAGATCTCATAGAATCAATTACTTGAACCTTAGATCCTAGGCTCGGAATTCAGACTAGGGTTGCTAATCCTGATTAGAACTGCTAGAAATTCCTTCAGTGGTATCAGAGATTTAGGGTTCCATTGAATCTGTAGCATGTTGATTAGATTAGTTGAATCTGAATCTGTGTATGGTTGATACAAACTTGCTAAAATTCATTTTCATGAAAACCTAGTTTAGGGTTCTGTTCGAAAACGTTTTAGAGTTTTTTCGCATGGTGTCGATCGATGCCAATCCGGCATCGATCGACACAGGGCGAAAGCCCGAATAAAATTTAGGGTTTTTTCGCATGGTGTCGATCGTTGCCAATACGGCATCGATCGACATAGGGCGAAAACCCGAATATAACTCAGTTTTTGCCTAGTGTCGATCGACACAAATGTTGTGTCGGTCGACACAAACCTCGCTAGATTGATGAATCGGTTCAATTGGATTGGACCGGTTATCGAGCTTGGTTAATAATGGTTGAACTCTGTGAATGGTTTAATTGCGATTGGTTTGATTAGGTTGGCATCGACCGATGCTAATGTAGCATCGATCGACGCTGACCGGTATTCAAAACCGGATCAATTGGATTGATCGGTTATCGCGGATTGCTTTTGGTTATCCTGCATCGATCGACACTATAGTAGTGTCGGTCGACATCAGATTTGATGATTAGGTTATTGAACCTGAAATCACAGAACCGAAGCAAGATGAATCAATTAATTATAAGAATTAAAACATAATAAAACTGAACGTTTTAAATGATTCCGTTCCTCAATCAAAATATCAAGTAATCCTTGATGTCATTCCAATCTTGTCAACTGTCAAGACTCATTTCATTGTACGATAGGCTTGCAGTGCAAGGTATCAACAATTACATGAGTAAGGCATGAAGTAATCGTGTTGATGGGCTTGCAGTGCAAGGCATCAACAATTACATGACTGAAAAGATTGGTTTACTTGACTGGGCCATCAAAATCGTTTTGGGCTCAGAGACATCAGGTGGATTGGGCATGAGATGTAAATCCACAACCAAGAGTTATATTGGATATAACTAGCAAAGTTGTTGCTTACCTAGATAGCTAAATTTGGGTGATAGCCAGTGGCTCACTCAAGTTTAGTGAAGTATGGGTCTTGGATCATTATATTCATCTGAGGAAACATTGTTTTGAATATAATGCGAGTTTTCTTAAAAGGTTAAGATTTCTCATTTCTTGAACATCATAACTAAACCTTTTACTTTCTTTGTTCTCAGCTATGACTAACACTCATAATAACTCTTTCTCCCTGCGATCCGTCCTTGAGAAGGACAAATTAAATGGATCGAATTTTCTCGAATGGTATCGGAACTTGAGAATTGTTCTCAAGCAGGAGAAAAGGGACTATGTCCTGGAAACTGTTCTCCCAGAAAAACCGAGAGCCAATGCTGCACATGCAGAAAGGAGTGCTTGGGATAAGCATTCCAATGATGTGGTCGATGTGAATTGTCTCATGTTGGCTACCATGAACTCGGATTTGCAGAAGCAATACGAGAACGTGGAGTCGCCAGTGGAGATGATTACTAGCCTGAAAAGCATGTTTCAGGAGCAAGCACGAACTGAGAGATACCAGAAGGTTAAATCTCTCATTGAATGCAAGCTACCAAAGGACAGTCCGGTCAGTCCTCATGTCATTAAGATGATGGGTTATATCGATAACCTGGGGAGGCTAGACTGTCCCATTAGCCAAGAGTTGGCTACTGACATCATTCTGCAGTCACTGCCGTCAAGTTATGATCAGTTTGTTATGAACTATAACATGAACAACTTGACGAAGACGTTGACTGAACTGCATGGCATGCTCAAGACAGCTGAGCCTAATATCAAGAAGGGCACTCCTAATGTACTTATGGTACAAGGGGGTAAGAAGTTTAAGAAACTTGGCAAAGGCAAGGGAAAGGGCAAGGCAGTCCAGGTTGAGAACCATGACACGCCTGCGCCAGCCCCGAAGCCCAAGCCGGGCCCATCTGAGACTGATAAGTGCCATTACTGTAAAGAGCCTGGGCATTGGAAGAGAAATTGCAACAAATTCTTGGAAGAGAAGAAGAAGAAGAAGAAGACTTTCGAGACTTCATCTTCAGGTATTTATGTTATAGAAGTAAATGTTACTACTTCTGGTTCTACTTCTTGGGTATTGGATACCGGCTGTGATGCTCATATTTGTACAAATATGCAGGGCTTAAGCAACAGTAGGACATTGGAAAAGGGACAAGTGGACCTACGCGTGGGGAATGGGGCAAGAGTTGCTGCATTAGCCGTATGAACATATAACTTGTCTTTACCTTCTGGTTTGGTGTTAAAACTTAATAACTGCTACTATGTACCTGCGATAAGCAGAAATATTATTTATATTCCTGTTTTGGATTTGGAAGGATATCAGTTTTCAATTAAGAATAAATGTTGTTCTTTTGATTACAATGATATATTTTATGGTAGCAGCCCATTAGAGAATGGACTTTATGTTTTAAACCAAAGCACACCAATCTATAACATTAACACCAAGAGATTCAAATCAAATGACACGAATCAGACTTTTCTATGGCATTGTCGTTTGGGCCACATAAACGAGAAACGGATTCAAAAGCTCCATAGTGATGGGCTTTTGGGCTCATTTGATTATGAATCATGTGAGAAATGTGAATCTTGTTTACTAGGCAAAATGGCAAAGACCCCTTTCAACAAACAAAATGAAAGGGCCAGTGACCTATTGGGCCTTATACATACGGATGTATGCGGCCCAATGAGCACAAGTGCTAGAGGAAATTTTCGATACTTCATTACCTTCACTGATGATTTCAGCAGGTATGGCTATGTCTATTTAATGAGACACAAGTCGGAATCCTTTGAAAAGTTCAAAGAGTTCCAAAATGAAGTACAGAATCAACTTGGCAAAAGTATTAAGGCTCTTCGATCAGATCGTGGAGGAGAATACTTAAGCCAAGAATTCAGTGATCATTTGAGAGATTGTGGAATTGTTTCACAACTCACTCCTCCTGGAACACCACAATGGAATGGTGTGTCTGAGAGGAGGAATCAGACTTTATTAGATATGGTTCGATCAATGATGAGTCTCTCAACTCTTCCATTATCCTTTTGGGGATACGCTCTAGAAACGTCTGCGTTTACACTTAATAGGGTTCCGTCAAAATCAGTTGCAAAAATACCACATGAGATGTGGACTGGAAATGTTCCAAGTTTGTCTTTCCTGAAGATTTGGGGTTGCGAAGCTTATGTTAAGCGATTAATTACAGATAAGCTCGAACCAAAATCTGATAAGTGCTACTTCGTTGGTAATCCTAAGGAAACCAAGGCATACTACTTTTACAACCAATCCGAGAACAAAGTGTTTGTTGCTTGGAACTGCGTCTTTCTTGAGAGAGAATTTCTTTCCAAGAGAAATAGTGGGAGTAAACTACAACTCGAAGAAGTTCGAGAACCGCAGGAAAATGCTCAACCCGTAGAGGAAGAGCAACAGTTGGATCTACAAAGAGTTGTAGAGACGGCGCCTGTGGAGCCTGAAATTCGCCGATCCGAAAGGATCCGTCACGAACCCGAGAGATATGAATTTCTCGTAACCAATTGTCATGATTTGTTGATCATTGACAGTGACGAGCCAGCGAATTTTGAAGAAGCGATGATGAGCCCTGACTCCGAAAAGTGGCTGAAAGCCGCTGAATCCAAAATGGGATCCATGTCACAAAACCAAGTATGGACTTTGGTTGATTTACCCGATGGTGCAAGACCCATTGAGTGTAAGTGGATTTTCAAGAAGAAAATTGATGTGGATGGAAATATTCAGATATATAAAGCAAGGCTAGTGGCAAAAGGTTTCAAACAAATTCATGGTATTGACTATGAAGAAACCTATTCACCTGTCGCCATGCTTAAATCCATTCGGATTCTCCTAGCAACAGCTGCTCATTATGATTATGAGATCTGGCAGATGGACGTGAAAACAACTTTCCTTAACGGAATACTGGAAGAGGATGTGTACATGACACAACCCGAAGGTTTCATCGATCCTGATGCAGCTAGGAAAGTATGCAAGCTTCATCGATCCATTTATGGATTGAAGCAAGCATCTCGGAGTTGGAATCTTCGTTTTGATGAAGCAGTCAAAAAGTTTGATTTCATCAGAAGCGAAGAAGAACCATGTGTTTACAAGAAGACTAGTGGGAGCGCAGTTGCATTTCTCGTGTTGTATGTAGATGACATACTTCTTCTCGGAAATGACGTTCCGTTGTTACAGTCTGTTAAGACTTGGCTCGGAAGTTGTTTTTCAATGAAAGACATGGGAGAAGCCGCGTATATTCTTGGAATAAGAATCTATAGAGATAGATTAAACAAGTTGATTGGACTGTGTCAAGACACTTATATCGATAAAGTCTTACACAGGTTCAGAATGCAAGATTCCAAGAAGGGCTTCATACCAATGTCTTATGGCATAAGTCTCAGCAAGAAGCAGTGTCCTGAGACACCTGCTGAGCGAGATCGCATGAGTCAGATTCCCTATGCCTCGGCGTTGGGATCCATCATGTATGCCATGCTCTGTACTCATCCAGATGTTGCTTGTGCTTTAAGCATGACGAGTAGATTCCAATCGGATCCAGGTGAAAGTCACTGGACATCAGTCAAGAATATTCTGAAGTATTTGAGAAATACTAAGGATAAATTCTTGGTGTACGGAGGAAGTGATGAGCTGGTAGTATGTGGTTACACAGACACAAGTTTTCAGACAGACAAAGATGATTTCCGATCGCAATCTGGTTACATCTTCTGCCTGAATGGCGGTGCAGTCAGCTGGAAGAGTTCCAAGCAGGACACTGTAGCAGATTCCACAACTGAAGCTGAGTACCTCGCTGCTTCTGAAGCGGCAAAGGAGGCTGTTTGGATCAAGAAGTTCATCACTGAACTTGGTGTGATTCCTAGCATTTCTGAGCCAGTGGCTTTGTATTGTGACAACAATGGAGCCAGAAATCCAAACACATAGAAAGGAGATATCACCTTATCCGTGATATTGTGAATAGAGGAGATGTGAAGATCAACAGAGTCCCGACGGATGAGAATGTTGCTGATCCACTGACCAAGCCCCTCCCAAGGCCTAAGCATGAGTTTCATACTACTGCTGTAGGCATTAGATTTCTTAAAATATGATCTTGTTTTCAGTGGGAGTTATATTTGGTTTTTAGTTATGACTTGATGTTCGTAAAACATAATTTGGTTATGTTATTTTAATGAAATTGTTTCAGCATTATTTAATTGTGTTATTAAATAATTGTCCCAAAGTAATTTATGACATTTTATAGGTTATCAAGTATGTGACTTGATCATGAAACCCTATAAGAAACAAATGACATAAATTATAAATGGTCCCTAGTCGAGGTTGTTAAAATGGGACACTAACAACCACGTGAGACTAGTATGTGAGGTGACTGATGACTATGTTTCATGGAGTCATTTAATAAGTGTATTAAAGTCAATCACATAGATATGTGTTAGAGAACACATGATCGGACTTGACCCGTTAATGAGAACTCTACAAGATGTTATATGAGTGTCATAAGAGTTTCTCATTACGACTAAAGAGAGTAGTCCTTAGACCTGAGTTCATCATGTCCTATCTTATATGGATTGGTTCGTCTTGACTTTGTCAAACGTCAGCCGTAACTGGTGATCATAAAGACACTGATTAGGCGTATCATGAGATATAAAAGAGACATGGATGGAACAAGATGGGATTTGTACCTTCTATATAACAGGAGTTAAATATCTCTGGGCCTATCGAAGATTTGATACTGGAAATGCGTGGCCGCGCTCAAACGAGGTGATTGTCAGTCGTTTGTTTTATCAGTACAAATCGGGATTCGATAAACGTGATCTGGCTTAATAAGGATGACACAGTTCTTGCCTTATGCTAGATTGAGATATAGCTACAAAGGGATTAAAGGAATAGATGATTCCAGTACAAGTGGGAGATTGTTGGGAATGTCCTGAAATCTATTGTACTTGCTCTAAGTGAAAGTCGTATAGTCGAGATGAGACAATCACATAACACTAGGTAGTCATAACGCTTTGCTAGAAGCCACTTATGATCAATGAGTTGAGAACTCATTGCTAGTGTTATATGATCCTACATGGTCACACACCTAAGCAAACTGGGCATTAAAGACGAGGTTGATCATTAATGTAATGATCCAGTGAATGCATATTTGATATGCATTCGATATCAATATTCTAGGGCAGTGTCGATCGATGCAGATAGTGCATCGATCGATGCAACTCGCGGATTAATCAGATTGATTCGGTTTAATCGTTGGTTAATTCCGTTATGGTTTAAGTCGACATATATAAGATATATGGTCGACCTAAACTGTTTTCTAACCTAATTCACAGCCACCAGAACGAGATAGAAACCTCTCTAGAGATTAGATCTCTTACAGGCACTAGCATCCCTCCTGTCCAGTTTGTGTGCGTGTGGATACCAGTAGAGGCACAGCGTTTGAGGTGCTTCGTGATCTCGATTATCTGCAAACCTTCCGCTGCTAATCATCAGGTAAATCTGAGATCTCATAGATTCAATTACTTGAACCTTAGATCCTAGGCTCGGAATTCAGACTAGGGTTGCTAATCCTGATTAGAACTGCTAGAAATTCCTTCATATTTGCCTCAAAGTAGTGCTCTGAGAAATAAGATATTTTGTCATTGAGATACCATTGAACAATCGAACCTGCTGCATATCTTTGTTCTTCGCTTTCCCTTTCAACTTCTTGAAAAACCTTTCAAAATGATACATCCACCTATATTACATGGGTCCTCCTAATTCAGCTTCGTATGGGAGATGTATAGGCAGGTGCTCGAAAAAAAGGTGGAAAGATCTTTTCCAAATTGCATATGATCAAGACTATGTTTTGTTTTAGAATTTGGACGCGACTTTTCTGCAAAGTTCTTGCACATAGGTCACGGAAAAATCCTCCAACTCCTACAATATTAACAAAGTTATTGTAAAATAGTATAAGAGGTGGACATTTCACACTTCTCAAATAATAGCATAAGTATTAGTACATGATAACACAAGGTGGAAATTTCGGTCTAGGAGTTCTTGATAGGTCAAGATTTATCCATATTCTACTGCAAGTGCACAGTTATGCTAATGTAGTATTTCAGGGTATCGTATCCACAAGGACTCAAGTTTCACATTATGGATTACATGTCTTTCAGTTAAGCTAAGGCAACCAAGAGAAAGCAGTAAATGAATGCAAGTAAATTAAAGAGTATTTTCAATGGGAAAAAGGCGTCAGACTTAGGAAGTTCTCGGGAATTATACAATGCCAGATACTTAACTAACCGGATTCAGATTAAGCACAAGTTCAAGAACTAGAAACACAATGATAAACAATCCAACTCTCGCTGAGATTTTTTTCTATATCTAGCAACCTAGCGATCCAAATCTCTTTGTGATCCTAGAGTTCTAAACAAGCATTAGGAACAGGTTCTTCGGCTCACAATTCTCCTAAACCAAATCTCTTTGTATCTAGTCAAATTGCTCACACTAAGTTAATTCAGATTATAACTCACACTCTCGTGCTAAGTTAATTGTTTCAGATCTAAATCCTAGGTGATCAGTCCAAAATTCAGTATTAAGTACAACTTAGGCGATGACCGATTAGATTTGGAATCCTAGTCAATCAGTTATCTAAACATGCATAAAAACCCTATGAGAATTCCTAAATATAACTAGGTTGCTACTCAGACATATTATCAGATAAACAACACATCATTGAATAGAAAACCAAGACTGAATAGATAGATAAAAAGGGGTTCGAAATCCTTCTCTCAAAGGTTACAAGTAGCAAGAACAACCCCTTGGCACCAAATATCTCAATCTCCAAAGCAAGAACAAAGTAAGAACTAGATAATGATACTGAGTCTGAAAAACCTAATTAAACTCCTAAACACGTTTTGGGGCTAGATTAGAATTAGGGAAAACTTCTGGGAAACTTTGCAATTCTTCAAAAGATGTCTTCAACTCAGCGTATAAGTCTTGTCGCCCTCAGTGTCGACCGACACCAAGGTCAGTGTCGGTCGACACCTAGTCGTGGTCGAGACACCAACTTCAGCTCATTTCACAGATCGCCAGAAACGTCCTATAATCCCACTCTTTGCTCCAAACGCAAGTCTACCTGTAGAAGGCTCAATAGACTCGAAAAACCAGGTTAAATACTCAATATATACAACTAGATCAGGGTTGAAAAGTTAGAAAACCATGATATATCAACTCCCCCACACTTAGATCTTTCTTGCCCTCAAGCAAGTAAAGAACCAAAGCATAAGAAAGAGGTTTGAAAACTCAGAAACTCATTTCGTCCTAGGAACTTTCGCATTCACATTCACTTAGTAAGCCACTGAAAATTTTCCTGCAGAGATCAAGACCACAATGTACTTCCCCCACACTTAGCAACTGTCCCAAGTAAACTCCACAATCAGATTAGGATATTCAAGTTCACCACACTAACGTCTGTATACAATTAGGTGCGGTCTCATAGAGGGAGTATCGATCAGAGGACACATGGACTCAACTCATTCAGTTCTTGACCACCAAACCGTTGGTTTCTGGTTCCTTTCTTTTCCCTTTCTCCTTTAGATCTGATTTTCCCCACTGGGTATCATTTTATTTTTTCTATCAGTGCTCTTCCCTTTTCACTTGGGGTTTAACTTTGGATCTTTCCATGGATACATAAGAGGTAATAGGGGTCTCTACCACTCCCGTGACCACTTCGAAGCTACTAGCTTATCCGCAGTTTATTTCTCTTTTTTTTTTTTACTTTCAAGGGAGGGGAAAATCAGAAACCATACTCAAACAGGATCATAGGCTGTGTCAAGTACATCAGAGGAATCCGATCCAGAGATACCAAGCCCCTAAGTGAGAAAATAAGTCAGGATTAGAGGTGGATTTAGTGATGGATCCTCAGAATACCTGGTTAGATATGGGTGTCCTTGGTAAGTTGATTTGTGTGGGGTTTTCTAATAGTCATATAGCTACTGCAAGTCCATCCAATGGTCAATTAGTTCCTGTTCCAGCAAAAAATTTCCTCGAAAAATCACAGTTTCATACACATTTTGACTCAATAAAACCATTTTGAAAACAAGGGACTGACTCTAAGAAAATAAAACACAATGTCAGTAACCACCTCCCCCACACTTAGACTGCACTGTCTCCAGTGCAATCACAGCTTGGGTTCAGAAGAAATCAATTTGGAACAATAGAGTTATTGAGTTAAAAAGTCGAACCTGAAAACGACCGATGTCGACCGACACTAAGGTCAGTGTCGCCCGACATCAGGATCGTGTGATCATACGCAGGATGTGGAGTCTGTCGTGGTTGAGTTCATGGGTTAGCGCTCAGTTACTCACCTGTTAGCTGCGTTAGATCACTCAAAATCACATAAGAAACAACAGAGATGATGCATAAACTCAAATAGTCAAGGTTCCAAATAGACGGGACTGACAGACTGACTCAAAAGAAACATCAAAATGACTCAAGAGAAAGGAAAAAAAAAATGCAGAATCAGCAGCAAGTGTCTAGAAGACTGGAGAATCCTCATCATCCATCTCCTCGGAGTCAGCAGCCTCCTCGATCTCCTCATCCTCTGAGCTCACATGGGCTGTGGGTGGTGAACACGCTGTGAGCGTTGGCAGGATATGCGGTGAACTTTCTTCCAAATTCCCTTAAGAACACATGCTGCCCACTTCTGAAACTGCCCTGGTGGCATGTCTTCTGTTGGTCCTGGAAGCTCGGGAAACCCATAGGTCTCATCTGGATCATCATCAGAAACAGCCTCATGCTCAGCAGCAAAGGCAGTAGCTCCAAAAGAAGCCCCTCTAAGTACGGTAGAGCGACGCGGAACAGCCCGACAAAACTCTACATTAGGCTGAAAAAAAGTGAAAGAGGCTCATCTGTGATGCCTGTAAGCGCGGTCTCCGGGAGGGGAAAGAGACGCTCAACGCAGATGTATCAGTGAAGCGCCACAAGAACTGTCTCCCACTGATATCTCCCTTGATCCACTGCATGCTCTTCAGGTGTGTAAAGTCCATTGTGGACTTCTTGGTGCATATGGTCATCTGACTCCTGTCAATCTGAAAGTGGTCAAAAATAGGAGTTAGTATACTCCCAACAGACTCTGTCTTCGTTGCCTTTCCACCGAATGCCCTTGTCTTGAGATCCTCTAGATGATGGGCAAAGACAGCTCCCATGTTCACATCAACCACTAAACGAGCATCCTGATACACACTCTCATCAATATTGTCGCCAATCCCAAAATAGAGCAGCAGAAGCTCAGCTATCCTCATCATTCGTGGCTCCATCTTGCACATGATCGTGTTGGGGAACAAGCGGACAAGGTATCGCAAGACCGGATGTCGCACTGCAGACTGTCGAGTGGTCTGAGAGTCATACACTCCATTACCAAAATGCTCCCAAAACACTTTCACATCGAGCCACGGCTCAGGCTGGTTTATGCACTCCCTGTTCCGGTTGAACGAGTAGATGTCACATAGCTCAGGGATAGTAATCATGTACCTCACACCCTTAGCCATGAAAGCCAACGTCCCTTCAGAAGCCTTTCTCACCACTTCATTAGTGTAGTACACTCGGACGGTCGCCATGAACTGTCGAACCAGCTCCTCATGCATATCATAGTACTTGGTAAAGATGGTACCTAAGCCTATTATCCTCAGAATGCGCAGGCCGTCTGATCTGATCTTCAGCTTGTTCATCGTGGTTGTACAAGTGATTCGTGTGGGCAAGAGATCAACGCCACACCAAGCGTTGTAAAACAGGTAGTCATAGTTATCCCACTGCTCCGAGATCGGTCTGTGGGTGCAGGCGCGCTTCTTTACTTCTACCGCATGCTCGTCTGCAAAGAAAGTGACTTTGAACCGCTTCTCTTCCATTCTTGACCAAGATGCTTGATTCTGATCGTCACGGGCATGAGTGCCGGCAGTGTCGTGTTGCTGTGACGAGGAGCCAGAGCCAGCAATGTCAAAGACTCGTCGTGGACGCTTCCTGCGGTTCTGTGAAGGATCCATCTGCAAGACGAACACACATACATAAAAGCATAAGGTTCAACAAATTCAATTTTTGCAGCATCATAATCTCATGAGTTGAGGTCAGATAATCATCCACAGCATCAAAACTAATCATATTCCACTACAAACTCATCCTAGACATCAATATATCGATCCAAATTCGAAGCTTTCTTTCCTTGAACACGAACTGGAAAATGGAGATTCAGAGTCATACCTTCGCAGATCGATTAAATTGATACTAGAAATGGATAAAGCAAGGAAAAACAAGTGGAATGGAGCTTTGAATCGTCAAAATCGGTCAAGGAACGAGAGAGATGAAACTTTTTGGAGGATTTTCAGCGAGAGGAAAAGTGGGGAAGAAGATGTCGGGTCGAAGGTTTTAAGAAGACTTACCTTGATTTCATCGATGTCGACCGACAATCAACCTCAATGTCGACCGACACTCGATTTCATTTCCCAAATCGACCCTATGAATCGACTGAGGTCGATTATCGTCCGTGCTCGAAACTTCTTCGAGATTGATGTCGGCCGACATCAAGTAAGTGTCGACCGACACTGACCTCTCAATGCTATTGGTTCTGCAAGACTCGAGACAAAATACCAAAAAAAAAGAAATCAAAGTGCAAGACCAAAAATCCTAATATATACAACTTACCAGTGGGTTGCCTCCCACTCAGCGCTTGTTTTTAGTCGTTATCTTGACTATGATGGGAGATTAGACTCCCGGGGGTTTCAACAGAGGCTGTGAGTGCCTCTGCGAAAGTCTCCTCATCCATGGTGGAAAGTAATCAGTGTCAGCGTGAGATCATCCAAGGAACGAAGGAATGAGATGTTCTCCTGCATTCATAGCAATGGAATTAGTATAAATGAGTTGTGAAGATGCATACCTCTGCTTTGGTGGAGCCCTGTTGTTTGGAGCTTTCTGCTTATAAGCAGTTGCAAGCTCTGAAGATGTTAGAGTGGAATCTTTAGAAACCACCATCTTCTTTTCTCCAGGATCAGAAACTGAAGCCTCACTAGTCCGAGCTTTTTGCTCCACCTCAATGCTAAAGGCTTGACCGTCAATAGAAGACATTCGCAGCTTATCCATCTTGAAGTGCAAAGGCTTATCTCCCAGGTGGAGATCAATCAGACTATGCCTCACATCGATCATTTCTCCAGCAATAGCTAAGAAGGGTCTTCCCAATATCAGAGGATCATCCGGTTCACTATCGTACTTCAGCACTACAAAGTCTGTTGAGACTAAGTAGTTCCCAACTCTGACAAGGACGTCCTCAAGAACTCTTTCTGGAATCCTCCTTGATTGATCAGCTGGGAATAGAGAGATCCTAGTCTGCTTGAAGTCTGTCAACCCCAACCTTCAGCCACAGAGTATGGCATGAGGTTCCCAGCAGCTCCTAAATCACATAAGGAATGCTTGAAGCCATCCTCAAAGATTGAGCAATCTAGCACGAAGACACAAGGATCATCTAGCTTCTCTGGAATCTGATTATGCAGCACATCACTGATTTGTTTAGGCAGCACTACCACCCAGTCTCCTAAATCTTTATCCATGGGGATCATCCTATCCGCATACCTTTGAAGACAAGGGTGAATTGGCAAAACATCAACTTGTGGGTACTCATTCAGCTTCTTGTCCATTACTTCCAAGCATTTGACTTCATCAAGCTCTTGTTTAGACTTCATTACCACCTTAGGGAAGGATATTGGAGGCTTGTAGACCATCTCTTCAGCAGTACCACAAGATGCCGGTGAAATTTGACCTTCTCGCACGGAGTGTCGACCGACGTTGGATTGATGTCGGTCGATATTAGCCAATTATCCATCGATGTCGGCTCCATAATCGATCATAGTCGATTTTCGTTCGTCGTGAGGACTCGAAATCACTGTTGAAGATGGGTGACGGCCGACGTCAAGGACAGTGTCGGTCGATGTTGAGGTTGCAGCTTCGGATTTTTGAATATCTTTGACAATTTCAGCTGTCTTAACCTCAAATCCTTCTCCTTGATCCAGCCCATCCTCAACCTGAACTGACAAAGCATTGATGTGGGTGTTCATAACATTCTTCCCCTTGACTGAACTTGAAATCTGGTTCACTTGTGATTCCAATTGCTTCATATGTGTGCTCGAAGACTCAAACTTCCCATCTAGATCAGTGTAGACAGCATCTAACTTCTTATTGAAAATCCACAACAGTCTTCATCTGACCCTCTAGCAATTGCTCTATCATTGCTTCCAACTTACTCTCCTGAGCACTAGTAGCAGGAGGCGTCTGATAGGAAGATGATCCATAGGTCCTCTGATAAGAGTTGTTCTGCTGAAAAGGCTTTTGGTAACCAGCATTCTGACCATATCTAGAAGAGTTTTGATTACTTGTGAAAGCACTCTTCTGTCCATCAGTGAAGAACTTGTTGCCTTGCTGATTCCCAAACCTGTTTCCTTGAAGTCCAGAACCACCAATGTAGTTCACATCTTCTTCTGTGAAACCTTCTTCAGGTCCAAACTCTTAAACATCTTGAGCAAAATGGACATGCTTCTTGCCAGTCAACAAGCTGTGAACAGTATCCAACTTGTTCTTCATCTCAGCAATCTGGAGATTATCAACCTTTCCACCAGACTCTTTCCTCCTCTGATCTGCAGTCTTAGTACTGTTGCTGCTCACCAAGTTCTCAATAAATATCTTGGCCTGCTCAGGAGTCTTTGTATTGAAGTTACCATTGCTGGCAGCATCTAGCACAGACTGGTACCAGAGATCTACACCTCTGAAGAAAATGCCCAGCAGCTGAACTTCAGAGAATCCATGATGAGGACAGTCTTGTTGGTACATCTTAAACCTTACCCAAGCAGACTTAAGTGGCTCTGTAGGTCCCTGAGTGAATGTCAAAAGATCCTGTCTGAGCTGATCGGAGCGAGCATCATCATAGAAATGCCGCAAGAACTATCTCTTCACTGCATCCCAAGTGGTTAACTTCCCAGGTGGAAGTTGCTTAAGCCAAGTTGCAGCCTCTCCAGCAAGAGAATATGGGAAAAGCTTGTGGAAAAGGAAGTCATAACCCACTCCATTGTGCTTCATCCCAGTGAAGAAAGCTTCAAAATCCTCAATGTGGTCCACGGGTTGCTCACGCGGAAGACCATGGAAAGGATGCTGCCTCAGAAGTGCATAGTAGGCAGTCTTGAGCTCAAACTCATTCCTCTCGAAAGGAGGAGGTACAATTGCTGACCGGTTAGCATAAAACTTATCGGGTCGGTTGTAGTCAGCAAGAGTCCTCTCAGCAGCAGGACGATTAGGTTGCTGTCCATTAGCTCCAGGATGAGCAACCTGCCTCTCACCTTGAGGCTGCTCAGGTTCAGGGATCACATTCCCTTGGGCATCAATCCCTTTCCCCAGAGCATTGTAGGGGTTGTTCGGTTGGTCTCTCAGAACTCCTTCAGCATCAGGTATCAAGATCAAACGATTGTTCATCATCCTTGAAGTTCTCTGAGCCTTTCTGTTTGTTCTCTCGAGTTTAGCTAGCTCCTCAAGTCTGAGGTTAACAAGTTCTTCGTCCGGGTTGCTTCGGGTGTGTCGATTTGGCATACACTGATTTCAGAGGTGAAATCCGCGCTTGGTGTCGGGCGACACTAGAGTGGTGTCACTCGACACTGAGTGCGTCTGTCGATTCCGGCAGCAACAAAAACAATCCAAACAAGAGAATCTGAGTAACAAAAGAAATAAAAACGACTTAGACTAAACCTTAAAACAAAATCTATCGGCGAACTCAGTTGAGTCCCCGGCAATGGCGCCAAACACTTGATAGGTCAAGATTTATCCCTATTCTACTGCAAGTGCACAGTTATGCGAATGTAGTATTTCAGGGTATCATATCCACAAGGACTCAAGTTTCACACGATGGATTATATATCTTTCAGTTAAGCTAAGCCAACCAAGAGAAAGCAGTAAACGAATGCAAGTAAATTAAAGAGTATTTTCAATGGGAGAAAGGCGTCAGACTTAGGAAGTTCTCGGGAATTATACAATGCCGGATACTTAACTAACCTGATTCAGATTAAGAACAAGTTCAAGAACTAGAAACATAATGATAAACAATCCAACTCTCGCTGAGATTATTTATATATCTAGCAACCTAGCGGTCCAAATCTCTTTGTGATCCTAGAGTTCTAAACAAGCATTAGGAACATGTTCTTCGGTTCACAATTCTCCTAAACCAAATCTCTTTGTATCTAGTCAAATTGCTCACACTAAGTTAATTCAGATTATAACTCACACTCTTGTGCTAAGTTAATTATCTCAGATCTAAATCCTAGGTGATCAGTCCAAAATTCAGTATTAAGTACAACTTAGGCGATGACCGATTAGATTTGGAATCCTAGTCAATCAGTTATCTAAACATGCATAAAAACCCTATGAGAATTCCTAAATATAACTAGGTTGCTACTCAGATATATTATCAGATAAAAAACACATAATTGAATAGAAAACCAAAGACTGAATAGATCGATAAAAAGGGTTTGAAATCCTTCTCTCAAAGGTTACAAGTAGCAAGAACAGCCCCTTGGCACCAAATCTCTCAATCTCCAAAGCAAGAACAAAGTAAGAACTAGATAATGATACTGAGTCTGAAAAACCTAATTAAACTCCTAAACACGTTTTGGGGCTAGATTAGAATTAGGGAAAACTTCTGGGCAACTTTGCAATTCTTCAAAAGATGTCTTCAACTCAGCATATAAGTCTTGTCGCCCTCAGTGTCGACCGACACCAAGGTCAGTGTCGGTCGACACCTAGTCGTGGTCGAGATACCAACTTCAACTCATTGCACAGATCGCCAGAAATGTCCTATAATCCCACTCTTTGCTCCAAATGCAAGCCTACCTGTAGAAGACTCAATAGTCTCAAAAACCAGGTTAAAGACTCAATATATACAACTATATCATGGTTAAAAACCTAGAAAACCATGATATATCAGTTCTACGAAGATAAATGGAAGTAACCACTCCATAAAAACAAGGCAGTCATGACTCTTCATGCCCGAGAACTTGCCATTAGCCATATCAACACAAGTATCCAAGCCTGATGCGTAACCATTTAGAAATTTGACTGCATGCTTTACACATTCCAATAACTTTTCCTTTGCTTCTTCCGTCAGTGTGAAGGCGGGGAAAGGAGCTTTACCATAACTATCGAGATGTAAGTATGGTCGAGAACAAAATAGTTCTATATACCTTCGTGACATGATGGTGTCTTTTGTTTTATCTTTTACACTCATAAGAGTATTCATGATGTTGTCAAAAAAATTCTTCTCAATATGCATCACATCAAGATTATGTTGGAGATTGAGGTCTGTCCAATACGGTAGCTCCCAGAATATGCTTTCCTTGTGCCTGTTGTGCAAGGTGCCATAACCAGGATTCTTCTTTTCATGACCGTTTCCACCGCAATCATTTGTTTTCGGTGGTTAGACAATATACAACCGCTCATAAAAAAGTTGATGCCCGGTGTAAGACTGAGGTGGATACTCTTTCACAACATGTTTTCCATTCAAGAAGTCTTTTCTATTCTTCCTTAGTGGATGCCTACGAGGAAGAAATCTTCGGTGACTATTAAACCAACATGTCTTCCTCCCATTCGGTAGATAAAATGACTTTGTATCGTCCATGCAAATGGGACAAGACAATTTACCATGTGTCGTCCATCCTAATAACATACCATACGCCGGAAAGTCGCTTATCGTCCACATCAACACTGCTTTCAGATTAAAATTTTGATGCAAGGATACGTCGTACGCATCGACTCAGTAGACCACAATTCTTTTAGTTCCTCAATAAGAGGTCGGAGAAAAATATCAAGACTTGCTCGCGGATGATTAGGCCCTGAATTCAGAATTGTAAGGAACAAGTATTATGTGTTCATGCACATCCAAGGGGGCAAGTTATATGGAGTCAATATCACATGCCACAACAAATGATTACGAGACATGCCAAATGGATTGAACCCATCTGTGCACCATCCCAAATAAACGTTACGAGGTTCTTAAGCAAACCAAGGATGTAGGTCTTGAAAATATTTCCACTCTGCAGCATCAGAAGGACACGATTCTCCGTCCTTTTCTCGGTGCTCAGC
Source organism: Orychophragmus violaceus (assembly GCA_030180135.1). Classification (NCBI taxonomy): domain Eukaryota; kingdom Viridiplantae; phylum Streptophyta; class Magnoliopsida; order Brassicales; family Brassicaceae; genus Orychophragmus; species Orychophragmus violaceus. The sequence goes on along the minus strand of CM058235.1, from coordinate 47,977,326 downwards.
ATGCCATCTCATTGCTGATGCAGTCTTCTCGCTATGATACATTCTCTTTAATCTGTCAACGATAAGTAGATACCACATACGAGACTCTGCTATTTTGGTTCTACGGTTTCCGTCGTTGGGCTTCCATCTTGGCGAACCACAAAACTGACACATATCCCACTTTTCGTCTTCTTTCCCGAAGATCATACAATTGTTAATACAAATATCAATTGTATGATACGGGAGACCTAAGTTGCGCATCAAATTTTCTGTTTCATAGTGGGATCCGGTTGACTGGTTTCCTTCTGGTAAATAATCTGTCAACACCTCGCACCATGAATCCACATACTTTTCAGTCATATTGTAGTCCGTCATGTTTTGCAGGACCCGTGTGGCTAAGGATAACTGAGAGTGACATTCACGACAACCATCATATAATGGATTTCTCGCCCCTTCTAACAAGTCGTAGAATTTTTTTGAAATGGATGCTATCACGAAACGCATCATTCATCATATCCACATATCTATCTTCTACGACATCTTCTTCTTGCGTCATATTAACATAACTCGGTCCTAAAGCCACATCAATTTCCTCCCCATGCTTATACCAAATATATGATTCCAAATTTTGTTCCCCGGGATAACTTTCTCGTTTTTGCAGAAAGTGCAATGGCAGAAAAACCTACCGCCATTGCTTAGCGCAAAAGGTTGATTACCTACAAAAGCCATGAATTGTTCGACCCCCATTTCGAACTTCGCTGAGAAATTTCGCGTCTCTAGATATATCCTCTTATACATCCATTCCCGAGCATTATAGAATCCCGACATTATATGAAAAAGTGTTTACGAATTTATTTTTATTTTTTGATTCGTAATATGGAGAGTGAGTGTGAGCATTTGTGGGAATGGGGAGAAGAGAGGTCGAAGGTTTATTATATAGACTATATTGCGAATGATCTGCGACCATTAATTGACTGCTATATAAAGTCGCAAAAGTAAGTACACCAACCCGAGAACAATTAAAACACGTGGGTGTACTGACTTTTTACTACCAATAGCGCCTGAGTTGCAACTCACCGAAAACAGTCGCTAAGTAATCGCAAATTTTGCGACCAATTAGCGACTACATGTTTACGACAACAGTGTAGTCGTCTATCAGTCGCGAAATAGCGACTAATTTACGACTCTTGTTTTGCGGCCACATATATGTGACTTATTTACGACTAATTTTTATCGGTCGGTAAGAAATTATGCATTAGTCCAAATTAGTCGGGATTTTTTGGTCGCACCTTGCAGTCGTAAAACGACAGTTTTCTTGTAGTGTGAAGTTAATGTTATGTTGATGTTTCGTGGAAGTTTTTTTGCCAATGTTTCGTGGAAGTTTAACTCGACTAACTGTGGAATGGGAGTAATTTATCGTGGTAATACGAATGAGTTTACTTTTAAATTAATGGACTTTAGAAGATTTGCTAAATCAGCTTTAGAAGCTAAAATTTGAGGAATGTTGCATAGCATAATGGAAGTAAGAGCTAAAGGATAGATGAGATTCTCAAACATTAATTAATGTGATTAATGCAATTGATGAATTAATAGAAATTTCTAGTTATCTAGCTTATATTTATATCATTGTTAGTGAATTTAATTGATTTTATTGGATTTCATTTCATTTTAATAGCAGCTAATGTTGTATGACTTTAGCTAAAAAAACTTGAACCTATGTGTTTTTTAGTTAAGTAAAAGTGGGCATATGTTAGACCAAAAAAAATATTATAAATAAATTTCACTCACTAGCAAATCATTAACTCATTACCAAATCAATCGCCAATGATATCTTATCAAGGGTCTAACATTTATCAATAATACTAAAGATTAGAAAAAAAATATTGGTGAAGAAGAAACGTCATAAGCATTTCATACTTTTTCAATTTGCCATATCCAAAATATTGAGATTTATTTGAATAAAATCTAAACTAAGGTTGTGAATGTTTGATGCGGTTTAACAGCGGGACACAACTTTTCCTATAAATGTTATCATTCACCAAAATAAATAGTAAACAATAAAAAGCAATTGAGAAACTACATTTCAAAAAAATCTTTTTGTTTATTTTAATTTCAACGTGGACCACACCCACTGCGAATTAGCTGTGGTTTCAATGGGTTTTTAGTTTTGTATGTATATGTGTATATACATATACATAATATTTTAAGTTTAGAAAAATCAGAAATTAATTATTGGTGTTAGTTTTATTATTCAATATAATTTCATGCAAAAAAGAAATATTTTTAATCATTAAAAATATTATAAAATTAATTATAATTATATAATTATTTTATTTATACCGCATTTCTAATAATCACTATTCAAACATTGTCCCGCACCATTTGTACTATACTAACCACACTTATTCCACATATTGTATTTTTTTTCGTATAACCACACTTTTAAACCGTACCACTTTGTATTACGCACCGCACAATCCGCTATTACCATTCAGAGCCTAAAACAAAAAGAAAAATCAAAAAGACTGGCCCAGAGCCTGAGGACATGAATATGTCTAAGCCTCTCCATTTTTTAGGACCCTATTTTTAAAAAAACTAAATGTATATGTATATATGTATTGTGAGAAAAATGTATATATGTATTGATATTTGATATATTAAAAGTCATTAACATAAAATTAATTCTGGTAAAAAACATTAAATATAATATTATATATGTAGATTTTTATTATAATTTAGTTATAAAATATTTATACTATATAAATTAGAGTTAATTATACTCAGTATATATTTTACTATTTTTAGTGTAAATTGGTATTTTTTTTTGTTTGAATGCAATTTTGTATCTTTTTTATTGTGCAAGTTGGTTGTGAAGACAAAAGTACTCCTATTTTGATAAGTGAAAAATTCTATCATATCTTTTTTTCCCTTTATTCTCTACTAATTCTTTTTCTTATTTTATCATTCTTTTCACCCGTCATATTTTTGACGGTGGATGGGATGACGGCAATGAAGTTTCCGGCCATAGAGATCGTCGGAATGGAGATATGATCGGTCGATATACCAGAATTAAAAAAACTAATCAAATTTAATATGGAAGATTCGAGTAGACAGTCTAGACTAAGTGTTCACCTTGTCGGCTATTCGTGGACACTATCACAATTATATCACATGTGGATATCAGGTGGCCAAACGAATGTTTCTTTTGGGCGGATAGTGGGGTCCGATGTATTGTATGTCCACGGATTCACGATTATGTGAACTCTTGGCTACCTTCCGCTCATCAGAAGCGTCTAGCATGTGATATGATCGTGGTAGTGTCCACGAATAGTCGACATTGTTCGCTTGAGCTCTTAAAACTATGATAACTAGGTATGTTTTCATGATCCTGTGAACTCTTGACCACCTTCTGTCCATCGGAAGCGTCTAGCATGTGATATGATCGTGGCAGTGTCCACGAATAGTCGATATTGTTCACTTGAGCTCTTATAACCGTGTTTTCTAGGTACGTTTTCACGATCATGTGAACTCTTGGCCACCTTCTGTCTATCGTAAGCGTCTAGCATGTGATAAGATCGTGGTAGTGTCCACGAATAGTCGATACTGTTCACCAGATCTCTTAAAACTGTGTTTACTGGGTATGTTATCCGCCAGTAGTTGTCTATGTGAACACTTAGTCTCTTATTTATGTGTTATTTGTACACAGATTCTTGTTAATGTGGACGCTTGGCCACCTGCTATCCATCAGAAACATTTAGCATGTGATATTCATTGTGTATCTACAAATTACATTATAAGGACAAAGAGACCTCAAGCTTAGTCTAATACATGTGGCTAGGAATCACTAATTAACTGGTCTCCATGTTTAAGTCTTATAAGAAAAGCTAACCCATAAATTTACTTCAACAAATCTGTTTTTACTTATCTGTGGATACTGTTCATCCGTGGATAGAAAAAGAAAATACAAATATATGATGATGCATAACCTGAACTCCACCATCCCTCCATAAGCTCATTTTCTTCGGTAGATAAAATGGTTTTTTTTTTTAAATTTGAAAAAATATTTAAAAATATAAAATTACAACTAGATTCCTAAAGATACAACTCTGCTTTTATAAAGATGCAATTAATTCATATAAATCCAATTAATTCATATAAATCCAATTTTGAACTTACCAACTCTGGAATTGACGCCCGCAGCCGCGGCTGACGAAGATTGCATAAGAAAGAAGTTGGATGATCCTTGGCAATCATTAGAAGAGAAACAATATTATAGTGATTGAAAGTTTTATGAACGAAGTATTTAAACCGGTTATGTTATTGCACCTCTATCATCCATGAAAAATTGATTTTTTTTTTTTTTCAATTAAACTGCCAATTTAAAATTTGGTGATTTAGATAAGTTACTAAACTACTTTAGTAAAGACTATAACTACAATAAACGGAAATCGATAGGAGATATGTTTCATATTTTTTTAAAAAAAATTGATGATTTGATTCTAATCCAATCAAACAATACAATGGATGAGCAAAACCTTTTTTTTTCTTGATCAAACTAGCGATTATATAATATTAAAACCAGAGTTCATACTCCAAAAACGGAGGAAGATACAAACGCAAGAGACGTTTTTGTTAAAGCTGTTAGAATTTAAGAGTATTAAGAGATTAGAGAGAAAGAGATTAGAGAGATTTAGAGAGAATACGAAGAGAAAAGTCTCTAAAAGTGTATTTATGATATTAGTCAATAGAGACTTATTTATAGAGTTACAAAGTGAAGTAACTAGGTCTAAAAGTTGAAAAATAGCCGTTAGAGAAAATGTGGCCGTTGGAGACGTGTTGACGACTGTGTCGGCGACACAGTGGCTTGCTCAAGTTCCTGAAGATTCTGTGTTGACGACTGTGTCGGCGACACAGTGGCTTGTTTCACTTTATTGAAACATACATGATCAATACTCCCCCTCAAGTTCAAACTTTGGAATTGCCCTAAAGTCTGAACTTGGAATGATCATGGCAACACCTCATTAAAAACCTTGATGTAGAAAACCACTTGGGACAAAACCACATCAAGGGAAAAAGAGTATGCTACACATGATCATGGAAGTTCTAATCATGGGTAGGAAGGTCTACAAGTCCTAGTTTGCTGAAGATATGATCGCAAACCTTGAGACTTGCAGCCTTGGTGAAGATGTCTGCTAGCTGATCTTCGCTCTTTGTGTAGCAAGGTAGAACCGTCCCATCTTCAATCTTCTCCCTTACCTTGTGACAATCTATCTCAATGTGTTTAGTCCTTTCATGAAACATAGAGTTGGTAGCAATGTGTATTGCAGCCTGATTGTCACATTGAAAGGTAATAGGACTTGATTGCTCAATGCCAAAGTCCTTGAGTAGAGCCTTCAACCAAGTTAACTCTGTTGTAAGCTTCCTCACAGCCCTATACTCAGCTTCAACACTTGAACATGAGACCACTTTCTGCTTCTTTGTCTTCCAAGTCACTAAGTTACCTCCAATGAAGGTGCAATAACCGGTTGTGGATCTCCTGTCACTCTTATCACCAGCCCAATCTGCATCACAGTAGCCGACAATCTCAGTGCTATCATTCTTACCCATCCAAATTCCTTGTCCTATTGAGCCTTTGAGATATCTAAGGATCCTCTCAATCAAACTCCAATGATAAACTGTGGGTGATTGCATATGCTGGCTGACTTGATTCACAGCAAAACATAGGTCTGGTCTAGTGAGAGTTAAATAGATAAGCTTCCCAACCAGTCTTCTATACAAGGAGACATCCTTGAACTTCTCCTCATCTGATTTCTCCCCCTTTCTATTGACTTGGTAGCCATCTTCAAGAGGATTCTTTGCTATCTTGCAATCATGCATTCGTGTTTCTGTCAGCAAGTCTTTAACATACTTCCTTTGGGACAAAAACAACCCATCATTGAATCTGCATACTTCAATACCCAAGAAATACTTCAACTCTCCAAGGTCTTTGATGTCAAACGAACTTTTGAGAAAAGCCTTTGTGGACTTAATTTCCTCATTATCACTTCCAGTAATGATTAAATCATCCACATAGATAAGAACCACCACCACTCCTAAAGAGCTTTGAAGAGTAAACAATGTGTGATCATATTGAAACTTCTTGAATCCATAGTCCATGAGTGTATGGCTTAGCTTATGGTACCATGCCCTTGGTGATTGCTTCAAACCATAGATTTCTCTCCTTAGTCTCAATACTTCACCAGGTTTACACAAATGCTCTAGTCCCGGTGGTGGATTCATGTACACTTCCCCTTCAAGCTCTCCTTGTAAAAAGGCATTCTTAACATCCATTTGCCATATGTTCCATGAAAGGTTTGTGGCCAAGGATAGTGTAACTCTTACTGTATGGAGTTTAGCTACTGGTGCAAAGGTATCAGTGTAGTCTTCTCCATATGTTTGCGTGAACCCTCTTGCAACCAACCTTGCCTTGTACCTTTCAATGTCTCCATTGCTCTTATACTTGATTGTGAAGACCCATTTTGAGCTGACAGTCTTCTTTCCCTTTGGCAGCTTCTCCACATTCCAAGTGTGATTCTTTTCCATAGCTCCCTTCTCATCAATCACAGCATCCATCCACTCCTTGGTGTCTTTAGCCTCTTCATAGGTTTTAGGAATATGATTCATCTCTATCTTCCCAAGAAAAGCGCAATGACTTGATGGCAACAAGTCAATAGAACACACGGACTGGTTGGGATGAGCAACAACCTGATTGTTGAAGTATAACTTCTTGTTGATGTAGCTTGATAGATCCGTCTTTTCTCTAGCACTTCTTCTGAGTTGTTGGACCGGTTGAGCAGCTTCCTCTACACCCATCTCTTCTTCTTCATGATGAATAATCTCCTCATCATTCATATTCAAGTTGTCTTGATCTTGATTCTGAGGTAGAACTTCCTCTTGAGTTTGAGTGGGTTCTTGATTAGCTGTCACTGGTTCTTCTTCTTGCAACTCTTCTTGATGACTTCTTGTTTCTGCTTCCCCTTGTCTTGGTACATTAGTAGGATCATTTCCCAAATGATTCAAGAGAAACCTCAGACTTGTGGCAAGGTCAGACGGTGATCTTGAAAGATCCTTCAATCCTTCCCAATCCCTTTTCTCATAGTACCCTTGCCCCTCAATGAACTTGACATCTCTTGACACATATGTGCGGTTGTTGCTGGGATCAAAACACTTATAACCCTTCTGAGTTGTAGAGTATCCCAAGAACATACACCTTGTGCTCTTAGCCTCTAGCTTATTTCTTTGATCACCTGAAATATGTACAAAACACACACACCCAAACACACGTAAGTGTTCAATAAAGGGTTGAGTTTTGTTTAGAACCTCAAATGGTGAGATGTCTTGGAGAACTTTTGTTGGAATCCTATTGATGAGATAACAGGCTGCTAAGACCGCATCTCCCCAAAATCTTTTAGGCACATTGGTATAGAACATCATGGATCTAGCCACTTCCATGAGATGTCTGTTCTTTCTCTCAGCCACTCCATTTTGTTGAGGTGTATGTGGACAGCTTGTTTGATGTAGGATTCCATGTTTGTTCAGATTAGCCTTGAATCTTTGACTTGTGTACTCTCCCCCATTGTCCGATCTAAACACTTTGATCCTTGCATTAAACTGATTAGTAATGTAGTTTTGAAAATGAATGAAAGCTTCATAAACTCTATCTTTCGATGGGAGCAAGGTGACCCAAGTATATTTTGACTTTTCATCTATAAATGTCACAAAGTACTTGTTCCCATCTCTAGACTGGCAAGGTGAAGTCCAGACATCATAATGCACAAGATCAAAGCAGCTCTCATAGATAGTGGTAGATTTAGGGAAGACTGTTCTGCAATGTTTGCCAAGAATACAAGCTTCACAAGTCGAATGATCAAAAGTAGTGTTAGGCAACATCAAGTTCAGAGCACTAGCATGAGGATGCCCAAGTCTAGCATGCCACAAACTGTTTTGATTAACCGGAAAACATGAATTGAAAGCTAAGAAACCCAAATTGCTTGGAGAGGTGTTTTCAATAAGATAAAGCTCATCTTGTGTTCCACCTCTGGCAAGTACCTTTCCATTCTTAATATCCTGAAAGCACACCTCATTAGGTCCAAAGATAACATTGCAGTCCAAGTCTTTAGTAATCCTTTTAACTGATAGCAGATTGGATTGAAACTTAGGCACAAAGAAGGCATCACTATCCTTGTTAAACAGTCTTAACTTTCCTGTTCCTTCAATAGGAATACCTTGACCATCAGCAATAGTTACTCTTCCTAGGGCAGGTTTGATGTCTTTTAACAACTTAGCATTACTAATCATGTGGTGAGATGCTCCTGAATCTACTACCAAGTTCTGATCAGTTCTAGCAAGTAGTTTATGAGACAATAAGGTGATACCAGAGAGTTTGGAGGCATAAGCCTTGATGAGGTCCTCCAAATCACTCCTTCTCACATAATCAGTGTTGGTGAAGAGTGTAAGCTTTCCTCCTTGAGAGGATGAAGTCGTCTGCTCATTCACATTCTCTTGAGAGATATTGGCACTTGAGTCTTTGAACTTGGATGGCTTGAGATGAGGGTGAAGGGTCCAACACTTGTCCTTCGCATGTCCTTTCTTCTTGCAATGGTCACAGAAGACATCCTTCCTTTCCTCTTGCTTGAACACGCTCTTGTTGGCAGTGACAAGGCTCCCTTTTCCTCCAAACAATCCAATGTTTCCCTGCTCCTTTTGGATTCTTGAACACACCTCTTCAAAGTCAGGGAGTGTAGTCTCCCTTAAGATAGACTTGATAACCTCATTGTAGACCGGATTCAGATTGAGGAGGAGACCAAAGATCTTGTCTTGCTCCTTCCTTTCATTAAGAACCTTTGGGTCCATGGTGCTTGGCCTTAACATGTTCAGCTCAGACCAAACAGATGAGAACTTCCCAAGATACTTGGTGAACTCACAATCCTCTTGGTGAAGGTCACTGATTTTCTTCTTCACTTCATACACACGGCTGAGGTTAGAGGCATCACCATATACCTTCTTGAGAGTGTCCCAAAGTGATTTAGCAGTTTCACAATGAGAGTAAGCTTCAAGGATGGAAGGATCTAGTGAGTTTTGAAGAAAACCCAGAACTGATTGGTCTTCTTGAAACCACCTTGCCACCTCTTTCTTTGTTACCTCATTTTTCTTCCCCTTTGGATCTTCATTAGGCGGTGTCTTGTCCTCAAGAATGTGCTCCCAAAGTCCTCTTCCACATATTGTGGTTTTAGTGGTTCTAGACCACACAAGATAGTTGTTTTCTTTGAGAATGATAGGAACAACTACAGGTTTTGAGCCCTCGGTGGTAATAACAGAAGGACTCATAGCTTTTAGCTTGACATTTCGTTTAGAAATTTTGTCGAACACTTGGTGGGTGGTTTTAAGAAATAGTGAGAAATTGAGAATTTTGAAGAATTTTGAAAGATGAACAAGAGAGAGTCAAAGAGAGTAGTAGAATAAGGATCTTTGCTCTGATACCATGTTAGAATTTAAGAGTATTAAGAGATTAGAGAGAAAGAGATTAGAGAGATTTGGAGAGAATATGGAGAGAAAAGTCTCCAAAAGTGTATTTATGATATTAGTCAATAGAGACTTATTTATAGAGTTACAAAGTGAAGTAACTAGGTCTAGAAGTTGAAAAATAGCCGTTAGAGAAAATGTGGCCGTTGGAGACGTGTTGACGACTGTGTCGGCGACACAGTGGCTTGCTCAAGTTCCTGAAGATTCTGTGTTGACGACTGTGTCGGCGACACAGTGGCTTGCTCAAGTTCCTGAAGATTCTGTGTTGACGACTGTGTCAGCGATACAGTGGCTTGCTTCACTTTATTGAAACATACATGATCAATAAAAGCATCAACCGACAAATTGTTTAAACGAGGAATATACAAACTATGGAATCAAAGATCCACTGAAAAGAAAAATGTCATGAATAATTTCAATAAGCTCCACTCTACTATCTTTGAATTTCAAAAGCTTGACAAGCGACTGAGAATTCGAGCGAATTGTAAGCGAATGAACGTTAGCAGGAGCAGCAATCATAACTTCTCTTCAAATAGCAAGAGCCTCCGTGACAAGCGCAAACGAAGTATACAAACGGTGGTCACTGAAACGAGATAAGCCTCGCGTATGTGAACCCAAGAAGATGCCGCCTAAACCACAAACGCCGGAACTTGAATTCCAAGCAGCATCAAAGTTCACAAGACCTCTGTTGATGGATGGTCTGGCAGAAAAACAGGTCTTCTACTAGAGTGACCAAGGCAGAAAAAGAGGAGGTAGAGTAGGAGAAGTAACTTTTTTTTTGGCATCAAAAACTCCATTATATTAAGAGAGCGGGCTATATTTTTTTTCGGGGGAGAACCTATCGGGAACCGTCGCACTTACATGGGAAATAAAAGACCACGGGCTCTTTCTTTTTTAGCAAGAAAGTCCGCACGGGTATTACAAGATCTGTTAACATGCTTAATACAAAAATTAGGAAAAGAAGACTTAAGAAATCTAAAATCTTCCAACTCCGAAGAAAAAGAGGCCCAATCCATTGGATCCTTAAGCATGGTGCGAAGGTCCGTGCAATGCGTGAAAAAACTGCGTTGGTCAATTGCAATCTGAGAAGACATTGCATATCCCAGAGAAGCGAGTCAAATTCAGTGTGAAGGGGGGAGAGGCATCTTCTAGATCCTCTAAGGCTCAGATGTACCGTTTCACTTCCTTGTAAAACTATTCATCCTTGACCACTGACTGTATCCGTCTCTAGCCAGGAGCCATCAATGAAATATGAGAGACCTGGAAACGAGAGGGCGGGAGGTTGTGGAACAATGGATTGAGAGGGCATCCCGGAAGGGTTCTCAATATTGTCCATATTAGCTTTCCGCCAAGCCTCTGCTTCAAGTGGAGATTTATCTAGGATTAGCCTAGGATCTTCATAAATATTTTCGAATAGCTTCCGATTTCGTGCCTTCCAAATAAAACACATGCTCCATGGAAGGCAGATAAAGCTTACTCGTCCTCTATCCATTCCTTAGCTCTCCAAAGGAGGAAATCAAGATTGTTGTAGATCGACGGGGATGGAAAGAGAGAAGGGGCCGAGGGGATATGTGAGAGTGCCCAGACTTGGCGTGCCGGAGGACAATCGAAGATAGCATGATTGATGGTCTCCTGCTCCGCACCACATCTAGGACAAGTAGAATCTCTTCCAATATGTCTGGAAGAGAGAGTAGCACAGGTGGGTAGAAACCCCGAGAGGCATTGCCACACGAAATGTTTTATTTTCCCTGTAGTTTTTAACTTCTAGACTTGCGCCTTTAGTACCGTGGTACTTGGACCCTGAAAAGGGGGTTCGCAAGCCAGGCGAGAGAGAGCTCTCGCGGCCCAATATCCAGATTTAACGGAGTAATTTCCAGATTTGGTATGAGTCCAACTATAACTATCTTCCGAGACTAACTTGCTTGGATGAATTACCATAATAAGGTAATGTCTTCTGGGGGGAAAAGATCCCTTAGACGATCTATCTTCCACCGTTTCGTCTCGAAATCAATAAGAGAGTTGACGTAAAGGTGTGGGTCAGTTTCGGTAGAGATGCTCAGTTTCGGTATTAAAGCATTCTGCCATTCTTTAGCATCCGCAATAGTCTTCAGCAACACTTCCGAGTCCAGAAACATGCGATCCTCATAAATCAGAAGATTTCACGACTTTCAAAGTCGCCCCAGGATCCACGGCCACAACGGAATTGACAATCCCACTGGTGGGAGGGTAACCATCGAGAAACAAGCTTACATCAATTTGCACATATAATTGATATCACCAGCAGGCTTATTAATCATGGGAGCGAGGTCCCATACTCTTCTAGCAGTACGACAATAGAGAAAAACATGGAGGTCTTTCTCCAGCTCTCCACAAAATTTACAATCGAATGCCAGCAAACCACGTGACCAGGTTCTGACTTACCGAGATTTCCTTCATCGCCACTTTCCACGTAAAATCTTTGATCTTAGAAGCAGTGTTCAAATTCCAGATATATTAGGGAATAAGGGCACATTATCAATAGGTAGAGCAGATGAGTTTAACCCATAACCAATCTTAGTCTAGTAGATCCCCGAATTTTCTAGTAGCCACACAAGAGAATCACGAAGTGGGGAAGCACTTGTGATTAAATTCTGATACTTTCCTCATACTGAGGTAGATGTTGTCGAATACTCTCGACATTCCATTCATTTTTCAGATAACGGAGGAGCTCACTAACCATAAGAGGAGATGAAGAGAAAGGAGTAGGTCCAATCGAGATAGATGGAGAGGTGAGAAACAACCAGGGATCATGCCACACTCTAATGCTTTCTCCATTCCCAACTGACCAGCCTAATCCTTTGCGTAGAATCTCACGACCTACTAGAACACTTCGCCAACCATGGGACGCTATTGCCGAGTTAGAACACTCCATAAAAATAAAAGACATGTTTCAGGATTATTTTCCCTGGAGAACCTAAGCAATCATCATGGATAAAGGGTCTACTAAGAGACGCCAACAAATTTTGGCCAACATTTCATCATTAAAAACTTCAATATCTTTAAAATCAAGTCCACTCGCATATTTAGGAGGGGTTAGAGTAGACCAAGCAACCCCATACATCTTCTTTTTTTCTAGATTAGCATTCCATCAAAAACGAGTTAGGAGAGATTGAATATGTTTACATAAAGACCGGGGGAGAAATCATAACAAAAAAAATATAATGAAAAAACTCATTTGTTCAATAGGGCAATCGAATTTATGTCATGAATCTTAGGTTATCAACTCTTGCACCGCCACATACAGATTGAGATTTGCTTCATATGTTTATCTTCTCGTTTTTGAATTAAAAAAAATGTTTTGTATTGACAAAGAAAAAAAATGTTTTGTAATCAAATCGGTTAGTTTAGTTCCACAATTGTTTTTATGATTATCAAAATTGAATATCTGAATAATTGTTGGATTGGTGCAACCAGACAATTCGGCTAAGTCTTAAGAATGCTGATTTAAAGCAATGTTCTGTTTATTTTTGTCATTTTGTGCTTGTTTGGTCAGTACAATACTCAACAAAGATAAAGTGAGAACATTTTTTTCTATCTGATGGAATATATTAACTTTCAAAAGTGAAATACAGAGCATCAATACACATAGTCGACAGGGAACGAAATCTTTCCGAACACAAAGCCGGCGAGTTCATAGGTCGAAACTCCCATAGACAAGACACAAATCAAGAGAGATTAAAACGAAAAAATCAAAGAACAAACTTTAAAAAAAGACAAAGAGGAAAAACTGTGAGTTAAGGATCCAATCATTCAAACCGAAAGAGAGATCGAGTCAAACTCTAACGAGTTCCCATATAAATGTTTGATGTCGAAGAAGAGTTGAAGACCATGAACCCGAGGCGAATCAACCGAGGTGTTACAACCACCGAGCCCAACCAACTAGACTCCGAGCAGAGACAAGACAGAGCTCGAAAAGACCTAAGCAGAAACTAGCCTCCACGCTCGAGCCAGAACCGCTAAGTGATGTTATCACATTTTAGGCATTTTAGGTTCTTTCTATGCTCATGTTTTGATTCACACTACACGAAATCTGAACATTGATAGCAGTTTAGGATAGCACGAATTTCAAAACTGCTATAATAGATAAATTGGATTTCTTGGTTAATCTATAACAGCATTTATAACACGCTAGGATTAGTTTTTAGTAACCGCAAAACACAATTCACCAAATCCGCCAATAATTAATCCAAAACAGGTGAGCGCCAACACTTAATAATTTTCTCCCTTTTCTATAGACCCTATTGAAAGACCTAATCCCTAAATTTCACAGACAACTCATAATCCCTAAAGCTATTGGAAAAATATGCTTCTAGATATCTTCTCTCTTGTCTCTCATTTTCTTTCTCCGATCTCCACTGCTCTCCTCCTCTGTCATCCTCCATCGTCTCTCAATCCCTAATTGGACAGATTGATGTTGCTGTTTTCAAATCTGCCACTCTTTCTCCATGTTAAGCGGAATCAGAAACTCCCTTGTATTATTACCATTGAGGACATATCTAAAGCCCACACCTCTCTGTCTCGCATCATGGTCATAGTCTTCTTTGCAATCTTCCTTCAGATCGACACAGGAGGAGACCGTTAAAACGACGGTGGCAGAAAACCCTGTCGTTGTTTACTCCAAAACCTGGTGCTCGTAGGTTCACTCTTCTCATACTATTCTTCTCTAAATCACAATTTGTTTGTTCAAATAAAGACTGAGTTTTGCGGCAATTAACCTGAGTTTTTTTCGTACTTTTGATCTACAATTTCATTTCTTTGGTATGCTTACTATACACTGAATTCTACATATTTGGGTCTGGTTATTGGTTTGTGGTTAGAGGTGTTTGTAATGGTTCGAGAGATAGCTTCTACACTTTAAAGATTCTTTGATTTGTTTCTTTAGAAATTACTTGGACAATATATTAATTGGCTTGTTGATGAAGAAGTATCACAAATGTTGTAAAACACTGCAGGAGTATGTAGAAACAACTAGGTATACCGTGATCCGTTTTTGCTTCACTGATATATACTTTCAGATCTTCTTTATTCAATTGAGTTTGATCTTCTGTTTTGAATTAGTATAGTATAGATTTTACAGCTTCTTGAGTCATGTTAAGTTTGTATTTTTCAAGGCGTTATTGCAAAGAGTTTTGAGAGGATTCATCGAAGCAACTTGGTGGGAATGGTAATCATCCCGTTGTGCTTTAAGTCAGGTGAAGACGCAGATACCCTTGGATTGACGGGTCACAAATGCTACACGATCCATCTCCTAGCCGATAACTCAGAGATAAGACATGGCCAAGATGTTACCGTCACTACCGACAATGGAAAGTCTTTCACTTGCACAGTCTGCTTTGACATTGAGGTAAAATAAAATTGGCGAAGATAAAAGATTTTTTTTTGCAATGTGAGCTAATTGATTGTAAATGAGTGTGGTGCTGACTCGTGGGTAATATGTGAGTGTTGTTTACAGTGGTCTTATTTCCACAGAGCTAAAGATAAGCACATTCATGTAATATAAGATATGGATTTCAATTCTAAAGTGGCTAATTTTTCCTCTGGAATACCAAGGCTAGTACAAAAATGCAGGTATATGCAGTTTGGGGATATGTTCGGAGATTACATCTGAAGGTCAGCTCCTTTTTCCAATTTGATTTCTTAAACTGTTTTATAACTTTCATCTTGTTGCATACCTTAGAGAATCCTAATTATTATTTCATTCTTTATTCATTCCAAATGTATATTACTAGTGTCAATGACAATTGACTTCATTGTGGTTTCATCAGTGGAACCGGAGAAACCCTGAAAGCTCTCTTAGTTTCATTCCATGACAAGTTCAAGCAAGGTCCACTACTTTCCATGGTAACCCATACGCTAAATTAAGTCTCTTACATGTAAAGTATTTGAATAGATAGAATAATAGTGTAATGCTTTATCTGGGTTTCCCTGTGTATATTGGCTGCTTCTTATTTTGTGTTTCTTGTAATCCAAACAGATTAGCGCGGTTACCGTCATTCTAGCCATTAAAAGCAGCCGAGGGAAGCATTGCAAGTCTTCGAGAAGCTGAGTGTGTCATGGGCTGAAGATGTGTATGATCCTCAAAGAAGAAGATAGCTTGCACAAGCTTCACGAAGATCATCTCCAAGGGTGACAAATGCCTTCTTTATTGGAAATCCTTTGAAGTAGAGAGAACCAATGGTCTCTTAAGGAAGAGAAGGTGATGGAACTTTGTGATTCAAGTAAGTAACATGACTTCCTATGCTTATAGATTTTGCCATGAGTTGATTGGTTTAGCTGAAAAAAATCAGGTGGCTAAGTGGACATTAAGCAAAGGCCAAGGCGCTACAATGGGAACATACAATACCCTCTTATTGACATTTGATATGGACGAAAGGGCTGGTGAGGCAGAATCGGGGTAAATCAGTTGTCTTGCTTTTTAAATTTTAGCCAACTATAAACTCTCTGAAAACATATATGACTTGCTATTGAACTCATTTCTTTCGTTTTTCACTTTCAGGTGTTTCCGGACATGGAGGAGCTTAAGGTGAGGTCGGATGAAGATACATCGAGGAGAGTGGATTAAGCGGAAATGCTGGTACTTAAGATGGTCATGCCTCCATTCATGAATTCGAATGGATTCTAAACCAGGCCACATCCTTCCTTCAATATTTCTTTGTAACTACATCATCTCCATGCGTGTCTCTGGTCTTTTTTAGCCCAACATATCATCCATCCAATTATGTCAGTGTTGTAAATTCCTCAAGACTATATATGAGGATGTTTATTACATTTTTTTCTTCGATCTCTGTAGGCTAACTAAGTTGTTCTTTAATCTGCAACTAATTGGTTCTGATTTTATAATGTTGTTTGTGTAAGATATTTTAAGTTATTAATAAAAGTTATAGTTTGAAATCTATTTTTAATATAAATGAAATGATACACAAGAGTTTAGGGTTTAGGGTATAAATAAAATTTTCAGTTTTAATTTAAGGTATATATATATAGGATTATAAATAGGGTTTAGGATTTAGGGTATAAATAGGGTTTATGATTTAGGGTATAAACATGGTTTAGGGTTTAGAGTATTATTTTTAAATATAATCTTTTGCAAACCTTAATCTCACATATTAACGTAACATATATTATAGCATAAATTTAGGGTTCAATATTTAGGAATATAGAGTTTAGGATTGCAAACATGTAATCCAAAAATAATTGTTAAAACTTTCAACTATAAAAAAAATTAAATTCAAAGTCGCAAATATTTTATTAAAGATTTAGGGTATTGAATATAACAAATAAAACACTATAAAATACTATCTCATAATATTATAAGTTTTGACGATTTTTAGTAGTATAATCTAAAAAATAAAATTTCCAATTAACATAAAAGTTAAATCTCACAAACACATTGTTTAGGGTTTAGGGTATTGGAGGGTTAGCTTTTAGGGTTAGGGTATTGATAATTATTTTTTTCATCCTAAATTCTAAAACCTTAACTCTCTACCATAAACATTAACCCTAAACCTTAACTCTTAACCCATTTCTAAATCAAAACTTAATTATCAAACCCTAAACCCTAAATTATGAACTATAATTCTTAATTTGTATTCTCAAAACCAGATCGGTTTTTTATATCGGGTTTTGTGTTTTCAGAATTAGCTAAGGGTTTGTGATTTAGGATATATGGTTTAGGGTTTGGTGTATACGCTTGGTTTATGATTTAGGGTTTAAAAAAACTAATTTGTTTTTAATCAAGAATTTAAACAAAAAACTAATTTATTTTTAATCATGAATTAAAAAAACTAATTTAAATAATGAATTTTTAAAACATCAAACTATTTTATTTTCAATACATATAATTTGACACAAAAAAACATGAGTAGTCCGCCAATTTTTTGTTCTAAAATTTGGCTAGCCCGCCTAAAATTTCCCAATTCCCTAATTTTTACCCCCACAAGCACAAGTCAGACAGTCATCGTTCTAAATCTCAGAGCTGCCTGACTTTCTCCCGACGACACAATTTGAAGAAACTTGTCCCTACTTTTCGACACAATGGTTCTCGAGGTGATTTTCGAATTTCATCTGCTTTCGATTTGAGTATTTAGGGTTCTTCCTCGACCTCCATGTTTGATTCGTATTTTGTTTTGGATGTATGCTTGCTGATTTATGCGTAGGCGACTATGATATGCATCGATAACTCCGAGTGGATGCGACACGGAGATTACTCTCCCTCTAGGTTATAGGCTCAGACGGAAGCCGTCAATCTTTTATGCGGGGCGAAAACCCAGGTAAAATTGAACACTGGATTCGATTAGGGTTTTGGGATTGTGCATTTGGGTGTGGTTCAATGATCCTCCGTATTGTAATTGCAGTCGAATCCGGAGAACACGGTGGGAATGGGTTTGATCAAGGCAGAGGACGAGGCAAGCATTAGGGAGGAACTGAAGTGGCGGAGCAAGATACGCAACGCGGTGGCTCAACAGAGAGAAAGCCTCTTCACTTGGTTTCTCCAATCGCTTCTGCTGCCGCCATGGTAATTTGCTTAAGCTTCTCACATCATCTCTCTACTATGTTGCAGATGTAACTTAAATTGGTCTTCTGATTTTTCTTCTCTGTCTTGCTATTTTCGCAGGTGAATTATTGATATATCATGGTTTTTACCTGTTTTAAGCCATGATATAAGTATGTTTTAGAGTCTTTTGTCGTGTCTTTAGAGTCTTTACATGTGTTTATTAGGTACATTGACATTTGGAGGATTATTGGAGATAATGGAGCATTTTGGGCAAGTTTTGGAGCTTAAGCCGAGAGATATGATTTTACCAAGTCTGGACGACCAATGCATTGATCGATGCATCATTGGCATCGATCGACACACCTCTGCGCCAGCACATTAATGAAGACTTTGGAGAATTGCAGTTTTGCCCCAAGAAGT
This sequence comes from Orychophragmus violaceus, assembly GCA_030180135.1. Lineage (NCBI taxonomy): Eukaryota > Viridiplantae > Streptophyta > Magnoliopsida > Brassicales > Brassicaceae > Orychophragmus > Orychophragmus violaceus. The sequence continues at coordinate 47,958,833 of CM058235.1, read as the reverse complement.
TCCAGTATTTGCAAAAGACCCCAAACGTGATTAGGCCTTTATAATTAGGTTTTTGGTGTTTAGTTTTAGAGACGCTTTGATACACTTTCATACTTTGAGCATAGAGATTTTAGAGCTTTTGGGGCTGATCTGAACCTATACTGCTTCCTGCTTTTGGAGAAGATTTTGAATCCCTTTTATTCTTTACTCTCTATTTATGCAATTTACTTATTCATTGATTTGTGTTTCATTGATCATGTCTGAGTAGATTCATAGTTAGGTTTAGGGATTCTTTTAAAGGTTTTCATGACTTGCTAGATTAATTTATTCAGTTAGGATTCATAACTTATTGTTCTTCAACCTGAATTGTGCTTAATACTAGTTTCTAACTTGATCACTTAGAATCTGGTCTCTAGGTTTATAGATTGACACGAAAGTGTAATTTAGAATCTGATCTATTTATGTTGAGCAATTTAATTATCTGCAAATAAATTTGGTTTAATTGAATTGTGAACAAATCAAACTTGCACTTAAAGCTAGTTTAATCTGTTAGGAATTGCAAAGAAATTTGGGTTTCTGCTAATTAGACTTAGAGAATTCTCGCAACGAAAGTTGGTTAGTTCTATCTTGTGTTTGAGTTCTAGAACCGAACTTAATTTGATCCTGACTGAATATTTGATATGCTTGTCTGATTTCCTGAGAACTCCCTAGACTTGACGCTTTTAGTATTTGCTTATAAACCACTCTTGCTATTGATTTACTTTCTGCTTTGCCATTTAGTGTCTAATTAGTTTCACCTAGCTTAACTTGACAATTCTATAATCTACCGTAGGATTCTTGAGTCTCTGTGGATTCGACCCCTATATACTACTAGTCACGTCTGTGCACTTGCAGTGTAACTCTAGGGATTAAACTCTGAGCGTATCAAGTTTTTGGCGACGTTGCCGGGGACTCTTTTGAGTCCTCGATAGATTTGAATTTAAAGTTTAGACTAGGTTTCTCGTTTTTTTGTTTTTGTTATTAATTTTCTCTGTTTTTCTCTGTCTGCGTGTGTTTCAGGTCTGATATCGCTTTGCATCGATCGACGCATCTTTTGAATCGATCGACACAAGGCGAATCTCGAGCTGAATCGATCGTTGCATACTTTGCATCGATCGTTGCTGAGTGATTACCAACGGTTTATGCATAAGCGTGAGACCCGAAGTGATCCGAACGTGAATCTTGTGAATCTCAGACTTGAGGAGCTTGCTAGACTAGAGAGAACAAACAGAAAAGGTCAACGAGCAAGGATGGTGCAAAATCGCTTGATTTTGAGACCTGATGCTGAGGGTGTTCTGAGAGACGACCAGAACAACCGGTACAATGATGCTGGGCATAGGATTGATGCCCAAGGGAATGTGATCCCTGAACCTGAGCCTGAACAGCCCCAAGGTCAAGGGCAGATGGTTTTTCATCCTGATGAGAGGACTCTTGCTGACTACAACCGTCCCGATGAGTTCCATGCTAACCAGTCAGCAATTGTACCTCCTCGATTTGAGAGGAATGACTTCGAGATCAAGACTGTTTATATACCATGGAATTTAGGGCTTTTAACCATGGTATATGTCTTCTTATCGAGTCTTTTAGAGTCCTTTGTAGTCCTTTGATGTATGTTTAGAGGTCTAGACACGTTTGGAGCGGATTTGGACATTATGGCGCATTCTGGAGCATTTTGGAGATTTAACCCGAGAGATAGAGTTCACTGTCGATTTCAGAGTATTGTGTCGATCGACAAAACATGTGCATCGATCGACACACATGCGTTTAAGGCTTTTCTCAGCGGTTAATGAAGAGTTTGGAATTTGCAACAAAGCCCAAAAGTTTCTCATAATTACAAAGAAGTCCCAGCCGTGATTAGATCATTATATTAGGGTTTTAAGCCATTGTTTAGGCAACGCATTATTTCTACTTAGAGAGAGTTAGGGGCTGATCTTGTTCTTGAAAGAGAGAGGATTTCGAACCCCAGTTCTTTATTCTATTATATGCTATTTGGTTTTCTATTCATGATGTATTTTGTTTCGATGATCATGTCTGAGTAGTTTACCAGTTAGGTTTAGGGATTCTCATTAGGGATTTCATGGAGTTATAGGTTAATTAATCTGTAGGGATTCATATCTTTCTAGTTCTTCATCTAGGATTGTTCTTACTGCTTAATCTGAATTAGCTACCCAGATTTATGATGTTAGGTTGATTTCTGCAACGACAGTTGATTATTAACTAGAAAGAACCTAGATGAGCAATTTGACTATTCGCAAAGAAATTTGGCTTAGGAGAATTGTGAACGAAAGAACCTGAGATTAATGCTTGTTTAGAACTCTAGGATTCGCAATGAAAGTTGGCTTGCTAGGTTGTTAGACATAGATAATATTCGCAACGAAAGTTGGTCTATTATAATTCTGTGATTCTAGTTCTAGAACAGTTCTTAATTAGATCCTGATTGATTGATTAGCCTATGTTCCTGATTTCCTGAGAACTCCCTTGACCTGATGCTTTGCCTTCTTGTTTACAAACCGATCTACTTACTTTATTGATTTATTTACTGCTTTCATACTGCTTTACCTAGCTTAATTCGACGTTCTACAATCTATCGCAAGAATCTAGAGTCTCTGTGGATTCGATAACCTATATACTACTGGTTCACGTCTGTGCACTTGCAGTGTAGATCTGAGGATTAAAACCTGATCATATCAAGTTTTTGGCACCGTTGCCGGGGACTCTTTTGAGTCTTCGATAGATTTGAACGTAGGGTTTAGACTAGATTTTTCGTTTTTATTTTTGGTTACTGATTTTTCTTTTCTTCTTGCGTTTCAGGTACGCCTAGAATCGCACTGCATCGATCGACACGGTCATGTGTGTCGATCGACACCGTTTTCGCATTGCATCGATCGACGCTCTTCCTGCATCGATCGACACCTTTCGCGGAAGCACTAAAAAGACTAAGAGATCCGTAAGGATGATGTATCAGAATGATTTTTTCAGCTCAGGGATTGACAGCTCGCAAATAGCTGGGATGAAGAACAAAGTTGATTCTCTGCATAGTCTTCTACTTGGAAAGTATGCACAAGAAGCTATCAACTACGTTGGAGGGACTGGATTCTACAATCAGGAATCTGCTTTTCAGAAACCCTTCCAGCAACAGAGTAACGCCTTCTCGAGGAACTATGGTGTTTCTTCTTACCAAGCACCGCCTGCACCTACACATAAGAGAAGATTGGAAGCCATGATGGAGCAGTTTCTTGAGGGACAACAACAGATCACTGTGTCCTTCAACTCAAAGATAGATGCATTGTATGAAAATCTGAATGGGAAGTTTGAATCTTTGAGCACACATGTGAAGAAGCTAGATGTCCAAGTTCAACAAACAGCTGGAGCAATACAAAGGCATAATGGAGCTGGGAAAGCTGAACAGAACAAATTCGTCAATGCTGTGACCATAAGAGATGGGATTGACTTGCTGGAAGAAGAAGAGAGCATAATCTCGGATTTTCTAGATGAATACTGTCTGTCTGAGACATGCGTCGATCGACACAACCTCGATGTCGATCGATGCATCCCCGATACGTCTGATGAAATTGAACATAATCGCCTTGTGTCGATCGACACATCTCTTGCATCGATCGACACAGATCGCAGACGGGATTAGAAACCTGCAACAGTCCTAGAACGAGTCTATAAGCCCTCTGTGCCATATCTTAAGGTCCCTAAACTGTCTAAACAGGAGCTAGAAGTGGCTAACTGCATTAAAGTAACGGAAAAGAAGCTGATTCAGATTACAGAGAAGATACCAGACCCAAGAGCCTTTGTGCTCGACTGTTCCATCTCTAAGGACAGATTCAAGCGTTCTCTGTGTGACTTAGGATCTTGTGTGAATCTCATGCCATACTCTGTGGCTGAGAGATTGGGGCTGATGGATTTCCAGCCTACTAGGATCTCTCTTATCCTAGCTGATCGATCAAAGAAGTACCCGGAAGGTGTTCTTGAGGACATTCATGTCAGAGTTGGAAACTACTTGATTCCAACAGATTTTGTGGTGCTGAAGTATGATATTGAGCCTGATGATCCTCTGCTACTTGGTAGATCATTCTTAGCTACTGTTGGAGCAGTTATTGATGTGAGACGTGGACTGATTGATCTCCAGCTGGGAGACAAGCCTTTTCAGTTCAAGATGGATAAGTTGCAGAAATCCACCATTGATGGACAGAGTTTCAGTGTTGTAGTGGAACAAGAGTCCGATTGGAGAGAAGAAGATGGCGGTTCCTCTTCAACCTGCTCTAACATCTTCAGTGCCTGCAACTGCTCATAAGCAGAAAGCTCCAGGCATCTCATTTCCACCAAAGGTAAGGCACAAATCATCTAAGCTTAAACCTCCTAACCGCATTGCTTTGAATGCAGGAAAACACAGAATCCCACCCATGCTTCGCTCCCGCCCTGGTTCTGTTTACTCTTTCCTTGGGAGGTCTCATGATCCGACAGCATATACAACACCTTGGATGAGGAGACATTCACAGAGATACTCAAAGTCTCTGTTGAAACCGCCATGAGTCTAATCTCTATCCCATAGTCAAGCTAATGACTAAAAACAAGCGCTGAGTAGGAAGCAACCCACTATAGAGTCAGTTTTCGTCTTTATTTTTCATTTTTAGGTGTTTGTTACTTTGATTTTTTGTTTTGGTGTTTTCAGACGAGGGAACAGGTCAAAAATCGCCTAGCATCGATCGACACGGTCCTGTGTGTCGATCGACACAAAGCGAACACGAATGAACAGTCCAAAGTGAACACAAAGCGAACACGAATGCGATTTGTGTTGATCGATGCAGTCCTAAGCATCGATCGACACACTGCGATGAGAGGTACGTAACTCTGGATTTTTCAGACTCTTTTCAATTTGATTATCTGTTTTCACCGAGCTCATGCTTTTATTACACTGGGGACAGTGTAGTTCAAGTGTGGGGGAGGTAGCTACTGACGCACGCTTTTGTTTTCATAGAGTCAGTCCAAATTTGTTTTATTGAGTCAAATTGAGTAGGAACAAGGACTTTTTGAGGAGATTGCCACACTTGCATGAACTTAAGTGACCATTGGATGAGTTGCAGATGATCTATGACTATTAGAAAACCCAATACAAACCAGCCTACTAAGGACACCCATATCGCTTCAGGTATTCAGAGAATCCATTACTTGACTTCACCTTTAACTTGACTTAATTTTCTCTCCTATGGGCTTGGTATACTTTGAGTCGGATTCCTCTGTTGGTTCAAGCACAACTTGTAAACCTGTCTGATTATGGTTCCCTTCTCCCCTTGCCTTGAACGTAAAAAAAAATAAAAAGAGAGATAAGAACTGAGGATAATCTAGTAGCTTCGAAGTGGTCGCGAGAGTGGTAGAGACCCTTATTACCTCATGTGCTTCCATGGAAACATGTCCAAAGTATGCCCCAGTAAGGGAAGAACACTGATAGAAAAAATAAAATGATACCCAGTGGGGAAAAATCAGTGCTAAGGAAGGGAAAAGAGAAGAAAGGAACCAGAAACAACAGTTGAGTGGTCAGATGCTAACAGAGTAAGAATCCATGTGTTCTTTGATCGATACCCCATAGGGGAGACCGCACTTAATAGCTTATAGAAGTCAGTATGGTGAATTTGGATGCTCTGAATGTGATTGTGGAGTTTACTCAGGACAGTAGCTAAGTGTGAGGGAAGTACATGTTGGTCTTGATGTCTGCAGGTACATTTTCATGTGGATTACTTAGGCGAATCTGAGTGTGGTGCTCCTACGATGAAACGAGTTCCTGAAGTTTTCAAACTTATTCTCCTGATCTTGGTCTTCTGTTTGCTTGAGGGCAAGCAAAAGCTAAGTGTGGGGGAGTTGATATACCATGGAATTTAGGGCTTTTAACCATGGTATATGTCTTCTTATCGAGTCTTTTAGAGTCCTTTGTAGTCCTTTGATGTATGTTTTCAGGTCTAGACACGTTTGGAGCGGATTTGGACATTATGGCGCATTCTGGAGCATTTTGGAGATTTAACCCGAGAGATAGAGTTCACTGTCGATTTCAGAGTATTGTGTCGATCGACACAACATGTGCATCGATCGACACACATGCGTATAAGGCTTTTCTCGGCGGTTAATGAAGAGTTTGGAATTTGCAACAAAGCCCAGAAGTTTCTCATAATTATAAAGAAGCCCCAGCCGTGATTAAATCATTATATTAGGGTTTTAAGCCATTGTTTAGGCTACGCATTATTTTTACTTTGAGAGAGTTAGGGGCTGATCTTGTTCTTGAAAGAGAGTGGATTTCGAACCCCGGTTCTTTATTCTATTATATGCTATTTGGTTTTCTATTCATGATGTATTTTGTTTCGATGATCATGTCTGAGTAGTTTACCAGTTAGGTTTAGGGATTCTCATTAGGGATTTCATGGAGTTATAGGTTAATTAATCAGTAGGGATTCATATCTTTCTAGTTCTTCATCTAGGATTGTTCTTACTGCTTAATCTGAATTAGCTACCCAGATTTATGATGTTAGGTTTTCTGCAACGACAGTTGATTATTAACTAGAAAGAACCTAGATGAGCAATTTGACTATTCGCAAAGAAATTTGGCTTAGGAGAATTGTGAACGAAAGAACCTGAGATTAATGCTTGTTTAGAACTCTAGGATTCGCAACGAAAGTTGGCTTGCTAGGTTGTTAGGCATAGATAATATTCGCAACGAAAGTTGGTCTGTTATAATTTTGTGATTCTAGTTCTAGAACAGTTCTTAATTAGATCCCGATTGAATGATTAGCCTATGTTCCTGATTTCCTGAGAACTCCCATGACCTGACGCTTTGCCTTCTTGTTTACAAACCGATCTATTTACTTTATTGATTGATTTACTGCTTTCATACTGCTTAACCTAGCTTAATTCGACATTCTACAATCTATCGCAAGAATCTAGAGTCTCTGTGGATTCGATACCCTATATACTACTGGTTCACGTCTGTGCACTTGCAGTGTAGATCTGGGGATTAGAACCTGATCGTATCAATTGTCTACTACGCTCTTCTGAGGCAGAATCCGTTCCATGGTCTCCCACATGAGCAACCCATGGACCATATTGATGATTTTGAGAACTTCATCACTGGGATGAAGTACAATGGGGTGAACTATGACTACTTGTTTCTCAAGCTTTTCCCTTATTCTCTCGCTGGAGATGCTGCAGCTTGGCTGAAACAACTTCCATCTGGGAATTTTACTACTTGGGATGCTGTGAAGAGGGAGTTTCTAGGGCACTTTTATGATGATGCTCGCTCTTATCAGTCGAGGCAGGATATCCTTACCTTCACCCAAGGTCCTACAGAGCCTCTTAAGACTGCTTGGATGAGGCTTAAGAAGTACCAACGTGACTGTCCTCACCATGGATTCTCTGAAGTGACGCTGTTGGGCTTATTCTTCAGAGGTATTGATCTCCACTATCAGTATTCATTGGACAATGCTAGCAATGGAAACTTCAATACAAGGACTCCTGAGCAGGCTAAGACATTGATTGATAACTTGGTGAGCAGTAATAGCACCAAGACTGCTGATAGGAGAAGGAAAGAGTATGGTGGAAAGATTGATAATCTGGAGATTGCTGATATCAGGAACAAGCTGGACACTGTTCATAGTTTGTTGACTGGAAAGAAAGCTGTCCACTTTGCTCAGGAAGTTGAAGTGTTTCAGGCTGAAGAATATCACCAGGAAGAGGATGTGAACTACATCAGTGGCTCTGGCTTTCAAGGGAATAGGTTTGGAAATCAGTAAGGTAACAAGTTCTTTAATGGTGGACAAAAGAGTGCTTTCACAAGCAATCAGAACTCTTCTGGATATGGACAGACTGCTGGTTACCAGAAGCCTTAGAGAACTTATGGATCATCTTCTTATCAGACACCTCATGCTGCTAGTGTTCATGAGAGAAATATGGAAGCCATGATGGAGCGGTTGCTGGAAGGTCAGACTAAGACTGCCGTAGACTTCAACAAGAAGCTAGATGATGTGTATGAGGATTTGAATGGGAAGTTTGAATCCTTGAGCACACATGTGAGAAAGCTTGATACTCAGGTTGTGCAGACTGCTGGGTTTGCTAAGTAGCCAGATGGATCTCTTCCGGGATGAACTGATGCTAATCCTAATACCAGTGCAATGCAGTGACGTTGAGAAGTGGTAAGGAGATGTTTCCTACCCAGAAAAAGCAGTTAAGCTTGGAAGAAATCGTGGAAATGGAAGAGATGGAAGATGAGATCCGCGGAATTCGCAATGCATCGACTGACGCACCCATGCAACGATCGACGCAAAGCAAAAATGAAGATACTGATCCTAAGCTCGACGCAGAGATTGTTACAAAAACGCCTAGAAACGATCGACGCAAGGCGACTGCCAAAGGTTCTAACGCAGAAAAGCTGAAGAAGTCAAATGAAAAGGTCTACAAACCTAAGGTCCCCTATCCTAAGAACCCCAAGAAGGCTAAGAATGATATGCAGTATGCTAAATGCATGGAGATGATTAAGAAGGTGTTGCTTGAAGTGCCTTTGGTTGACTCTATGCAGACTACTCATGTGATGAAGAGATGCCTTAAGGACCTACTTGCTGGTAACTGGACTGATGAGGAGAGTGTGATGATGATCACTTAGGTATGTAGTGCAGTGATTCAGGGCAAAATTCCTGAGAAGCTGAAAGATCCAGGAAGCTTTGTGTTGGATTGTGGTATATACAGGGACAGATTTGAAAGATCTCTATGTGATTTTCGTTCTAGTGTGAACCTTATGCCCTTCTCTGTTGCTAAGAGGCTTGGGATGACTGACTTTATGCCTACTAGGATCTCATTAGTCCTAGCTGACAGAACAGTCAGGATTCCTGAAGGGATGCTGGAAGATGTGCCAATAAGAATTGGTGAATGTGTGATTCCTACTGAATTTGTGGTTCTGCAGTATGGAGAAGAACCAAGGGATCCACTGATTTTAGGAAGACCATTCTTAGCCACTGCTAGTGCTATGATTGACTGCAAGAGGGGGACTATAATTTTGAACGTAGGTGATCTGAAGATGAGCTTTGATATGGACAAGTTTGTGAAGAGACCAACCATCGACATGCAGACTTTCTATGTTGATACTCTCAGTGATTTGGCTACGGATTTCTTTCACAAGACACATGCTGAGGATCCACTAGAAAGAGCTTTACTGAGCTCTATAATGGAGCTGGAGCATCTTCAAGACGAGCCCGCAATCTACTATGCAAGGCTAATGGAATCTGTTGAGCAAGTGATGCAGTTAGATGTGTCTAACGCGACGCTGCATCGATCGACACCTTTAGTGCATCGATCGTTGCAGGTCGGCAATGATTGGGCAGAGGAAAAAGCCCCGAAAATTGAGCTAAAACAACTTCCATCCGAGCTAAGGTATGCGTTTCTTGGGCCTAATTCGACATATCCAATGATTGTTAATGCTAGTTTGAACAACGCAGAGCTCACTTTACTGCTAAGCAAGCTGCGCAAGCATCGCAAAGCTCTTGGCTATTCTCTTGATGACATTTCAGGTATCTCTCCGGAGCTGTGTATGCATCGGATACATCTTGAGGACGAGTCCAAGACATATTTTGAGCATCAGAAGAGGCTGAATCCTAATCTTAAGGATGTGGTAAAGAAGGAGATCATGAAGCTCTTAGATGCTGGGATTATCTATCCGATTTCAGACAGTGATTGGGTTAGTCCAGTTCATGTTGTGCCTAAGAAGGGTGGAGTTACAGTAGTGAAGAATGAGAAGAACGAGCTGATTCCTACTAGGACTGTGACTGGACATCGTATGTGCATAGACTACAGAAAGCTCAACGCTGCAACAAGGAAAGATCATTTCCCTTTGCCTTTTATCGATCAGATGCTGGAAAGGTTAGCAAATTACTCTTACTATTGCTTCCTCGATGGGTACTCAGGCTTCTTTCTGATTCCCATCCATCCAGAGGATCAGGGAAAGACTACTTTTACTTGTCCATATGGCACATTTGCATACCGCAGGATGCCTTTTGGACTTTGTAATGCACCAGCCACCTTCCAGGGATGCGTGATGTCCATCTTTACTGATATGATTGAGGATTTTATGGAGGTGTTTATGGATGATTTCTCAGTCGACGGATCATCTTATCATGAGTGCTTGGATAATGTGTGCAAGGTACTAGCCCGATGTGAGGAGAAGCACTTGGTTCTTAATTGGGAGAAATGTCATTTCATGGTCAGAGATGGCATTGTTCTTGGACATAGAGTGTCTGAAGCAGGGATCGAAGTAGACCGCGCTAAGATTGAGGTTATGACCAGCCTTCAGGCGCCTGATTCTGTGAAGTCTGTGAGGAGTTTTCTTGGACATCTGGGTTCTATAGAAGGTTCATCAATGATTTCAGTAAGATTGCTAGACCACTAACTGCTTTGCTGTGTAAGGATACCAAGTTTGAATTCAATGCAGAGTGCCAGACTGTATTTGAATAGATCAAGCAAGCATTAGTGAGTGCTCCTATAGTCCAGCCACCAGATTGGGATCTACCTTTTGAGGTAATATGCGATGCGAGTGATTATGCTGTAGGAGCGGTTCTGGGGCAGAAGAAGGATAAGAAGCTTCATGCCATTTACTATGCCAACCGGACATTAGATGATGCGCAAAGAAATTATGCCACTACAGAGAAGGAATTATTGGCTGTTGTCTTTGCATTTGAGAAATTTTGGTCCTATCTCGTTGGTTCTAAAGTGATTGTACACACTGATCATTCAGCTCTGAAGTATCTGATGCAGAAGAAAGATGCTAAACCGAGATTGTTGAGATGGATTCTTTTGCTTCAGGATTAAGATATTGAGGTAAAAGACAAGAAGGGAGTGGAAAACGGAGTTGCTGACCATCTGTCAAGGATTTTAGTTGAAGAAGACGTCCCCATTAATGATTTCTTGCCTGAGGAGAATGTCAATATGATCGAGACAGTGTTTATATCGGATGTGGACAGGAAGAAGCAGACTGTCGGATTTATCGCAGTGCGTCGATTGATGCCACTTCGGCAGCGATCGATGCATGTATCAGGGATGCAACGATCGACGCATACATGTGCGTCGGTCGATGCAGATCGCCTACGAGCCCAGATTCCTTTAAGGGTCAAATTGAGTATTTGAATCTCAAACTTTGTGCTGTTGCGACGACGGTTACACCCTGGTTTGCGGATATTGCTAATTACCTGGCTGCAGAGACTGAACCAGATGAGTTGAAGGGATATGCTAAGAAGAAGTTGTTGGGATTGTGTCCTGAAATCACACTTGTACTCACTCCTGATGATAGTTGTGTGTCGAGATCAGACATTTGTACAATACTGGGTGGTTGCAATGTTTTGCTAGAACCCTCTTGCAATCTGTAAGTTGTATACTTACTGCCAATATTATATGATCCTATAGGGTCACACACCTAAGCAAACTGGAAGCATGAATATGGGAATGATCATTATGGTAATGATCATGTTGATGTGTATTGGATACACATTAATATTGAGTTTTAAAGAAGTGTGTCGATCGACACAAGTGAGTGTGTCGATCGACACAGGCCGGGTTCCGCAACTGATGTTTTGGTTTAATGACTTAAACGAATTGGGATTGATCCAATGGTCGGTTTTAGTTATTCCAGGTCTATATAAAGGTTTATATGCACGACCTGGAACCCTAGTTGTTCCTGTTTTGCAGAGAAAAGCCTAGCCACCAAAACTCAGTTATTCCTAGATCCGGCACTAGCATCCCGGCTTTCCAGCTTTGTGTGCGTGTGTATCTGGTAGAGGCGAAGCACCTTAGTCGCTGCTGATCTCTATTACCAATCCATTCCGCTGCCATCTTTGAGGTAAACACGAGATCTATGATTCAATAACTCAAACCTTAGATCCTAGGCTTAGAACTTGTAGGATTCTGAAAGCTGTTAGAATTGCTCAAGTTCCTTCAGTGGTATCAGAGCCTTAGGGTTTTAATCATTGAATCTAAAGCATGTAATTCAAATAATGATGAATTTGGATAGGTTAATGCATGCTAGTTTTCGTTTTGATAAAAATAATCTCGGATTAGGTTTCGTATCAAAACGATGATCGTGTGTTTTCGCATGGTGTCGATCGACACTAATCTTGTGTCGGTCGACACGCCGCAAAACGCTTGTAAAATTTTAGGGTTCCGATCTTAGAGATCGGATTTCTTGTTACCCTAATGTGTCGATCGACATACTGGGTTGCGTCGGTCGACACAGATTTAATTGGTTGATTTCGGTTAAATTAGATTTACCGGTTATCGACCCGGTTCAATTGGATTGAACCGGGAAAAACCAATTTGGTTTTGGTTAGCTCATGTCGACCGACACAAGGATGTGTGTCGATCGACATGAACCATTAAACCGGACCGATTCAATTAGATTAAACCGGTTAAGGAAATTCGATCCGGTTTGACCGGTTATCGAAGTCCGGTTTAAATTGGGCTGTGTCGACCGACACTAATGGTTGGTGTCGATCGACACACCACTCGCAGATTTGGTGGTTGAACCTCAAATTGCGAATACCAAACCAAATTTAACTCCTTTTTCCTAGATTAACCTAAACTTAATAAATCTAGATGTTTAAAATCAATTAAAACACTTCTTGGATGCATATTGGATATGTATCAAGATTAAAAGTTCTTTTCCTCAAGTAAATATCAAGTGATCTTGATGTCTTGCCCGATCTTGTCTACTGTCAAGACTCGTTTCGTTGTTGGATAGTCTTGGAGTCCTTGGTATCTACAATTACATGAGTAAGGCAGGTGATCATTGATAGACTTGCAGTGCGACTGTCAGTGATCACAAGACTGAAGAGATTGGTTTACTTGACTGGGCTATCAGAAGTTCTGAGCCCAGAGACATCAGAGTGGATTAGACATGGATTGTCTCATCTACGACCAAGAGTTGTACTGGGTACAATTAGCAATGATTTGCTTACCTAGATAACTAAAGTTTAGGTGATGGCGAGTCACCCACTCAGATTTTGGGTGACGTATGGATCTTGGCTCATTGTATTCATCTGAGGAAACATAGTTTTGAATACAATGCGAGTTTTCTTATTAGATAAGAATTCTCATTTCCTTGAACATCATAACTAAAAACTCTACCTCTTTTAATTTCAGCTATGTCTGTCCCAACTCACATCAACACTTTCTCGCTAAGATCCGTCCTTGAGAAGGACAAGCTTAATGGATCAAATTTCTTGGAATGGTATCGGAACCTGAGAATAGTTCTCAAGCAGGAGAACAAGGAATATGTCCTTACAAGAGTTCTCCCCGAGAGGCCACGTTCCAATGCCATGCAGGCAGACAAGAATGCTTGGGATAAGCATTCTGCTGATGTCAAAGACGTTAATTGTCTAATGCTGGTGACTATGAACTCTGAGCTGCAGAAGCAATATGAGAATGTAATGTCACCGATTGAGATGATTAACAACCTGAAAGCCTTGTTTCAGGAGAAAGCTCGCACAGAGAGATACCAGACCGTTAAATCTCTCATGGATTGCAAGCTGGCTAAGGACAGTCCAGTGAGTCCTCATGTCCTTAAAATGATGGGTTACATTGATAACCTGGGGAAACTGGACTGTGCCATTACCCAGGAGCTAGACACTGACATGATTCTGCAGTCATTGCCGTCGTGTTTTGATCAGTTCATCTTGAACTACAACATGCAAAACATGACTAAGACATTGACTGAGTTGCACGGCATGCTAAAGACAGCAGAGCCGAATCTCAAGAAGGCGACTCCTAATGTACTGATGGTACAAAGGGGTAAAAGGTTTAAGAAACCTAGTAAGGATAAGGGAAAGGCTAAAGCTGTCCAGACTAAGAGTCAAGACAGGCCCAAGCCCAAGGCCAAATCCGGGCCTTCTCCTGAGGACAAATGCAACTACTGTAAGCAGCTAGGGCATTGGAAGAGAAGCTGCAAGAAGTTCATGGAAGATATGAAGAAGCTGAAGACGACGTATGATGCGTCTGATTCAGGTATTTATATTATCGAACTTAATGTTATGACTTCTAGTTCTACTTCGTGGGTATTGGATACCGGCTGCGGTGCTCATATTTATACTAATATGCAGGCACTAAGAAACAGTAGAACGCTGAAGAAAGGACAAGTGGAGCTACGGGTCGGGAATGGAGCTAAGGTTGTTGCACTGGCCGTAGGCACTTATCATTTGTCTTTGCCTTCTGGCATGGTTTTAGAATTGAATAATTGCTACTTTGTACCTGCGATTAGCAGAAACATAATTTCAGTTTCCGTTTTGGATTTGGAAGGTTTTGATTTTGCTATTAAGAATAAAGTTTGTTCTTTTCATCGTGATGGTACGTTTTATGGTAGCGCCCCATTAGATAATGGGTTATATGTCTTAAACCAAGAAATGCCGGTCTTTAACATAAATACAAAACGGTTTAAGTCAAATGACGAAAACCCGACTTTCTTATGGCATTGTCGTTTGGGCCACATCAATGAGAAACGCATTCAGAGGCTACATCGTAATGGGCTTCTGGGCTCATTTGATTTTGAATCATGTGAGAAATGTGAATCTTGCTTGATGGGCAAAATGGCTAGGGACCCTTTCAACAAACCGAATGAAAGGGCCAGTGATTTATTGGGCCTTGTTCATACTGATGTATGTGGGCCAATGAGCATTGTTGCCAGAGGAAATTACAAGTACTTCATTACCTTTACTGATGACTTCAGTAGGTATGGCTATGTCTATTTGATGAGACATAAGTCAGAATCCTTTGATAAATTCAAGGAGTTCAAGAATGAAGTACAGGACCAACTTGGCAAAAGTATCAAAGTTTTGCGGTCGGATCGCGGAGGAGAATACTTGAGTCAAGAGTTCAGTGACTATCTGAGCGAGTGTGGAATTGTTTCACAACTCAGACCTCCTGGAACACCCCAATGGAATGGAGTGTCGGAGAGGAGGAATCGAACTTTATTGGATATGGTTCGGTCTATGATGAGTCATTCAGATCTTCCATTATCCTTTTGGGGATACGCTCTAGAAACGTCTGCATTTACACTAAATAGGGTGCCATCTAAATCAGTTGAAAAGACACCACATGAATTGTGGACTGGGAATGTTCCAAGTCTGTCTTTCCTGAAGATTTGGGGTTGTGAGGCTTATGTCAAACGTTTAATCTCTGACAAGCTCGCACCCAAATCAGATAAATGCTACTTCGTTGGTTATCCTAAGGAAACCAAGGCATACTACTTTTACAACCGATATGAGAACAAAGTCTTTGTTGCTCGGGACTGTTCTTTTCTTGAGAGGGAATTTCTTTCTAAGAAAAGCAGTGGGAGTAAAGTACATCTCGAAGAAATTCAAGATGCACGGGAGACTGCTCAACCTGCTGAGGAAGAGCAGCAGTTGGATCCACAAAGTTCTGTGGAGTCCACACTTGTGGAGCCTGAAGTTCGCAGATCCGGAAGGATCCGTCACGAACCCGAGAGATATTATGGATTTCTCGTGACCAATTGCAATGATCTGATGATCATTGAAAGTGACGAACCTGTGACCTTCGCGGAAGCAATGATGGGCCCGGACTCCGAAAAGTGGCTTGGAGCCTCTAAATCCAAAATGGGATCCATGTCAGAAAACCAAGTATGGTCCTTGGTCGATTTACCTAATGGTGCAAAAGCCATTGAGTGTAAATGGATCTTCAAGAAGAAGATTGACGTGGATGGTAATGTCCAAATTTATAAAGCTAGGTTGGTGGCTAAAGATTTCAAACAAATTCATGGTATTGACTATGATGAAACCTATTCCCCAGTCGTTATGCTTAAATCCATTCGGATTCTTCTAGCAACTGCCGCTTATTATGATTATGAGATTTGGCAGATGGATGTCAAAACCGCCTTCCTGAATGGAATTTTGGAAGAGGATGTGTATATGAAAGAGCCTGAGGGTTTTGTAGATCCTAAGAATGCTGGGAAGGTATGCAAGCTTCATAAATCCATTTATGGATTGAAGCAAGCATCACGGAGTTGGAATCTTCGTTTTGATGAAGCAGTAAAACAATTTGGTTTCATCAAGAACGAAGAAGAACCATGTGTATACAAGAAGACTAGTGGGAGCGGAATTGCGTTTCTAGTACGGTATGTCGATGACATACTTCTTCTCGGTAATGACGTTCTGTTGCTTCAGTCTATTAAGACTTGGCTCAGAAGTTGTTTTTCCATGAAAGACATGGGAGAAGCCGCGTACATCCTTGGAATCAGAATCTACAGAGATAGAGCGAATAGGCTGATTGGACTGTGCCAGGACACTTATATTGATAAGGTGTTACACAGATTCAAGATGCATGATTCCAAGAAGGGCTTCATACCGATGTCTCATGGCATTAGTCTCAGCAAGAAGCAGTGTCCGGCGACACAGGCTGAGCGAGAACGCATGGGTAGGATTCCTTATGCTTCTGCAATAGGATCTATCATGTATGCCATGCTTTGCACTCGTCCAGATGTAGCTTACGCGTTAAGCATGACGAGTAGATACCAATCTGATCCAGGTGAAGATTACTGGACATCTGTCAAGAATATTCTCAAATATTTGAGACATACCAAGGATAAGTTCTTGGTATATGGAAGAAGTGAAGAGCTTGTGGTGAATGGATTCACTGATGCGAGTTTTCAGACGGACAGAGATGATTTCCGATCACAGTCTGGATATGTCTTCTGTCTAAATGGCGGTGCAGTGAGCTGGAAGAGCTCTAAGCAGAACACCGTAGCTGATTCCACGACGGAAGCTGAATATGTTGCGAATATGATGCTGCTTCAGAAGCGGCAAAAGAAGCTGTTTGGATCAAGAAGTTCATGACTGAACTTAGTGTGGTTCCTAGTATCTTGGAGCCAGTGGCTTTATTTTGTGACAACAATGGAGCCATTGCTCAGGCAAAAGAACCCAGGTCACACCAGAAGTCCAAACACATAGAGAGGAAATATCACCTGATTTGTGATATCATCAATAGAGGAGAAGTGAAGATCAGTCGAGTTCCGACGGACGAGAATGTCGCTGATCCTCTGACTAAGCCACTCCCAAGGCCTAAGCATGAGAGTCATACTACTACTGTAGGCATTAGAGATCTTAAGATGTAATCTTGATTCTAGTGGGAGTTCTTGTTGTTTTATTTTAGTTATATTAAGATGTTCTTGTAAACATACTTTTGGATATGTTTAATGAAATTTGATTCAGCATTATTTATTGTGATCTAAATAATGGTCACAAAATAAGTTTATGCCATATTATAGGTCATGAAGTTGAGGACTTGATCATGAAACCCTATAAGTTATAGATGACATAAATTATGATGTGTCCCTAGTCGTGGTTGTCAAAGTGGGACACTGATAACCACGAGAGACTAGCTTGTGAGGTGACTGTTGACTAAATTTCATGGAGTCAGTGATATGAGTATCACAGTCAGTCACATAGATATATGTTGATGAACATATGATCGGACGTGACCCGCTAATGAGAAGTCTCCAAGATAGTTATATCTGTGTCATGAGAGATTCTCATTACGACTATAGAGTATAGTCCTTAGACCTGAGTTCATCATGTTTTCTTGCATATGAATTGGTGCACTTTGACCTTGTCAAACGTCGACCCGTAACTGGCGGCTATAAAGGCATTGCTTGGGTGTATCATGAAGTGTGTAGAGGAACAGGGATGGAACAAGATGGGATTTGTCCCTCCTGTATAACGGGAGATAAATATATCCGGGCCTATTGAAGATTTTAGACTGAGAAAATGTGTGGCCGCACTCAAACGAACTGTAGTTCAGTTATTTGTCTTGTTCAGTATAGATCAGGAGTTCGATAAACACGATATTGGCTTAATAAGGATGACACTATCTTGCCTTATGCCAAATCGAGATATAGAGACAAAAGGATTATAGGAATTGATGATTCCAGAACAAGTGGGAGATTGTTAGGATTGTGTCCTGAAATCACACTTGTACTCACTCCTGATGATAGTTGTGTGTCGAGATCAGACATTTGTATAATACTGGGTGGTTGCAATGTTTTGCTAGAAGCCTCTTGCAATCTGTAAGTTGTATACTTACTGCCAATATTATATGATCCTATAGGGTCACACACCTAAGCAAACTGGAAGCATGAATATGGGAATGATCATTATGGTAATGATCATGTTGATGTGTATTGGATACACATTAATATTGAGTTTTAAAGAAGTGTGTCGATCGACACAAGTGAGTGTGTCGATCGACACATGCCAGGTTCCGAAACTAATGTTTCGGTTTAATGACTTAAACGAATTGGGATTGATACAATGATCGGTTTTAGTTATTCCAGGTCTATATAAAGGTTTATATGCACGACCTGGAACCCTAGTTGTTCCTGTTTTGCAGAGAAAAGCCTAGCCACCAAAACTCAGTGATTCCTAGATCCGGCACTAGCATCCCGGCTTTCCAGCTTTGTGTGTGTGTGTATCTGGTAGAGGCGAAGCACCTGAGTCGCTGCTGATCTCGATTACCAATCCATTCCGCTGCCATCTTTGAGGTAAACACGAGATATATGATTCAATAACTCAAACCTTAGATCCTAGGCTTAGAACTTGTAGGATTCTGAAAGCTGTTAGAATTGCTCAAGTTCCTTCAGAAGTTCTTCCGAGAGCTCAGACGATACTATTAGGATGAGCCTTATCTCTACAAGCACTGTTCGAATGGTCTTTACAGGAGATGCATTGCTGAATCAGAGGTTCCAGATGTTTTATTCCATTGTCATGGATCAGATTATGTTGGACATTATGCCACTTTTAAGACTGTGTCTAAGGTTCTGCAAGCAGGTTTCTGGTGGCCTACGATGTTTAAAGACGCTCATTCTTTTGTCTCTCAGTGTGAGGCCTGTCAGAGGAGAGGGAAAATCAGTAAGAAGCACGAGATGCCTCAGAACTTCATTCTCGAGGTTGAGGTTTTCGATTGCTGGGGCATTGATTTCATGGGTCCTTTTCCCTCATCTCATGGGAATAAGTTCATTTCGGTTGCTGTATACTATGTGTCTAAGTGGGTGGAAGCGATAGCTAGTCCAACCAATGACTCTTCGGTGGTTCTTAAGCTGTTTAAAACCATCATTTTCCCTAGATTTGGAGTTCCTCGGATTGTGATTAGTGATGGAGGATCTCATTTCATTAATAAGGTCTTCGAGAAGCTGCTACAGAAGCATGGAGTTCATCACCGAGTTGCTACTCCTTATCGCCCTCAGACTAGTGGGCAAGTCGAGGTCTTTAACAGACAGATCAAGGAGATCTTGGAGAAGACAGTTGGGAAGACAAGGAAGGATTGGGCAGCAAAGCTGGATGATGCACTATGGGCTTACCGGAATGCATTCAAGACGCCACTTGGGACCACTCCATTTCATCTGCTGTATGGAAAAGCTTGTCATCTACTAGTGGAGCTTGAGCACAAAGCAGCATGGGCTGTGAAGCAGATGAACTTCGATCTTAAGTCTGCTGCTGATAGGAGATTGGTTCAGCTCAATGAGTTGGATGAGATTAGGCATCATGCTTATGAGAACTCAAAGCAGTACAAGGAGAGGACTAAGGCTTATCATGACAAGAAGATTGTCTCTAGACAATTTGAGCCTAATGATCAGGTACTTTTGTATAACTCTCGTTTGCAATTGTTTCTAGATAAGCTGAGATCGAGGTGGTCTGGTCCTTTCACGATCAAGGAGGTATGTCCTTGTGGAGCTGTCGTTCTAATCGGCCAAGAAGGTAAGGAATTCACTGTGAATGGACAAAGGGTGAAACATTATTGGGCTAAGGCCGAGATTCCGAGAGGTCAGATTCTGCCTCTGGATGATGCACCCTCTGCCTGATTCAGCAGAAACGTCAAGCTAATGACGTTAAAAGAGCGCTGGGTGGGAGGCAACCCACTGTTTCGTTTTTGCATATTCATTTTTGGTGTTTTTGTTAGGATTTTACGTTTTGTTTTTAGTTTTGGTGAGTTTTGTTTGCAGGTTTCGACGAAATCGCAATGCAACGATCGACACGGTCCTGTGTGTCGATCGTCACAAAACGAAAATCGCATTGCAGCGATCGTTGCGGACCTGAGCAACGATCGACACAAAATCGCACTCGCCTTGCAACGATCGTCGCATTTATGTGCAACGGTCGACGCAAGTGCGAGACAGGTAAAAATCCGACAGGACCCAATACATCCCTTAACAATTTCTTCTTTTACCGTTCCTTAGCTTGACACTACTGGGGACAGTGTGTTTCAAGTGTGGGGGAGGTGGTACTGACATTAATCTTTTTGTTTTCTTAGAGTCAGTTTTGGTTTTCAAAGTCGGTTTTATCGAGTCAAAACAGTTTAAGTAGGAAACAATGAATTTTTGAGAAGTCAACAACACTTGCAGGAACTTAAGTAACCTTTGGGATGAGCTTGCAGATCAATCTATGACTATTAGAAAACCCCAACGCAGATCAGCCTACTGAGAACACCCACATCACTTCAGGTATCAGAGGATCCTTTACTGACTTCACCCATAATTTTGACTTAATTTTCTCACCTAAGGGCTTGGTATACCTTGAGTCGGATTCCTCTGTTAGTTCTGACACAGCTTGTAAACATGTCCAAGTAAGGTTCCCTTCTCCCATTCCTTAAAGTAAAAAAAAAAGTAATAAACTGAGGATGAGCTAGTAGCTCCGAAGTGGTCGCGGGAGTGGTAGAGACCCCTATTACCTCATGTGCATCCATGGAATGTGTCCAAAGTACACCCCATAACGGGAAGAGCACTGATAAAAAAAATGATACCCAATGGAGAAAAATCAGTTGCTAAGGAAGGGAAAAGAGAAGAAAGGAACCAGAAAAAGATAGTATGGTGGTCTAGAGCTAACAGAGTAAGAGTCCATGTGCCCTTTGATCGATACTCCTTAGGTGAGACCGCACTTAATAGCTAATAGAAGTCAGTAGGGTGAATTTGAATGCTCTGAATGTGATTGTGGAGTTTACTCGGGACAGTTGCTAAGTGTGGGGGATGTATATGTTGGTCTTGATGTCTTGCAGGTGAATCTTTCATGTGGCTTACTAAGGGGAATCTGAGTGTTATGCTTCTAAGATGAAAAGAGTTTCTGAAAGTTTTCAAACCTCTTCACCATATTCTAGTTCTCTGTTTTGCTTGAGGGCAAGCAAAGGCTAAGTGTGGGGGAGTTGATATATCATGGTTTTTACCTGTTTTAAGCCATGATATAAGTATGTTTTAGAGTCTTTTATCGTGTCTTTAGAGTCTTTACATGTGTTTATTAGGTACATTGACGTTTGGAGGATTATTGGAGATAATGGAGCATTTTGGGAAAGTTTTGGAGATTAAGCCGAGAGATCTGATTTTACCAAGTCTGGACGACCAATGCATCGATCGATGCATCATTGGCATCGATCGACACACCTCTGCGACAGCACATTAATGAAAACTTTGGAGAATTGCAGTTTTGCCCCAAGAAGTTCTAGTATTTGCAAAAAGACCCCAAGTGTGATTAGGCCTTTATAATTAGGTTTTTGGTGTTTAGTTTTAGAGACGCTTTGATACGCTTTCATACTTTGAGCATAGAGATTTTAGAGCTTTTGGGGCTGATCTGAACCTGTACTGCTTCCTGCTTTTGGAGAAGATTTCGAACCCCTTTTATTCTTTACTCTCTATTTATGCAATTTACTTATTCATTGATTTGTGTTTCATTGATCATGTCTGAGTAGATTCATAGTTAGGGTTAGGGATTCTCTTAAAGGTTTTCATGACTTGCTAGATTAATTTATTCAGTTTAGGATTCATAACTTATTGTTCTTCAACCTGAATTGTGCTTCATACTAGTTTCTAACTTGATCACTTAGAATCTAGTCTCTAGGTTTATAGATTGACACGAAAGTGTAATTTAGAATCTTATCTATTTAGGTTGAGCAATTTAATTATCTGCAAAGAAATTTGGTTTAATTTAATTGTGAACAAATCAAACTTGCACTTAAGGCTAGTTTAATCTGTTAGGAATTGCAAAGAAATTTGGGTTTCTGCTAATTAGACTTAGAGAATTCTCGCAACGAAAGTTGGTTAGTTATATCTTGTGTTTGAGTTCTAGAACCGAACTTAATTTGATTATGACTGAATATTTGATCTACTTGTCTGATTTCCTGAGAAATCCCTAGACTTGACGCTTTTAGTATTTGCTTACAAACCACTCTTGCTATTGATTTACTTTCTGCTTTGCTATTTAGTTTCTAATTAGTTTCATCTAGCTTAACGTGACAATTCTATAGTCTACCGTAGGATTCTTTAGTCTCTGTGGATTCGACCACTATATACTACTAGTCACGTCTGTGCACTTGCAGTGTAACTCTAGGGATTAAACTCTGAGCATATCAATTATTTGCAAGAAGCAGACAATCAAACCAAGTGTAAAGCTCCAACTTTCTCTGTAGGCCTGGTTCTTTGGTTGTTGGTACTTGGGTTGCAATGATGTTCTTTGGTTACTGGTGCTTGGGCTGCATTGGTTGATTATGTTTGCTTCTGTTGTTTCACAGGCTATCTACTGGCTTGGATAAGAAGATCAAATTCTGGGATACACAACAAGGAAAAAGTCTTCTGCTTTCGACTGATGCTGGTGCAGCAGTGAGATGCATCACTGTGTCTGGAAATAACTTAGTAGTTTGCGTTGAAGCATCAATGCATATATATGATTTGCATAACTTAGACCGACCTATTCAGTCTCATGAATCACAAGTGAAGATGCCAATCAGATGTGTCACCTCTGTATCTTTTTTCCACAGGTAAACATACAATTTCATGAATCTGTGATTTTCTGGTAATGTTGGTCATAATTTACATAGACCAGGCTCATGTTTGGTTTGAGATCTGAGATGTTTAAAGTTGATCTTCAGCAGGATATGCAGCTGGCTCAGTAGACGGACAAGTAGCCTTGGATTTCCCCAATACATCATGCTCTAGTGAGATATCTTTGAAGTTAATGACATCATGTCTCTGCAAAGACCCAATAGGTAATCTGAAAGATCAAAACGTTGGTCTTTCAACTAGTTTAAGACCAAAACATTTTTTCTCTTCACTGTTCTGAAACTATTCATGTTTGTGTTTTTGAACAGCATTCATATATGTGTAACTCTTCAACACGTCCCTGTAGTCGATGACTTCCTCCATAATCTGCGTGAAGCTGTAGAAACTGTAGGTCCACTGATCAAAAACTCGTTTGATTTTGCTCGTTTTCTTTACTTCAGTTGATCCTTCGTTATTACCTAGTCTGGGTCAGGAGAAAGCAAACCCAGGATCGATCACAAGGGGCTTGGCGCCAATATATGGAGTCACATATATATGTATTGTATTTTTTGTATTAGGAGTTATATTTATAGTTATAAATTAAGAATTGTATTTATAATTTTATGATAAATTATGTAATTTGTCTTTTTATAAATTTAATTTTATAATTATTTTCAGTAATTAGAAAATATGCAAAATATCAAAAAAAAATCCTAATATTAATATGCAAAATATCATAGCATATTAAATTAATGCCATAATAACATATATTATCGCATATAAAAAACTGCTACGAAGGCTTATATCATGGCAAATATAACTAGTTGTAGTAGATAGTACTATAACATATAGAGGTGCGTTGCCAATATAGATTAGAGCATTATGTTTATGCTATAATAGATTGCACCAACAATAGCAAGCTAAAATTAACGCTATTAAATTGCAATAATAACGTAGCACGAAAGAAATGCTATGGTAGAGGGGGGTCTGTTATAGCTGCCGCTGTCAGAGCGTTTGTGGAAACGCTATCTATTACATACCATAGCTTGTATCGTGTGCTATGAATGTTGATTTTTCTTGTAGTGTCAATTCACATTCATTCTTGTTTGTTTTCGTGACTTTTAGTGCCTTAAGGAGTTTGATGCATTTAGATTTAGGATCATGCATTGTTGTGTCTTTTTGGAGTGTTTTCTCTTTGAATTTCAGGTTGTTGGAGTATAGGAGTGATGAACATTGAATTTGGATGATGAAAGGGAGATAAGGATAAGAAGGAAATCCATGTGGAGAGCCAGAGCAGAACACCGGGCAACATTGGTCCAATGCGCCTTCACCGGACGGTTACACCGGGCAGCATTCGTCCAATGTGCTTACACCGAACGAGCACATCGGGTGGAGTCAGTCCAATGTTTTGTTTCAAGCATCAACTCGAGATTTAGCCGTAACTTCCGCTGACCGAAACAACGGACGCACCCCGTCCATTGCAACTACACCGGACCACAACACCGGATGCACCCCGTCCATTGCAACTACACCGGACCACTACACCGGACACCCCTTGTCTGGTGGACTCTATGCGGATTCAATTTAACCGGGTTAACATCCGGTTTTTACCGGATTGACCTGGTTTCAAACACTATTCATATAAAACTCCAAAAACCCTTATTTTGTGGATTAAGCTGGTTTTTCTCTCTAAGTACTTTGTTCTTGGTATTGTGGTGAACAAGTTTGAATCTTTTATCAATATAAGTGTTTCTTTTGTGATTTCTTTTACTCCTTCTCTTAATGTTTCACAAATCATCATGCATAACATCTTTCTTATGGATTTTGTTAGGCTAAGCATGATTAGTGAGTAGTTTCATCTATGCTTGTGGGTTAGGTAGGATTAGGGTGATTTGGAGTGAGTTATGGATGCTTAAGGCTAGATTATCTTTAATCATTCCTATCTAATTGTTTTTAGTGCTTGATTAACCATGATCATGTTGATTATGATGTTATGGCTTTTGTTGCACACCATGTGTTTGATGAAATGCTAGTTATGACTTTGATAGGGATTTGCCTATTTTAGCTCATAGAAATGAATGTCTAAAGTGATTATTAGCTATAGAGAACTTGAGATTAATGCTTGTCTATCCTTGATTCACAAATGAGAATTTGATCTTGATTAGGGATTAGAAAAATTGATTAGTACCAAGAGATTGGATTAGTTGATATTTGTGTTTTTTGCTTAAGGATTAGCATCTATGATGATTGATTAAGCATCCATAATAGCTCTAGATCACTCCATCCATTGACCTTAACCCATCAGCCTTGCTCTTTATCATTTAATTTGTGTCTTTAGTCTTTTGTTTGCTTGCTTAATTATCTTATCTGTTTCATTTGGTTGCTATTAGGAGTTTAGAACTACAATTTGATGCTTGCTTGACTGTCTTGGTATAATGTATTCCTTGTGGCTATTCCCATCCTGATTTGGATTCGATACCTCGTACTACTCGATCAGTACTTGAGGAATTGATACAACACTTCAAGGACTATAAAAATCTTGGTATCAATTTGGCGCCGTTGCCATTTTGGGATTAAGGATTAGTCAATTGGATTTCTATTCCTTTTTAGATCAAGCTTTTGGTTACTAATCTTGCTACTTCCTCTTGCTTTGATGTCAAGTGAATGAACCTTCGCAGTAGAGGACCCACAAACTTAGTTGAAAGGGTTGAAGACACCAAGGCTCACGAAAGAAGGCTAGCAAGAGAAAGAAGAGCACTAGAGAGAGTTTTTCATTTGGAAAGACTTGGGTTGGAACAAGACACAGAGGTTCAGCCACAGTTGGAGGATATTGAGCAGCCGGTTATGGATCAACAGGATCTAAGTGGTGGCCAATAGGGTCATCAAGAGCAAATGCATCTACATGGAGAGGATGCTCGTGATGGACAAGGCAACAGGATACCTAATCATCCTGAGAGGCCAGCGAGGGCAATTGGAGATGGTGATGCCCCGGATACTAATGCCAATAGACAAGGTATCATCCCTCCTTCTGTCAACAACAACAACTTCGATATCAGAGCTGTTTTAATCAATATGGTTCAGAACAAGCAGTTCCATGGTTTGCCCTCGGAGGACCCTTTGCAACATCTTGACGCCTTTGACAAGATTTGTGCAACCACTAGACTCAATGGATTGACTGATGATAGCTTGAAGATGCGTCTGTTCTTCTTCTCACTTGCATACAGAGCTTAAGAGTGGGAGAACAACCTACCTCCCGGTTCCATTACTACTTGGGCTCAACTTAAGGCTTTCCTCAAGAAGTTCTTCTCTAGCACCCGGACTGCAAGATTCAGAAATGAGCTATCCGGTTTCATCCAAAGGAACAATGAGAGCTTTGCTGAAGCATGGGAGAGGTTCAAAAGACTCACCAATCAGTTTCCACATCATGGTTTCACCAAGGAGACACTTCTAAGAAATCTCTACAGAGGTGTGCTCCCCAAAATCAGAACCATGCTCGATTCCGCTAGTAAAGATCACTTCTTGGGCAAAGAAGTTGATGCAGCCATGGAGTTGATTGAGAATCTAGCTACAAGTGATGTAAACTATAATGAGGACTATGACAAAACCAATAGAGTATCCACTGCACTTGAAGAGAAGTATGAAAAGGAAATCAAATCACTCCATGAGAAGATGGACAAGATGATTCAGTCCTCCCAAAGATAAGTCAACTTTGTTGGCAACTATGAGGATACTTAGCCCTATCTCCTAAGTGTGGAGGATGAAATCACCCAAGAAGAGATGAATTTTGTAGCTGGACAAGGAGGCTACAACAAGGGATTCAACCCCAACTATAGGAACCATCCTAACGTTCCTATAGAAACCCCAATGTTGCTAACCCCAAAGACCAAGTGTATCCTCAGCAACAAGGTCAAGGGCAACAACAAGGCTTTGTTCAAGCAACTCAACCAAAGCCTTTTGTTCCCTACAACACTCAACAAGAAGGATTTGTCTCTAAACCTCAGTACCAAGGGAAACAAGGAGGGTTTGTTCCCTCCACCCGGTTTTGCGCCTCAACAGCAACAAGCTTCTACCTCTTCTAGTATGGATGCTGAACTTAGGGGAATTATGCAGCAGCTCATCCAAGGGCAAGCAAGTGGAGCATTATAAGTAAAGAACTTAAAGAACGAACAGCAACATTTGACTTCTCACTTGATCAATGTTGAAAACACCAATGCTTCCACTTCTAGACCTACATGTACATTGCCCGGAAACCCGGAGAAGATCCCTGATAGGTCTCGAGTTTTACCCTATACTAACTGCAAGTGCACAATAATATCAATGTAGTACTTAGGGATCGAATCCACGAGGACTCTAGGCAACGATAGGATTAGAACTTAAAGAGAATTAAACTAGGAGAAAGTAGAAAGCAAATTGTAGTTGATTTAAATAAAAGCAAGCAAGAAAGTAAACAAGTAGCAGATTGTTGTTTGAAATCAATAGACTAAAAGCGCTAAGTCTAGGGCGTTCTCAGGAAATGAGACAAGCAGATAAATCAATCAGTTAGGATCTAATTAAACTCAGTTCTAGAACTCAAAACACAGATATAGAATTAACCAAATTCCTTTGGGAGAATTCTCTAAGTCTAAGTGCAGTAATCCAAATTCCTTTGCAATTACTAACAGATTAAACCAGCTTTAATTCCAAGATTGATATGTTCACAATCTAATTAAACCAAATTACTTTGCGAGTAATTAAATTGCTCAACCTAAATAGTTCAGATTCTAAACCACACTTTCGTGTCGTATTTAGCAACCTAAGATCTAGATTCTAATTGATCAGGTTAGAACTAGCATTAAGCACAATTTAGTTTGAAGAACATCTATTGATGTGAATCCTTAACTGAATTAATTATATCTAGCAAGTCATGAAATCCCTATGAGAAACCTTAAACCTAACTATGAAACTACTCAGACATGGATAATGTAAACATAATCAGTGAGTAAATAGAAATCATAAAAGAGATTAGATAAATAAAGGGGTTCGAAAACTTCTCCAAAATAACGTAGTACAGGATCAGATCAGCCCCCAAAAGCTCTAAAAACTATCTGCTCTAAGTTATGATAGCGTATGTAAGCGTCTCTAAAAACTGATCTAAAAACCTAATTAAATAGCTAAAACACGTTTTGGGCTTCTGTGTAAATAACTGGAACTTCTGAGCACTTCTGAAATATTGGCATTCTTCATTAAACCGCCGAGAATCTGGCCCAACTCGCTGTGCATCGACCGATGCAGGTGTGCATCGATCGACACAGTCTTCAAATCTGGACAGTGAGCACAGTGTCTCGGATCAAATCTCCAAAGTGCTCCAATTAGCTCCAAAATCTCCACTTTTGCTCCAAACGTGCGTGTACCTAATAAAACCTGCAAAAGACTCTAAAAGAACACTAAAAGACTCTAAAACATACTTATATCATGGCATAAAACCGGTAAAAACCATGATATATCAACTCCCCCACACTTAGCCTTTGCTTGCCCTCAAGCAAAACAGAGAACTAAAACATGGTGAAGAGGTTTGAAAACTTTCAGAAACTCTTTTCATCTTCGAAGCAACAACATTCAGATTCCCCTTAGTAAACCACTGAAAGAATCAATCACAAGATATCAAGACCTACATGTACTTCCCCCACACTTAGCAACTGTCCTAAGTAAACTCCACAATCACATTCACGCATTCAAATTCTCCCTACTGACTTCTGCAAGTATTTAAGTGCGGTCTCACCCAAGGAGTATCGATCAAAGGCACATGGACTCTTACCTTGCCAGCTCTAGACCACATACTATCTTTCTCTAGTCCCTTTCTTCTCTTTTCCCTTCCTTAACAACTGATTTTTCCCCACTGGGTATCATTTTATTTTTTTATCAGTGTTCTTCCCGTTTTGGGGTGTACTTTGGACACATTCCATGGATCGCATGAGAGAAAATAGTGTTTGCTACCATTCCCATGACCACTTCGGAGTTACTAACTCATCCTCAGTTTATTATCTTTTTTTTTTTACTTTATGGAAGGGGAGAAGGGAACTAGATAGGACAGGTTTACAAGCTGTGTCAGAACTAACAAGGGAATCCGACACAAAGCATACCAAGCCCTTAGGTGAGAAAATTAAGTCAGTATTAAGGGTGAAGTCAGTAAAAGGATCCTCTGATACCTGAAGTGATGTGGGTGTCCTCAGTAGGTTGATGGGGTTTTCTAATAGTCATAGATGGATCATGCAACTTCATCTCGATGGTTACTTAAGATCCTGCAAGTGCTGTTAATCTTCTCAAAAAATAATTGTTTCTTACTTAAACTGGTTTTGACTCAATAAAACAAAAAATTTTGAAAAACGGACTGACTCTAAGAAAACAGAAAGATAAAGTCAGTAGCACCTCCCCCACACTTAAGACACACTGTCCCCAGTAGTGTCAAGCGAAGGGTTGGTAAAAAGAAAGAAAAAGTTAAATGTTAATGGACGTGTTGAGTCTGTCTGAATTTTACCTCTGTCGCTCATGCATCGATCGGTGTACTAGGTGTATCGACCGTTGCTAGGCGATTTTCGTGTATGGTCGATCGTTGCTCAGGACCGCAACGATCGCTGCAATGCGATTTCTTTCGTGTTGTGATGATCGACACAATGTGTGTCGATCGACGCACTGCATTTTTTCCCGAGACCTGCAGACAAAACACACCCAAAATTAAAATGCAAAAATACTAAAACCTAACAGTGGGTTGCCTCCCACTCAGCGCTTGTTTAAGGTCATTCGCTTGACCGGACGAACAGGGTTTAGGCACCGTGAGATCCTGACAGAGACTTTGATTGCCTCTGTGCAAGTCTCCTCATCCAAGGTGGCGAGTAGGCAGTATCGGAATGCTCATGTCCAAGAAAAGAAGAAGTGAAATGTGCTCCAGATCCCAAAATCACAGTATCCCTCGGCTGCTTATCATCTGCATCCATAATGGTGAATGTCTGTCCATCTATCAGCGGTCTGCGCAGCTTATCCATCTCATAATGCAGCGGCTCATCTCCCAGATGGAGGTCAATCAGACTGTGTCTAACATCTATTACTGCTCCAGCTGTAGCCAAGAATGGTCTACCCAGTATCAATGCGTCATCCTGCTCACTCTCATATTTCAGCACTAAGAAGTCCGTTGGAACTAAGTAGTTTCCAACTCTCACCGGGATGTCCTCAAGGAGTCCTTCTGGCACCCTTATAGACTGATCAGCTAGGACAAGAGAGGTCCTAGTAGGCGAAAAATCCAGCATACCCAGCTTCTTTGCCACAGAATATGGCATAAGACTTCCAGCAGCTCCCAGATCACACAGAGAACGCCTAAAACCATCCTCAAAGATAGAACAGTCCAGCACAAAGACTCCAGGGTCAGGTAACTTCTTAGGAACCTTGGTTAATAGTACACCACTTATATGCTGAGGAACAACTATCACCCAATCTTTCATCTCTTCATCTAAAGGTAACACTTTATTCAAGTACCTCTGCACACATGGGTGATAAGGTGGATCATCAGATGATGGAATTTCTTTCAACTCTTCACCAATCTCTTCCAGCAGCTTAAGCTCTTCAATCTCTTGCTTAATTACTTCAGACACAGAAGGATACAGTCTAATGGAATGTGCATAAATCTCCTGTTGAGTAATCTCAGACACTCCAGGGAATAAACGATCCAACTCGAAATCTGCATAAAAACCTTCAGAATCCTGCGAGTCTGTATGTTCACGACCTGCAACGATCGACACCAAGGGTGCATCGATCGATGCAATACTGTTTTCACAGAGTCCATCCGAGAGATTTTCCTCAAAATCCGAAAATTCATCATCTTCTACCAATTCAGCTGTTTTCAACTCAAAATTTTCACCTTGTGTTGATCCATCATTAATGTACACTGACCAGGCCTTAATGTGGATTTCTGCTGCTCCTTTTCCTTTGATGGAGTTTGAGATTTGGCTCACCTGAGTGTCCAATTGCTTCACATGAGTGGTCAGAGACTCAAACTTCCCATTCATATCCCCATTAACAACATCTATTTTCTTGTTGCAGTCCACAGTGATCTTTGTCTGTCCTTCCAGCAGCTGCTCCAACATAGCCTCCATCTTACTCTCATGAGCACTAGCAGCAGGAGGTACTTGGTAAGAAGAAGATCCATATGTCCTCTGGTTACCTTGTTGGAAAGGTTTCTGAAAACCACTAGTCTGTCCAAATCCAGAAGAGTTTTGGTTGCTGTTGAAAGCACTCTTCTGTCCTCCATTGAAGAACCTATTACCAGACTGATTACCAAACCTGTTTCCTTGGAAACCAGATCCTCCGATGAAATTCACATCCTATTCCTGCTCTACTACTTCATCGTTGATCATCTCAACCTCCTGAGCAAAGTGGACAGCCTTCTTCCTAGCTAGAAGATTGCAAACAGTGTCCAACTTAGATCTAATATCAGCTATCTCAGAGTCCTCCATCTTTCCACCGGACTTCTTCCTCCTCTCATCCATAGTCTTGAAACTGTTGCTGCTTGCTAGGTTCTCAATTAACTGCTTAGCTTGTGCAGGAGTCCTGGTATTAAAGTTTGCATTACTGGAGTTATCCAGTGCAGACTGATATGGAAGATCGATGCCTCTGAAAAAGATACCTAGCAATGTGACCTCAGAGAATCCATGGTGTGGACAGTCACGCTGGTACTTTTGAATCGCATCCAGGCAGCTTTTAAAGGCTCCACAGGGCCTTGGGAGAATGTCAGAATGTCCTGTCTGGACTGGTCTGAGCTCGCATCATCGTAGAAATGTCTCAGAAACTCACCCTTCAGGGCATCCCAGGTAGCAAACTGCCCAGGTGACAGTTGCTTAATCCATGCAGCAGCGTCTCCAGCGAGACTGTGCGGAAAGAGCTTGAGAAACAGATAATCCTGGCAAACTCCATCATACTTCATGCCAGTGACTATATCCTCAAACTGATCAATGTGATCCATAGGCTGTTCCGTTGGGTAACCATGGAAGGCATTTTGTCTCATCAGCGAGTAGTAGATGGTTTTGATCTCAAAACCATTCCTCTCAAAACCAGGAAGTACAAGAGCTGGCCGGTTTGCATAAAACTCATCCGGTCTGTTGTAGTCAGCTAAAGTCCTCTCATGGACAACCATCCTCTGCTCCTGTCTACCTTGGGCCGGTCTTTGGCCTTGGTTCAGCTCCTGTTGCGGCTATGGAGGATCAGGGATGACATTCCCTTCAGCATCTATCGGTTCTCCAGCAGCATTGTAAGGATTGTTGTGTTGGTCCCTGAGGGTACCTTGAGCATCAGGTCTTATGATCACACGTTCAACAACCATCCTTTCTCTTCTTTCTCTTCTGTTTGTCCTCTCTAGACGTCCAAGTTCTTCAAGTTGTAGGTTAACGAGGTTCGAGTTCAGATTACTTCTAGTTTCACGCGTCTGCATAAACTGTTTGTAATCGTCAAGCAACGATCGATGCTATCAGTGCAACGATTGATTCACTCTGATATCGCCTAGTAACGATCGACACAAGTAGTGCAACGGTCGACACTATGCGATTGTGCAACCTGCGACAGAGAGAAAACAGAGAAAAATAAAAATCAGTAAAGAATAAAAACAAAAACAAAAAATCCTAGTAAAAACCCTAAGCTCGATGCTATCGAAGACTCTAAGAGTCCCCGGCAACGGCGCCAAAAACTTGATAGGTCTCGAGTTTTACCCTATACTAACTGCAAGTGCACAGTAATATCAATGTAGTACTTAGGGATCGAATCCACGAGGACTCTAGGAAACGATAGGATTAGAACTTAAAGAGAATTAAACTAGGAGAAAGTAGAAAGCAAATTGTAGTTGATTTAAATAAAAGCAAGCAAGAAAGTAAACAAGTAGCAGATTGTTGTTTGAAATCAATAGACTAAAAGCGCTAAGTCTAGGGCGTTCTCAGGAAACCAGACAAGCAGATAAATCAATCAGTTATGATCTAATTAAACTCAGTTCTAGAATTCAAAACACAGATATAGAATTAACCAAATTCCTTTGCGAGAATTCTCTAAGTCTAAGTGCAGTAATCCAAATTCCTTTGCAATTACTAACAGATTAAACAAGCTTTAATTCCAAGTTTGATATGTTAACAATCTAATTAAACCAAATTCCTTTGCGAGTAATTAAATTGCTCAACCTAAATAGTTCAGATTCTAAACCACACTTTCGTGTCGTATTTAGCAACCTAAGATCTAGATTCTAATTGATCAGGTTAGAACTAGCATTAAGCACAATTTAGTTTGAAGAACATCTATTGATGTGAATCCTTAACTGAATTAATTATATCTAGCAAGTCATAAAATCCCTATGAGAAACCCTAAACCTAACTATGAAACTACTCAGACATGGATAATGTAAACATAATCAATGAGTAAATAGAAATCATAAAAGAGATTAGATAAATAAAGGGGTTAGAAAACTTCTCCAAAATAACGTAGTACAAGATCAGATCAGCCCCCAAAAGCTCTAAAAACTCTCTGCTCTAAGTTATGATAGCGTATGTAAGCGTCTCTAAAAACTGATCTAAAAACCTAATTAAATAGCTAAAACACGTTTTGGGCTTCTGTGTAAATAACTGGAACTTCTGGGCACTTCTGCAATATTGGCATTTTTCATTAAACCGCCGAGAATCTGGCCCAACTCGCTGTGCATCGACCGATGCAGGTGTGCATCGATCGACACAGTCTTCAAATCTGGACAGTGAGCACAGTGTCTTGGATCAAATCTCCAAAGTGCTCCAATTAGCTCCAAAATCTCCACTTTTGCTCCAAACGTGCGTGTACCTAATAAAACCTGCAAAAGACTCTAAAAGAACACTAAAAGACTCTAAAACATACTTATATCATGGCATAAAACCGGTAAAAACCATGATATATCAAACCCCAAAGAGTACTGCAATGCAATCTTCTCTATTGTTGATCATGAGAAACCAGACCATGAGAGAGAGGTTGATGAGATAGAAGCACTTCTCTATGGTTATAAACTCCCGCATGCTGCACATGTGCTTCTCAAGGAGATGAAGGCAACTGTAGTTGAGTCTCCTTATGTTGAACCAGCTGAGGAATTGAGTGCCACTTAAATTTTTGCTGAAGATATTGTGCCCATTGTCCAAACCACACCAAAGGTTCTTCCCAAGCTTGGTAATCCGGGTAAATTCACAATTATTTGTATTTTGGTAGACTTGGAGATTAAGGATGCATTGTGTGACTCCGGCTCCACTGTGATTGTGATATCTCTTGACATGGTGGAAATCCTTGGGACTAAGAGCATGGAAAGGTACCCATCTTCTATTACATTTGGAGACTCTTACCCAAAAACTCCAATGGGAATGATCAAAGACTATCCACTGAAGATTGGTGAGTGCACTATCCCAACTGACTTTATTGTCATGAGGATGAAGAAGAGTACCCAACTACCTCTCTTACTTGGTACCTCTTTCCTCAATACCACTGGAGCTTGTATGGACTTCAAAAAGAAATTTGTTGTGCTGAATAATGTTGACAACAAGGTTGACTATCCTTTGAGAAGCACAACTTTCCACACTTGTGGTGTCATCCTATCTCCAAATGAGGAGGATGTATTAGAGGAGGCAAGGCTATATGCAAATGTAGGCAAGGAAGCTTGGCCTAAACCCACTCCTTATGGATCATTGAGTGCGCACATGGGACATGCTCCAAAGGAGGGGGTGGATAGAGCTATTGGAACTTCTCTTATGACCATAAGGACTGAGTATGTTGGATCCATATCTTCAATGAAGCTGACCACCAATGAGGATAAAGAACCAAAAGAGAAGGTTGTGGATATGTTGAAAAGAAGGGCTCCAAAGGTTGCAATGGCTGGAAAGGATAGGTTGTCAACAATCACCCAAAGGCTCAAGAGTATGAAAAAGAGATAATGGATAGTGAGAGTCTACAATCTTTGTTTGATGAGCATAATGGAAATGCTCTAACCAATGTGTTAGATGGAGTTAAAGGAGCTGAGAAAGGACATAAGAACAAGCTGAAAACTCTGATGGCTATTGAAACTCCCTCATCTCTCAACTGTATAAGCTTGCATCCATAGAGTCTAAAGGGTGACTACATTGAGTACAAGGTCAAGTCTAAGGGAAAGTCTAGACCTTTTGCAAGTGTAAGGGCTTCAGTCAGTCCAAGGTTTCATGGTGATTCACTCAATCTCAATGAGCTGACCTCTCAGGTCCTGACCATCAATCTCGATGGCAGGCCAAGCTTTCAACCGCCTAAAAAACTCGGTTTGCACAGTCGAGCTTACCGACTATAAAAAAAAATCGCACTTGGGAGACATTCCCATGTTTATCCTTGTACATATTTCTTAATCTAGTCATTGTTGATGCTTTTGCTAACTTTTTCAGGGTTTTAGATATAGTTCTTAGCATTGGGAGAAAGAAAGAGGAATGGTCATGGCAAAATCTAAGAAGAACCGAGCTATCATCCAAGTTTGGAGGAACTCTCTAACCTCCACCTCCCATTCCTCCATCCCATTTCACACAATTTAAAGCTCCAAGTAACTCACTTCAATCTCTTTTTCTTTTACTTGTTTCATTTTGTATTTTTACCTTTCTCTTTGGTCTCTTCTCTTGCTTCTTTCACACAAGGGACTGTGTGATTTAAGTTTGAGGGAAGGACCAGTTGCCAATCATGAGTTTTCTTTGATCTTATTTTCATTTTTGCATTCATTGAGTCTCATGCATTCATATATGGGCATTCAAAAAAATCAAAAAATAAAAAATAAAAAATTTCAAAAAAGAACATGTAGTTTTATTTGCATTCTAGGATTGAGTCAAGATTGTCATATAGGTTGCATACATAGGGAGCAATGATTTGGTGTCCTTGTAAGGCTTGATTGAGTGAAAACATGCTCCTTATGCTAGTTGTTTGAGCTAGTTGATTGTTCTAGGATTGCACATCAAGAAAGGCTAGAAAGTTAAGACGAACCCTACTTGGATTGCTTGCCTTGAACCTCAATTTAAGACTGAAACTTGCTTTGAATTGATACTAGCTCTATCTAAGTGAGAACCTTAATGATGACATCTAATTATCCTACTCTTTCCTTGTGTGTTAAACTCATGAATACCTTGAAAATATTTGAGCATTCTTATCCTCTTTACCACTCTTGCTTGCTCAAATAGACGTCCATGCCTTTCACCACCCTTCTTTCAATCCATAAACACTCTATTGAGAGTTAGGCCTTTTGGAATGATCTTAGCAAAAAGTGTTGAGTTGAAGGTGACTAGAAGAAATTTCCATATAGATGCAAGCTTAACATCTTTTAGCTTTTCAATAGGTTAGGATTGAAGTTTGGGAGGAGGAATTGGGAAAGGAAAAAGTGAAAGAAAGAAAATAATAAGGGAATGAAATGGGATCAATAATTTGTTGGTAAAAGAAAAGAAAAAGATATCTCTAAGTGCTTGAAAAGAAAGAGGTTCAAGAAATGAAATGTTTAGAAGCCAATGGCTCACCATAAAGAAAAATGAGAAAAACCAAAGCTAAAGAAAGAAAGAAATGAGCTAAGTTAAATGAAAAGATTTACCATTGTTTTGAATTGTTTGGATGATCATTGGGGTGTTTTATGGGGAAGTGTTTGATCATTGTAAGGGGAGAAAGCAAAAATAACCATGGAAAAGGGGTAGACATCAATTAGGTGGGCTAGACTAGGAGTGGAAGTTATTGGGGCATGGGTAGATGGAAATCAACCTAGTATGCATCAATTGCTTCTAAACTCTTAGCATTTTGTCAAAGCTCATTCATTCTTCATGAGATAACCTTTATGCATTTTGAGAAACCCGTCTTTTGACTGAGATCATTTTTATCTCAAAACCAAAACCTTTGCCAAATGAGTTTGATCACTTTGCATTGAGTAGGATTCACTTGAAAAGTTTTATGAATGTTAAAGAGCTAGTTGATAGGAATGCTTGTGTAGGTTGAGACTTGAGCTAAAGGTATTGTCATGATGAGTATGGCTGAAGTAAGCTTGCCTTGATTGCATCCTAGAAGCATTGACTTGAAATGGAACTTGTTGATCTTGGTTTTGTCTTTGGATATGAGCTTCCACTTTTAAACCTTTCTCCCTAACTTGCCTTTGAGTATTTGATGCTTGCTTGTGGACAAACAAAGTTCAAGTTTGGGGGAATTGATGTTATCACATTTTAGGCATTTTAGGTTCTTTCTATGCTCATGTTTTGATTCAATTCACATTCAGTCTTGTTTGTTTTCATGACTTTTAGTGGATTAAGGAGTTTGATGCATTTAGATTTAGGATCATACATTGTTGTGTCTTTTTGGAGTGTTTTCTCTTTGAATTTCAGGTTGTTGGAGTATAGGAGTGATGAACATTGGATTTGAATGATAAAAGGGAGCTAAGGATAAGAAAGAAATCCATGTGGAGAGCCAGAGCAGAACACCGGACGGTTACACCGGGGAACATTGGTCTAATGCGCCTTCACCGGACGGTTACACCGGGCAGCATTTTTTCAATGTGCTTACACCGGGCGAGCACATCGGGTGGAGTCAGTCCAATGTATTGTTTCAAGCATCAACTCGAGATTTAGTCGTAACTTCCACGGACCGAAACAACGGACGCACCCCGTCCATTGCAA
This sequence comes from Orychophragmus violaceus, assembly GCA_030180135.1. NCBI lineage: Eukaryota > Viridiplantae > Streptophyta > Magnoliopsida > Brassicales > Brassicaceae > Orychophragmus > Orychophragmus violaceus. Next base: position 47,921,324 of record CM058235.1, on the reverse strand, counting down.
CTACACCGGACCACAACACCGGACGCACCCCGTCCATTGCAACTACACCGGACCACTACACCGGACACCCCTCGTCTGGTGGACTCTATGCGGATCCAATTTAACCGGGTCAACACCCTGTTTGTCCCGGGTTGACCCGGTTTCGAACACTGTTCATATAAAACTCCAAAAACCCTTATTTTGTGGATTAAGCTAGTTTTTTTCTCTAAGTACTCTGTTCTTGGTATTGTGGTGAACAAGTTTGAATTTTTATCAATCTAAGTGTTTCTTTTGTGATTTCTTTTACTCCTTCTCTTAATCTTTCACAAATCATCATGCTTAACATCTTTCTTATGGATTTTATTGGGCTAAGTATGATTAGTGAGTAGTTTCATCTAGGCTTGTGGGTTAGGTAGGATTAAGATGATTTGGAGTGATTTATGGATGCTTAGGGCTAGATTGTCTTTAATTCTTCCTATCTAAGTGTTCTTAATGCTGGATTAACCCTGATCATGTTGATTATGATGTTATGGCTTTTGTTGCACACCATGTATTTGATGAAATGCTAGTTATGACTTTGATAGGGATTTGCAAATTTTAGCTCATGGAAATGAATGTTTAAAGTGCTTAAAGCCATAGAGAACTCTAGATTAATGCTTGTCTATCCTTGATTCACAAATGAGAATTTGATCTTGATTAGGGATTAGAGAAAGTGATTAGTACCAAGAGATTGAATTAGTTGATATTTGTGTTCTTTGCTTAAGGATTAGCATCTATGATGATTGATTAAGCATCCATAATAGCTCTAGATCACTCCATCCATTGACCTTAACCCATCAGCATTGCTCTTTATCATTGAATTTGTGTCTTTAGTCTTTTGTTTGCTTGCTTAATTATCTTATCTGTTTCATTTGGTTGTTGTTAGGAGTTTAAAACTACAATTTGATGCTTGCTTGACTGTCTTGGTATAGTGTATTCCTTGTGGCTATTCCCATCCTGATTTGGATCCGATACCTCGTACTACTCGATCAGTACTTAAGGAATTGATATCACACTTCAAGGACTATAAAAATCTTAGTATCACTAAGCCGAAGCGAGGCCAATCACAAGGAGAAATCTTGAACTTTGAATGATAGAAACCCGCAAACAAAGACCTTTATTTCTTACATGCGGACACTCGTGTACCCGAACCCGGACATCTACCGACCAAGAATGGTCACCTCCTCGCAAGAGAAGAACTGAAGGACGGAACCACTGCAACGCTGATAACCTAACTCCGCCACAAGGGAAGCGAAAGAGAGGACAGTATATTCTCCCGCAACAAAAACTTAACTAGAAGATGGATCCCAAAGCAAAACTTGGCCGAACAACAAACAAAGAAAAACAGCAGGCAACACAGATGTGCCAAGCGATGAATCAAAAGCCACGCCTAAAACTAAGGACAAAGCAGAGAAAGCACTTTGACCGGCACTAGACCCTGTCAATAACGATTTTCGTAGCAAAGCAACTACTCTACCTTAAAAAACCACGCAGGCCACACCCAGACAGTAACCGGTATGAAGATCAACCGCATCCCAAACCAAACTTAAACTGAATCTATAAAGTCAAATTACAACCCGAAAGAACAATCAACCTAACAAAAACACAGATCTACCAAACAAAGAACGAGAATCACTTCAAAACACTCACACCCCTAATTACCAGAGCCACCACCGGCTACTAACCACCACCGTGACGGAAAAAGAGGAAGCAACCACCTATCTAGGAAGGGTCACCTCCGAAACAGACACGCAAACATCCGTCATCGAGGAACAGAGAGAGCCACTGACCACCGGACGCGAGGAGACGAGCATGAGGAGTAATCGCCAGAGCTGAGACACGACCACCGCAGGCTGAAGACGGGGGTTGGGGACTGCCGCAAACAAACACAAACAGACGACTCCCCGGCTCAGGCGAGATGCGCCGTCACCAGGGAGCCAGAGGAATCGCATATCGAGAGTGGGCGGTAAGCTTCGAAAATCGTGCCCGAGAGGATGAAGTTAGGGCCGTGAGTCTTGAAGTAAGAGCATATCTATTAGGAAGTTCTTAACTATAAACTCCAATAAAAAAAAATTAAAATTAATTAAACAATAAGTTTTAAATACAAAAAATTTAGAGTCGGTTCTCAATTAAGAAACTTTGAAAAACTTTTTTTCTTCTCAAAACATTGACACTTGTCATGTTGTAAGACAATTATATAAATGAAATGCTATTTGATTTAGAATCTTAATTATATAGTTTACCATTTTTTTTTTTACAAATCATGAAATAAATTATCAATGTATTAAATTAATTTTGTATAATTTTAAAAGACAATTATCTATAATAGCACAAAAAGGATATTTGACCAAAATAGAAACAAAGGGAAAAATTGACCAAAATAACATTCATTAAATATGATAAATACTAAATTAAATTACAATTTTATTTAATAAAAAATAATATTTTATTTTAAAATAATTAAAAATTATTTTTCAAATTTTTGTTCGAATGTTTTTTTCCAATTGTTTCCAATTTTTTTTTCTAAAATTGTATAAATATTTTCGGGAAACAATAATACAGTTTCAGGAATAATTCAAAAATACAATTTTTTGCATTCCTTCAACATGGGACATATGATTAAAAATATGCACAAGTTAGTGAAGTGTAGGCATTAATCTACAATATTATTTTTGAAAGTATAAAAACTTACAAATTATATAATAAATAACTTTAGACGTTTTTGAAAACAATAATACAGTTTGAGGATAATCTTCCAAAACTAAAATAAAAATGTTTTTTTTTTACATTTCATTAGAATTGATCATTGGAGTTACGATAATGCACATGTTGGAGGATGTGTAGCCACTAATATATTGTATTACTTCGAAAAATATTAAAATTTACAAACTTATATAATAAATAGCTTTAAATATTTTAAGGAAACAATAATACATGAAGGGCTTCAAAAAAAAATTCATTTCATTGGAGTCAAACCTAAGACATAGAGTTTATAATGGTGTACATGTTGGGGATGTGTAGCCACTAAGTAAAGGTATTACTTTAAAAATTATAAGAACTTACAAACTTATATATGTAAATATAATACATAGTTTTAAACTTTTTTGGAAAAAAAAATAGTACAATTTTAGGAAAGCCTTTCAAAACAAAAACAATTTTTTTTTTTTTGCATTTTGTTTGGAATCAAACCCAGAACGTAAGTTAGAAAGATGTACAAGTTAGGGATGTATAGCCAATAAACTACAATATTACTTTAGAAAGTATAATATATTACAAACTTATATAATAAATAGTTTTAAACGTTTTCTGAAAGAATAATATAGTTTCATGAATGTTTTCTAGAAAATATTTTTGAAAAAAGTTCAAAAAAATAAATGTGACAAAAAAAATTGGAAAAAAAAATTGAATTAAAAATTTTGATAAAAACTCGTATTTTTATTATTTTTAATATATATTATTTAAAAATTATACAAAGTTACAAAAGTCCTTACAATATAAAATAGTGCTGAATATGTCAATTTTTCAACTTGGTGCTACTTTTGTCACATTACATGTTTTTGTGATATGCTAGGATATTTTTCAATTTTTAAATTATATAATATTATTTTAATATAAGTTAAAGTTAATACAAAATATTATATTAAAGAAATTATATAATATAAAAAGAAGATAAAATTTTAAATATATATATATATATATATATATATATATTTGTTTTGATAATATTATATTGATCAGATAACTGCTAAAATATTGTATGGATATCTCACCAATGAAGATAAAAAAATTATATTAAGTTTCTCATATTATATTTAATTTAAAATATTAATATTATATTAGTGAGATATTCATGAAGTATTTTACTCATGGAAATGCTCTAATAACAACAAAATTATGGGGTGTGTTGCACATGTTGTATTTTATTTTTTTCGTTGGAGTTTTGTATCTTTTGAATTCTCATTGCAATATTTTATCTTTTGTCATAAAATAAAGTATGAAACGACCACGATGTCCCTAATTTAATTGAACTGACCAGTTACTCAACCTCCTAACTAAATATTCTAATGGTTGAGCGGTTTACAATGGTAAAGAGTTATTTAATTTTAGATATGTAAAAAATAAAGATAAAGAAAGCTGCTGTCGTCTCTCTCCTCCATTCTCCTCCGGAGAGAGCAGAATTCGTTTTCTGTTTAGGGTTTTTGACCTTCGTTCACTACTCATAAGGTAAAGTTCGAGTACTATAAGATTATCTTGGGGCGGTTTTGCAATCGTAAACTTCTAGGAATGTTTGTTTCCCTTGCAGACGATGGTAGAAGATAAACTACCTATTAGATTGTACAAGACAGATCGTTACTCAGAAGGCCTACTAAATATATATTCAAAACCGGAGATACTAAACAAAGTGTGGAAGAAGATTAGGACTACGTCCGAGTGGGAGAGAATTTGAGATTCCAGTTTTGGAGAGTTGTAAGCTTCTAGTCAAACAGAATTCAATTTATGGAAAAATGATTCATGGGCTATTGACGAGGCATCTAATTACGAAAAATACGAGTTGACTTCAGTTTTTGCAGGGCAACTTCTTCGATTCTCGCTAGTTGAGTTCAGATTGATAAACAGATTAAATTGTTGTGAGTGGCTCGAACCAGAGGAAATATTGGAGAAGAAGATGACTCCAGAAGGATCCACGTCTGTGTGGAAAGACTTGTTTGGTAATATGAGTAAGGGTGGGAAAAGGGGTACCAAAGTGTTAAGATTACAGATATACTTAAAATGCTCGATGATCCAAAGATGGATGGTTCAGAAAGGTTGAAACATGCTCTGATATGTATCGATAGAGTGCTTATTAGTAGCAACCAGACTGCGAAGGCAACGCTGGAGTTTGTTGAGATGCTTAGGGATGTGGATTACTTTATAAACTAACCATGGGGCGTGAGTCTTTTCTTAAGACAATTAACTCAATGAAACCTAGTCCGAGATCTGGTAAAATTGGTGATGAACCTATAAAAACATTCAGAACGCAGTTGCAACAACAAACGAAGGTCGTATATAGATTCCCGCTTGCATATCAACTCCTAGCTTTCCGTTGTATACCAGGATTCTTGGAGAGGATGCCTGAACATGAATCAACTATTAACTTCATCGATAGTATATTCCAAAAAATCCCAAAAAACAACTGGATAAGCAGTGATAATGTGCTAGACATATAGTTTGGACCTGAGGTAAATGGATATTGTGCTCAAATCATCCATAAATATACTAATCGATCTCTATCCATTAAGATGCATAATTTTTCTATGTACAGGTAAAAGTGGTGCCCTATTTGAAACCCGAAGTGACTCCATTGGGTGAAGGTTGGGGGAATGGTGTGACGAGATTAAAAATAAAAAAGGTTTTGTATCTGAAAATCTCATGGATAGTCAACATGAGTTCAAAAATCATGAGTGGCCTGGTGGTGATTCTTCTCTAAGGCTTATTGAACACATCCCCAAGCCTTTTGTCAAGAATAAAAGGAAGAGAAAGGTGTTTGTTGCAAGTGAAGACGGAACCAACAGTGAGGCTGATTCGGCTGTTAATGACAAGTTTAAGATTTGGGTAGAGAATACATTTAAAGAAGTGAGGAAAGCAAATAGAAAAACAAGAAGCAGAGATGACGTTGTTAAAACGAAGATTAGCGTTCAGGGTTTGTAGGTTGCATGTAAATAGACGTAACAGTACCCCTCAAAGGAACACTTTGACAGGAATGAAGAAGGTGTTCTTAGGTGCATCTAATAAGTGGAGGAAGAGGAAATCTTATGTTGGAGGGCCTGGCAATGTTAATACTGGAGTCGGTGACAAAACCTTTAAAGTCCTACTAGCAACAACGACCCAAGTTGGAATACAGTAAATTATGTTATATCTCAAGTTAACCACTATGTTGATGAAAGTTCTTTCGACCAGGAAAATCTGGGATCTGAATTTAACATTGGCAAGTTTTGTACTCAGCTAGCTGAACCGATTGAGCCTTCGAAATCAAGAGATGAATCAATTATCGGTAAGGAGTTACTTGATGGAAAGGAAGCCGTGGCCATGACTACAGAGCTGGAGGATCAAGAGCAGCCGAACGAGGTTATCTATGCGGCACAAAGCCTGAAAACACTTGGAGAAAAAGCAATAGAAAATAGTTTGTTATCATCTTAGATATCCTGCTAAGGCAATACTTATGGTTTTTGGTTTCTATCTATGGTATATATAAACGTTCTAATTATTGATTACTAATTATTGAGATCCATTATGGTTAGAGTATCAACATGAGTCAGTGTGAAAGAAAGACGGATGAACTATCCACAAAGAGCCGAGTGGGTACTACCTTGGATCCACAAAATCAGATTATCTATGGATACATTTGAATGTGTTTGGTTAATTAGTTTATCATCATCTTAGTTATACGTGAAATAAATAATTTCGGGAGGGTTTCAATCTATGGAGTACATAAGCGAGTTAACGACTAATTATTGAGATCCATTATAGCCAGACTAATCCCGGGACTCCATGTGAAGGAAAGAATGATGACCTATCCATGGAAAGCCAACTGGATACTGCCTTGGAATTGTGTGAATTGGTAGATGGACAGGAGTCTGTAACTACAGGAAAACAATCCATGGTAATTTAAATGTAAATTTCAATTGTGTGTGGTTCGACAGATTCATAAGACCTACTTATTATGTGTTCCAGGCCTACTTATGGTGTACATGATAAGTTAAGTATTAAGTACTAATTATTGAGATCCATTATGGCCAGATTAACCCCGGGACTCCATGTGAAGAAAAGACTGATGACCTATCCATAGAAAGCCAGTTGGATACTGCCTTGAATCAGTGTAAAGTGGTAGATGGAAAGGAGTCTGTGACGGCAGAGAAACAATCCATGGTAATTAATTATAGGTTTTAAATGTGTGTGATTCGACACATTCATAAAGATCTAGTTATTATGTGGGTTCTTATTATGTGTGCCAGGCAACAGAAGGCAAAGTTGGGGAAAAGACAAAGAAGGGTAACGAGAAGAGCAGTGTTAAGAAGTCAGATGATCTTGGCAACAGCACCGTCAAAGCTTCAACGATAGGTAAACAAAAGAAGAAGCGTGTCTCTATGAAAGAACTGGTTGTAAGCACTGAAGAAAACGTGGAGCTAAGCGATTCTTCTCCACCACCACAACATGTTAAAACTAGTCCAACGAGTGAAGAGGTAGATCCTGCTCGGACACTTTCAGGGTTAAGTGAAAGCGAAGATATGTTTATTGGTCATAAGAACTCCTGGCAGGAAACGCTTAAATTCTGTCCTATGAGGTAAGAACGCAATGTACTTAAAAATGGTAAATATCACTCAGTTACTCTAATTGTGGTATAAATGTGCAGGGAATACGTGCTAAATAATTTGATATATGGGGAGGTGGAGATAAGTAACAAATTCTTGCTTGACATTTCAGAGCCTAGGAAATGTGTAAACAAAACGTTTAGAATAAACTGAATTTATTGTATATTTTGACATATGTTGTTAACTTATAGAGTATATGGGTACTTCAGCATATGCAGGTACTGGGAGGTTCATATATATGAAACATGCTACGTACTACGATGAGGAGAAGGTTTTCTTCCTCCCTCCTTGGTTCTTAAACCATTTGCAAGGTAAATATAGGAGCTTATCCTCATCCAAGGATAAGCGAGAGTATCATTGGGGCGATCGCATCAAGGAGTTCGTATACGATGACTGGACTCACGGCCGTATTAAGGAAAAGTGGTTTGAAGATGTGGGAACAATATACATTCCGATGAATTGGGGAGAAGACCACTGGGTTGGAGTTGTTATTAACATCGACTTGGGACCTGTTGAAGTACTAGATATGTTATCAAGCAACAGTCGTGACAATCAAACTTCTCAATACCTTGCCTTAATTTTACACATGGTGCCCTGCATTGTGGAAACCTTTTTCAAGCTGGACCCTGAGACTAAGTGTATAAAGGAAAATAAGCCAAGCAAACAATGAAACATGAGCTGAACAAAATTGTACCATCTTATACATGGAATCGCTTGAAGTCTTTGTACAAGAATGATAGAGAAGGCGATTGCGGACCTGTTACAATAAAGTTTCTTGAGCTGCATGCCCTAGCCCAAGCAGAGGGATTGGAGTCGATGACAGATGAGTTTGTGGACTAGCTTAGGCAGAAGTATGCGATGGACATTTATAAGAACTGGGTTGTCCCGGAAATTCTCAAATAAACTTTTTAACAATTCAGTATGGTTTGTATGTTTAACTCTGACACTTGAAAACCGTTTGTCTTTTCGAAATATGACTATTTGAGTAGCACGTTATATGCAAAATCTATTTACAAATATTTGTGTATATCTATTAGATGGTGGATATATTGTGTGTCTAAAATCAGGTTATGGATACATACCTACAATCCAGGCATCATACATAAAAATGTTGTGCTACATTGGGAAATTATAATGGGTAGGTAAGAGATGTACAAAGGCTTAAATGTTATAACAAGGGATTGATATGTAGGATATGTCTGGTTAGAATATTGGTGGATAGTTGTATATGTCTGTCCATACAAAAACGATGATCTATATAGCACAAATTTATAAATCGTCGCTATAGAGTATGTCGTTCAATTATCAAGGCATAAAATGTTATAACATCTGTACAAAGGCATAAATGTGATAACAACGGATGGTTATGTAGGATCTGATTAGTTATAGGATGTGTACATTTAGGTGGATAGTAGGAGCATTTTATCCATCCAAATAGACAGGAGAGAAAAAATTGGAATCGTCGCTATAGAGTAATAGTAAAAAAAAATCAATTAAAATATTAATTCAAGGGTCTATTAGATATACATTAAAGTGATGTGAGGGGATGTTCACTATTTCCTAGCAACTTGTTTGTGACACATATAAAGCTGCCTAAAATACTAATGATTTCTATCCAAGAACAAGTCAATCAAATACAACCATAGTGTATGTATTTAGATAATATTTGTAATAGTTAAGATATGGTGATGCGTGCTAATGTAAATATGTTTGTATCCATGAATAAGTTTGATAAGCTAGATACCCAATAACTAGAAGGAGATAACTAATTGCAAATGACATGTTATGCTCAAATGTATCATTACATGGGGAGGGGGGATTATATGGGCGAGTGTAAAATGTATCATTAGCAAGCTGTTTTTTTAGTTAAAGTGTTTGTTTGTACTCTAATTGATGATTTGACGAGTGAATATGCAGTTGTCTAAAGCACTGTAACTGACAAAAACAATTCGTAAATCAATTAGAGATCAATTGGAGAGGTGGTAAAATAAATTGATATTAATTAATTTGAAAAACTATTACTCAATTTTAAGTATGCAGCAAATGGATAGGAACATGTGCGGAATTCTAATGACTGTGAAGAGTGGACAAGAACTAATTTATAAATGTATATATGAATTAAGTGTTAAGGTACATCGTGTATGTGTCTATTTAATTCCCTAGTATCTATAAGGGTTTAATAGGTATCCATATAGACAATAAATATGGATACATAATTTTTTGGAAGAAGAGATTAATCAGATGTATAACTATTCGTCCTAACATGTTTTAATATAAAAAAGACAATGAGTCCATGTGAATAATGATGGGTTTGGGAATTATAAATGTATGATTAGACAGCTAATATGTAGATGAATTCGAGGTTCGTATGTATACACATCGATCCTTGCGTGATGTATGTTTTATAAATGTAATTTCTTTTAGTTTAAATGAATACTATGAATAATTTTATAGTTTTATATGTGCATGTAGTAGTACATCTGCCAGTCCATCGATGAATGATGTGAGGTAATGTTGACTATTTTACGGCACATTGTCTCTGAGAACGTGATACATCGAAAAATGAATCAAATACTAATTATTCCATCCATCGAAATATTGCGTGAACACCTTTCTGAAAAATACAGAACTAGTTAGTGTTAAGGAATTAATTAATGGATAGAATAATACTGGATAGGTAGTTTTTATGTAGAGTAGCTAGAAAGAAGTCTGAATCTGTAGTAGTCTTTCTATGATTATATGTAGATGATATGCTCATTATTGGAAATAATAAAGACATGATCAATCTGACCAAGACTATGCTTAATAAGAGTGGATAGATGATATATGTTTAAACTTTGATAAATATTGTTCAATGACAGTGGATACATAATAAACATCATGTATGTCCCCTTGGATGCAAATTTTATCCATTTCTACAATTTTTTTGTGGATTCCTACTAACAATAAATGGACAGCCAAATCAAAATTAAGAGTCAAGGTCGTGTCTGATGGATAGTTTGTTACACTGACGTGTATGGAAGGAGTTGAATAATAAAGGTCGCTCCCTCCCCCCCCCCCCAAATGTAAGTATGTGTTTGAATAAAGATAATGTTTATCTGTTATCGTGCATAATGATGCTCTGAGAACTCTAAACAATGATTTGACTGCTAAAAGGATTCTGGTTTCGATGTTTGTGATAAATAGGTTTCGTATATTAAATTAATTTTTTAATATGTTAGGATTAGTAGATATTGTAGGAAAATGACAACAATAAGAGATCATGGATAGCAGAAAAGTTGTTATTTATGGATACCGATCAAAAGTGATAGTTTGATACAAAAAACAAATAACAAACGGTATTCCTTGTATAATTAAAGATAATTAGGAAAATATTAATTAAAATATCTAGAATTCAACTTTAGGCGCCCCAACGGCCAACGTTTTGCCCTGCACTATTGTCCCAACCTCCTGCGTTTTGAACTCCACCGTCGCCCTAACTGCCACCGTTTTGCACTCCACCTTGACCCCAACCCCCAGCATTTTAAGCTCCACGTTTACCCCAACCCCCAGCGTTTTTCATTGCAGCGTGGTGCCAACCGCCTGCGTTTTGCACTCCACCGTCACCCCAACCGCCGGCGACTAGCATTTCAACGACCTCAAGTCATTCAAGGAAAGTCTGGAGAATGATTCGGAAGAAGACTAAAGTCTCGATGGTCCATAAAAATTCATTGCACATACCGTGACCTTTGACATTTTCATGGAGGATGTCAAGCCTATATCGATGAACAGAGAAAGGGCATGTCCTTATTCTTCCTTGTCAACCGCATCCCTTATCTCCGCGAGATTGACAGAGATGCCGATTGGCCATGAGTATCACTCGAACTCCCTGACATGCCTCCTAAGAGCACAGATTGCGAAACGAGAAAGGAGAGGAATGGTCGAACCTGAATCCAAGGCAGGAGAGATAGATCGACGGATGACTTCGTAGCAAGACACATCAGGTTTGCATCCAGCCACGGCGCAATGTTTGATCCTTTGAAAATCTTCTGGTCTTCTATTTGTGTACATGAAATCGGAGATTGCCTTCAAAAACACAGCGGTTATGTTATTGGCATCCAGGCAGGTGTTGTACAATAAGGTTATGCCTTCACAGTTTTCTTATGACGGGACAACCTGGATAAATTTCATTTCAAAATGAGTATCCACGTGATCCGCGTCGTCACAAAGAGTCCTTCACATGGCTCTAACCTTGAAATGCTCTTGAATGTTATCACTAGCATTCCTGGTAAATATTTTCCTTCTCAAATCGGCCAGCATATCTAAAAGATTGAGATATGGGCGGTTAGGGCTGGATGATGGATCTACGCGGGAAATAACTCTTCTCATTTTGGGTGATGTGTATTGAGTATTTGGACAGAGCGTTTGGGTAGACATCTCTTATTTATAGATGACGAAACGTCGCAACGTTTCGTTTTTCTCACATGCATCTGAATGAAAAATTCCATTTCTTAACCAAAACATATATCCATGTTTTTTTACTCATGGATAGGTATAGTATTATATGAAGGCCTGATTGGTAATAATAACTATCTATCAGTTATCTTTGAAGATGGATAGAAAGATGATAGAGACAATGCTATCTAAGAAGCTGAGAAGATATTAATATTCATAAAATCGGAATATTCATTTTCGTGTTGTAGTTATAAATAAATAATATGGTTAAAGCTAGATTTGAAGTGGATAGTTGTTTGTATTCCACAAAATTGTGATTGCTATAAATAATATTAGTAAAATGGGAATATCCATTCACTATCGGTTATATTATGTATAAGTACTATGGTTACATCTAGATTGGAAGTGGATAGGTTTTCGTAATCCATAAAATTATTCTTATGTCGAATAAACGTCTATACATATCAGTGTAGCAAAAATATCGCAAATGATGGATAGTTACTCGTGTACTGAAGTAACTGACCGAGAAAATATCATAAATGATGGATAATTAATTGTTAAACCAGAATACTCCAATTAAGTTTAAATGAAGAACTAGCAATCCATTATATTTGATCATGGATACTAAGAGGTTAGCGAAAACGGTAAAAAAGTGGATTATATAATTAAAATGTGGATAGTCATACTGCTAATGAATGTACTGTGTTTAATGTATGAATGAAGAACAAGATATCCATTATATAGTCATATTATCTAGTTAATTGTTAAATCATAATACTCCAATTAAGTTTAAAATGAAGAACTAGCTATCCATTATATTTTAAGATGGATACTAAGATATTATCAACAACGGTAATAGATAAGGTGGATATAAATAGAGTGGATTATCTAATTAAAATATGGATAGCATACTCGTGAGGAATGTACTGTGTCTAATGTGGAAGATGGATACTAAGATATTGTTGGGGACTGTTTAAATTGGCAAATTAGTCTTATGTCGAATAAACGTATATACATAACAGCGTAGCAAAATCGTAAATGATGGATAGTTAATTGTTAAACAATAATACTTCAATTAAGTTTAAAATGAAGAACTCGCTATCCATTATATTCGAAGAAGGATAGTAAGAGGTTGACGACAAATGTACTAGATAAGGTGGATAAAAATAGAGAGGATTATCTAATTAAAATATGGATAGTCATGCTCCGGATGAATGTATTGTGTTTAACGTGGAAGATATTAATAATGGTATTTATATGGATACAATATATAGAAATTAACTTTGTATTTATGTAATATATATATATATATATATATATATATTAATTGTAATGGATAGATAATATTTACTATATTGGTTATATTATATAAGATACTATGAATACAGGTAGATCCATATGTGGAAGATTTTAGCATAGTCAGTTTTTGACTAACTATCCAGCAAAATACATGTGCAACCAAATGGAACATCGACCGCGACAGGTGCGAGGAAAACAACAGCATATATCCCAAAATGATGGATAGTGAATTGTTATACCATGAATCCATTTTCAGTTGATTTAAACATAAGAGACAACCCAAATCATTACAGTAAATGGTGCATATCTTCCAATTTTGTTTCAAGGTCTCCAATCTTCGAAAGTAGAGAGTCGACTGTATCCATTAATCCAGCAATTTGGGACTTGTTTGTTTCTTCTTTCAGAGATGCCTCCATCTTCATCTTCTTAATTTCTTCCATAATTGCCTCGTCCCACAATTTCTTAGATCCACATCCCTGAGCCGGACCCTACCAATACGAAGATATACTTTGAAAAATGACATAAGATACATAGGGATATAGAAATTTGCTTGTACGGTGATGTTAAAGGAGGATATTTACATCAGAAATTTTGTAAGGGAATGTATAGAAGCGCCTCCCTTTGCTATCAGTTGAGTTAGAGGTTATTATGAACATCGAAGACTTGCAATGGCAACTCTTAAGAATACATAATTCCCGAGTAGTTTGCACAACTGGCCTTATACCAGAGGTAAGATGTCCCCATTTGTAGCACAATATGTCACCGGCTTCACTCATTTCCTATAATAAACTAACAGATTTGGTAAAGGATTGAGAGAAGAAGAAATTTGAGGCTGTGGTTTAGTAGTAGCCTACTTTTTTGGCCATCCTACTTATAAAAAGGTGTGAGTGTATATTTAGGAATGTGTCAAAAACTTGACTACTGTCGTGAAAATCTAAAAGGTAACATTGGGATGGATAGTTTAAAAGAATTCTAGTTGTATAAGATACATATAGTAGACTACTGTTGGGGTCAAAAATCCCTCGACGGAAACGATAGCCGAAAACAAGATCGGACAATCGGACACAGGCAAATGTCTATTTCGGATAAACAAAGTTCTGTATAAATGACATGTTATACGAGGTGTCGATAACTTCGTACGAATAACTTTTATACGAAAAGAGTCAACTAAAAATATTTCATACGAAACGGACAACATTTCATACGCAGTGGATCGATCGGACAAACACATCCCTCGACAGAGATTACGGATTAACAAAACTTCCGAACAAACAACAACCGAGCTGAACCAGCTCGGAACCAAGCTAAACCAGCTCGGATTTTCCGAGCTGAAATCAGCTCGGGCCAAGCTAAACCAGCTCGGATCCAAGCCAAAACCAGCTCGGACCGATCTAAACCGGCTCGGAATTTTCGAGCCGAACCAGCTCGGATCCGAGCCAAAACCAGCTCGGATTTTCAAGCTGAACAAGCTCGGACCCGAATATTTCCTTTATCATTTTCGGAAGTTCCGAGCTGAATGCATCTCTTGGTAACTTCTGAATTGGGTTTCGCTTCTCCAACATTTTCCGAACGGATAGCGTATGATCAAACATTTGTCGATATCTCATTCTATGGATGCGCAACTAGCTGCAATCCATCTTCGGAGACATCGACTTATACTTTCTTGGCCGTTAAACCAAGTTGTCGGATAAATTTAGAGGAAATACGAATTTGGGCTCAAACATACAATATTTGTATATCCGAAACTTTGGGCCGAAAAAAGAAGTTTGTGCACAAACGAACTCGGACCATCCGTTCTCGGCCCATTCGGCAAATAGGTCAAGCCGCGGAAAGATAATTGTCGAAGAAAGAAGATAAACTCGAAGAAAGGAAGATGAAATATCTTCGAGCTAAAGAGGAAAATCTGAGATGAAAATGTAAATCTTAACGGAAAAAGGAAGGAGATAACAACAGGAAGATTTCCGCAAAGCTCGCGAAAAATATCCTCGAAGCCACTTGCCACAGATATATAAGGAGATGGTGGTCATATGATTTAGATATAACAAAAAAACCCTAGCATCTAAACTTAAGAACTTAGCGATTTTCTTAAGCTTTTCCGTTCTTTGTATTCTCTTTTTCGATCTCTTATAAAAAAAAAATATCCTATGGGTTTACTATTTTGGTGTGTTTACTCGTGAAATTTATGTTCCCTAAAAGTTTGCTCTACAAGGTTTGACAGTGCGAGTTCCGACTCACAGTTTGGCGCCGTCTGTGGGGAATAGTAGTTTCTTACACTTAAAACCATCGACTAACGGATCCGAGGATATGGTTACCAATGGAGACGGAGACGGGATAGATCAGCAGCCGCCGATCGAAAACACTACAACCAACGTTACCACGGGTTAGACCTCAACAAGCGGCGACGTTACAAACACGGCCACCCAGATGCAGCAATTAACGCAACGCTCTCCGAGCTGAAAGAGATGGTGGCCACACTGAGACAAAGGACAAAAGAGCAAGAAAAGGCGAATAGCACTCTCACGGAGCAGATCGAGAGACTGAAAACCGGGAACCGCACACAGACGACCCGAACGGTGAACTTCGCCCCATCTGAACGAAGGCGTTTAGACTTCTCAACGTCCGGTGAATCGGCGAGGAATCCGTCGCAGAACCGCGAGCAAACCGCAGGCAAACGAACTCCTCCGGAAACTAGACCCAATACCACGGATCCTCCTTCCGTTGTCCGAGGTCGAAGGTTCGTAGCGGCAGACGATAAAGATGACTGCAGAAACGAAAACCAGATTCCGCCTGGCAATCGAACCGAACCGCGCTCTGACGAAGATGAAGAAAGAATCGATGCGGATCGATACGTCCCTGAACTAAGCGATGATGAACTATCGGAAGAATAGGACATCGAGCGGACTCATCCAAACAAATCAACAGAACGATGACAAAGCAATAAACAGAGCGAGCTCGATGAACTTAGGGACGTACTGGCTCAGACAACCGTGGAGATAAAAACTGTATGATCACAGGTTCGTCGGGTAACGAGAGTTCCTGAAATTGATTGCTTCTTGTAAGAAACGCGAAAGACACCGTTCAAAGCTCGAATCACTGGAACTCGGATTTACAATCCGGGCAAGCTCAAAATCCCAATCTACGACGGAACGACCAATCCGAAAGCTCATATGATGGCTTTATGAATCGCGATGGGAAGGGCCAATCTCAGCCAAAGGGATAAAGACGCTGGTTTCTGTTTCCTGTTGTAGAAATCTGAAAGGAGCGGCCCTTGAATGGTTCTCTTGACTAGAACGCGATTCCATCGGAAATTTTCAACAGCTATCGGAGGAATTCATGAAACAATACTCGATCTTCATGGAGAGCGATACTTCCGACGTCGATATATGGGCCTTGAGTCAAGGTGAACAGAGAGCTTAAGGAAATTCATCGAACGATTCAAAAATTCACCACCAGAATCGAAGGTTTAAGAGACAACATGGGCGACGCATTAAAGAAAGCAATTTGGTACTAGTCGGACTTTAAGAGGGAAATCTCATTAAATCGACCGCAGACAATGGCAGATACTTTGCACAGAGCAATAAACTTTATCGTCGACGAAGAGGAAATGAAGGTCTTTTCCAAGAAGCATAAGTCTAAAAAGCAACCAAGCAAGGATACTCGCCTACCAGCAAGCGCAAGCAGCGAGAAACGAATCTCGAAGCCAACTAGCAGCTCGCGGCCTGAGAGAATGGTTGGATCACATAATTACCAGATCGGCTCGAATGAACAGGAAGACAGGCTGGCCGAACGAAGGAAGAGTTCCTGGAACACATGGACAAGGAACCCCAACGCCTACGATGAGAAAGCATTATGCGATCACCACCAATCTTACTGACATAACACTGCCGACTGTCGCAGATTGGACATTAAACTCGCGGCAAAACTTGTAGTTGGGGAGCTAGGAGATAAGATAAGTTTGAAGGATATCGATGATGGAAAGACCGGAAACCATTACAATAGGCCAAGCAAGAGCAGAGACCCAAACAAAACGGATGGAGAGCGAACTCACAAGGAAGGACAAGCCGCTGTTGGGATTATGTCCTGAAATCACATTGTACGAACTCTAGAGATAGTTGTATTGTCGAGATCGGACAATTCATGTGATACTGGGTAATCATAATGTTTTGCTAGAAACCAATTATGACAAATGAGTTGTAACTCGTTTCCAGTATCGTGTGAACCTACAGGGTCACACACCTAAGCAAGTTGGATATACTCTGCATGGGAATTGATCATTGGCATATGATCTGATCGATATGTATTGGATACAGATCGAATATAAGTTTCGAAGGGGTGTATCGATCGACACTAGTGGGTGCGTCGGTCGATACAGGACGTGTGTCGATCGACACCAATAAGTGTGTCGGTCGACACAATGGCGAAACCGAAACTGATGTTTCGGTTCACCTCGAGGTCAGTATATAAACACGTTTTGTATCTCGACCTAGGAAGTGTTCGTGAGCGCCGCCCAGGCTGTTTTTCTCAGAGAGAAAACACAGAACCTCAAAAAACTAAAGTCCCAGGGAGATCCGAGCACCGGTACTAGCATCCCGACGGATTCCAGCTTGTGTGCGTGTGGATTGAACAGTAGAGGCGCAACGATTGGGGCGCTGCAGATCTCGTGTTACCACAAACTTCCGCTGCCTAAAACTCCAGGTAATCACGAGGTGAGATCATGATTCAATTAACTAAACCCTAGATCCTAGGCTATCTGGAACTCGCGAGAATTCTGAATCTGTAGAATTGGCCCGAAATTCCATCAGTGGTATCAGAGCCTTAGGGTTTTATCATTGAATCAACCTGTCTAAATGAATTTGATGATTTAGATTCGCAAACTAGGTTGTTTGGTTAGAACAGGTGAGATCGATTATGATCGAAAGTCGAATCTGTAATTTCGCACTGTGTCGATCGACACACTAGGTGTGTCGGTCGACACAGAGTGACGAATTCGACAGATTCGGCGGCTAGGGTTTTTCGCGAAGAAAAACCGAAAGCCTACTGTGTCGATCGACACAGGTTGTGTATCGGTCGACACAGAGCAGATTCGGCAAAGTGTCGATCGACACAGTTGAGTGTCGGTCGACATAGACCTAGCGAATGGTTAATCGGTTCAATTGGATTAGACCGGTTATCATGCTTGGTTGAGTCCGAATAGATCGGTTTAAATTAGATGAATTGGTTCAATTGGATTGAACTGATTATCTCAATTAGCATAAACCGATGGGTTGAATCAATTTGATTGGATAAAACGGTTCAATTGAATTGGACCGGTTATCGCAATTAGTTGAAACAGGTTGAAACGGTTTAAAATTGGATGAATTGATTCAATTGGATTGAACCAGTTATCGCAATTAGAATAAACCGATTTGAATGTTAAGATCAGTTTGATCTGATAAGTCGGTTCAATTGGATTGAACCGGTTATCGAAACTGTCTTCGGTTAAGGTCTATGTCGACCGTCACACACGAGTTGTGTCGATCGACATGACCGGTTCGATGAACCGGGTTAATTGGATTAACTGGTTATTGAAGTCCGGTTTTGTTTGGTGGTGCCGATCGACAGACATAGTCTGCGTCGATCGACACAGTGCTCGAAATTCTGGTTATTGAACCTTGAATTTGCAGAAACCAAACTCGACCTAAACCTTGATCAAAGCTTAGCTTCAATATGGTCAACTGTCAAGACTCGTTTCGTTGTGTGATGGTCTAGCCAAGAGCTTGGTGTCCACAATTACGTGAGTAAGGCAGGCAATTATGTTGATGGACTTGCAGTACTTGACGTCAACAATTACATGACCTAAAAGATTGTTTTGCTAACCATTTCAGAGTTTAGTTTCCTCAACTAAATATCAAGTGACCTTGATGTCTTGCCCAATTTTGTCTACTGTCAAGACTCATTTCGTTTGTTGGATAGTCTTGGAGTCCTTGGTATCCACTACTACATGAGTAAGGCAGGTGATCATTGATAGACTTGCAGTGCGACTGTCAATGATCACAAGACAGAAGAGATTGGTTTACTTGACTGGGCTATCAGAAGTTCTGGGCCCAGAGACGTCAGAGTAGATGAGACATGGATTGTCTCATCTACGACCGAGAATTGTACTGAGTACAATTAGCAATGGTTTGCTTACCTAGATTGCTAGACTTTGGGTGATGACGAGTCGTCCACTCAGATTTTAGTAATGTATGGATCTTGGATTATTATATTCATAGAGGAAACATTATTTGAATATAATGCGAGTTTTGTTATTGTATAAGATTTCTCATGATATGCATAACTAAATCTTTGTTTTTCTTGGATTTCAGCTTATGTCTATGACTACTTTCTCGTTGCGATCCGTCCTTGAGAAGGACAAGTTGAATGGATCCAACTTCCTGGATTGGTATCGGAATCTGAGATTCATTCTCAAGCAGGAGAGCAAGGACTATGTCCTTGAAAAGGCTCTCCCAGAAAGGCTTGGGACCAATCGCTCGCGTGCAGTATATAATGCTTGGAATAAGCATTATATTGATGTGGTAGATGTGCGTGGTCTGATGTTGGCTACCATGAACTCAGACTTTAAAAGTCAATACGAGAACATGGAGTCACCAATAGAGATGATCACCAGCCTGAAACTGAAGTTTCAGGATCTGGCACGAGTTGAGAGATTCCAGATGGTGAAGTCTCTCACTGAGTGCAAACTACCAGAGGATGCTCCGGTAAGTCCTCATGTCATTAAACTGATGGGTTACGTTGATAACCTGGGGAAACTGGAATGTCCTGTCAGCTTAGAGTTGGCTACTGACATCATTATGCAGTCACTGCCGTCAAGCTATGATAAGTTCATTAAGAACTATATCAAGAAAGGCTTGACGAAGACGTTGACTGAGTTGCATGGCATGCTTAAGACAGCAGAGCAAAACATCAAAAAGGGAAAAAGATTTGAGAAATCTTTTATAGACAAGGGTGAAGGTAAGGCCGTCCAGATTTGGAATCAGGATAAGCCTGTGTCATCTTTTAAGCCCAAGTCAAGCCCATCTGGTGTTAGTAAGTGCTTCTACTGTAATGAGTCGGGGCATTGGAAGAGAGATTGCAATAAATTCTTGGAAGATTCACAAGAGATGGAGAAGATGTATGGTACTTCTTCTTCAGGTATTGTGTTATTAATTCAAGTTCTACATAAGTATTGGATGCTTGTTGTGGTACTGATATTTTTGAAATATGCAGGACCTAAGCGACAGTAGAACGTTGAAGAAAGGACAAGTGGAATTGCGTGTCTGGTTGAAGCAATGGTTGCTGCATGAGCCGTAGATATTCTCCACTTGTAGAAGCCTTTCCTACTTGGTTTTAGAAATTAAGTAATTGCTACTTTGTATCTGCCTAGTGCAGAAATGTCTTTCATTTTCTTTTGAGAATTTGGATGTTTTTCATTTTGATAAAAGACAAGTTTTGTTCTTTGGATCTTAATGAAATATTCTATGGTAGCACCCCGTTTAGAATGGGTTTTATATCTTAAACCAACATGAATATAACATAAATACCAAACGGTTTGAGTCTGATGACTCGAACTCGACTTTTCTTTGGTATAGTCGTTTAACCACAAGAGTGAAGCGGATTCAGTAAATCCATAGTTTTGGACTCATTTGATTTTAATCATTTGAGATATGAATTCTGTTCACTGGACCAAATGACTAAGGCCCATTTAGCAGAGCTAAAAGGAAACGGGCCAGAGGCTTATTGGGCCCTACACATACTGATGTATGCGGCCCAACTAGCATTATTGCCAAAGGAAATATTATGTACTTCATTACTTTACTGATGGCATCAATAAGCATGGATGTGTTCATTTGATGAGACACAAGCTGGAATCCCTTAAGGGAGTTCCAAAATGAAGTGTAGAACCAATTTGACAGAAGTATTGAGATCCTCGATTGAATCGCGGAGGAAAATACTAGAGTCAAGAATTGGGTGATCATCTGAAAGAATGAATCAGATCTTATGAGACATGATTCGATTAATGATGAATCACATGAATCTTCCATAACCATTTAAGAATACGTTCTGAAATGTCTATGTTCACGCTAAAAGGTTTCTATCAGAATCAGTGAAAAACACCACATTGGATGTGGACTGGGTGATTTCCAAATTTGTTTTTCTGATGAATTGGGATTGCAAGGTTTGCGTAAGACAGTAGTCAACAAACAAACTTGAATCCAAATCTGATAAGTTCTACCTCCCTGGTTGTCCTAAGGAAACCAAGGCTTAGTACTTTTTGTCCAGAACTGTGTCTCTTAAGAAAGATCATACTTTCAAAAGGAACAGTGGGAGTAAAAGTACGCATCGAAGAAATTCGATAAACACAGGAGGCTGCTCGGCCTGATGAGGAAGAGCAGCGGTGAGATCTACAAAGTGATGTAGGATCTGCACCTGTGGAGCCTGAAATTCGCAGATCCGAAAGGATCCGTCACTAACTCGAGAGTGATTTCTCGTAACCTATTGTCGTGATCTGCTGATCATAGAAAAGTGACGAACATGCGAAATTCAAAGAAGCGATGGTGAGCCCCAACTCCGAAAATTGGCTAGGTATGCATGTTAGCTTCACCGATCCATTTCTGGATTGAAGCAGACATCTTGGAGTTGGAATCAACATTCTGATAATGTGGTCAATAGTTTTGACTTGATCAGAAAGAGATGAAACCATGCGTTTGCAAGAAGACTAGTGGGAGCGTAATGGCAATTCTCACACAGTGTGTTGTTAACATACTTGAATCTCATAAATGACGCTCCGACGCTAAAGTCTTGTCAAGATTTAGGTCGGAAGTCAAATTTACACGATAGACATAGGAGTAGCCGCGTGAATTCTTGGAATAAGGATCCATTGGAATGGATCAGAGTAGCTAATTGGATCGTGTCAAAATCCTTATGTTGATAAGGTATTGGACAGATCTAATACGCTTGATTCCAAGAATGGCTTCATACCAAAGGTCTTATGGCAATAATCTGAGCAAGATGAAGTGTCTTGGACACTAGCTGAGCTAGTAACAATATTAGTAAGAAGAAGTGTTTCTGAACACTGTCTGAACTAATATTAATGAGTGTGAGTTCTAATGCTGCTGCAATAGAATCCATCATAAATGCCATATTTTGCGCTCGTCTAGATGCAGCTTAAGAATGACGAGAATATACCAATATATTCCGGTAATAGTCACTAAACAGTTACCAGAAATATCCCAAGTGTTGAGAAACACCAAGGATAGGTTCGTGGTAAACTGATAAAGTGACGAACCAGTTGAAAGTAGTTAGTCGGACAAAGACGATTCCCGGTTCCCACCTGGTTATGTCTCTTTGTCTGAATAGCGGTGCTAACTGTTAGAAAGGCTCCAAGCAGTGGACCGTAGAATAGTGCTTTTATCTGAATGGTGGTGTGCTCTATTGAAATTGTTTCAAGCAGAACACCGCAAACTCTCCCACAACCTAAGCACGGAATTTATTCTGTTGCTGTAGGTATAAGATATCTGAAGAGATGATCTTGATTCTAGTGGGAGTTATTTTAGTTATGTTGTAAACTTTACAGAGACATGCTATGGCAGTGTTTGTGTAAGTTAAGACTGACATCAGTATTATTTAATGATTGGTTGATTAAATAATGGTCCCAAAGTACTTTATGGTCATCTTATGGGTCATCAAGTTGAAGACTTGATCATGAAACCCTATAAGTAAAAGATGACATAAATTATGATTGTCCCTAGTCAAGGTTGTTAAAATGGGACACTAACAACCGCGCAGACTAGTATGTGAGGTGACTGTTGGACTAAGTTTCATGGAGTCAATGATATGATTATCACAGTCAGTCACATAGATATATGTTGGTGAACATATGATCGGGCATGACCCGCTTAATGAGAACTCCACAGGATAGTTATATATAAGTGTCATGGGAGGTTCTCATTACGACTATAGAGTATAGTCCTTAGACCTGAGTTCATCATGCTTTCTAGCATATGAATTGGTGCGCTTTGACCTTGTCAAACGTCGTTCCGTAACTGGCGGCTATAACGGCATTGTTTCGACGTATCATGAAGTATGTATAGAAACAGGGATGGAACAAGATGGAATTTGTCCCTCCTGTGTAACGAGAGATAAATATCTCAGGGCCCATCGAAGATTTGATACTGAGAAAATGCATGGCCGTGCTCAAACGAGGTGATTGTCAGTCGTTTGTTTATCAGTATAGATCAGAAGTTCGATGAACATGATGTTGGCTATAATAAGGATGACACAGTCTCTTGCCTTATGCCATATCGAGATATAGAGACGGAGGGATTATAGGAATAAGTGATTCCAGTACAAGTGGGAGATTGTTGGGATTATGTCCTGAAATCACATTGTACGAACTCTAGAGATAGTTGTATTGTCGAGATCGGACAATTCATGTGATACTGGGTAATCATAATGTTTTGCTAGAAACCAATTATGACAAATGAGTTGTAACTCGTTTCCAGTATCGTGTGAACCTACAGGGTCACACACCTAAGCAAGTTGGATATACTCTGCATGGCAATTGATCATTGGCATATGATCTGATCGATATGTATTGGATACAGATCGAATATAAGTTTCGAAGGGGTGTATCGATCGACACTAGTGGGTGCGTCGGTTGATACAGGACGTGTGTCGATCGACACCAATAAGTGTGTCGGTCGACATAATGGCGAAACAGAAACTGATGTTTCGGTTCACCTCGAGGTCAGTATATAAACACGTTTTGTATCTCGACCTAGGAAGTGTTCGTGAGCGCCGCCCAGACTGTTTTTCTCAGAGAGAAAACACAGAACCTCAAAAAACTAAAGTCCCAGGGAGATCCGAGCACCGGTACTAGCATCCCGACGGATTCCAGCTTGTGTGCGTGTGGACTGAACAGTAGAGGCGCAACGATTGGGGCGCTGCAGATCTCGTGTTACCACAAACTTCCGCTGCCTAAAACTCCAGGTAATCACGAGGTGAGATCATGATTCAATTAACTAAACCCTAGATCCTAGGCTATCTGGAACTCGCGAGAATTCTGAATCTGTAGAATTGGCCCGAAATTCCATCAGCCGCAACCAGAAATAACAAGCGAAGAAGATAAAGCGATGAGGATCCTAAAGCGAATGGCCGACAAAGGATAAATATGATCGTGGAAAGGCAGCAATATCGCCCAAGATCAAGGCCATCAACCGATCCTTATCCTCGACGACCATGGGAAACAATCGTACCGAGGAACATTGCCAGAAAAAGCGTGTCAAATCGTCGCTCAAATAGCACAATAACATTCGACGACGTGTGGATCTCGAAGACCAGTCGCCCATGCAACGAACCCTTGGTCGTGGAATTGATCATCCAGAATCGTCGCATACCAAACATACTTGTCGACACCGAAAGCTCCGTGGACGTAATCTTCTGTGAAACTCTTAAGAGAATGGACGTGAGCTTGAATGAGGTGACACCTTCCCAGTCATCCTTAACAGGATTTGCCGGAGACACCATAGCCGCCTTCGGAAAGATCAAGCTGCCAATACTCGCTGGGGGGATCTTCAAAGTCATCGAGTTTTCAGTGGTAGATCGCCCAACGATGAATCCCATGGATAAACTCCATGAAAGCTGTCCCATCAACTTATCATCTATGCATCAAGTTCCCAACCCCTTTCGGAATCAAGACAATCTGGGGAAGTCAAGAGCAGCAGATCCCTGACAGCTCCCAGAACGAGGAATCAGGCCATCGGACAGATGCATCGGAGAGAAGTTATTCACCTCGCCAAACGGACGATCATATTCGACATTTATCAGTGGGAGATATCGTCCTAAGAAGAGTCTTGCGAAACCCGGTACTTCAGAATACCGGATCAGATAGGGAAGGACCTTACATGATCACAAGGGAAATCCACGCTGAAGTGTATGAGCTTGAAACCATGAACAACACCAGGATAGTAAAAGGATGGAACACGATGCATCTGAGAAAATTCCGCTACTAAAGACTTCGAATCGTCAAAAAAAAAAATTATGAAGCGCTTTGAACTACGGGACGGCTTGATCCCCGAAAGGGGGTACGTAGGCAGCCGGTCTTTCAATCGGTTCAGTTGTCCCCACTCTCAAAAAAAGGGGGTGGGTCCGTATATATCTATACTTCCGCATCAGAATTCGGAAATTTTTAAAAACAATTCTCGAACTCAAAACTTATCAGACAAAGTTACTCGGAAACCTCAAAAGAACCAGCTCGGAACTTCCGATAAAATAAGCTAGGAAAGTCCGAGCTACTCGAACAAGTCAGCTCGGAACTTCCGAGAAAATCAGCTAGGAACTTTCGAACTAATAGAGCAATTCAGCTCGGAACTTCCGAGCAAATCAGCTAGAAAAGTCCGAGCTACTCGAGCAAGTCAGCTCGGCACTTCCAAGCAAATCATCTAGGAAAGTCCGAGCTAATCAAACAAGTCAGCTCGGCACTTTCGAGCAAATCAGCTATGAAAGTTCGAGCTAATCAAACAAGTCAGCTCGGCACTTCCGAGCAAATCAGCTAGGAAAGTCTGAGCTAATCAAACAAGTCAGCTCGGCACTTCCGAGCAAATCAGCTAGGAAAGTCCGAGCAAATCAGCTAGGAAAGTCCGAGCTAATCAAACAAGTCGCTCGGCACTTCCAAGCAAATCAGCTAGGAAAGTCTGTGTTAATCAAACAAGTCAGCTCGGCACTTCCGAGAAAATCAGCTAGGAAAGTCTGAGCTAATCAAACAAGTCAGCTCAGCACTTCCAAGAAAATCAGCTAGGAAAGTCCGAACTAATCAAACAAGTCAGCTTGGCAATTCCGAGCAGACCACTCTCCGAGCTGACCACTCTCCGCGGGAATTCCGAGCTAACCACTTTCCGCGGAAATTCCGAGTTGACTACCTTCAAGACACTCATCTCATACGGCCAATTTACTCAAACAACTCCGAACAACGGATCATAGTTGGAAGCATGGCGCATCCTCAAAAATTCAACTCCCCGACCATACCCTTGGAGTCGTCCGGTAACAAAAATAAACCCCTTTTCTCATTTTCATTTAATCTATTTCTCTTAAGTCAAAATTAGGATATAAACTTCGTAACTTAGGATTCATTTACTATTATGTCGCATGAATTATTGTTAGAAATAGTCTATCTTGTCTGCTGACGGCCACAACAGACAAATACATACATCCTTAAGGGATTGAGGCTCTATATGGATTGAGGCTCTATACATCCAACAAACGGATAAAAGCACCCCTATATAAATTTTAAATACCGCCAAGGTATGTTTATTATCAGCGAAGGGAACATTAATCGAGAAGTCGATAGTAATACCTGAGAACGGGTTGTCGATAGGTCTTCAAATCCGCCACACCAGTACTAGAGTCAATAATATACCCCAAAAATCCAGTATGACGCTACTTAGGACACTGGTAAAATGATGTTTTAACCAAGTATATCTTGGTTCGGTATCTTTGAAAGGTGGTCCTGCGGATACCGGCTTATTTTCAATGGACGGAAGATGCGAAGCGATAGTTTCGCGGAAAACAAGATCAAAAATCCAAACCCATTAAAACACAACACGCTGGTCTCGACAACGTCATTATTGAGTACACGACCGACACATGAATGTAAGATGGGAAACCCCCGCACTAGTACCAAAGTCAACAGTAATACTCCTAAACCCAGTAAGACGCTTCCGAGCACACTGGTCTAATCATCATAAGTCCGCAAGAGAAGAACGTTTTGTTATTTCTCGGACTCAATTTCAAAACCCAGTAACGCTTCCGAGCACACTAGTCTAATCATTATAAGTCCGCAAGAGAAGTACACTTTGTTATTTCTCGGAAACAATTTTGAAACCCAGTAAGACGCTTCCGAGCACACTGGTCTAATCATTATAAGTCCGCAAGAGGAGTACGCTTTGCTATTTCTCAGACACAATTTCGAAACCCAGTAAGACGCTTCCGAGCACACTAGTCTAATCATTAAAAGTCCGCAAGAGGAGTATGTTTGTTATTTCTCGGACACAATTTCGAAACCCAGTAAAGTGCCTCCAAGCACACTGGTATAATCACTGTAGGACCGCAAAATCCAGTAAAACGCTCCCAAACTAACTTGTTCAGAAGTTTCGGACTAATCAGCTCAGAAAATCCGAGATAGGAATTAGAAATCCAAGCTGACCAAGTTGACATACTCGAAAAAACGATCTGACAGGCTAGGGAACTCCGAGATAAAGCTTAACGGATCGGAGCCGATCAGCTTGAACCTTCCGGGTCGACCATGCCATCTTTTCGAGTCAATACCATTTATTCCATTGAACGGCTTCTAAGCGCTTTCGGAAAAACTAAGTGAAACACGGCTAAAACAAATCAGATAGTCATCAGAACTTTTCACAAAAAAATACCGACATATCTAAGGGTGTTTTACTTGAGTCTGGAATGCGGAAAAGAACTAAAAGCAATCAAATTTTTAAAATACTCAAAGATAAGTTGGATCGTTCACGAAGACAACCAACCGTCTTAGGGTAAGAAAATTATTATACAACAAACACATTTCAAATCCGCATATCAGAACCAGACATCTCCTCGAAACGAGCTCGCAACATCGCTTTGGAACAAAGATGGATCGACATAACCCTCGGCTTCAGAAATCAACCGGTCATATTCGGAGACGTCCTCATCACCCAAATGAGTCCTTGACACTAGATCCGCTTCTTCGGACTCAAACGCGGAAGGGCCCCCGGATCTCAAATCGGCAAACAAATCTAGGTTGCTCCTCGCCGCGACAAACTGACTTTGCCTCTCTACGGCCGAAGGCAGCTTGGAAAATATTTTTTGGAGTTTGGAAAATCGAGACGTGTAGTTCTTTAGCATCCATATTTTCCCTCTTTCAGTCGCATCCCGAAGAGACGCTTCACGGGCAATCTCCATTTCGGCGAGTTGAGTTTTCATGGTCTCAACTTCAGTAAGAGCCCTATCTCTTTCGATACCAAGGGAGAGTCTTCACGCTTCAAACTCGCTTTTTCCGCCCTCAATAGAAGTTTTCAGAACGGCAACGGAATTCACCAAGCTTGCATTATCCACAGAATACCTCGCAACGCAATCCTGAATTCTTTGAAGCTTCCCATCGGACTCGGCAGCATGGCGATTAATCGAAGCCCACGCCTAAAACGAATTCGGACAATTCAACGAAGTAGCCAAAAAAGGGAACAATACCTTGCAGCCGAAGGGAAGAAACTAACCTTTAACATGTCTTGCCCAGCGCTAACAAGAGAATCGCCACAAATCATGTCCTTGTACTGAGTTGGAAAATCTTCGGGATGACGAATGCCCGCACAAAAACTGGCGACTTCGGCAGCATTGGTGTACATAAAACTACCATTGTCGCGGCCAAGTCGTGCTGGACCAAAATCAGGTTGAGGGACCTCGAAGTCTTTCCCATGTCTCTTTTTCGTTTGTCGACTAGATTCGGGCGCAACAACCTGATCCGATGATTCATGAAGAGGAACTCGAGGAATGTTTATTCCCTCGCCATTATCGGTGCAAGCGTCGGGAATATCCTCGCCCAACGTAGGATCTTGACCGACCCAATCATCAAATCCGTGAAAATCAAAGTCGGGAAGTTCGACACCATCCACGAGCCATGGGGACACTGAGCCATCATCTTGAAAAAGCACGTCGTCATGACGCTCATCATTATCCGCGTTTCCGTCGGTCCCCGTCGCTCGACGAATCATGTCTATTTGACTTGCTAGGATAACGCATTTGAGTGTAAAGTGCCGTCCCCAATCCGTATTCCCGTCCTGAAGTGTCCCGACGAGAGCAACTAGGTTTGGTGGACACGTCAAGCAAATCTCTCTCACTGATATTTAAAAAAAAAACAAAAAACAAAATTATTAGAAAATCGACAGGAGATAGGAATAAACGACGAAGACGACTGAATCCGCTACCAAGTTTTCCCCATTTCGATATCATCAAGGGAATGCAAGCATCTTCAACGGATGCCTCGTCGATCAAAACATAGAAAAAATGGTGCCGCCATTGGCGATCATGGTTTTCAAAATCCGAGACAACCATCCGATACTGATAGGGCCTGAGGTAATGCTCGGGGATGTACCTTATCAGAACCACATGCAACAAGTTCTGAAGCTGTAACACCCGAAGATCAACTTCACACTCAAAATTGCGGACCAGTGTGCCGATCAAATGCCTCAAGCTTCGAGGAGTAATCTGCGTAAGAGAATCCGTGGCGTCGAAGATAACAAATAATGAGCCCATGAATCGGAAACCAGAGAAAGCACAATTCGAAGAAGTATTCGTACACCGAAAAGTACCCCTTCGGCGGAGAGCTAAGTCGGTCACTGGGAGATGGTATCTTGATCATCACATTTTCGGGAATTTTGAAACTACGCCGAAGCTTCGCAATCGAATCTGTCGAAGATAATGTCGAACCAACAGGGTTCGGGGCCTGCTTCTTTTTCCTCAGACGAGCCGTCTTCGGCTTCTTCGGAGAGAGATCATAATAACGCAAGGCTTCTTCCCGACTAACGCGAATGTTCTCGAACTCTTCTTTAATCGTGGCACCAAAACAGTGACCGTTTTCCTGAGACATGGCACCTGCTGCGGCCGAGGGACAAGTTTGACTAGCACGAGACCTAGTCGACTGCCAAACCCTGGAAGACTCTCCTTCGGAAGAAAAATTAGCATAACCGCGATTCGAATCATGATTCATCATCCTTACGAAAAACGCCGTGAAATGAAAAATCTAAACTTGGAAAAGATCCAAAGCTTCTAAACTCACAAGAACGGAGCAGGAAATTTTGGCAAAACTCACAAAAGCTAAGAAGAAGTTAGAGAGAGAAGTTACCTTTGAGTTATTTTTTGTGGAGAGAAGAGTGAAAAATGAGGTGTGGAGAAGTGGATACGTATAGATTTCACCAAGGCATGGAGCCTTGAAATGATTACACTTGAATCATTATGTCATAAGCATGCTTGAGCCGATCATGATAGAACATATCATGATTAGGCGTGGTGTCGGATTGATTATACATGGAAAAAACAATTAATGCCGAAGTAAGACGTTTCGGACAATCGTTTTCACCTCTAATACAAAATAACCTCCCCATCATTGAATTCGAGTCTGAGGAGCTGGGGGCTAACTGTTGGGGTCAAAAATCCTCGATGAAAACGATAGCAGAAAACAATATCGGAAAATCGGACACAGACAAATGTCCATTTCGGACAAACAAAGTTCCGTATAAATGACAAATATACGAGGTATCGATAACTGTGTATGAATAACTTTTATACGAAAAGAGTCAACTGACAACATTTCATATGAAACGGACGACATTTCATACGCAGCAGATCGGTCGGACAAACACATCTTTTGACAGAGATTACGGATTAACGAAACATCCTGATAGGGTCAGGTTTTAATCATATATCTAACTGCAAGTGCACAGTTCAGTAGTTGTAGTATATAGGTATCGAATCCACAGGGACTCTGGTATTCAATAGCTCAAGAACAGGAAATTAAACTAGGAAGAAAGCAATGTGATTGAATTAAAAGCAATGCGAGAA
This sequence comes from Orychophragmus violaceus, assembly GCA_030180135.1. Lineage (NCBI taxonomy): Eukaryota > Viridiplantae > Streptophyta > Magnoliopsida > Brassicales > Brassicaceae > Orychophragmus > Orychophragmus violaceus. Next base: position 47,890,605 of record CM058235.1, on the reverse strand, counting down.
AGTAAACAGAAAGCAGAGATTGTTGGTTGTGAAAACAAGTTATTAAGAGCGCTAGGTCTAGGGCGTTCTCAGAAAATCAGACAAGCAGACAGTTCATTCAGCAAGGATCTAATTAAGCACAGTTCTAGAACTCAAAACACAGATATAGAATTAACCAAATTCTTTTGCGATAATTCTCTAAGTCTAAGTGCAGCAAACCAAACTTTCGTTTGCGAGAACTAACAGATTAAACTAGCATTAATCCCAAGTTTGATATGTTCACAATTATCCTAAACCAAACTTTCGTTTGCGAGAAGTTTAATTGCTCAACCTAATTAGTTCAGATTCCTAAACCACACTTCTGTGTCGTATTTAGCAACCTAAGATCTAGATTCTAATTGATCAGGTTAGAACTAGCTTTAAGCACAATTAGATTGAAGAACAGATATAGTTATGAATCCTTAACTGAATTAAACAAGTCTAGCAAGTCATGAAATCCTATGTGAGAAACCCTAAACCTAACTAGGAATCTACTCAGACATAGATAATGAAAACATAATCATATGAAGAATAAATTTCATAAAAGATAAAGAATTAAAGGGGTTCGAAATCTTCTCCAAATACAGATGAAGTAAAGGTTCAGATCAGCCCCAAAAGCTCTAAAAATCCTCTGCTCTTAATTATGAAAGCGTCAGTAATTAAAACACCAAAAACTTAATTATATAGGTCTAATCTCGGCCAAGGGCTTCTTTGTAAATATCAGTAACTTCTGGATCAGAGTGCAATATCCTGACTCTTCATAAACCGCCGAGTTTCGGCCCATCTCGCTGGTGCAACGATCGGTGCAAGTGTGCAACGATCGACGCATTTCTCTGTTTCGGACAGTGAACTCTATCTCTCGGCCAAACACTCCAAAAATCTCCAAAAAGTGCCATAATCACCAAATATGCTCCAAACCTGATTATACCTGTAAAAGACTCTAAAAGAACACAAAAAGACACTAAAACACACTTATATCATGGTCTAAAACTAGTAAAAACCATGATATATCACATCCGAACAAACAACAACCGAGCTGAACCAGCTCAGACCGAGCTAAACCAGCTCAGATTTTCCGAGCTGAATTTCAGCTCGGATCCGAGCTAAAAACCAGCTTGGATCCGAGCCAAAACCAGCTCGGACCCGAATGTTTCCTTTCTCCTTTTCGGAAGTGTGGCTCGGACCCGAATGTTTCCTTTCTCATTTTCGGAAGTTCTGAGCTTATCATCTCTTGGTAACTTTCGAGCTGGGTTTCGGTTCTCCAAATTTTCCGAACGGATAGCGTATGATCAAACATTTGCCGATATCTCATTCTACGGATGCGCAACTAGCCGCAATCCATCTTCGGAGACATCGACTTATACTTTCTTGGCCATTAAACCAAGTTATCGGATAAAGTTAGAGGAAATACGAATTTGGGCCCAAACATACAATATTTGTATATCTGAAACTTTGGGCCGAAAAAAGAAGTGTGTGCACAAACGGACTCGGACCGTCCGTTCTCGGCCCATTCGGAAAATAGGTCAAGCCGCGGAAAAATAATTGCCGAAGAAAGAAGATAAACTCGAAGAAAGGAAGATGAAGATATCTCCGAGTTAAAGAGGAAAATCCGAGATGAAAATGTAAATCTTAACGGAAAAAAAGGAGATAACAACAGGAAGATTTCCACAAATCTCGCGGAAAATATCTCCGAAGCTGACTTGCCGCAGCTATATAAAGAGATGGTGGTCATACGATTTAGATATAGCAAAAAAAAACCCTAGCATCTAGACTTAAGAACTTAGCGATTTTCTTAAGCTTTTACGTTCTTTGTATTCTCTTTTTCGATCTCTTATCAATAAAATATCCTCCGGGTTTACTATTCTAGTGTGTTTACTCATGAAATTTATGTTCCCTAAAATTTTGCTTTATAAGTTTCGACAATGCGAGTTCCGACTCTCACAACTACAAAACACGCCGTCCACCGATAAAATGTAATAAGAAACCCATGTTTGTTCTATATTTGTTAAATCTTAAATCTGCTACGCAATGTCTCTGCTATTAAGCTATAGGTAATAGCCAGGCTGTTCCAAGCATTACTCAAATCGGTAGGGGTCAGGTTTGACTAAAAAGAAAGAACATAAACTGACAAAAGAAGCTTTTTGAATTAAAGTTTTGATGCCACGTGCTAAACTTCCGTTGGTAGGGCACACCCCATAATTAAATGTCAAATCTTGTGCGATTTTAGCTAAAAATTTCCGCTAGGTAACTGGCCGAAATCGCAGGAAAACAATCAAGTTTAGCTGATGTGGTTACTAAGTCTGTTAACTGCATCCCAAGTAGTCAGAGTCCCAGGTAGAATCTACTTCAGCCAATTTGCAGCTTCCCCACCAAGAGAGTGTTCAAAAAGCTTACAGTGTAGGAAGTCATAGCTCACTTCATTATGCTTCATCCATGTGACCAATGACTCAAACTTCTCAATATGGTCCATAGGGTGCTCATGTGGGAATCCATGGAAGAGATGCTGTCCCACAAGAGTGTAATAGGAAGTCTTCAGCTCGAAGTCATTCCTCTGAATGGGAGGGGGTATAATCGCAGACCTATTAGCAGAGAACTCACCATATTTGTTGTAATCAGCAAGAGTCCTCCCAATTGGTAGTGCATTAGCATGCGCATTAGGTTGCGCATTGGATTGTCCATTAGCTCCTTCTGCTCCTCCACCTTGTCCATTACCTCCAGGTACAATTTGATGTTACACTGGTTGAACAATAACATTTCCATCAGCATCAATCCTCTGGCCATGATCGTTGTAAGGATTGTTCTGTAAATCCCACAAAACACCAGCTTCATCCCGAATCAACACCACAGCATCAGGATTCAACATTCTCACTGGCTTCTGAGCTTTCATGTTCGTTCTCTTTAACCTTACAAGCTCCTGATTCAGAAGAAACACAAGCTCTTTGTATGGATTACTCCTTAGTGTGCGATAATGCATAAACTATCCGATCAGCAAGAAGTGTGTCGACCGACGCTGGTTGAGCGTCGATCGATGCTGGTTGAGCGTCGATCGATGCTGAGGGTCTGTGTTGATCGATTCCAGGTGAGTGTCGATCGACGCGCGTGTTCTTCTTCGAACCCGAAACACAAAGAATGAGAGAAAACAGAAAAGAAAGTTAGTAAAACAAAAACGAAAAGCCTAGTCTAAATTCTAAACTCAAATCTATTGAAGACTCAAAAGATTCCCCGGCAACGGCGCCAAAAACTTAATATGCTTAGAGTTTAATCCCTAGAGATACACTGCAAGTGCACAGAACGTGATTGTAGTATATAGGGGTCGAATCCAAAGAGACTCAAGAATCTTACGTTAGATTGAAAAGTGTCAAATTGAGATAAGCAAGAATAGTGAATAAGCAAATAAACGATGCAGTAAATTAGACGGTGTGAGATCAATAAGAGAAGGCGCTAGACTTAGGGAAGTTCTCAGGAAATCAGGAATGTAAATCAACCTGTCAACCATGATTCAGATATCGATGTTCTAGAACTAGAATCATTAACATATAACAAACCAACTCTCGTTGCGAATGCTAACTATGTCTAACAACCTAGAAAACCAAATCTCTTTGTGAATCCTAGAGTTCTAAATATGCATTTAATTCAGGTTCTTTCATTCACAAATTCTCTAAACCAAATCTCTTTGCGAATAGGTAATTTGCTCAACTAGGTTATGTTCTAGTTAATTAACCAACTCTCGATGCGCTAATCAACCATCTATCAATAATCTAAGTAGCTGGTTCAGATTAAGCATTAAGAACAACCTAGATGAAGAACTAGAAGTTATGAATCATAATCAATCGACTAACCTTCCATTTTCCATACTGATTTATATAGTTGCTCTTGATAAAGCAAATTTGGAACCTCAAGTTGATATTGAATCTCTTCCTCTAAATCAAGATGACAATCGTATCGAACATGAAAGTCAAAATTAAAATCCTCAAAAACCGGTGCATCAAGAACAAGAGCCTTTGCGGTGATCCACTAGAGAAAGAAGAAGTGCTATTCCGGATGATATATGTCTTATGGAACAAGAGGAAAATCAAACCTAATTGGAGGATGATCCTATCAACTTCTGTGACGTCATGGGTAGTTCCATTTCAGATAAGTAGATCAAAATTTCTGAAGAAAAGTATCAGTCAATGCTAGACAATAAAGTTTGGGACCTTGTCCAATTACTAGAAGGAAAGAGACCAATTGGTTGCAAATAGATATTTAAGACCAAATTGGACTCAAATGGTAATGTGGAGAGGTATAAGGTTTGTCTAGTAGATAAAGGATATACTCAGAAAGAAGGGGTTGACTACAAAGAAACCGTTTCTCCAGTTTCATCAAAGGATTCTTTTAGGACAATCATGGTTTTTGTTGCACATTATGATTTAGAACTTCATCAGATGGATGTTAAGATAGCGTTTCTCTATGGAAACATTGATGAGACGATTTATATGGTGCAACCAGAAAACTTTGTATTAGGTGATTCAAAGAAAATGGTTTGCAAGTTAAATAAATCTATCTATGGGCTAAAACAAGCTTCTCGTCAACGGTACCACAAATTTCATGAGGTAATCATCTCCTTTGGTTTTGAGGTGAATATAGTCGAAGATTGTGCTTATCAAAAGTTCAGTGGGAGTAAGTGTATTTTTTGCTTTTGTATGTCGATGACATACTGATAGCCACTAATGACATAAGCATGTTAAATGAGACCAAGAAATTTTTTCACGGTCATTTTGAAATGAAAGATCTTGATGAAGCGTCTTTTGTATTAGGAATCCAGATTCACCGAGATAGATCTCAAGAAATTCTTGGATTGTCTCAAAAGAGCTATATCGATAAAGTGCTCAAGAGATTTGGCATGCAATAATGCAAACCAAATGACATCCCAGTCGCTAAAGGAGACAAATTATATCTCGATCAACGCCCTAAAGAAAAATTAGAAATCCAGGAGATGCAAAAGATCCCTTATGCGTCGGCAATAGGGAGTCTGACGTATGCTCAAGTTTGTATGCGCCCGAATGTTGGAGTTTTGGTGGATTCAAAGATAGTAAAAAGTCTACTTCAGGCTACATTTTTCGGTTGGCTGGTAAAGTGATTGCTTGGCGTAATGCGAAAAAAATCACTTATAGCTTCCTCCACAATTGCGGCATAATTTGTAGCAATTTATGAAGCATCAAATCAAGACTTTGGCTGGGGAATATTGTCACTAGACTTCAAATTCTCGAAGGGATCGAAAGACCACTAAAATTATATTGTGACAATAAATCAGTTGTGTTGTACTTTAACAAAAATTGGAATGCAACAAAAGCAAGTTTATTGAAATTAAGTTTCTTATTGTTCAAGAAAGGACACAAAGTTAAGAAATTTCCATAGAACAGTTAGGGACAAACTTCATGATAGTAGATCTTCTTACAAAAGGTATTCCACCGAAGATCTTTCATGAGCATATTGTTCGAATGAATGTTTCAGTGTTTGAGGCTCATTCGGTTTAGTGGGAGTTTGTCATTTGATTTTGGATTCTATGTTTAAGTTGTGTTAAATCACATTTTCTGAAATACCCTAATCAAAAATACAGAAATTCAATGCATCTCATCAACAGAGACCTAAAGCTATATTAGATTTATCGTGGAAGAGTTATAACCAAATTTAATTCATAAGCCATAAATTCAAAAAGTACGTTTTCTTTTATGTTAAATATCAATCAGAGACTAATAGTATGATTTGTGGTTTGTAAAAATTATAAATAAATAATTTAACAAATACAGCCTGATCCTATATATGAACATCAGTGTGGGTCTACTTACCGTGTAACTGTTCTGTCAGTAATACAAGTCGTATCCGAATATATATAACCTTAATTTGTTCTATAATTGAAGATTGAATTAATATGTATGCAACTTGATATAAAGAGGCTCTAATCAAACCGTCCAAACCGAAAATTATTGTCTTTAAGTCGCCGTCCAAAGGAACATTATCGAAGGTAATTCCAATTTCGCTTTTGCCACTCTTTACCAATAATAAATTATAAGATAGTGATAACAACTGGAATCATAAAGACAAACTAATCTTCATCTTAACTTTCAAAACGATTAATTATTTTTTATCATTAATAAAATTAAGATTTTTATTATATTAACTTTAGTTTATATTAAAAAAATTATTATTTATTTATATTAGTTTTAAATTTTGATTTTGATTTTTTAATTTAGAAATATACATAATTTTAGATAAAAATAAAATAAAAAATTTAAACTAACTTTTTTAAATATGAATTTTAAATATTGATAAATATGATTATTGTAAATTATTATTTTTATTTTAGAAATATACATATTCTCAGACAAAAATAATAATAAGAAGAAGAAGATAAATTCAAAAGAAGTTTAAATTATAAGTTTTAAATAAGGATAAATATGATTGTTATAAATAATATAATTTTATATAGTAAATTTATATTATATATATGAAATTTAGAAATTAGATAAATATTAAGGATAAAATATTGCCAATAAAGAAGTTTAGATATATTGATGTTTATAAATATATATTTTATTTATTATACTTAATATAGAAATATGTTAAAAAAAATTAGCTATTTATAGATATGATTTGAGATAATAATATATTTTGTTATTATTAATTTTAAATTTTTATATAAACAACAAAATACTTTAATAAAAGATTGAATATCATAATTTATTTATAATTAATATGATGTGAATTACCACTGTTATTAAATTGAGTTGGTAATTTTTTGTTCGAAATTTTTATTTAATATTGTTTATTTTAAAAAGTTTATATTTAATACCGGTTGTGTACCAGTGCGAGTGCTAGTATATATTATGCAATGGAATATGCTTTGGTGCGATGTATATCGCTTCGTATGAGCTTTATTACTTATATAGTTATATTGCGTAGACGACTGGATCACTTTTTGTGAAATAAAATTTCGAAAAGAGTGGATTCCTTTAAAGGAAGGTTATCGCGAATTGGCGAGTTATGTATAATATGTGTCAACGTTCTTGAATTTTCTATATGCTTGTGAAATGAAAGAATGTATATATCCTCGGTCACTTTGGATTGTACATCAAAGCCAAGCAGCCCTATAAGATAAGGGTCGGCTCTTTTGTGGGTCCATTATGATCTACGTTACGTTCAATTTCAATTTATGCTTATAAATATTTCAAACTAGTCTTCTTCATTCTTAAATTGATCTTATAATTAACGTTTTGAATACGAATAAATCTGATACATATGTCACACCATGTCATCACTAGCTAGCCCGACCTTCAACTTGTCTCTTTCACCATTGACATATCTCAAGGGACCATCGATCCTACCGCCTAATAATTGAATATTGATCACTTTATTTTTACACGAAAAAATGATAAAGAATGCATAAAATCTACATAAAATAGCCAATTGAAAAACCTAAACAATAGATTTGATTACATCATATTTTTTTCTAAGAAACAAATTAGGATGCACCTTTATGGATGATTGATATAGTGGTATTTTTGGATCGGATTTTGGATCTTCCGTATGAATAACTTCGTCGATGGTTAAATAAGTCATGGTTTCGGTGGAATAGTGTGAGAATATAGGATAGTAATGAAAGTGCAGGTGAGGCAGTATATAAAGCAGAAAGTAAGACACACAAAGTTTGTTAACGGGGTTCGGTTTTTCCTACTCCCCGGGACCTCGTCCAGCTTTCGAATTCACTTGAATAGAAAGTAATCCCACCAATTACAGACGAATAGAACAAACCCTATTGATCTATCGCTCTACCCAATACAAGAATTCTTCAGGATCAAACACCTGAGCTAAGCTCCCCCTAGAACCTAGACTTTTTCCCAAAGATACAAAAGCCCTCTTGAGTTTTTATTCTCTCAGCTCTTGCATCTCCATAAGGCCACGCCTCTCCTCTTTATATAGGCTAAACTTGCTCCTCAAGTTTACCTAAATAAAGACATAGAAAATATCCTTTTTGTTTTGATATTTCCTATTCCACCTTTTTGTAACTTTTCCTTTTTTCTTGAAACTTATTCAAAGAATAAGTAAACAACTCCAAGCTGCAATCTTCACTCCAAGATCTTCATCCAGCTCAGCACACAACCAATAAACCGAATCACAACATTAAGATTCGTTCATATCTCATTAATTGAACATATCAATGTCCTGAGTCACGTCTTGTACTACCACTTGTACTACGCCGTGACTGACACATCAAATACCTCTTCAATCTCCCCCTTTTTGACTATGTATGTGATCTCAACAACCCTAGCATCAAAGGCTTCGTCACTAGCAACATCATCAAAACTAGCAACACCAATCTCCTCCTACTTGAGTCACATCATGGTCAAAAACTAACACATGAACCGTCCTCCTCCATATTGAGGATGAAATCCTACTGCACTATCTCCGAAGTGATTAACTTTCTTCCTCCAAATCTTCATGGGCCTTGTCCCTCCATAATTAGCCCTTTGAACATGTCCTTTACCTTCACAATGATAACATATTGGACCATGAAATCTCTCTCCACGAGCTTGCTCCATTCGTTTCTTCTCCTTCAATAACTTGAAGCATCTTGGCCTAATATGTCCAACAACTCCACAATGATGACAGACAGGACGCCAAATTCGTTTAGGTGCACTCTTCACTTCCGAGATTTTCCTTGTTGCAGTCGCTGTAGCAGTTCCTGTACCAGCTCTCGTACTAGCTGTCGTACCAGTCGACGTACCAGTTGCAGACTTCATAACAGTGACAGTCTTTGTAGCAGCTGTTGATGCAACATTCGTCTTTCCACCAGACACAAAAACACTATTAGCTTTTGAAGATTCTCCATTGAATCCAAGGCCACATCGATCACTTTTGCCAATGGTGAGAAGATGATCCAACTTCTTTGTGCCATTATTCAGCATCCTCACACCTTTTTGAGTCTCTTCAAGTTGAGCTATGGCTTGATGTGCTTCTTCTTCTTTTTCTGTTGCATACTTTCGTACTTCAGCAACTTCAGCTTCTAGCTTAACTTTCTCCTTGGTCAATGATGCATTCTCCTCAACCATCTTACACCAATGCTCATACAAGGCTTTGTAATTCTCAGCAAAATCATCATCATCACTTACAGGATCGTCATCACTTTCATCATTGTCACTATCAATTGCACACCCTGTTGCAGACGCTGATGCAGGTTCCGTCGCAGACGCTGATGCGGATCCTGTTGCAGACTTCGTAGCAGAACTAGACTCAAAGGTTGTGAATGCCACAAAGTTCTTTATTTCTTCACCATCATCTGAATCACTTCCAGAATCATCCTTGACGTTCCTCTTCTTCTTATTATGCTGTAAATTTGCACAATCGCGGCTAACATGACCAAATCCATGACATTCATAACATTGTATCTTCGATGATGAGCTGTCCAACTTCTCTCTTTTACTTTTCTTGTCTTCCTTCATCTTAAAATACTTAGAAAACTGTCTTGACAGCATCGCCATAGAATCTTCAGAAGATGCAACTTGTAGAGCAACTCCAACATCAACATCCTTCTTCTGAGCTAGTTCTTCATACGCTTTAGTCAACTCAAAAGCTTGAAGGATCCCAACAAACTCATCAAACGCCATCTCATCCAGATTATGAGCTTCTTCAACAGCAGAGATCTTTGACTCAAACTTTGATGGAAGAGATCTCTTCAGCTTCTTCACAAGCTTCTTGTCCTTGTAAGTCTTTCCAAGAGCGAATGACTCATTAGATATGTCACACAACTTAGCACTAAATTGAGCCACGGTTTCTCCTTCATCCATCCTTAGATTCTCAAATTTAGATGCTAACATATCCAGCTTAGTCCTCTTGACACTTGTGGTACCTTCAAACATGTTCTCCAATGTTTTCCATGCCTTTTGAGCTGACACACATTGAGAAATCAATTTGAAGTAACTTGCATCAATTGCATTATAAATTGCAGTCTTGGTCTTAGAATTGCAACTTGATGCCTTCTTCTCTTCAGCATTCCATTGATCTCTAGGCTTAAGAACTTCAACTCCTTTATCATTAACCATCATCGGGGGATTCCAACCAGTCTCAATCGAATTCCAACAATCCTCATCAAGACCACTAATGAAAGCTTGCATCCGTACCTTCCAATATCCATAATTTGAAGAGTCAAGCCGTGGTGGTCTGGTCATAGACGTTCCTTCCTTATGAGACTCCATCGAACCGAACTCTGTGCTACTTCCTGAGCTACCTTCTGATCCTCACCTTAGATCTGCTCGAAACAAGACTGAATCTCTATCAAGCACCCGCTCTGATACCAATTGAAAGTGCAGGTGAGGCAGTATATAAAGCAGAAAGTAAGACACACAAAGTGGTGTTCTACTTTCTGTTAACGGGGTTCGGTTTTTCCTACTCCCCGGGACCTCGTCCAGCTTTCGAATTCACTTGAATAGAAAGTAATCCCACCAATTACAGACGAATAGAACAAACCCTATTGATCTATCGCTCTACCCAATACAAGAATTCTTCAGGATCAAACACCTGAGCTAAGCTCCCCCTAGAACCTAGACTTTTTCCCAAAGATACAAAAGCCCTCTTGAGTTTTTATTCTCTCAGCTCTTGCATCTCCATAAGGCCACGCCTCTCCTCTTTATATAGGCTAAACTTGCTCCTCAAGTTTACCTAAATAAAGACATAGAAAATATCCTTTTTGTTTTGATATTTCCTATTCCACCTTTTTGTAACTTTTCCTTTTTTCTTGAAACTTATTCAAAGAATAAGTAAACAACTCCAAGCTGCAATCTTCACTCCAAGATCTTCATCCAGCTCAGCACACAACCAATAAACCGAATCACAACATTAAGATTCGTTCATATCTCATTAATTGAACATATCAATGTCCTGAGTCACGTCTTGTACTACCACTTGTACTACGCCGTGACTGACACATCAAATACCTCTTCAAGTAATTATGTCTCTTGGGTGATAAGAAGCATTTGTTTTTAAAGAACCTCTCCCCAGAGAGATGTATGAAAATCTATCTGGAAAGACCTGTCTACACATATAATACAACCTTATACGATTTTCATAAAGGAAAAGAAAGATTCTCTCGTGAAATCTCTCCGACGTTGAAGTCAGATAATATCCACGAAAATTGGGCTAACTGAAAATGAATGGTGTTCTACTTTCTGGAGTAGTATTCTTGAAGTAGAAGTCTTAACAGATACATCGATTGATACACTACAAGAAAACATCATTTTTGTAACGGCATCTTGCGACTATTTTTGTAATCGCATAATTTTACGACTACATAGAAACAAGTTTGCGACTGTATTGCGAATCATAATATATGGTCGTATATTAATCGCTAATTATGATAAAAAAAACGATAGTCACAAATTACGACTAATTAACGACTATAGTCGAGACCGGAAAACAAATAGTCACAAATTAGTTGCTAGTTTGGAAATTAATGTGCGACTTTCAGGCGGGTCGTAAAAAAGTTGCAAATTAGTCGCTACTTTGGTGACTAATGTGCGACTCTTGGACATGTCGTAAAAAAGTCGCAAATTAATCACTAGTTTACGACTAATATGCAACTCTTTAGCCGGATCGCAAAGTATTTGGATATTAGTCGTATCATATAATATATTTTTTATTTACTAATAATATAAGATAGTTTGGTTATATTTGTTAATTTTATTTAATAATATAATTTTACTTCATGTAATTTGCTAGATTATATTTTATTATTTTATTTAAATCTTCTAAAATATTCTCATATAGATTCTTAATTTAGTCACATATCAATAAACACTAAACCTTAAACCTTAAACTCTATTTCTTAAACTAAATTTAAATTTTCAAAATCTTAAATATAATTAATTAACCTTTACCAAATTTATTTCTAAAAGATTGTACATGATATACACTATTAATATAATTATAAACGTTTTTACTTGATCGACTGTCACTAAACAGTCGTCACTTGATCGCACAACGGTCACAAAGTAGTCGCAAAGTAGCGGCAAAATATTTACCATAATCGTATTTAGATTTTCCGATTAGGCGTTGCATAGTCGTTAAATTAGTCATTAAACTGTCGCCAAATAGTCACCAAATATTACGACTAAGTTTTGTGACTATATTAGACAGTCAGATAGTAGTCGCCAAGTAGTGGCACAATCATTAACATAATCGAATCTGGATGTTCTGATTAGTCGTTGTGAGTCATTAAACTAGTAATTAAACAATCACCAAGTAGTGGCAAAAAGTTTACCATAATCATATCTAGATGTCTCGGTTAGTCGTTGTATCGTCGTTAAATTAGTTAATAAACAGTCGCCAAATAGTCACCATATGTTACGACTAAGTTGTGACTGTATTAGGCATTTACATAATAGACGCCAAGTAGTGGCCAAATCATTACCATAACCGTATATGGATGTTCCAATTAGTCATTGTGTAGTCGTTAAACTAGTCATTACCAAGTCTCCATATAGTCGCCAAGTTTTACGACTACATTGTGACTATATTATATAGTCAATAGTAGGCCATTGGTCACTTAGTTTAACGACTATTTGGTGACTACATTTCTCCGACTGCATCTGGACTCTGTCTTTATTTGCACAATTGTCGCCAATATAATCGCAAATTAATCCTTATATATTGCGACTACGCTACGTCTAGGTTAACGACTACTTCTGTTAGTCGTAAAAATAGTCGTAAATCGGTGATTATTTTTACGACTATGCAATTAAGTGACTAAGGAATTACAACTACACGATTTAGTCGCTATTTAGTCGTAAATCTTGTTTAATGACTATTTTGCAACTAAAAGTGCAGTTACAAAAACGATGTTTTCTTGTAGTGACAATGTTATGTTTTTATGCCGATACGTTTTTCAATCATATACTCATGCTATCTGGTTTGAAAGGAGTCGGCGGAAACATGGTGAAGCTCCACTTCCTCCATCTTATCTCATCAAAATAGCGACAAACAACTTCGCAACAAAATTGTTTCAGTTGCGACAAGAAGTGAACCTGAGTTCGAAGGAGCACTTTGATCTTGGTTTGCGACAAAAATCAATTAGTTTGTAAAGTTAGCCTTCTTTCAATGTAAGTTAAAAGCTCATAAGTATTGTCTATGTTCGGAATTGCGCTAGACATAACGCATGCGGTCAACCTGCGCCTAGCGAATTAAAAAAAAAAAATCAGGGATTAATCGGGATATACGCATCGATTTCTTTTAGGTAATTGAATTATGTCGATAGTTAACAATAGCTATGTGGCTTAATGGTTAAAGTATGCCCACTAAATTATCAGGTCACCAGTTCGACTTACGTGGGACGTTTTCTTCCTATCTTTTCCGATTTTTGTTAAATGAGATGTAAAATGACATTTTTGCCCTTGTCTTCTCCTTCTCTAAAATGACCACACAAGAAACCTAAATAGTTGCCACCATGATTTTATCATGATTTCTTTGATTTTTTTTTTATTTTTTCGTTGTTGTTTATGTCAAATTTTAAAAATCTACTAAATTACTAATGTTTAAGTCATTAATCGGAGAAAAAATTGAAGTTTTTGTTAACAAATGGTTTTATGTGACAACTTATGCAACTCCCGGCGACCGGCGGTGATCGCAAACCGTTTTTCCGGCGAATAGTCGGTCGTAAGCGGCGAGTTTTTGAAGGTATTGTTAATAATGATTTTCTAATTAGTTAAACATTTGTTACAATAAGAAAAATGAATGGTGGTGAGTTTCTAATACTACTATTCAGATCATTAACCTAAAATAATTTTAAAAGTATATGCCTGAAAATAATTTATAATCCTGCTGGAAGCCTATAGCTTCTCTCAGAGACTGGGTCTAGATAGTTAAGATCAATGGTCGTTTATGTCATATAATGGTAGCTTGATGTAAGAGGCTATTTGTTTAGAGAAGTGTGATTAAAACTCTTTCCTTAGAAATCTAGTCATATGGATCTGTTTTACTTATTTACGTCTAAAGTATGCAATAAAACAAATTATATCAATTTGATATGTTTATGATTAAACCACGCATACGGAAAACCGGACTACCCGACCTCGGTTTGATTCTATTTCCAAATTCTTATTGGGTTCTTTTCTATCTTGTAATTGTCTTACATGCAATTGGGCTGACTCAAAATCTGGGCTAATAATATATTTTTTTCCTTTTGCATTTTAATAATATACCCTGTAAGTATCACTTGTCAAGCATCTGTTGTTGTAAGCTTGAAATAGCTTGAGGATCAAGTTAAGTATATTTGGGAGTTATCCAAGATATACATAAAAGATTTAGGAAGTTTTCCATTATTCTAGGAGTTATCTAAATTAGGGTTTTCAAGTTGTGTTTCCCTATATAAGGATATGCTAAGTTGTAGCATAACTTATGAGTTGTGTGAGTTAAGGTTTTGAGTGATTTTCCTTAAGATTAATAAGAGAGTTATTCTTATTGATTCATTGAGTTCAATATTTGGTATCAGAGCTAAGAAGAAGAAGAAACATCCGGAGAGGGTCGAGAAAGAAAAATCACCATGAGTGACACAAAAGAAGACGACAAGGCTGAGATCAAGTCCAAAGAAATCGGACCCTCATCCATCAAGTGTCCTATGCTAACCAACGCAAACTATACAGTATGGTCCATGAGGATGAAGGTTGCTCTTAAAGTTAATAAGGTATGGGAAACTATAGAACCCGGAACCATGAACGATGAGAAGAACAACATGGTAATTGCTTTGCTGTTCCAATCCATACCCGAAGCCTTAATTTTACAAGTCGGAGATCTTGAAACCTCAAGAGAAGTATGGGATGCGATAAAGGCGAGACACGTTGGAGCAGACAGGGTGAAGGAAGCTAGGCTTCAAACTCTAATGGCTGAATTTGATCGTATTAAGATGAAAGAAGACGACACGATCGATTCCTTTGTAGGAAAACTGTCTAAAATCTCATCAAAATCGTCATCCCTCGGTGAAATCATTGAAGAACCGAAACTTGTAAAGAAATTCTTGAAGAGCTTACCTAGAAAACGATACATACACATCGTAGCAGCTCTTGAACAGGTCCTTGATCTAAACAAAACCAGCTTTGAAGATATTGTTGGAAGGCTAAAGGCCTATGAGGAGAGGATTTGTGAAGAAGAAGAAGAAGAGCAACATAATGATCAAGGAAAACTAATGTACGCTCACTCAGAATCACAACAAACTTACCAAGAGAACTACGGTGGTAATAGAGGAAGAGGACGAGGAAATTTTAGAGGACGAGGAAATTTCAGAGGACGAGGAAGAAGTCGCGGACGATACAATAACTATCAAACCTCAGCCTGGTCCGAGAGAGACGCATCTCATATCACATGTTATCGATGTGATAAGCTTGGACATTACGCCTCGGATTATCCGGATAGATTGTTAAAGCTTCAAGAAGCCATTGAGAAAAAGAATGAAGAAACTCGCGAAGCTGATGAGTTAATGATGCATGAGGTAGTGTACCTCAATGAGCAAAAGGTGAAACCAAGTATCTTTGAAACAAACTTGGACACGAACAGGGTGTGGTATCTAGATAACGGAGCAAGCAATCATATGAGTGGAAATCGATCTTTCTTTACTAGTCTTGATGAAACAGTTACGGGAATGGTACGATTTGGCGATGATTCCAGAATAGACATCAAAGGAAAGGGCTCAATATGCTTTGTGTTTGACAATAGCGAGAGGAAGGTGTTAAACAATGTCTATTACATCCCGGATCTCAAAAGCAATATCATAAGTCTCGGTCAAGCCACAGAGGCAGGATGTGAGGTGCGCATGAAAGATAATCTTCTGAAACTGTTTGATCGGAATAGCAAGTTGCTTCTCACAACCACTAGGTCGAAGAATAGACTATACAAAGTAAGCTTGGATGTCGACTACGTCAAGTGTCTACAGCTAATGGAACTAAGTGAATCAAGCAAGTGGCACGCAAGATTAGGACATGTTAACCTTGAGACAATGAAGGTAATGGTCAACAAAGAGCTTGTAAGAGGCATACCGAGAATAACAGTTGAGAAATAAACGTGTGTATCATGTTTGTTTGGAAAACAGACACGACAAGTGTTTCCAAAAGGAACTTCATACAGAGCCTCTCATACTCTTGAGCTCGTACACGGAGACCTTTGTGGACCTATCACACCGTCCACACCTGCACTCAAGAGGTACGTTTTTGTGCTTATTGACGACTACTCTCGGTATATGTGGACTATTTTGCTGAAGGAAAAAAGCGAAGCATTTGAAAAATTCAAAAGTTTCAAGTCCATAGTTGAGAAGGAAACAGGAATAAAAATCAGAACCTTTCGTACAGACAGGGGGGAGAGTTCATATCACATGAATTTCAAAGGTTCTGCGAAAAATGTGGTATTGAAAGGCACTTAACAGCTCCATATTCTCCTCAACAAAATGGAGTTGTTGAGAGAAGAAATAGAACTCTAATGGAGATGACAAGAAGTATTTTGAAGCACATGAGTATGCCAAACTACTTATGGGGAGAAGGGGTAAGACATGCTACATATCTGATCAACAGAGTGGCAACACGATCACTTATTGATCAAACACCTTACGAAGTCTTCAAAGGCAAGAAACCGAACCTTGAGCATCTTCGTGTGTTCGGTTGTATTGGCTATGCAAGAACAGAGACGGCGGGAAGGAAGAAATTGGACGACCGATCGCGAGTATTGGTACATTTAGGAACAGAACCCGGGTCGAAAGCTTATCGACTCTTGGATCCTAGAAATCGAAAAATCATCATCAGCAGAGATGTGATTTTCGATGAAACTAAAAGCTGGCAGTGGGTTGGCCAAGAAGGAGCAGTGAAAAATGCATCTGGTAACTTCAAAGTAAGCCTTGGAGAATTTGGGAACAAAGGAATTGGAAGAGATGAAGGTGAGATAAGCAGTAGCCATGATCCTGTAGCAGATGCAGAAACAGGGGAAAACAGAGAAGAAACAGAGGAAAATACCGAGGTACATGATGAAGAGTCTAGCTCGGATGATGAACCCATTGAGTATGAAGAAGAACATGGACTGCAACAGCTCCCAATAAGACGTTCAACCAGACCACGTCGAAAACCTGATTACCTGAATGATTACATATGTCTTGCTGAGCTTGAAGGAGAACGCCTTCTTATCATGATAGATGAAGAGCCATGGGAATTTAGTGAGGCTAAGGAATCCAAGCACTGGATAGCAGCGTGTGAAGACAAAATTCGGTCTATAACAAAGAACAATACATGGAACTTGGTTGATCTACCAATTGGAGCAAAACCAATTGGACTCAAATGGGTGTTTAAAATCAAACACAATCATGATGGAAGTATTAACAAATATAAAGCAAGGCTTGTTGCAAAGGGTTATGTACAGAGACATGGTATATACTATGATGAAGTCTTTGCTCCAGTAGCTCGTATTGAGACAATTCGCTTCATCATTGGACTAGCAGCTTCTAAGAGTTGGGAGGTACATCATCTTGATTTCAAGACTGCTTTCTTGAATGGTGAGTTGAAAGAGGAGGTATACGTTACACAGCCAGAAGGATTTGTGATAAGAGGAAAGGAAGACAAGGTATACAAACTCGAAAAGGCACTCTATGGACTAAAGCAAGCACCTCGGGCATGGAATAAAAAGCTGAACAAGATTCTCAACGAATTGGACTTTATCAGATGTTCAAAGGAGGCGTCACTTTACCGAAAGGTCAAGAAAGAACATCTTATTGTGGTTGCCATCTATGTAGATGACCTCTTGGTCACAGGGTCGAGCTTGAGAATGATCATCGAATTCAAGGAAGAAATGGCAACAAAGTTCGAAATGAGTGATCTTGGTAAATTGACCTACTATTTGGGAATTGAGGTACTCCAACACAAGGATGGTATAACATTAAAACAAGAAAGATATGCATCCAAAATCTTAGAAGAAACCGGTATGAAGGAATGCAACTCATCTCATACTCCGATGGATCAAAACGTCAAGCTATCAAAGAATTCAAAGGAGAAGAACATCGATGAAAAGGAATATAGGAGGAGCATTGGATGCCTTCGATACCTTCTACACACTAGACCCGATCTTTCCTTTAGCGTTGGAGTGCTTAGTCGGTACATGCAAGAGCCAAAAGAGTCGCATGGAGCTGCCTTGAAGCAAGTTTTAAGATATTTACAAGGAACTTCATCTTATGGACTTGTCTTTGGTCGATCGAATGGAACAGGATTAGTAGGGTATAGCGACAGCAGTCACAATGTGGATGTGGACGATGGCAAGAGCACAACTGGTCATATCTTTTACTTTGATGGATGCCCTATTACATGGTGTTCACAAAAGCAGGAAACAGTAGCTCTTTCATCATGTGAGGCTGAGTTCATGGCAGCAACAGAGGCATCAAAGCAAGCAATATGGCTACAAGAGCTCTTTGCAGAAGTAACCATCAAAGGATGTGAGAGAGTAACTATTCGAGTCGATAATAAATCTGCAATAGCTCTTACCAAGAACCCAGTCTTCCATGGCCGCAGCAAGCACATACATACAAGGTTTCATTTTATTCGGGAATGTGTTGAGAATGAACAAGTGGAAGTAGAACATGTTCCAGGCAATATACAAAAGGCTGACATCCTAACAAAAGCACTTGGAAGGATCAGATTCAAAGAAATGAGAGATCTCATTGGAGTACAAGATGTTGGAGAAAACTATTTCAAGCTTAAGGAGGAGAATGTTGTTGTAAGCTTGAAATAGCTTGAGGATCAAGTTAAGTATATTTGGGAGTTATCCAAGATATACATAAAAGATTTAGGAAGTTTTCCATTATTCTAGGAGTTATCTAAATTAGGGTTTTCAAGTTGTGTTTCCCTATATAAGGATATGCTAAGTTATAGCATAACTTATGAGTTGTGTGAGTTAAGGTTTTGAGTGATTTTCCTTAAGATTAATAAGAGAGTTATTCTTATTGATTCATTGAGTTCAATAGCATCTTCAAAATCCGAGTACCAAACTCTGAAATTTAATAGGACTTATTGGTTACTGTATTTTTAATATATTTAGGAATTCAAACAAAATCATGTATTAGAATTAATGATTTTGATATCTTTTATCAAAATCACCTGTTATTCAATTAGTGACTTTAAATACTAGTTTAATTCTAAATTATTCAATTATACGAATTTACTTATAAATTTTGTTTTACATTAGATTTTATTGGATTTCAAAAAACAAAGACATAATTCCAAAGAAAAATATATGGATTTACAAATACTAATTTTAAAACGTTTATTAGATTATAAATCATTAAATTTTACAAGATATGCAAATCTAATATGGACTTATATATCAACTAAAATAAATAGACCAGTAACACCATTAAAGAGTGCATAACAAAAAAAAAGTTTGAAAAAATCTCGCGGGAAAATGATAGTTTATAAAATCCCGCGGGAAAATTGAAGGGTTCCCAAGTTCCTAGTAGTAACCCTGGAAAACGAGGGCAAAATCGGAAAATCACAAAAAAGCAATTTAAGGCGCGAAAAAGAGCCGTTGCGAACTAAAACTCTCAAATTTTGGCGCTAAAAAAAGACGGTGGTGCAGAGATTGCCCGTAAATTTTCTCGGGCAGCTAAATTTCGTTCTTTTAAAATTTCCAAGTTTACCCCTTTTTCTTCTTCTTCTTCAAAAACTTCCCCTTTTTTTTATTTTTCTTCTGAATATTTATATGACTACTTAATGCTCTCTTTATCACAATTTCCCTTCATTTTTTTCCTCTACTTCTAAAAAAAACATTTCTCCCTTTCAGTTTTCACACACACTGAAACAAAACAAAAACAATAAAATTGCCCCACTTTCCTTTTATTCTCTCTAAATCATCTTTTGTGTGTTCATGTTCCGTATTCAGATTCCTCTACTTATCATTTGATTCAAAAGAAACTATCTTTTTCTAATTTCTCCGCTCTTCTTGTTTCCTAAACAAGTGGAAGGAACAAGTCTCTGTTTTTTTTTTTTAACTTCTTCTTACTTTTTGGTTTTACTCTGTTTTCGTTTGGAGTTAATCAGAGAAAGATGGGTTTTTCTAAGAAATCTCAATTAGACGGTGGTTTAGATTCCGACGGGAAGAAATGGGTTATCGCCGGAATTTCAATTCGGGCTTCGTTGAAACCGGTGAAGACAAAACTCAGAGCGCCGGAGATTGAAGCCGAAGTTGAAGAAGAGGCAGAATGTTCGACGACGCCAACTGCGAAGGAATCAAAGATACCGGAGAAGTTAAAATGTCCACTGGCGCCGAGAAAAAGACGGCCGGCGTTAAAATGTCGGAGTAACGCCGTTAGAGAGTTCTTTACGCCTCCTGATGATTTAGAGACGGTGTTTATACGGCGCTGTTAGGAGTTTTGAGTTTACAATATTAGTAATTAGATTTTTTATGAGTTTGTTTGAGTGTTCGGATTTCAAAATTTAGTTTGCTCTCTTAGCTTTTTTAGTTATTTTCTTGGAGACTAGTTTCCATTTTTTTCTGTCATGCAGGGATGTTTATTGTACAAATATGTGAATCTAATGATGATAATGGTTAGCTTAATTCCATATTTTGTTCATCACATTTCTATATGTCTATACTATGTGTTACTAGTTATTTCTTGATGATTTTCATTTAGTTACATAAAGGAAATTTGTTAACTTTGTATTACAAAGATGTAAATCTAAGTTCATTATATTTGGTTATATCTCTCGGTTTCATGAACATATATGCGCAAATATGAGTGCACACGTAACATGATCCTCCCTATCTGATTGCAAACAATTATTGATATTTTTTATAAAAAAAATCGTATACAGTCTCAGAACCATTAGATTCGGCCTACGAAGACCAGAGAGGAAGTGACGTTAGCAAATCTTACCAATAACCTCAACCACCAAAATATGACAATAGTAAAATTACCAATAATTTAAACAAGATAAAGAAGTCTACACGTCAAGCCTTTGATCTTACTTTTGTTATTTTGACGTCATAATGTAATATATTCGATATCATCATAGGTTGGAATTATTTTTCGCTCGACAACTAATAGACTGGTTACGCCGGTACATGATTTTGAGTGTTCGATGCACTTATATACTTCTAACACCATCTCTAATGTATTCCTCTATTTTTACTTTTAAAATAGAGAAACTTTATAATAGAGTAGGTTTTGTTCCAATGTATTACTCTATATTTTTTTCTAAAAATAAATATTTTTTTTAATATTCTTTTTTATTTTATTAATAATATATTTTATTTATAAAAGTTGCAATTTAGTACATTTATTTTATTTTTACAATTATAAAATTATAATATTATGTAAGTTATATATTTATTATATAAAAATATATTATATCTTATAAAAATGTAAAACATATTAAATTTTGTTTAACCATTAACATTAATGTATTTGTTTCTCTTTATGACCATTCGAATATCGGATCGAGTTTAGGTCGTATATTTTGGATTTCAGGTATTTCAGATATGAAAAAATAGTAATGATCGGATGATATTATATTTTAGATCGGATTCGGATCGGTATCAAATCAGATCGGATATTTAGAAAAAAATCCGAAATTTTTCGCTATCAGATCAGATCTGGTGCATATTCTATATTTTTATTTGAAAGTAACCATATAAATTCCGTATATCATTAACATTAATGTATTTGTTTCTCTTTATGACCATTCGCGTATCGGATCGAGTTTAGATCGTGTATTTTGGATTTCAGGTATTTCAGATATGGAAAAATGGTATCGATCGGGTGATATTATATTTTAGATCGGATTCGGATCGGTATCAAACCAGATCAGATATTTAGAAAAAGATCCAAAATTTTTCGCTATCGGATCAGATTCGGTGCATATTCTATATTTTTATTTGAAAGTAGCCATATAAATTCATATATATATTCGTATATCTGTCGGATCTCAAATATTATACGATCCGATCCGATACCAAAATAAGAGTTTTTCGGATCGGTATCGATTCAGATCTTCGGATCCAAATAAAATGTGTAGTCCTAATTTTTTCACAAATGACCAAAATATGTTTTCTCAAACATAATATATTTTTATTCTAATATTTATTTTAAATATAGAATAGTATTATTTATAATTTATTAATTTTATATTGTTAGTTATTAAAATATTAATATTTAATTATTTTGGTCATAAATAAAAGTATTTAAAAGTTAAATAAATGATTTGTAAATTAAAAAATTCACCTCTATTATAGAGGAAAAAATAAAGTTCCTCTATATATAGAAAAAAATAGAGATCTCTATTTTAGAAATAGAAATAGAGGTGGGTTGGAATAAATTTTACTTTAAAATCAAATTTAGAAACAAATATAGAGATAGGTTGGAGATGTCCTAAGTGTTTCATTCACTTTCGGTTCTGATTTTGATTTATTTTTTTTTATGTTTATTTTAGTTTTAGTTCATATCAACGATGGATATGGTTTATATGGATATAACGAATGTTGAATCAGCTTTTGGATTGCTTTCTTGTTCTATGGTTTAAGTTTAGATTGAAGCGTATCAGATACTTTTAGTTTCTTCAATACAGTATAATTTATATTGCTGTCCGAATATTTGAAAAATTCATACAAAATTCTTTTATACGCAAGAAAGTTTCAAACGAAGGTCTTTCCGATATATAATTATATGCATGCTTTACTTTATCAAATGTTCTAGATGTGGGACAAGATAGATTTCATTAATAAATAGATGGTGGGATCTTATAGCATATGTTTTTTCAAAGATAGATATATGATTGAAACTATTTAGAAAAGAGAAGATATGAACAATTTTATAATGCACACATGTAATGTTTATTTTATGTCAAAATGTTTTTTTTTTTTTTGTAAAAATTTATGTCAAAATGTTTATTTTATGGATTGTGAAGAATTCCAATGCATGATCCTTTTAAGGAGGCCTCTTCTAAAGCCATCCAACAAATGTGATTCTTTTTTTTCAGCTTAAAGAGCTTTTACGTGCACAATTGCACACTCACCAGTCATTTTTATTTGAGAAAAATTATAAAATAGCACAAAAATTCACATTTTTAGCATTATTTTAAGTACAAAAACTTTTATAGCATTATATAATTTAGGGTTTAGGATTAATTATTTTGGGTTTATGATTTATTATCTAGGATGTAGGGACAAGTATTTAGGATTTCAGGGTTAATAAATCAGATGGTTAGGGATCTTAGTAGCATAGGGTTTTGGGTTCAAAGTATTTAAGATATAGGATTGAAGACTAATTTTAGACAAAGACATGTTTTTGTGCTATTTTTATGATTTTTCTTCCTTGGTGCTATATTTTTGATAAGTCATGTTTTTTGTGCTATTAATGCGATTTGCCCTTTTTATTTTATTGACTACTACTAGTTTGTGTAGTATAATACATTAATTAAATAAACGTCTCAGACATTATGATTACTAATTACTCATGATGCTACGCGCCAGTAGTGTGTTTATGTACTACAGTATTTCATAGTATTAAATATATGTGCTGCATGTAAATCACTAATTGTCACTCTCTTTAGAGCATGGCCATTGAGGTATCTTAAGGCCCGGGTTCTTAACTATTCACGTGGGTCCCACGTGAATAGTTAAGAACCCGGGTCCTAAAAATCCTTATTTAAGAACCGGTTCTTACACTGTTCATGACACGTGGCGGCTTATCATTCGTCTAATTTTTTTTTCCGAATTTTTTTTTTTTTTTACACTTTTCCCAAAAAAAAAAAAAAAAAAATTTTTTTTTAAGAACCCCCAAAGGGGGTTCATTGATGGTCATGCTCTTATGTTCTCGTGGTTTGAGTCATGAAAACGACAAAATAGGGTTCAGAGAATAGCGGTGCGATAGGAGAATCCAATGTGGGACTTAAGGCTTTGTTTGGTTCCTTCACGCGACAGCGACCAAGCTCGTGTCTTTTTTCCTCTTCTTTCAGTTTCTATGATGTTTTTTGAGCAAAAATACTAGACTAGGGAGGGAGACTATGACGATTGAACTTTGACGAGTTTGGATCATTCTTGTGAACGAGTTTATAGTTCACCGTCACGACTTAAATTTAGGAACTAAGACATTTTCTTTTCCTTGAATAGTGTTTGTTTTGTCAACTGGAAGCGCTACATACACTAAGTCAATAATCTTTTTTTCCTTTTCTTTGCAAACACTAAGTCAATATTCTTATGTTCTGCTTTCTATTCATAAAATTCAGGGTATATCCAATATAAAATTACACTATTTTACTTTAAAATGGAGTGGGGATGAAAAAAATTTAGTAGCTTAATAATTATACTTGCTAAGTGAAGTTGAAATGGAGAAATGAGAATCCAAATTTGAATTAGATAAATAGAATAACTTGTCAATTGTTTAATATCAATCCATAAAAGTGATTCTAAAGAAGTGTTACAATTTTTTTTAACACTGGTTTTATTAATATTTAGTTGGATAAAAAGTTATATCCGAGAAGAAATATAATGTATGAAATAGCATTAGAACTATTGGTCGTTCCTCACTTTAATAGTGAGACATTCATCTAAGACACAATAGCAAAATTACACACAAAAGTTTTCCGAGACAAGATAAAAAGTTGATGTTCCCGATCTTACACTAGCAGGCGGACTTTCAAGATCTTTTACCACATATGATACTTCTCATACAAAAAAGATAAATCTTCTTCAATATTCGTCTTGTTCAACTTTATCCAGATATAGCTTCTCTGAAGCTTCAATTGAAAAGGTTTGAAACACAAATACCACCCAGATATTATGGAAATCTTTCCCATAAAAATGCAAGCACAAATCCAAGAGAAACCCAACACAATCAACAACAACTTAAATCGACAATTGGACTATCGAAACCAGAAAATGTTGCGGTCAAGCCGTACCGTAGATCAAAAAGATCCGGGATTTTCAGTGGTTTGATACTAAATAAAATCGATAATAAGCTTTAAAGGAAGGATAAAATAAACACAAAAGCCACAGACCACCAGATTAAAGATCGAAACCAAATGGACGGTAAGACTGAAACATTAATGGACTCTATCGGAAAGCCAAGCCAATCCATGAAGGAACTTTGGAGCCAATTCTACCAAATTCAGAGTTGCTGTCAGGTTCCTTAAGCCTAGGATCTAGGGTCTAGTTAATTGAATCCTTACCGATCTAGCGTTTACCTGGAGATTGGCAGCGGAAGAATGAGCAGGTAAACGAGATCTGGAGCGCCTCAATCGCTGCGCCTCTATCGTAGTCCACACGCACACAAGTTGGAATCCGCCGGGATGCTAGCGCCGGGAATCGGATCTCTTGGGATCTGAGTTTTCTCGAGGTAGCTGAGTTTTTCTCTCTGAAAAACTCTTTGGGCGGCGCACACGCGTGTCTAGGTCGAAATACATATGAACTTATATATACTGACCTCGACGTAAACCGAATCATCAGTTTCGGTTTCGCCCTTGTGTCGACCGACACACCCATTGGTGTCGATCGACACACGTCTTGTATCGACCGACACACCCAATGGTGTCGATCGATACACCTCTTTGAAACTCAAATTCAATGTGTATCTAATACACATCGATCATACCATATGCCAATGATCAATCCCATGCAAAGTGTATCCAACTTGCTTAGGTGTGTGACCCTGTAGGTTCACATAATACTAGCAATGAGTTACAACTCATTTGTCATAAGCGGTTTCTAGCAAAACATTATGACTACCTAGTATCACATGAATTGTCCGATCTCGACAATACAACTATCTCTAAAGTTAGTACAATGTGATTTCAGGACATAATCCCAACAATCTCCCACTTGTACTGGAATCACCTATTCCTATAATCCCTTCGTCTCTATATCTCGATATGGCATAAGGCAAGAGACTGTGTCATCCTTATTATAGCCAATATCATGTTCATCGAACTCCTGATCTATACTGATATAACAAACGACTGACAATCACCTCGTTTGAGCACGGCCATGCATTTTCTCAGTATCAAATCTTCGATGGGCCCTGAGATATTTATCTCCCGTTATACAGGAGGGACAAATCCCATCTTGTTCCATCTCTGTTTCTACACATACTTCATGATACGTATAAGCAATGCTGTTATAGCCGCCAGTTACGGAACGACGTTTGACAAGGTCAAAACGCACCAATTCATATGCTAGAAAACATGATGAACTCAGGTCTAAGGACTATACTCTATAGTTGTAATGAGAACCTCCCATGACACTGATATAACTATCATGTGGAGTTCTCATTAGCGGGTCATATCCGATCATATGTTCACCAACATATATCTATGTGATTGACTGTGATAATCATATCATTGACTCTATGAAACTTAGTCCAACAGTCACCTCACATGCTAGTCTCGCGCGGTTATTGGTGTCCTACTTTAACAACCTCGACTAGGGACAATCGTAATTTATGTCATCTTTTACTTACAGGGTTTCATGATCAAGTCCTCAACTTGATGACCTATGTGATGACCATAAAATACTTTGGAACCATTACTTAATTATCCAATAATTAAATAATACTGATGTCAGTTTTAACTTACACAAACTTTGCCATAGCATGTCTATGTAAAGATCATAACATAACTAAATAACTCCCACTAGAATCAAGATCATCTCTTCAGATATCTAATACCTACAGCAAGAGAATAAATCTCGTGCTTAGGTTGTGGGAGACTCTGCGGTGTTTTGCTTGAAACAATTTCAACAAACCACACCGCCATTCAGACAAAGAGACATAACCAGGTGGGAACCGGGAATCGTCTTTTTCCGTCTAACTACTTTCAACTGGTTCGTCACTTCCTCAGTTCACCACGAAACTATCCTTAGAGTTCCTCAAACACTTGGGATATTTCTGGTAACTGTTCAGTGACTATTACCGGAACTTATTGGTATTTTCTCGTCATGCTCTATGCGTGAGCTGCATCTAGACGAGCGCAAAATATGGCATTTATGATGGATTCTATTGCAGCAGCATAAGCAATCACACTAGTTCAGCCAGTGTTCAAAAACACTTCATCTTGCTAATATTGTTACTAGCTCAGCCAGTGTCCAAGACACTTCATCTCGCTTAGATCATTGCCATAAGACCTTTGGTATGAAGCCATTCTTGGAATTAAGCACATATGAACTGTCCAATACCTTATCAACATAAGGATTTTGACATGATCCAATTAGCCTTTCTGATCCATTCCAATGGATCCTTATTCCAAGAACTTTACGGCCTTCTCCCATGTCCATCGTTAAATTTGACTTCCGACCCAAATCTTGACAAGACTTTAGCGTCGGAACGTCGTTTATGAGATTAAGTACATTACGTACATACAGTGTGAGAATTGCAATTACGCTCCCACTAGTCTTCTTGTAAACGCATGGTTTCATTTCTATTCTGATCAGTCAAAACTATTGACCACATTATCAGAATGTTGATTCCAACTCCAAGATGTTTGCTTCAATCCAGAAATGGATCGGTGAAGCTAACATGCATAACCAGCCAATTTTTCGGAGTTGGGGCTCACCATCGCTTCTTTGAATTTCGCATGCTCGTCACTTTTCAATGATCAACAGATCACGGCAATTGGTTACGAGAAATCACTCTCGAGTTAGTGATGGATCCATTCGGATCTGCGAACTTCAGGCTCCACAGGTGTAGGTCCTACAGCTCTTTGCAGATCTCACCGCTGCTCTCCCTTTACAGGTTGAGCAGCCTCCTGTGTTTATCGAATTTCTTCGATGTGTACTCTTACTCCCACTGTTCTTATTGGAAAGTATAATCTTTCTCAAAAGACACAGTTCCGGACAACAAAACTTTGTTCTCGGATTGGTTATAAAAGTAATAAGCCTCGATTTCCTTAGGACAACCAGCGAGGTAGAACTTATCAGATTTGGGTTCAAGCTTGTCAGCTATCATTCCCAAATGATCAGAAACAACATACTTGAAAAACTTCCAGTCCACATCCAATGTGGTGTCTTTCAATTGATTCTGATTGAAACCCCTTTTTCTGCGCAAACACAGACATTTTAGAACGTATTCTTAAATGATTATGGAAGATTCCTGTGACTCATCATTAATCGGAGCATATCTAATAAGATCCGATTCATTCTCTCAGATGATCACCCAATTCTTGACTCAAGTATTTTTCTTCCGCGATCTAATCGAGGATCTTAATACTTCTGTCAAATCGAATCTATACTTCATTCACATACATACTTACTGAAGTCATCAATAAAGGTAATGAAGTACAGAAGATTTCCTCTGGCACTTATGCTCATCGGTCCGCATACATCAGTATGTGTAAGGCCCAATAAGCCTCTGGCCCGTTTTCTTTTAGCTCTGCTAAAAGGCCTCAGTCATTTGGCCCAGTAAGCAGAATTCATGTCTCAAATGATTTATAATCAAATGAGCCCAAAAACCCAAAGCTATGGAACTCTTGAATTCGCTTCACTCTATGTGGTCAAAACGACTGTGCTAAGGAAAAATCGAGTTCAAGTCATCAGACTTAAACCGTTTGGTATTTATGTTTATATGTACAATCGTACATTGGTTTAAGATATAAAACCCATTCCAAACGGGGTGCTACCATAGAATATTTCATTAGGATCTAAAGAACAAAACTTGTCTTTTATCAAAATGAAAAACATCCAAATTATTACAAAAATATGAAAGACATCTCTGCACAAGGCAGATACATAGTAGCAATTACTTAATTTCTAAAACCAAGTATGAAAGGCTCCTACAAGTGGAGAATTTATACGGCTAATGCAGCAACCATTGCTTCATTCCAGACGTGCAGTTCCACTTGTCCTTTCTCCAATGTTCTACTGTTGCGTAGATCCTGCATATTTCAAAAAATATCAGTATTACAACTAGTATCCAATACTCACGTAGAACTTGAAGTAATAACACAATACCTGAAGAAGAAGTACCATACATCTTCTCCATCTCTTGTGAATCTTCCAAGAATTTAATGCAATTTCTCTTCCAATGCCCAAACTCTTTACAGTAGCAGCATTTATCAACATCAGATGGGCCTGACTTGGGCTTAAAAGATGACACAAGCTTATCCCGATTCCAAATCTAAACGGCCTTGCCTTCACCCTTGTCTTTACAAGATCTCTCAAATCTTTTACCCTTTTTGATGTTCTGCTCTGCTGTCTTGAGCATGCCATGCAGCTCAGTCAACGTCTTCGTCAAGCCTCTCTTGATATAGTTCTTTATGAACTTATCATAACTTGACGGCAGTGACTGCAGTATGATGTCAGTAGCCAACTCTAAGCTGACAGGACAATCCAGTTTCCCCAGGTTATCAATGTAACCCATCATTTTAATGACATGAGGACTTACTGGAGCATCCTCTGGTAGCTTGCACCCAGTGAGAGACTTCACCATCTGGAATCTCTCAACTCATGCCAGATCCTGAAACTTCAATTTCAGGCTGGTGATCATCTCTATTGGCGACTCCACGTTCTCGTATTGACTCTTCAAGTCCGAGTTCATGGTAGCCAGCATCAGACCACACACATCTACCACATCAATATAATGCTTATTCCAAGCATCATATACTGCATTCGAGCGATTGGTCCCAAGCCTTTCTGGAAGAGCTGTCTCAAGGACATAGTCCTTGCTCTCCTGCTTGAGAATTAATCTCAAATTCTGATACCAATCGAGGAAGTTGGATCCATTTAACATGTCCTTCTCAAGGACGGATCACAACGAGAAAATAGTCATAGACATAAGCTGAAATCCAAGAAAAACAAAGATTTAGTTATGCATTTCATGAGAAATCTTATCTAATAAGAAAACTCGCATTATATTCAAACAATGTTTCCTCAGTGAATATAATGATCCAAGACCCATACTTCACCAAAATCTGAGTGGACGACTCGTCATCACCCAAAATTTAGTTATCTATGTAAGCAAATTATTGCTAATTGTACCCAGTACAACTCTTGGTCGCAGATAAGACAATCCATGTCTCATCTACTCTAACGTCTCTGGGCCTAGAACTTCTGATAGCCCAGTCAAGTAAACCAATCTCTTCTGTCTTGTGATCATTGACAGTCGCACTGCGAGTCTATCAATGATCATCTGCCTTGCTCAAGTCATTGTGGATACCAAGGACTCCAAGACTATCCAACAATGAACCGAGTCTTGACAGTAGACGAGTTTGGGCAAGACATCAAGGTCACTTGATGTTTAGTTGAGGAAACTAAACTCTGAAAGGTTAGCAAATCAATATATTAAGTCATGTAATTGTTGATGTCAAGAACCGCAAGTCCATCAACATAATTACTTGCCTTACTCACCTAATTGTGGACACCAAGCTCTTGGCTAGACCATCACACAACGAAATGAGTCTTGACAGTTGACCATATTGAAGCTAAACTTTGATCAAGGTTTAAGTATGGTTTGGTTTCTGCAAATTCAAGGTTCAATAACCAGAATTTCGAACATTGTTTTGATCGACGCAGACCATGTCTGTCGATCGACACCACCAAAGGAAACTGGACTTCAATAACCGGTTAATCCAATTAACCTGGTTCATTGAACCGGTCATGTCGATCGACACAACCCATGTGTGACGGTCGACATAGACCTAAACCGAAGACAGTTTTGATAACCGGTCCAATCCAATTGAACCGACTTATCAGATCAAACTGATCTTAACCATTCAAATCGGTTTATACTAATTGCGATAACTGGTTCAATCCAATTGAATCAATTCATCCAATTTAAACCGTTTTAGCCAGTTTCAACTGATTGCGATAACCGGTCCAATTCAATTGAATCGTTTTATCCAATCAAAACTGATTTAACCCATCGGTTCATGCTAATTGAGATAATCAGTTCAATCCAATTGAACCAATTCATCCAATTTAAACCGATCTATTCGGACTTAACCAAGCATGATAACCGGTTCAATCCAATTGAACCGATTAACCCTTCGCTAGGTCTGTGTCGACCGACACTAACCTGTGTCGATCGACACTGGACCGAATCTGTTCTGTGTCGATCGACACTCAACCTGTGTCGATCGACACAGTAGGCTTTCAGTTTTTCTTCGCGAAAAACCCTAGCCGCCGATTCTGTCGAATTCGCCATTCTGTGTCGACCGACACACCTAGTGTGTCGATCGACACTGTGCGAAAACACAGAATCGATTTTGATCAGAATCGATCTCACCTGTTCTAACCAAACAACCTAGTTTGCGAATCTAAATCATCAAATTCAATTAAACAGGTTGATTCAATGGAAAACCCTAAGGCTCTGATACCACTGAAGGAACTTTGGAGCCAATTCTACCAGATTCAGAGTTGCTGTCAGGTTCCTTAAGCCTAGGATCTAGGGTCTAGTTAATTGAATCCTTACCGATCTAGCGTTTACCTGGAGATTGGCAGCGGAAGAATGAGCAGGTAAACGAGATCTGGAGCGCCTCAATCGCTGCGCCTCTATCGTAGTCCACACGCACACAAGTTGGAATCCGCCGGGATGCTAGCGCCGGGAATCGGATCTCTTGGGATCTGAGTTTTCTCGAGGTAGTTGAGTTTTTCTCTCTGAAAAACTCTCTGGGCGGCGCACACGCGTGTCTAGGTCGAAATACATATGAACTTATATATACTGACCTCGACGTAAACCGAATCATCAGTTTCGGTTTCGCCCTTGTGTCGACCGACACACCCATTGGTGTCGATCGACACACGTCTTGTATCGACCGATGCACCCAATGGTGTCGATCGATACACCTCTTTGAAACTCAAATTCAATGTGTATCTAATACACATCGATCAAACCATATGCCAATGATCAATCCCATGCAAAGTGTATCCAACTTGCTTAGGTGTGTGACCCTGTAGGTTCACATAATACTAGCAATGAGTTACAACTCATTTGTCAGAAGCGGTTTCTAACAAAACATTATGACTACCTAGTATCACATGAATTGTCCGATCTCGACAATACAACTATCTCTAAAGTTAGTACAATGTGATTTCAGGACATAATCCCAACAATCCAGACAGCCAGACGAAGTACGGAGAGGACACAAACTATCACTAGTCAAAGATTTCATGCTCCTCTGTATAAATCAGGAACGCAAGAATTACCCAATCCCACCTTTCACCTCCAATTACATTTAAAACCGGATCTAGAATACCAACACCATGGCCAATCTATGCCAAAGAGGAAAGAGTTGTAAAGAGATGAAAAGAGCAAACCTCAACGGATCTAACTATACCATAACAATCCGGCTAGTATACCGTGACAAACCGAGATACAAACAGGTTAAGAGCCCTGATCTGAGTTCGGCTAGCTAGCAGCTCCGCCACGCCAATGAACAGGACCACCGTAGAAGCATTCTTTAGGGACTGGAGACGGAGACCTCGAAGATGAAATGTCACTGGAAATAGATCCCCAACTCGTCGTACCACCACAACTTTAGATTCCCGAAACCAAGATCAAACAAACCGAAAAAGAGAGAGAAAGGAAGGTGAGAAGAAGAGCAGGACCGGCGCCGGCGCTATAGGAGCCGCCAGACGCCGGCCACACACATAGATCTGGGTTAAGGACCCGGCGGCGAGTGTTATGAGAGAGAGAATATTAGGTTTTCTTTCTCTGAAGTGCTATTTCGTTTAGTATCTAAATTGTCATCTATGTTAAAAAATTATTATGAAATCGATTAGAATAAGTTTTCTTAAAAAAGCTCACACCAAAATGTGGCAAATGCAAAAAAAAAAAGATTTTACTTTGTTTGGAACAAACAAAATAAAAAATTGTAAGATGTATAACAGAGTAACAAAATCAAAACCAAAATTTCGATTGAAATTTTTTCTTTTAATAGCTTACTTTTCTTAATACAATTGCCTACAAATCATAATTACTAAAAGACTTATTTAAACTTAACTTAAGACTCAAACAATGATGATTAACATTAGCTAACAGTCTTTATTGATTTCATATCCTCCCCTGAAATGGAATGTCCTCTTTGCAGTTTAATTTTCTAGTGAACACACTCCCAATCTCTTCCTCAATCTTTTAATTATATCAAGTTAATTTTTGTCATGATGTCAGAAAGTTGCACCATTATAGGATAATACTCGAGCTTTATGACCTTTTCATTGACCAGTTTTCTCAGGAAATGAAATGCATATGTATCTGCTTAATAAAACAGTGTAGAACTGATGCAATATCATAAAAGAATCAAGGTCTTCAAGCATGAATTTATTATGAGAATCTTAGTCTCATAACTTCATAAAAAAAAGTCAACGATTCTCATTCAATGTCAATGGCTAAATTGGTGGCAAGAAGACTATTATTTAATTTAGCTAATTTTTCTCCTTTTGTTTAAATGTAAATTATTTTTAATATATTTTATTGTAAAGATCACCTTGTAAGAGCTATAAAAAGCTCAATTGTTTTATTGTAAATAATATAGAAATTTTTGGAATAATAAGAGTTCTCTCTTCTAAAGCTTTTATGCTTTGTTCTTTGTTTCTCTAAGTTGTGCGGATTCCCCTTCTTAGAAAACATTATGAATCTGTCTTATGTGTGGATTCACTAAGGCTTAGATTCTTGAGCTTATCACAAGGACTTTCACACCCTTGAGTGGCGTTATTCGATCCATCATCTATTCCATCTCCATCCACTTTCTATTCAAGGAGAGACCTTAGTCCAATTGAATAGAACCATCAAGCCATCAACGACCATCTTTTGTCTTAGAAGAGAGTGATCTAGTCCAACTTCTTAGATCCACATCTATTCTTGTGAGATCGGTCCCGATCTTACATCAAGAACAGGATTCCTTGAGAGTTTGATGGTCGAGTTGTTATCATAAAGTAATGTTGTTCCTCCATCTTGAGATTGTCCTATCTCTTCCTAAATGTTTCTCTGCCAAACCGCTGGACATGTTCTGTATGCTGCAGCAAAAACTCAGCTTCGGTGGTTGACAAAGTGATAATATGTTGCTTCTTATACACCCAAGATACAACCTCTTCTCCCAGCATAAACACATAGCCAGATGTACTTTTTGTCATCTTTATCACCGGCGTAATCACTGTCCACATATCCAACAAGCATAGTCTTTCCTCCTTCATGTATATGATGCCTAGAGATGAAGTTCCTTGAACATACCTCAATACTCTCTTTGCTGCTATAAAGTGTTGATCAGTAGGTTCTTCCATATAACGGCTGATCAGGTTGGTTGAGTATAGTAGGTCCAGTCGAGTGGCAGTGAGATACCTCAAGCTTCCAACCAACTGTTTAAACTGAGTTGGATCTGATGCACTTCATGCTTCTTTCTTTGTGAGTTTTTGAACTTGAACCATTAGATTTTTGACAGAGTTGCAGTGCTCCTTTCTAAATTTGGTTGACTGTGTACGCTCCCCTTTATAGTTCAGCTTCTGCATGATTCACCCCAAACTCCCAAACTCTTGATTTTCCTTCCCCCCGACTATCCCATTTAAACACGCTTCCTCCTAAACTTTTTGTCTTCTCAATTTCATCCTATTTTTCTTTTGTATGCCCAATTCCACCAAAAACATAAAACTCTAAAATTACGTTCAAATCAACTAGTGATTGTCCAAAATTTTGATTTTTATCAGGTCATATTTTATTTATCAATCAAATTTTGGGACCGGGTTAAATCGAATTATGAGAAATCATTGTTTTCTAAACACGATTTAACTGATTTGAATGTAATTTTAGCATTTTAAATTTCGCATGTGAAATTGGGCATACAAAAAACGTTTTTTTTGGGGGGGGGAGCGAGATTAAATGTGATAGTCGGGGAAGGAAATCAAGAGGTTGAGAATTTGGGGTAAATCATGCAAAAGTTGAACTATAAAAGGGGACATAGACAGTCAACCCTTCTGAATTTCACCAAAAAAAATTCAACACACTTACTTTGGTTGATAAATATTCATTATCATCTTGTATGACTTCCACTCCTATGAAATATTTCATTTCATCTTACCAAGGTCAGTCATAGAGAACTCCTTCATCATAGAATCTTTGAACTCTTCTAACAGCCGGTTTGAACTTCCCATGTAGATCAAGTCATCTACATAGACACTTACAATAAGTATTCCCTTCCCTTCCGTCTTTGTGAATAAGGTTTGCTCACAATATCACGTTTTGAAGCCTTGTTTGATAAAGTATGACTCTAGTCGGTTGTACCAGGCTCGTGGAGCATGTTTCAAGCAATATTGAGTTTTTATCAGGTTGTATACCTTGTCGGCTTCTTCTTTGATCTTGAATTCTTGTGGTTGTTCAACGTATACTTCTGCACTCAATTCCCCGTGCAAAAAAAAAAAATCACTTTTCACTTCGAGTTGCATGATGATCCATTCTTTCTAAGTAACAATGGAAAATAGAGTCTGGGTTGTGTTCTATCTAACAATAGGAGAGAATACCTCATGAAAATAAATCCCATGTGTTTGATGATATCCCTTAGCTACCTATCTCGCTTTAAACTTGTCAACCTCTCCTTCATCATTGTATTTTGTCTTAAAGATCCACTTCACACATATCACATTTGCTTCTTCAGATAGCTTCACAAGCTCCCAAGTCTGATTTTCATCATTGGATTTCATTTCTGTTTCCATAGCCTCTCTCCAGATTTCATGTTGAGCTGCTTCTTCATACCTCTTTGGATCTTTAGCCGCAATAAACAAAGCAATAATTTCATCTCCTTCCTCCTCAATGACCATTTTAACTCCATCGCAATTATAATCCTTCATCCATATGGGAGTTGGTCTTGTTCGCTTTCTAGTTTGTAGTTGAGGATGATCATATTACTTCTGTTTCTGCATTCTCTCCT
Organism: Orychophragmus violaceus; assembly: GCA_030180135.1. Classification (NCBI taxonomy): domain Eukaryota; kingdom Viridiplantae; phylum Streptophyta; class Magnoliopsida; order Brassicales; family Brassicaceae; genus Orychophragmus; species Orychophragmus violaceus. Next base: position 47,854,708 of record CM058235.1, on the reverse strand, counting down.
TGTTCATTTATTTTATATTTGTCTGGTACCTCACCTCCATCATTCTTTGTTTCATTTTGAGCTTCAGAGTGAGCAGTTTCTTATGATATTTCATTTTCCTCATTCATTATTCCTTCCCATGTTATTCCTTCATCATCCATCTTTTCCCAATTCTAGCAGTTATCTTTGTTAAATCTTATCTCTACTGATAATGATCTTCTTTTTCACTGGATCACAGAGACGATAAGATTTTGATTCCTTACTTATGCTAAACATGGCGCCAATGGTGCTCTATTCATATACTTGAATCTCCTTTCGTATGGCATTATTGCATATTATATGCACCCATAAGGTTCTGAGATGTTCAATTGAAGGTTTCTGCTTGCTCCATCTTTCTCTTGGTGTGATATCTCCAAGTATTGCAGTAGGACATCGGTTTAGTGTGTAAACTGCATATTGAGAAACTTTTTACCAAAACATATTTGGAACATTCATTCCCAGCAACATGCATTTGGTCATGTTCATTATGCTTTTGTTCTTCCTCTCGGCCATGCCATTTTTCTGCGTAGTATAGGCTGTCGTCAATTGCCTTTTTACCCCTTGTTCTCTGCAGTACTCACGAAACTCTTTAGAATTATATTCACCTCCTTTGTATGTCCACAAACAGACCAAAGAATATCCTATCTCCTTTTCTACTTCCTCCTTAAACTCTTTAAGACTCTGAATGCATTTGATTTCACAACTAAGAAATATGTCCATCACAACCTGCTATAATCGTCTATAAAGTTAAGTAAATACCTCCTCTCACTTGAGGACACTGGTGAGATTGGTCCGCATATGTCGCTATTAACCAGCTCAAGTCCCCTGCTGGATCTACACATGCTTCTCTTGGGAATGCTCTTTGACGGTTTGTTTTCCCTTCATGCATATCTCACAGATTCCTTCAGTCTTGGTTACAAAGTTTAGTTCATCCACCATCTTCTTCTTCACAAGTCTATGTATACCATTGTAGCTTAGATGGCAGAGACGCATACGCCATCGATCACCCCTGAGCTCATTTGATACTTGCAAGCATTTGGTTTCTTCTTCCTTTGGTCCCTTAATGACAACGAGTATCATAAGCATGCAATTATTTGACATGTTTGACTTCATTACCATCTTTCTCTGCTTTTTGTGCCATACTTCACAAACATCCTCTTCAATAATGATCCTCATACCTTTCTCTTGTTGCTGCCTTACACTCAGTAAATTGTTCTTTAATCTTAGAAAAAAGTAGACATAAGTGATTTTTGTGTTTGGCCATCAATGTTGAGTCGCAGACTTACCCTTCCTTCAACTAAGAGTCTTTGATCATCACCTAACTTAACATTCTATTTGAAGGTATGATCGAGTTCCGTGAACCACTCCTTGGTTCCACACATGTGGTTACTATAACCAGAGTCAAGAAACCACATGACTCCATCTTCTTCTTCTACATAATTGGCACTCTTCTACCAGTTGGGGTATTCATACTTGAAGTGTCCCAACTTGTGAATTTTGTAGCATTCAACATTATCTTTGTTGAAGCTTGATCTTCCTTGACATTTTTCTCTGCTACTACGGCCTCCTCTTCCTTGGTAGGTTCCTCGTCCTCTACCGCCTTTTGGCCTGTAAATCTTGGTCTAAAGAACATGCTCATCACCCGTCCTTTTGTTTTAGATTCTGCTCGTGAACAAGAAGCGAGCTCTGCAACTCGTCCACAGCCAGCTTGAAGTGTCCCAACTTGTGATATTTGTAGCATTCAACATTATCTTTGTTGATGCTTGATCTTCCTATACCTCTTGCTCTGCTACTACGGCCTCCTCTTCTTTGGTAGTTTCCTCGTCCTCTACCTCTTTCTGGCATGTAGCTCTCGGTCTTAAGAGCATGATCATCACCCGTAGTTTTTTTAGATTCTGCTTGTGAACAAGATGCGAGCTATGTAACTCGTTCGCAATCAACTTCATTATGTCTTTCAATTCTTCAAATGCACATACGATGTATGTTAACTTCTCGACCAACGTTCTCAATATATTTTCCACTAGTTTTGCATCAAACATATCTTCTCTGAGGTTCCTCATATCGTTTGCTACCACCATCACCTTGGAGAAGTAGTCAATTATCGTGTCACCATCTCCCATTTCCAACACCTCAAAGTTTCTTCTCAGCCTCTGAAGTTGTGAATTTTGTACCCTTTTGTTGCCTTGAAACTTTGTTTTCGTTGACTCCCATATGTCCTTGGAAGTATCCTTGTTGGCAATGGTTTTGAGTATGGTTTTGTCGATTGATGCAAAGAGGTAGTTTTTAACCTTCAGTCCTTCGGCTTTAGCTCGGCTTGCTCTGTTCTTTGAGCCCATGTCAAGATCACATTCCTTTCCGCTTAAGGAATTCAATTCTCTATCAATTCCAACCATTATTTTGAGCGAAACAGATTTTCTATTAGCATTTCCCAATGCTGGTAATCGCCATCGAACTTTGGAATACTCAGTGTTGTCTCTTTTTCACTCATTTTCACTCCTCACTAAGATCTTTGTTGTGGATTGATGAGGGCATCAAGCCATCATCAACCAAGATGCATAGAGGAAAGACCAACCAGCCGGCCCATGCCATTGGAGATAAGCAACCAAGAGCTAAACTACTCAGCCATGGAGATTCCACTCATGCCAACCAACCCCGAATCAATGGCTTGCATCAAATATCCATCCTTGAAGACATTGGTCGAGCCAGAACAGCCCCGGTTCATGTTGGATCACAAGTTATGCAAATTGCCAATCCGGAGCCATTTAAGGAAACTATGAAGACCAATTGGTTTATCACCTCTCAAACCAAGACTTGGCGACCATGAGACATTTACCACAACCCAAAGAAGCTAGAAGACGTCCTAAGTACACACAAAATGCACACAATCACTTGGAGAATCAAATGGACCGACTTGCCTATTTTGGAGCCTAAGAAGATCATCAACCAACGGCTACATTCTGATGTGTTTCTACACAATCCCAAGCCACATTCACTGCACCTGGACATTCCCATACATCATTCATACTTGCCTAAACCACCAAGACTCAAGGGTTTCCATACTTGGCCAAGAATCCCCTTGAATCTGCCCAACGGCTAGTTTTTATTAAGAAACGATTTCTTTCTTTATTTCTGGCCATATGGCCGTTTTATACAGCTTATTTAAGCTTAGTCTAGTCCATTGTAACATTTACCTTTCAATCAATTAAGAATAATCAGAGTATTTTGTTTCAAAGAGTGTTCTTTGAGTTTTGTGTTCATTAGATTCAATTGAGTGATTCATTGTTTCTTTTGAGTTTTCGTAATTAGTTTCTTTTGTGTGATTCAAAGAGACTGTTTCTGCCAAGGATTGAGAGAGTCAATCAGCCCACATAGCAAGAGAGTTGTTCATCCACGCCTTCCATCAATCAGATTCATCAGAGAGAGCTACACAACCAACTGATCAATCTCCACCCCTATTCGTGACTGCATCATCTTATGATGAGGACATCAAGTCATCATCATGGATTTGATACCACTTGTAGGATGTGTAACAGAGCAACATAAACAGAACCAATGAGGTAAGTACCAAGAGATTTCGAATGAAAAAACTTCTTCTTATTGCTTACTTTTCTTAATCAATGCGAGTCTCTTATAAGACTCAAATACTAGAAACTACTTTCTCATAAAACAACTCAATCAGTTTCCTGCAAATCAGGACAGCTAAAAGACTTGTTCAAACTTAACTTACGACTCAAACAATGCTGACTAACAATAGCTAACAGTCTTTATTGACTTCAAAAACATACCTTACAATTGCCAGTTTACTGACACTAATATGAATATGGATAAAGCTTAAAATCTTCCTCGTACATTTTTTTCTTTCTTAATATAACATGTATATTTAAGTTATAATTTTAAAGCTGCCATTTGTGTTTCTTAATTTTTCTTATTATTATGAGTCTTACTTGAGTAAAAACTTTTACTATATCAAATATAGTATGACAAGATTTGGGTCACCGTTCTCTCGTATTATTGATGATAGTTTCCTCCTTCGGGTCCTTGGTGTCTTAAAATATTTGTTTCTTGCAATGCCAATTTAGGATTGCGGTGGAGCGCAGTTGTGAAGAAAATAAGGATGGTTAGGATGCGAGTTTCTCTGGATTTCTTTCTCTCTTTTTTTCCCGCTAAAGAAAGGCGACATATCGAAAGATGGACTTGCAGTGGAGGCTGTGGACCTAAGATGGCAATAACGTCTTTGTTCTCCCTTTTTCGCTTAGGCATCTTCAGTGGTGGAAATGAAATAACAACAATGGTAGACTTACGGGTCATACGCCTATGTTGCTTAAGAATGGTATTTTTTTTTTTTTTACTTTGATGCATTTCCTCTTGCTTTTTGTGTTTCTGTCAGCTTTCTTTCAGGTGAGCGTTTCGGTGGTTACAGCATCTCCTCCTTGATGTTGGCAGCTATGTTCTAGACTTTGTCTTCGTCGTTAGTTGTGACTCCTCTTTTTTATGGCGGCAAGTATGCTACCTTTGATTAGGGTTTGTTTTTGGTTAACTTCAGTTTTGTATAATTTAGTTTTGTAGATTATACCAAACCGATTTTATTAGGGTTTCTCTCGGTTTGTTTTGTATTTCTCTTTTATGTTTTCTTTTTAGACTTTTCCACATGAATAAAAATAAAATTAGAAAATAATATATATATATATATATAAATAATAATAACATTTGTGTTTGCTTTTCGACTCAGATGCTTTGTTGGATATGATACAAGAAATTTAAGTTTAAAAAAAATTAAGTGACCGATCCTATCTATAAAAAGACCATTTGAACCGTTTGATTATGTTTTTTTTTTTTTGAAGAGTTTGATTGTGGAGTGTCTTACAACAATTGTATCTTTTTTTCCCTTGCACATTAATATCTTTTGAAAACGTAGTATAATTTTGTATCTTTTTATGTGATTTATGTGTTAAAAATACTAATTTATCCCTCACAGATAGGGAAAAAAAATTGATTGCTTTTTTATGGATATATGACACACGCTATAAAACTATTCATTCCTCTTTTGTTATTTTTTATTCCTTTTTTTCCTCTACATTCTCTTTTCTTACTTTACCTTTTTCACCTTTCATTTTTTTGACGGTTGATAGGATGTCGGAGGTGAGGTTTCCGGCCATATAGACGGCCGAAATGGAGATAAAATTGGTTGATGTCCAGAATTCCAAAAAAAAATTGGAATTAATATGAAAGTTTCGAATGGACAGTCTAGACTAGGTGTCTACAATATCGGCTATTCGTGGACACTACCACAATCACATCACATTCAAGACACTTACCATAGATAGGAAGTAGCCAATCGAAATTTTTAAAATTGTGTTTACCATGTATCGACTATTCGGGACATAAGATGATCAAGAGTACACATGATTGTGAATCCGTAGACACAAAGTACTTACGAAAGGAGTAGTAAATATGTTTTTTATGTTCTAGATAACATTAGATCATCATCTGGGTTTATGTCCTGGTACTCTTAATTCATTCCTTGCTATTGATGATAATGTTGTGTGGCATGCTAGACTAGGACATCCTCATTCAAGAGCTTTAAGTTTGTTATTGCCTAATATTTTATTTATAAATGATGATTGTGAAGCTTGCATACTTGGTAATCATTGCAAATGTGTTTTTCCTAAGTCTTCAACCATTTATAAAAATTGTTTTGATCTTGTTCATTCTGATATATGGACTGCTCTTTGCATGTCTAGAGAGAGTCGTAAGAGAGAGTCATAAGTAAGGTGGCCAAGAGTACAATCAAATATATTTAAAACACATGCTAGACGCTTCTGATGAACAGAAGGTGGTCAAGATTCTACTATGTATCGACCATTCGTGGACACTATCACGATTATATCACATGCTAGACGTTTCTGATGAACAGAAGGTGATTAAGAGTTCAAATGATTGTGAATATGTGGACACAAAATACGTGTGGACCACTATCCATTCAAAAACAACATTTCGATTGGCTACTTCTTATCCATGGTAAGCGTCTTGTATGTGATATGTGTTGGATCGTTTAGTGTCTCCTGATTCAATTCTCAGATTGATTCATCCTACTAAACATGCAGATCTAGGTTCTCTTGATTAGAAACATAATAGATCTCACCTGTTACCTTGTTTATGCAGCGGAATGGAAGGTACGGGTCAGAGATCAGCAGAACCACCAAGAGATGGATCCTCCAAAGGCTCACACACGCACACTCGAGAAATTGGCTGCTAGACCAGCTGAGAGAGGAGGCGCAGAGAGAGAGAGGAGGGAGGCGCAGATGTGCTAAGAAAATTAGAGAGCTAGGTCTGATTTTATTCATTAAAATCCCTTCTAGTTCTCATGGGCTTTTGGGCCCAATTCTCAGTTCTGATTAAATCCCTTGGATTTAATCAGGCCCTTTAGTCTCTCTAAACACAGTAAATTCCTAGCACTTTTACCGTACTTCTGCTAAACCGTTCCTTCGTATTTTCCCGTTAGCTTAGGCGTGTGACCCATATGGGATCATATAATAAAGGCAATAAGTCCAAGACTTATAGATCATGAGCGGACTCTAGCAAGCCATCATGATCCCCAGTATTATATGACTTATGTCTGATCATTGACATACTCTTACTTTCTAGAGACAGTACAGAGATTACTGGACATAATTCCAACAATCTCCCACTTGAACTGGAATCTCTGTATTCATAATCCTTTTGTCTCAATATCTCGATTAGTCATAAGGCAAGATGAGTGTCATCCTTATAGAGGCTAATCATGTTCATCGGACTCTGATTTGATACTGACAATCCAAACGACTCGGGAAAGTCCGTTTGAGCATGGCCATGCATTTTCCAGTATTCAAATCTCCGATTGGCCTAGAGATATTCACTCCATTTATTTTGGAGGGACAAATCCCGTCTTGTTCCATCACTGTAAACTACTCATTTCATAATACACCCAATCAAGGTCCTTATAACTATCGCTTAACGACAGCATTAGACAATGATCAAAGCGCATTAGTTCATGTGCAGTCACATGCATGCGAACTCAGGTCTAAGGACTATACTCTATAGTCGTAGTAAGAATCTCTTATGACACAGATATAAATATCCTGAAGAGTTCTTATAATCGGGTCTTGTCCGGTCGTATGTACCCTACATACACCTATGTACTGACTTTGATGCCGCGCATCTATGACACACTGAGACTTTGTCATAAGTCACATACCAATCTAGTCTCACACGGTTGTTGGTGTTCCAATTTCAACAACCTTCGACTAGGGACATGATGATATAAGCCATCTATCAAATATAGGGTCTCATGATCAAGCTAAATGACTTTGATAACTCAAGATCAAGTCACTTACTTCGATGACCTATAAAATGGTTCATATCATTTTGGAACGATTATTTCATCACAGTTAAAATAATCTTGAAATAATAATTTCATTAAACATAAGAAAATGTTTTACAAGAACATATCAATAACTAAATAAAGCCCTCAAACTCCCACTCAAATTTAGATTACATTTCAATGTCTCTAATGCCTACAGCTTCAGTCAGGAACTCGAGCTTAGGCCTTGGGAGTGGCTTTGTCAATGGATCAGCGACGTTATCATCTGTCTGAACTCGGCTGATCTTGACTTCCTTTCTATTAATGATGTCACGTATCAAGTGAAATCTTCTTAGAACATGCTTGGATTTCTGGTGTGATCTTGATTCCTTTGCTTGAGCAATAGCACCATTGTTATCACAAAACAGTGCCAGAGGCTCAGCCGCATTTGGTATCACACCTAGTTCAATAATGAACTTTCGTATCCAAACAGCTTCCTTCGCAGCTTCTGAAGCGGCGATATATTCAGCTTCTGTAGTGGAATCAGCAACGGTGTCTTGCTTGGAGCTTCTCCAACTGATTGCACCGCCATTCAGACAAAAGATATAACCGGACTGTGACCGGAAATCATCTTGGTCTGTCTGGAAACTTGCGTCCGTGAATCCACTGACTTTAAGCACATCACTTCCACCGTACACAAAGAACTTATCCTTAGTATGTCTTAGATACTTCAGGATATTCTTGACGGCAATCCAATGGTTTTCACCTGGATTTGACTGGTATCTACTCGTCATGCTCAATGCATAAGCAACATCAGGACGAGTACAGATCATGGCATACATGATAGATCCTATTGCAGATGCATAAGGAATATTCTTCATGCGCTCAAGCTCAGCAGCCGTCGTAGGGCTCTGCTTCTTGCTTAGCGTTGTGCCATGTACCATTGGCGTGAAGCCCTTCTTGGAATCTTTCATGCTGAATCTTTGTAGGACTTTGTCAATGTATGAATCTTGACACAAGCCTATCAGCCTTCTAGATCTATCCCGGTAGATCCTGATTCCAAGAACGTATGCTGCTTCACCCATGTCTTTCATGGAAAAACAACTTCCAAGCCAGTCCTTTACCGACTTTAGCATTGGAACGTCGTTTCCGAGAAGCAGTATGTCATCGACATACAGAATAAGAAATACTATCTTGCTCCCACTAGTTTTCTTATACACGCATTGTTCTTCTTCGTTTCTGATGAAGTCAAATTGCTTGATTGCTTCATCAAAACGAAGATTCCAGCTCCTCGATGCTTGCTTCAATCCATAAATGGATTTATGAAGCTTGCATACTTTCCCAGCATTCTTTGGATCTATGTAACCGTCAGGTTGTGTCATATACACATCCTCTTCCAGAATTCCATTCAGGAAGGCGGTTTTCACGTCCATCTGCCAAATTTCATAATCATGAAAAGCTGCAGTTGCTAGTAGAATCCGAATAGATTTCATCATAGCCACTGGTGAATAGGTTTCATCGTAATCCACACCGTGAACTTGTCTGAAACCTTTTGCCACCAACCTGGCTTTATAAATCTGGACATTTCCATCCACGTCAATCTTCTTCTTGAAGATCCATTTGCACTCGATGGCTTTTACACCAGCGGGTAAATCAACCAACGAAAATACTCGGTTGATCGACATGGAGTCCATTTCGGAATCTGTGGCCTTACGCCACTTAGAGGAATCTGGGCCCATCATGGCTTGATTGAAGTTCGATGGTTCATCACCATCAATGATCAGAAGATCATGACAGTTAGTCACGAGGAATCCTTGATATCTCTCGGGTTCGTGACGGATCCTCCCGGATCTTCGAACTTCAGGTACCACAGGTTCAGGCTCTACAATTTCTTGTAGGTCCTCCTGCTGCTCTTCCTCATTAGGTTGAGCAGTATCCTGTTCATCTTGAATTTCTTCAAGCAGTACCTTACTCCCACTGTCTTTCTTAGAGAGAAACTCCCTCTCAAGAAAGTTACAATCCCGGGCAACAAAGATCTTGTTCTCGGAACGTAGATAGAAGTAATATGCCTTGGTTTCCTTCGGATAACCAATGAAGTAGCATTTATCAAACTTTGGTGTAAGCTTGTCTGAGATTAATCTCTTGACATAGGCTTCACAACCCCAAATTCTTAGATAAGACAGCACTGGAGCCACTCCAGTCCATAATTCATATGGTGTCTTTGCTACTGCTTTCGATGGCGCTCTATTTAGAGTGAACATTGCTGTTAGCAGAGCATATCCCCAAAGGGATATTGGAAGGTCTGTGTGACTCATCATAGATCGAACCATATCCAATAAGGTCCGATTTCTCCTCTCAGACACACCATTCCATTGAGGTGTTCCAGGAGGAGTGAGTTGGGACACGATCCCACACTCTCTTAGATGATCACTGAATTCTTGGCTTAAGTATTTTCCTCCTCGGTCGGACCGAAGAGCCTTAATGCTTTTGCCAAGTTGGTTCTGTACTTCATTTTGGAATTCTCTGAACTTCTCAAAAGATTCAGACTTATGTTTCATTAAATAAACATATCCATACCTACTGAAATCATCAGTGAAGGTAATGAAGTACTGATAGTTTCCTCTTGCATTTGTGGACATTGGGCCACACACGTCAGTGTGTATCAGGCCCAATAAGTCACTGGCCCTCTCGTTAGGTTTATTAAAGGGGGCCCGCGTCATTTTGCCCATCATGCAGGATTCGCATTTCTCACATGACTCAAAGTCAAAAGAGCCAAGAAGTCCATTCGTATGGAGCCTCTTAATGCGTTTCTCGCTGATGTGCCCTAAACGACAATGCCATAGAAACGTTTGGTTCTCCTCATTAGGTTTGAACCGTTTGGTATTAATGTTATAAATTGGCGCGGATTGATCGAGTATGTAAAGCCCATTCGTAAGAGGGGCACAACCATAGAACAAATTGTTGCGATTGAAGGAACATAATTTATTCTTAACTGAAAAATCATAACCTTCCAAATCCAACAAAGAAATTGAAATAATATTTCTGCTTATAGCAGGTACAAAATAACAATTATTGAGTTCTAAAACCAATCCCGAAGGTAAAGACAACAAGTATGTGCCTACAGCTAGTGCAGTAACTTTCGCTCCATTCCCAACTCGTAGCTCCACTTGTCCTTGCTTCAGCCTCCTACTGTTGCTGAGTGCCTGCATATTAGTACAAATATGAGCCCCACAACCAGTATCCATAACCCATGAGGTATTATCAGAAGTAGTTGTATTAACTTCTATAACAAAAATACCTGATGAAGAAGTCTCGAGAGTCTTCTTCTTCAATTCCTTTAGACCTTCTTGGAATTTCTTACATTCTCTCCTCCAATGCCCTGGTTCTTTACAGAACTTGCAGATGTCAGTAGGCCCAGCCTTGGATTTGGGCTTGGGCTTTGGCGTGTCCTTGTCCGAGACTTGGACAGCCTTAGCCTTTCCCTTGTCCTTGGCAGAGGATTTCTTAAAGCCCTTGCCCTTTTGCACCATAAGCACATTAGGGTCCTTGGCAGTTTTCCTCAAGTTGGGCTTTGCAGTCTTGAGCATTCCGTGAAGCTCAGGCAATGTCTTACTCAAGCCATGCATATTGAAGTTCAGGATGAACTGATCATAGCTTGCAGGTAAAGACTGCAGAACGATGTCGCAGGCAAGTTCCTGGCTGATTGGGCAGTCGAGTTTCTGAAGATGATCGAGATAACCCATCATCTTCAAGACATGAGGACTCACTGCCGCATTTGCAGCCAACTTACAGTCTAAGAGGTTCTTAACTGTCTGAAACCTCTCAGTCCTTGCTTGCTCCTGAAAAAGCGATTTCAGGCTTGCCATTATCTCGATGGGTGACAACACACTCTCGAACTGCATTTGCAGCTCAGCAGTCATTGTCGCCAACATCAGGCAATAGACATCATTTTCATCTGACGAATGCTTTTCCCAAGCATTATGCAGAGTCCTGGCGGCATTGTTAGGAGGCCTCTCGGGGAGGGGATCACGAAGGACATAATCCTTCTTCTCCTGCTTGAGGACCAGCCTCAAGTTCCTTGACCACGTCAGGAAGTTCGTTCCAGTCAGCTTCTCCTTTTCGAGAACAGACCGGATTGAGAATGTGTTTTGAGTGCTTGTAGTAGTCATAGCTGAAATATAAGATAAAAGGGTTATTAGTTAATATGTTCAATTTGATTAATCTTGTATTAAATTTAATATGATTAATCACGCATTATATTCAATAACATAAGTTACCCTCAATAGAATATAATGATTCCAAGATCCACATATAACTAAGATTAAAGTGGGCCACTGGCCGTCACCCAACCTTAGCTTATATCGGTAAGCCCTATCTCGGCTAATTATATCCGTGATATAACTCTTGGTTGTGAATCTGGGCCCGAGGCCCAATCCACTCTGATGTCTCAAGGCCCGGGACTCCCGATGGCCTAGTCAAGAAAACCAGACTATACAGTCATGTAATCATTAATGTCTGGGACTCCCAATGACATTTATGAATCACAAACCGTCTTACCCACGCAAAAGTAGACACCCTCACACTGTAAGGCCATGAGTACAATTGAATGGGCTTCGACAGCTGACATAGACTGGACAAGACATCCAACGCTTGATATTGTTTGAGGTTTGTAGGTTTATTAAGATTTTATCCCAAAATAGAAGATTACTATTTTGGGAAACTTTCCTTTTTGGGAAACCTACTAATTTTGGAAACTTTCTAAAATTGGAAACTTCCTAAACTTGGAAACTTTCTAAAATTGGAAATTTCCTAAAATCCAAAACATGCAAATCTAGAAACTTCTAATTTAAGAAACTTTCTAATTTCAAAATTTTGGAAACTTATTAATTTAAAATCGATTTTATAATTTTATAAAAATAAATTTTAAATTAATTCTGAAGAAAAGACTCAAATAATTGGCCCAATTGTTTTAACTTCTTGGCCCGAGGCCCAAGAATTGGTTCATGTCCAAGACATAACCCAATTGCCCAATTAAATGACATAACCGGTCTGGTTCATTAAAATTGGTCTTAACCAAAATTAATTACTACGATGACCACAATTGTCAACCGGTTATTTACTAAACCGGATTTTCTCAATTTATTTGGTCCAACCAAATCAAATTAGAAAATCACTGGTTTAGGCACAAAATCCAATTTTTCGACTTTGGATTTCTTATCCCGGTTTAACCAGAACTTAATAAATTTATTAAGTCTGTTTATTAAACCGTGACGATTAATTTTTAATCAGTTTTAAACCGAACCATTAACCGAACCGAACCGATTGGTCACGAACCGATCACGGTCGTGACCTAGCTTCGCGATCGAGAAACGATCGTCCAGCCGCAAGCCATCATGCTTCCGCGGCGGGTCGATGGTCGGGACGGGATGGGACAGTCGGGCCGTGTGATCGGGACGAGACAGCCGGGCCATCTCTCGCGATCGGACGGGATATGATCGGGCGATCGCGGCCGAGAGATGCAGGACGCGTACGGCCCAACTCTCGCGATCAACTCGACCACGCGACTCGATCCAACGATCGGTCCGTGAGTCAGCCGATCCGGACGTGTGATCCGATACCGATCAACACTCCGACGCATACCGATTCATATAGATCGGATCATGCGATTTCTTGTTTGTTTAGATTTTAATTCTTTGTTTCTTAAGTGTTTTCTCTTATCAGTAGATTGATTCAAAAACACCTCTTTAAACAATCCTAAACATGATTCTAAACAAGAAAAACCACAGAACCAATGGCTCTGATACCACTGTTGGATCGTTTAGTGTCTCCTGATTCAATTCTCAGATTGATTCATCCTACTAAACATGCAGATCTAGGTTCTCTTGATTAGAAACATAATAGATCTCACCTGTTACTTTGTTTATGCAGCGGAATGGAAGGTACGGGTCAGAGATCAGCAGAACCACCAAGAGATGGATCCTCCAAAGGCTCACACACGCACACTCGGGAAATTGGCTGCTAGACCAGCTGAGAGAGGAGGCGCAGAGAGAGAGAGGAGGGAGGCGCAGATGTGCTAAGAAAATTAGAGAGCTAGGTCTGATTTTATTCATTAAAATCCCTTCTAGTTCTCATGGGCTTTTGGGCCCAATTCTCAGTTCTGATTAAATCCCTTGGATTTAATCAGGCCCTTTAGTCTCTCTAAACACAGTAAATGCCTAGCACTTTTACCGTACTTCTGCTAAACCGTTCCTTCGTATTTTCCCGTTAGCTTAGGCGTGTGACCCATATGGGATCATATAATAAAGGCAATAAGTCCAAGACTTATAGATCATGAGCGGACTCTAGCAAGCCATCATGATCCCCAGTATTATATGACTTATGTCTGATCATTGACATACTCTTACTTTCTAGAGACAGTACAGAGATTACTGGACATAATTCCAACATGGTAATGTCCACGAATATCCGATATTATGGACACCTAGTCTAGAATGTCCATTCGAAACTTTTGTATTAAGTCTGGTTTTTTTTTTTTTTTTGAATTTCGGTACAGCAACTGGTTTTATCTCCATTCTAACGGTCTACATGGCTGGAATCCTCAGCTATGCCATCATATCCACAATAAAAAAATAAAGAGATGAAAACAAATTAAGTAAAAAAAGAGAATATAAAAAAATGAATAAAAAATAATAAAAAATGGATAGTTTTATAGCTTATATCAACTATCAGTAAAAAAAACAATCGATCCATATCCTTCTTTACTCATATCTATGAAAGATAAATTAGTCTTTCCTTTTTTTTTTCCTCTAACTTCCCTGATTCCATTAAACCAAATCTTACAAAGTCAAGAGCTTTACAAGAAGGACATACCATAATGAAACAGACCCAGGGGATCATTTACCAAAAGAATCGATCAACCCCTACTAAGTTATAACCAAAAAAACAGAGGAGTAGCCACTAGGCTTAAACTGAACATGATCAAAGCCAATCATAACAAAACAGAAGAGCATTACACTGGGGTTATGCCACCTTCCAAGACAAACAGGTCCCTAAGCCAAACCGGGGATCCCATTGCTATATATGATTGCCAAAGATCCTGAGTTCCTCCACTTCTAGCTATCAAGGTAGCACCCTGGTTAGTATCCACTCTCTCATGAATGAGTTTCCACTGTTGGAGATGCTTTAAGTGTTGAAGGATAGAGGATGAATAAAACCTCCAAGAAGGCCAGGCTTTAGGGCGCGTTACTGCCCCAACCAATTCAAAAGCCGACGTAGCGAAGACCACCCGGATCACCTTCAGACTTTCCATAGTTTCAATCGCCCACTTTAGACTGGCCAGATTAGCTTCCAAGCGAGACGTGATCCCTGCAAAATAGCGTCAGCTATGCAGCATTACCTGACCTCTATCATTCCTTAGAACCAATGAGGCTCCGCTAGTTTGAAGCATCTTATTCCAAGCTGAACCCATATTGCATTTTTGCCAATCCTTCTGAGGTCTTTGCCATGACCGTTTAGATAAATTAGTCTTTCCATTACACTAAGTTTTCAAAAGATATTAAAATGTAAGGGAAATAAAAAGATACAATTGGTGCCGAACACCATATTTTCATTTCTTCTTTTTGAGATTAAAAATGATCTTAATGAAACATGCAATTGCGTAACAATTTTTTTTATTAATCTACATAAATGGATTGAAGCCCAACTAATATTCAAATGAGAAAATACCGACAATTTCTCTAATTCCGATTTTTTTTTTGTAAGGTGTTAAACATGACAACAACTTAGTTCATAATTATATATATAATAGGAGGATGTCTCTCCAGGAGCATGACACATCAGCTTCTGTAATACATGAGAGCATGCCACGTCAATTAATGAAATTACTTTGGAAGCCAATCATATTAAAACCTTCGTCCATGTCATGCCAGCTATTTTCTTTGTCCCTAATCGAATTTATTGCGTATAATGAATCGACTTCATTTACCTTTGTAAACCCTAAATTAGTCTCCTCCTCTCTTTCGCTTGAAATCACTAAAATAAACAGATCCGAGCTTCGTCGGCGTATCCGATTCTTCTCCGGTTCCGTCTTCGTCGTTCTTCTCTCCTACCCTAATCCGCAGCCTTCTTATGTGTCTGTTGAAATCGATTCTACAAAAAATGGATCAAAGCTCCGTACTCGGCGTCTCCGATCTCCCTGATCCATCTCCTTAATCGACAGTGGGTTTCTGTATTCTTCCGTCTGAAACCTTGCCTCCTGAGGTACTTGAAAGGTCTGCAACATTTAAGATGAAGATTGAGCAGATCGGGGATTCAATTCAATCTAATGCAGCCGCCATTTCCGGCAAAAGATAAGGTATGTTCGAACACATAATCTTTACAAGTGTTTTAAAACTATCAACGTTAGAATTTTGATCCATATATATATGTGTGTGTGAATTAGGAAACGAGTTGGGCATTACATGGACTTCTCAGAAGTCTACGACTTTGTCAAAGGTGGATTTCTTCTCCTTCCTTCTTTTGTCTTTTAAGGGTTGAGCGTCTAAACTGACTACTCAAGCTTTTTTTGGCTTTCAAATTGAGAGAGGCTAATATAATTGTCACTGATGTAAAATTTCAGGATCTTCAGAAAGCGTTAAGGAGTATGTGGGACTGAGTTAGCTTAGGATACCACTTCTATCATCATACAATTGCTTTCAGCTGTTCATTCTTTGGTACTAATCTAAATGAAATAATTTGTTAGTTATGATGACTGTGAAATTAGAAAGTCTGATTCACTGGCAATTATCAATAGATCCAAGTTATGGCCTTTTAATGGCTGGCAAGTTTCTGTAAATGTTACTCTTTTACTTGGGAAAATTCAGCATGTTATGTTAGATTTTTAATCATTCCTTGTAAAAATGACAGCTACAGCTCTCTGTGATGTGGGAAGACTTTTGAAAGATATCAACCCAAGAAGAGCGCAAGGCGTTTGTTGAGAAGCTTGATGAGGCATGTATTATTTTTCTTTTTAGCTACATATACCATTGGGTAGAAAGGATGAGTGTAACATTGGTCAATGAAGAGTGTCTTGTGTGTTTACAGATGCAACAATGGCTTTACATGGACGGCGAAGACGCTAATGCAATAGTGTTTCAAGGGTAAATGTCGACTGAAATTGATACCTTCTTTCTGATGGCCAAGCCCAGAAGTTGCAAGATGTACATGCTCAGAATTTAAAATCGCTTGAAGCACATATTCAAGACCGTAAGAAGAAGCAGGATAACAAGATTAAGCTACTGAAGAAGAAACAAAAAAGTGATGACGCGGCCAGGAGGTTACAGGACGAAATCCAGTCCATCAAGGCACAAAATGTACAAATATGAAGCATTTTTTCCAACTTTGAAAATTTTATATTTTTCCAGTCATGCATATATAGTAATGTCACCTCTTCTCTTTAAAAAGCATTCCTTGCATATATAGGATCAGCTGCATCACATAACAAAACAAGAAGCAGAACACTTTCGACAGGGGAAATCCTCCCAGGAGAAGAAACTTTTGCTGGTACCAATTTGCCTAACTCCTTGTGTTTATTCCAACTGACTTTTATTCTAACTCTACCCTTATATTGAAACATATACACTGCCTAACACAGTTACGAAAGAAAGGAGAAAGAGCGAGTATGAAAGGCATATGCTGCAAGCTTTAAAGAAGATTCAGCTGTAGACATTAAGGAAATTTTGGACTCTCAGATTCTTCAAAGTAAGACAGAAGAGGCTGCAATGGCTACCAAGAGATTGTTAGAATTGTTGGAAGCTCGGAAATCTTCTCCTCGTGAACACTTAGGTATAACCAATAATATTTTGCGGTTTGACAGATGGTGCTCTGTGGTTTGAAAAATTGTAAAATACTTAAACACTTCAATGGAATCATTTCAATGGATAAATTAGTTGATATGTGGAGCATGTTTCATTTCAAGGAATAAGATGGTTATTTTTTTGATGCTTTCGAGATTATAAGTGAAACACTAATTATGCAGGTGGTACAAATGGCTTTGGAACAAATGGTCAGGTGGGGATTGACATAGTCCTTTTTTTTCTTTACCTGGTGTAGGTTGTATCATTGTGAATCTTTAAAAATCTAATTCATTCATACTCTTTTAGACCAATGAGAAGTCGTTGCAACGTTGGCTACATCATGAGTTGGAAGTCATGGTAAATATGCATGAAATACGAGTAACAAAGCCAAGTGTATGTCCCGAGTACGTCCCAAGTTGAAGCAAAAGGTTTGAAAGTCCAGTTTTCTTAATTCATCATCCCTATCAAAGATCCGAAAAGGATTTTCAAGTTTTAAAAAAAAGAACGTGGAGCAAAACAACAAAGTATCAAATATATGGCGATCGAGAAGTCGAGCTCAAACTGTTAGAAGCAAAAGTTTTTTTTTGGTATCAATGTTAAAGTTATACCATTTTTTGGAGATTACAATGTTATTTTTAAACAACTTATTACAACAACAAAAACAAGAAAAGAGATAACAAATGATAAGAGATTAAACAGAAGCAAAAGTTTTTTTGTTAGTGTACCGAAAAACCCGAATTGATCGAATCATGAATTGTAAAACGATCATTACATTTCCCTCAGAGACATAACTGGATGACTTTACCGCAATGGCTTTGAATAGTACAAGTGAATGTAGACATCATCTAAAGCCCAAAATTTATCTAGAAACCGTTACAAGAAACACATAAATAGTAGAAGTTTAAATTGTCACAAAACTACTATATACGGCCCCTGTTCGAAAACGCGGCCGTGGCGGCCGATTAAACGCCGGAAAAGCGTTCGGCGGCGGTGGCCCGCGGCGATTTCAATGTAATCGGCCAAAAACTCGGAAGTTATTAAAACACTCAATTTTCTGCTCGTTTTAGGTTATAAATCGAATATTCCTCACTGGATCTATCAGTTTTGGACATTAACAATAAGAAAACAAACGAATCTGATGGGGGAATAAGAAAAATCGTGCAGCCGCGGGATTGGAGTTGCAGACAAATAGAAGCCCTAGGAAGAAGATGAAAGGTAAATGACTTTCTTACCCTTCATTAAAGAGAATTAAAAAAAAAACAAAAAAATTCGGCATTGAGAGCTCGAACTTGGGACATGCCGTGTAAACTTAAAGACCTTAGCCACTATACCAACTTGACTTTCTTACAATTAAGCTAACATATATAATATATAACCAAATATGAGTTAAAAAAACCCTAAAATAAATCCCCGATTAATCCCCGTATAATCCCCGACTAATTAATTCGGCGCTAGGCCCTACCAAACCGCACGTATAGCGCCTAGCAAAATTTCGAACACTGTATACGGCCAACTATAGATTCCAACCAAATACATTATTATTTTAATGTGAAGCAAAATAACAACTACTACCACTATAACTTGCATACAAAATGATGACAAAAAAACTTGCCTACAAAAACAAACCCTTACTTTGGGTAGTATAATACGAGTAACCTACAACAGAACTTATTCATTTTTAATGGTATAATCACTGTACCTAATTAGTAAATTATAGCAAGAAAAAAAATAACCATCTACGATATTAGAAATAGGGAAAACAAGATTTCCAAGCTTTAGTTTGAATTGACAATATTTATCAGCGCTTAAAAATCAAGGTAAGGAACACTCACTCACCATTTCCAACACTGCCCAAATAGGTTGAGATATATACAAATGATGATAAATGTAACTTAAAAGCATCCACAAAAATTTAAAAACATAAACCTAAGCATATAATAGCAACAAAAAATGACACAAATACAAGATTGATTATATAGCTGGAGCCAATGACAGAACGACAGGTGATGGGCATAAATAGCTTGCAGCATATGTCCCAGCATGCCGAAGATGCATTGTCTCAAGGCATGGAGAGTTTACAGCAATATATACTTCTGTAGATTATTTCTCCTCTCTACTTACCTATGTTGGTGGAATAACGGGAGGATTTTCCGCATAATGCATACCATAGAGAGATAGCAATTTCGATAAGCAAATAAAATACACATTGAATCATAGTTTGAGGAGTAGTGCTAGGTATAATCAATTTTGATAAGCAATTATCCATCTTCGACCACATCAAAAATCTCTTGGAACTCCGTTCCTTTGATGTAGTTTGAAGCGTTTGAGTTTATTGTGTGAAAAATGTTACATTAAAAAATAGAAATTAAATTGACAACCGACAAACTTAGAATTTGTATCATCAAGCTGATTCTTATCACCAAATTATCACTGCTTGGTTATAATGTCACAATTTTACGATCCATAAATCAATTATATTATACACTGTTTAATCAAGCATATTGACAAACATATTTCTCTATGAATCTTAAAAAACATATTCTTCATGTTTTGGATACTTCCGTATTGTCTCTTGTGTCAATATATATGGCTATTTTGTTAAAACATGATGACATGATGTGCATATATAGTAAAAGATAATTTTATATTTTGGATTATAATTCTTTTGTACTGTCGAAGTTTTGGTTCTCCTTTATTTGGACAGAGACATGCGTCTGTGACTTGTTCTCTGTCTAGATAGATACGATCAAAAATGCATGTGCTTCTGTTGGGGACAAATCCAATAAATTTTGGTGAGTAGACAATCTTATTAAAAAAAAATTGTCAAAGGGTTAGTTTCAGGGGCGGAGTTGATGTAGCGGAAACTGTAGGCGAAAAAAATAGGGACCTTCATTATAAAGACGTAATAATTTTTTTAAATTCAAATGATTTCAAATATTTAAAATAACATGAAAAACAACTTTTCCAAGACAAAAAAAAAAACTGATAATAAAACTATTGATTCATAAATTTTGTTTTTTTGCATTTTTCTCCATAACATCATTAATCAAACTTTAATAATTAAGTTTTTTAACCATATTCCGCTCAACTTTGTTTTTAAGATGGTTGTGCTCTGTTTTAAGCTTATCAAGTTGTTTTTATCTCTACCATAACAACAAATATAATCATTTAAAAAACGGAGCCCTAGACAAATGTCTCAAATGTCTGTGTTCAGCTCCACCACTGATTAGTTTAAATTAATTTTAAAACAGAGTTTTACAAAAAAAAATAAGCTACATCAAGATATCATAACCAAAAGCAGATCCATATAACGGGCATAATACTAAAATGATTGGAAAAAAAATTGAACATGGGCATGTTAAATGTATTATTCTCAGTAAACTAAGAAGATTTAATCAAAATAACCAAACTTATTCAAGAAAAAAAGAGTAGAGGATACGTGACTTCGTATTGGCTTATCTCTGTCTGCCCCTAATTATATTCACTGAAACTGAAAAACAAATAAGAGAAAAAGGGGGTCAAGAACCCAAAATCCACACTACCCGTAATGCGGATCTCAAATGCTTGTCAAAGGAGGACCGATGTTCGACCCTTGAGAAATCATTGCCGCTGCCTTTAGACATAGATTGGTTCGAATAATGTGCAACACCTATGCCGGAGAAAGAGTTAGGCCATTGTGCAGTCTTAAACTGCATTCATGCCAAATGCCATTAACTGAGGCTTGCCATCTATAACTTGTGAAAGCCAAACAATAATATCATTCCATTGGGATGAATGTTGTTGGAAACCGAGTTGTTGTATAAATCGATTATAAATAACAGAGGAATACGAGCAGTCATAAAACAAGTGGTCAGTGGTGGAGCTGAACACAGACATTTGAGACATTTGTCTAGGGCCCCCGTTTTTTAAAGGATTATATTTGTTGTTATGGTAGAGATAAAAACAACTTGATAAGCTTAAAACAGAGCACAACCATCTTAAAAACAAAGTTGAGCGGAATATGGTTAAAAAACTTAATTATTAAAGTTTGATTAATGATCTTATAGAGAAAAATGCAAAAAAAAAAACAAATTTTATGAATCAGTAGTTTTATTATCAGTTTTTTTTTGTCTTGGAAAGTTGTTTTTCATGTTATTTTAAATATTTGAAATCATTTGAATTTTAAAAAAATTATTACGTCTTTATAATGAAGGTCTCCATTTTTTTCGCCTACAGTTTCCGCTACATCAACTCCGCCCCTGCAAGTGGTCCCTTGATTCTTCATTCAATTCACAAAGTAGACAAGTGATCTTCCTGTTTATACCCCAAGAAGCTAAGCGGGCAAGGGTTGGATTGTGGTTCAGTATGAACAGCCATGCCATTGTTTGATGCCGCGGAATACCAGCTTTGAACCAGACTATAGGAGCCCAGACCACTTCAGTCTTAACATTTCTAATCTAATTCCATAAAACTTTCGAAACGAAGGACTTTTGCGCCTTACCATTATTCGACTGGCCACCATATCATTTAGAGCTCCAAACCAAATTGTCGATAAAAAGCATGAGGGAGGACCGTTTTGTCTGATCTCACCGGATGTAAATTCCAACCATGTTCATTTCTTAAATCTGAAACTGTGGAGAACAAAGGAATACCGAGTCTAAATGGCCCGTCTTCTCCAAGAAAGTGATAAAGGGGACTGAAAGATGTTCATGGATCCCACCAATAGAAAGTCGAGTCTCCATTGCAAATTTTTATAGATAGGAACTTAAGCGCTTTGCATCTCAGTTTGAGCAGCCTTCTAAACATCCAAGAGAATGAGTAATTCTTTTCGTTAAGAGCCCATTAATAAGAGGAGCTCATATACTTGCATCTAACCCATGCCACCCGTATGGAGCATGCTCAGAAAAAACAACATCCATTTCAACTTCAAAGCGCATGTATCATTCCAACTTTCAAGGCTTCTCAAAATCAAATCACCTTCTTTCTTAGGAAAGCATACTCAATCCAAGTTACCTTAGTTTCGGTTGAGATTCCAATTGTACTATGCCATAGAAAGGAGCTGCAAAGACTATTTACCTTTTGCATTATCTTTATAGGAATGAAGAAGACACTTGACCAGAATACAATGATCCCTGCAATCACTTAAGTTAAAAGAGTGAGTCTACCCACCATAGTAAGAGCTCTAAACGTCCAAGAGGACATCTTTCTTGATCTGAACCATTAGTTGATCACAGTTTTTAATGGTAAGCTTCTTCGAGCAGAATGGAAGACTAAGTGTTGTCCAAAAAAAAAAATGGAAGACTGAGCACAATAAAAATAAAAAGTACAATCTTATTAATTTGTAATTTTTTTTACAATTTCATGTGCTATTAATTAACTTACGTTTATAAGAGCATGTACATTAATGAACTCCCCATTGGGGATTTTTTAAAAAAAATTTAATATATCTTTTTTTTGGGAAAGTTTGGAAAAAAACGAAAAATCAAAAAAAAAAAGGAAAGAATAAGAGAATGACACGTACGCTTGAACAATGAAGAAACTGATCCTTAAAGTCTTTATATAAGGATCGGTCCTTAAGGGTTTCTTAAAAAAAAATTTTTATTCTAATTTGTCTAAGAAACTGTGT